>JAQFVV010012485.1:1520005-2720005 GCA_028023455.1 Epiperipatus broadwayi | reverse complement strand
CTTTCTGCACACAAAAAGACATCATCTGCAAATAAAAGACCCAACAATGTATATACTCCCTTGCCACTTATTAATGGTATCTCTATGCTTCTTCGTAGTCTTTCTATTGCTCTCTCCATTTCTTTAAAATACAACAAAAACAAAACAGGTGATATAGGGCTTAGCCTTAGTCCCACCCCATTTTTAACTTTAACTGATTCTATATTCCCTAATTGATATATATATAGTAATATATATATTCATATAATTTCTTAATAATATCCACTAAAGCTCTATCCATTCCCAAATTTACCAAACTTACCCATAATCTAGTTGTATTTTTATATTAGACTATTTCCACCATCTAATATGTGTATTGAATTTCTTTAGAAAAATTTAGCTTTATTTAAATATTCCAAATACATTCAACTGTTAGTAATAGCATATCAAGCAGGTTAGTATGCACAATGTTTCGAGAGGTGTTATTCTTCTCTCTTCTTCAGGTGTTGCTGGCCTGACCAGTGACAGTACTAGCATGGGATTTGAACCTAGACCATTAGATTCTTGAATTTTGAATTTTAAGGTAACAGTCTAACAAAGAATCTAAGGATCCAGGTTCGAATCCCATGCTAATATTATTACTGGTCAGGTCAGCAATACCTGAAGAAGAGGGAAGAATAATACCTCCCAAAACGTTGTGCATATACTAAATGTATTTGGAATATTTAAATGAAGCTCAATTTTTCTAAAAATATACAATACACATATTAGATCATGGAAATAGTCAAATATAAAAATACAACTAGAACACCATATTACACTTTCTCTATATCTATAAAAACTATATATAACTATCTACCTATATTCCTACTCATCCCTATAAGTTGTGTAACTACAAATAAACTGTCTCCTATATACCCATCTGATGGAAAAACTCATTGCATTTCTCCCACTGTATTATTTTCTTCCATTCATTTTGCAACCCTTCCAATTACCATATATGAGAAAACTTTATTTAAAACTGATGTTACCATTATCGGTCTATAATTATTTAATTTTCTATGATCCTTCCTCTTTCCTTTAAATAGTAACCTTACTCTTGTATTACTCCAATTATCTGGAAAATCTCTCTTCTGTGCCATCTTATTAAAACATGATAATAATTTTACTTTGCCCTATGCCCTAAATTCATTATCATCTCTGTTGCCCATCCATACCAAATTCTCCATACATTAATGCCACCAAGTGCAAGCCTTTGTAATCAATGAATGCAGGAAGGATTTTATACACAAACATTTCTGCATCTATTGATTACAAAGGCTTGCACTTGGTGGCACTACTGTATAGAGAGTTTGTAAGCATATGAAATGGTGAGCATGTGATGAAACTTTAAATGAATTAATTAAGAAGAAAGTATCAAGCTAATGTGAAGGCAAATAAGAAAATGTGAAACTGCCCTGATTATTGTTCTGCAATAAATAGAAATATAAACAAAAGCTCATATCCTGGACATGATATTTGAGAAATATTATTGGTATTGTAAAACTCCTCCTTTTGTAAAGCGAGATTTAAATTTGCTATTCGATCATATCCCAGTGAGCAAAAAATCATTGAAAATTTTAACACTATCCTTATCATGGTGAAGTCACAGAGGTTAAATGAGAGAAAATGTGCATGGAATGCTGATGAATTAAAATTTGGGGGATATTTAATTTGAAGTAAAATTAAATGATCTGCTCCTGCAAAGATAAGAGCAGTGACAAATATTCCAGTCTTGCTAACTTTTCCAACAGCTTCCTGAAAAAAAAGGTAAAATAATAATCTTTATGTGATTAGTTAAAAAAAAGACAAAAATGGGATTTGGAAGAAAAATTAAATTGGAAATAACATTTACTACTTGTATTTCAACATATGGCATTTTGTCTTAAATCATCAAATTTATAAAGGAGAATCAGTCTATACATTATGAAAAGTAATCTGATGTTAAAAGATATTAGTCTTTCAAACGTAAAATTGCTGGATACAATTTCTGGAATAAGGAAATTCCATTCCTCTATGATTATCGATTACAATTTGGGTATATCTAACAGTAATAAAACTATTTGTGGCCATTTGAAACTACATATTTTGCACATGGTAATGAGTTCAATTACAAAAAAGGAAAAAGATAATTTAACTTGTTATGTATTATCACAAATTACTAATAAGTCTGATGAGGGTAATTAAATAATAAGATTGTTACTAAGTGAACTAAGGATGACTGGATAGTAGAAAGTAAACTAGATAAATACTTCAAAATACTGCCAATATTTTTCTGGAAAGTGTGTGAAAATGCCACTGCATGGAAAAATTGTACATTTTATAGTGATAGAGTATTAAAATAATCTGTTGGATCTAAAAAAATATCAGATTGCTGCTCCAAAGTCATCTTGGAATAGTTAAAGCAAAAATATTACTGAGATGTTATATCTGGTGGCCAAACAAATAGCACAGAAATTGAGCCATGTAAAAAGTTTTAATCAGTACCAATCGACAGCTTTTATATCAGAGAAAAAACATTTTTATGCACAGGCAATAGAATTATAGCAGATCCATTTTAATCATGCTGGGCCTTTAAAGTTATATATATATATATATATATATCTGGGCCTTTAAAGTTATATATATATATATATATATATATCTGTTGTAGAAGCTTACTCTACTAGATAGAAATTTGGGCAGTAAAAAAAATATTAACACAAAAAACAATGGAGACACTTAGAAAAATTTTGTTTTACCATGATTTTGCTGGCATATCATCTCTGACAATGGTGTACTGACTTCGGCAAAATAAGGAATCAAAATTATGCACACCTCTCTACTATCCAGAATATAATGAACTGGTGAAAATGTGGTAAACAAGTTGAAGAGAGATTTAATTCAAACTGATTTATTAAATGTGCAGGAAACTATGATTACATTGTTAATATTCCATTCTTACCACAGTGATTGGAAAAATACTAACGGATAGAAAAAAAGGATTAACATAGTTATTTCCAAATAATGACTATTTGAAAAAAACTATTCACCAGCAAGCATATTTTTAAGATCTTGATCAGGGATAGTTTGCTTAAAATGTGAATCAAAGGCTCCATATTAAAATTCCTATCCAGACAAATAGATAAAGTACAGTAAAATAATGATTACAGCTTTAAAGACATAATCAATCTCCACCATTAATCATATAAAGAGCATAGAATTTATATAAGACTATAAAACATAACCAATGCAGATAATGATAAAAAACAAGAATTCAAGTCAAAATGAAATTGAATCAACAATAACTACTATTAAAAACTACAGTGGACATATGTATTTGAAAAAACGGGTAATTAAAACTAAATGACAGATATAATGAATTATCAAAGATAAAGAGGAGTCAAAAAGCTCCATTTTCTGTGTTCATAGAGTTGAGGAGATATTAATATATATTGATTATACAAGCTACAGAAAAACAATTACATAAAATAAAATTAATTATAACTGCAAAGAAACTTATTACTAATATTAATACAGATGGAAATATAATGGATGAAATTAATTATAGAATTAAACTTGAATGGAGTGCTTTTGGTAGAAATAACTTAATATTAAAATGAAATATGCTATGGGTTTGAAAAGGAAGATTTTTAATAAATGTGTTTTGCCAGTTCTTACTTATGAAGAGCAATGCAGACTTCAGATCACTTAATAAAATATGGAAAGAGATATAGTTTAGTAGTAATAAGAAGGGGTCAAAAACTAAATACATGAGTAAGAGAAGAAACAGAAATTACTGACACCATTGAAAGAATTAAAAAATGAAAGTGAGATGTGATGGACATAGTGTTAAAATACACAATAATAAATGGACAGGTGAAATCTTAAACAGGATTCAAAAAGATTAGAAAAGACCTAGAAAAAGACAACATGTGAGATGGATGGAATAAAATAAGAAAGTTTGCTGATGTCATGTGGAATTTTTAGATTATATCAGAGATATTGAACTAAATTTGAAGAGAGCATCATCTTGCAGTGGGCCAATGACGGTTGTAAATGAATGATGATGATAACTTGATTTATTAATAATAATATTAATCGTAACTAAATAAATTCAGTTTAATTCTGTGTAAAAGATTTAAATTTTAAATCTTAAATATCAAAAATTGGAAAACATTTTTTTCAATTTTTTTTGTATTAGTATGATTTAAAAAATCTTACTTAAAAACCAAATTTGAAAAATATCTGCGTAATTGTAATTAAAATACTAATGAAATCTCTCTGCAATTAGTTATGTACTTCATAGAAAATAATTTGTAATTACATAAAAGATTTGAAGCATGTAAAATAATACTTTTATATCCAGATTTGGCATTAAGCATTATTCATGACATCCAAGGATTCCCATCAGCAGATTTGGAAATCTGTCGTGAAGAAATCATCTGTGGCAAAAAGAAGTAAGAGATAGAATATGTCTGCCTTCTAAAATGACAAGTAGGTCTAAGGCAAACCTTAAACCTATTATTGCATGTATTACGTTTAGCTTATTTTTATTATATTTATTTATAACTTCTTTTTTTTAACTTCATTTTTAAGTTAATATTTTTTATTATTAAATATTAGAACTAGAGATATTTGCAACTGTAAATAAAGACTTTGTTCTTTCTTTTATATTTACATTTTGTATCAATTTATATAGGTAGATTATAGTATTTGTATTCTAATTATATCTGATTATTTTATTAAAGATTCTAGTAAACTTTGAAAAGTTGAATTCAGAATTTTACTACTTTTATATAATTATCAGTTCAAGTAAATTAGTTACGATGATTGAATGGTGGAAGTGGTCTGCAACTGTAAATCAATTTGATCTTATTTATGTTGTGGATCAGAAGAAATAATTGTCATTATAAGTCTTTTGATTTGTGCAGTTGTTCTCAATAATAGAAGACTGAACATAAAGCTCACGTTTTTAAGATTGGTTTTCAGATGAGTTAAGTAAATAATCTGTTGTATGAAATGATTGCGCTTGATTAGTCACTAGAGGGCAACAAACATTACATGGATCTGCAAATATCTTACTATATCATTATTATAATGACTTCAATACTGATCTATATTATTGAGAAATATTCATAATTTATGTCATCATCATTAGCAGACACTCATAAACAAGTATGACCTTCTAACTCTAGAAAAAAAGCTGAAAAGAAAACAAAGAACCAAAGTTAAAGTTGAGTTTTTGTACAAACCAATCCCCAAAAACATAAATATCACAAGCATTTGAAGAAATAAGAAAGTATCTTCATTAAAAGTATCTTTTCCTAAGCATACGACTATGCTGGCTTTTAAGATATTAATTAAACCGATCCCAAGCCATTTTAAATTTATTAGTGTCTTTCATTTTATTTGCGAAAGGTGATTTAACAGACTCTAGTAATTACAAATTACTGTGATTAAAATTCTGAAAATATTTCGCTTTTAACAAAAAGTACGCGACAATACTGATAAAATGTAATGTGAACTTTAAAACCTATAAAAGTGTTTAAATATCAAGTTATTGTTTAATTAATTATAAATGCAGTCACAACTAATATCTTAATTTTATTTCTTGTAATTAAAAATTGATTTGATTTAATTAAGTTTGTTTATTCAAATCTTTATGTTCGAATTTTGATCAAAGTAAAATTTTGATCAAAATTTATATGAACATTTAATCTACTTATCCAATGACAAGTTCAGTCGGCTTAATTAAATTTGTTTATGAGAATTTCCAGCTGACTAATCTTAAATAAATAATGTTTGATTTCTTACCTTCTAAAAACTAATTTAAACAAAATATTTTTTGTATAGTCACATAAATATATATATGTAATAAAAAGCAAATATTAGTTATTGTTTTTTATGATAAATGTTATAAGAGAAAGCATTCAAATCTTTATCTATGATTGTAGCAGGAATTCTTCGCTATTATTGTTTATTGTATATTTGTTTGCTGGTCGCTTAGTCAAAGTTGGGGACCCAGCAAATTATTGGCGCTGTAGCATCGAACATGTGAATAGCGGATAAGTTTAAAAAGTGAAATTAGTTTTATTACTAATATAATTTTGGCTATTGAAGCTTTGACTATATTAAATTGCTAAGGCTATTAATATATGGAGTGTCTGAATTTAGTTCAGACCTATATAGCTATTTCAGTTCGAGAGTTGAATTTGTAAGACATTAGATGTCTGGAAGTTTCAGATCTTCTTCTTAATAGTTAAGTATTAGATAAATGCTTCTCACTGAAGAGAGCCATATCTCGAAAACGGTCTGAGGATGAGACAATCATAGATAAAAAATTGACTGCTTTCTCTTATAGCAATTATTATAAAAAAATAAATAATAATAAAATAAGCTTGTTTAAAAATATTTACTCTTTATTACATATTGGTAATTACAAGCTATATAGGTCATGTGATTTATCACTTGGTTTTAATATATATACATATCATCATCATCAACCATTATTAATCCACTACATTAGAAATATATACATAAAATGGAATTCTTCTATAAGCAACTACAAATAGATGGGCAATATTTAACTATAAGTAAAAGTAAACGTAGATTTTAATACATACTATTTATTTTTATTGTCTCGTTGTGCCATTTTAAGGTTATAGTTCAAAATCTCATTGCTTCGATTATTTATAAAATATTACAAGCTAAACAAAAAAAAAAAAAATGGTGCAATAAAAGGTATCACTAATTTGCCATTTTTGTTTTCTCAACATTCCTGTATTAATAATTTTGATAGATTTATAGAAATTCCTCAATAATAATAGCACAGATGCATTATAAAAAATTAAAAGTATTTCTAAACATTACAATATCAATTAAACAAAAACAAATTTTAAAATGTCAAGCGTTGTTAGCCGGGAGGTCATCGCAGCCGCCTTGCAAGCAAGTAATTGGTTGCAGATGGTTGTGGATTCGCCTTCCGGCCGATGCTATGACATATGAAAAAATGAAAAAAAAAAAAAACAAATTGTAAAATATTAAAACGCACTTTAAAAAGGTTATTAACTTAAAAAAAAAAAACAACAATTTAAACTATAATATTGCTTCCCTATTTTTTTTAAACATTTCATTATTTGATTTCTCCCAGTCTTTATTTTATTTTTTGTTGCTATTAAAAATTCATAAATTCTTAAATTATTTGTGTTTGCCTGAAAGAATGTGATGGTGGCATTTATATGTTAATGTATTGCCACCACCTAACATTAAATTATGACTGCCTTTAGAAAAACATTTTAAACTTTATTTAAATTTTCCAATTATTTTAATCTATTAGTAATAACACAATATTAGTATATGTACAATATTTCAAGTGGTGTTATTCTCCTCTCTTCTTCAGGTGTTTCTGGCCTGACCAATGCCAATACTAGCATGAATTGAATTTGTACCTTTAGATTCTTGAATATTCAATTTTAAGATAACTACTCTAAGCAACTGAGCCTGCTGCCAAAGGCAACAAGAGTTAGTAAAAAGCTCATATACTTGTCTATTAAGTTCCATCTGATTTCTCCACTTTTTTCTAAAGCAAAGTTAATTAGTCACTTTCAGAAATTATATGTTGCCACACTAAGATGACTTATGGTGTTATTTACCATCATCATGTGAGCAGCTTCTTTGAATTTTCTTCTACATAACTATTACATTCTATTAAAACAGGCAAAACTCTCCATACAGTATTGCCACTTAGTGCAAGCCAGAGTAATCAATGGATGTCAGAAGGCTTGTGCATAAAATCTCCATCTACTGACTATTCAGCCAATATCCCTAAATTAGTTTCTGGCTTGTGTCCTTCATCAGTGAGGAGCCTTGGATCTGAGAGCACTGCACCTAGATCTTAGGATCTAATGCAATCCTCCAGCAGCCACCTTTTATCTCTACTTAGCTACAAAACTATGAGTCTTAAATTGAAAACACAATAATATTTTCAATCCAAGCTCATTAGCTTATATAGTCATATAGGTCTGAACTCAGTTCAGTATCTATACATTTTGGTGTCTTTGGTTCTTTAATAACCATAGCCACCACTATCCTATTAGTCTGAATTGGTTTTAAGCCAATAAACAAGCCAGAAATTAGTCTGGGGATATTGAAAGAGTAGGCCCTAGATGGGGATTTTATGTATAAGCCTTCTGGAATCCATTGATTACTCTGACTTGCACTGAGTGGCACTACTGTATGGAGAGTTTGCCTGTTTTAATAACACTTATAAGCAAGCATAAGAAATGATGATCATATGATGTTTTATTTTCTATCCAATATTGTTGTATTTTCCCCAACTGAAAATATGTTCATTGGTACATACATGGTCTGCTACTTTGGATCCATGTTTTCTCTTTTCTACTCATCACTTGAATTAGATGATGAAAATAATCCAAGATATTGGTATACTTTTAATTTCATGTTTATTTTTTTTACAACAAATATTATAAAACCACAATGATATATATATATATATATTGTACCTACTGAAATTTGAGACGTATTTTACTACGTGGTCATATGTTAGTCTTAATTGTTTTTCTTTCCTGTTTGATTTTTGAATGATGAATTAATTAAATTATGAAATATTAACTGTGTTGCTATGGCAATGATAATATTAATACAAAATTGTTTATTATTGTTTTGTAAAATTATAAATTGACTTTATTCACTTTTAAAAGAAAAATATATGAATCATAAAGTATATGATTTGGATGAAATTATTATTATTATTTTTTGTTTTTTGTTTCATTTTTGTTATTGTATTCATGGTAGTAAATTATAAATAATACAAATAAATGTTTAATATTTCAAATGTTTGTAAAATATTATACTAGGAGATATGCATAAAAATATATTTCCAGTGTAATATATTGAAAATATAGTGCAAATTGTTTATATTTTGTTGAAATAAACAATAGTATTGGTATTGTAAAATGGGAGTCTTTATTATATGTAATGATTCTGGAAAATTTATTTTTATTTGGTGAATAATACATTTTTTATTAGAAGAACACTACCAGAAATAGCTTAATGAGAGTATATAGATGATTATTATAGTTACACTGATGTCAATAAAGAAATCTTATAAATAGGACTGAAAAGTTTGAAGCTATAACTTCTCTCTTCTGTTTTTGTTTTAAACAGAAACAAGTATAACTAACTTTCTTTATATGATTTTTTAATATTTACCTTAAAAGTATATAATTGAATAAATAAAATGAAGAAGTAAGAATCAACATTGTCCACCCATAGACCAGGAGAGCTTATTGGTGAAATTTTATGGGAAAATGACAAATTTATTATAAAAAGAAAAATCAAAATTGCTTCATTATGTAAACCATCAGAATATTTTATCTTTTAAAATGGATGTTACATATATTTTAAAGATGGAATACAATGTGATTTTATTAAATCAATTGATCAAATTTTTCTGAGATATGAACCAGTTTAATTTCCATTGTATTATCCTACGTAATAGATACCATTTATTCATGCATTGCTCATGAAAGGATTTCTCTTCATATCATAATAAACATAAAATAATGCTTATGTGTGCAATGTCATATGAACCAAATAATTATTATTTAAAGGAATAATTTGAATATATACATAAAATATCGGAAACAACAAAATGTTTGTTGGAATTTAAAAATTCTCACAAATCCATTTGATCTACTCTGGAATAAAGACATACTATTGGGTTTTTTTAAAATATAGATATCAGAACTGTGATGCCATACTTGGAATACATAATATAAAGACTCATTCAGATTGTTTATTTATATTTATCATTATTATTGATATATATTATATATATATTTTCATAAACCAGTTGGTCTGGAGATGAGAGTGTTATGGATAGAGATTATAAATATTTTCTCATACTGCACTTATTAATTAAGAGCTTGTTTGAGCTATTGGTATGCTCTCTGTATTGCATTTTTGTAACTACAAGCTTATAAAAGTAATGTCGTGTTATATATGACGTGCTTTTTTTTACTTATTATATTTTTATTTAAAATGTAAAATTATTTATTGATGAATAATATATATAATTAAGCTAATTACTGATCTATTTACATACTGAAATATAAGAGAGCTATGTTTGCCTAGCTGTATTTTTATATTGGACTATTTCCATCATCTAATATGTGTGTTGAATGTCTCCCCTCTTCTTCAGGTGTTGCTGGCCTGACCAGTGACAGTACTAGCATGGGATTCAAACCTGGGTCCTTAGATTCTTGATTATTGAAATTTAAGGTAACGCTCTAAGCAACTGAGCCATCCTGCCAAAGGCAACAGTATGTAGTAATTTCATATACTTATCTATGAGGTTCCTCCTGATTTCTCCACTTTTTCCTCAGAGCAAAGTTGATTAGTAGTTTCCATACATTATGTATAGTCACACTAGGTTGGTTAGAGAATTACCTTAAATTTCAATAATCAAGAATCTAAGGACCCAGGTTCGAATCCCATGCTAGTACTGTCACTGGTCAGGCCAGCAACACCTGAAGAAGAGGGAAGAAAAATACCTCTTGAAACATTGTGCATATACTAACCTGTTTGCTGTGATATTACTAACAGTTAGGGCATATACTAACCTGTTTGCTGTGATATTACTAATAGTTGAATGCATTTAGAATATTTAACTAAAATTAAAACTTTTCTCAACACACATATTAGATGATGGAAATAGTCCAATATAAAAATACAGCTAGAACACCATCATCACAAACCTTCAGAAAAACACTATGTTTGCCTAAGTTTAAATTCATATCTTGTGGTATAGGAATTATTTCTATATTTAAAAATAGTCATTTTTTATTTAGTTATTATAAGTTTACTTCAAATATATCATGTATTTTGGAAGTTTAAAAAGGTTTTATCCCAATAAATACTCACTTTACTTTGTTCTTAAATTCATATTAATAAATAGATGGATTCATCTTCATATATATATATATTCTAACCCACGAATATATATATATATATATATATATATATATATTACTATGTTATTACTATGTGATTATTTATATAGTATACGAACATGGATGGGCTGCTCACCAACACACATTAGCCAGTGTGGTGAGTTTATTGGCTTTTTACCTCTGAGTTTAAGATCAAGAAACACCATGGTCTTTCTTCTCAGTGCCTGATAAGGCAGAATCAATGTTTGTGTAAATGATAAATATTTTTCCAATACATATATACAATTATGACAGACAAAAATAAAGCATGGCCCTTATTCCCAGGAGGCTGTAAAGTCACCAACCAAGGCAGCGGTTGGTGGCCGAAGGCGGAGGGTGCTAAGAATCCCCTGATTGCGGACCCAGGCTGCCATTTGATGACTTTTTATTTAGGTACTTACAACTGCAGATCACTTTCAAGTGTAAGGAAGATTGCAAGAATTAGAAGAACTGTCTTATATTAAATGGGACATTATTGGACTTTGTGAAGTTAGAAGAAAAGGTGAAGAAACAATTGATTTAAAAAGTGGACATATACTCTATTATAAAAGCACACATGTTGGAAATTGGAAATACCAAGTGGAGTAGGATTCATTATAAATAAAAAGTGGAAGAACAATATTGTGGAGATTGATGGTGTATCGGACAGAGTGGCAAGATTAGTTATACAACTTAATAGCAGATACCAAATGCAGATAATTCAGGTTTATGCCCCAACAAGTTCTCATAGTGAAGAAGTAGTAGAAGATTTTTATATGGATGTACAAAAGGCTTTTGATCAAAGTAAACAATATTTTAAAATTGTTATGGGAGACTTTAATGCTAGAATTGGTAGACAAATGAAAGATGAAATTGCTGTAGGTAATTTTGGTTATGGTAATAGAAATGAGAGAGGACATAGACTTGTGGAGTTTGCAGAAAAAAGAAAAACTTTATATTATGAATTCTTTTTTTGAGAAAAATATTAAAAGGAAATGGACATGGAAGCATCCAAATGAAGGTACAGCAGAATTGGATTATATTTTGACTAACAGGAAATACATATTTCAAGATTGTAATGTTCTTAATAAATTTAACACAGGAAGTGATCATCGATTAGTAACGTGTAAGTTACGTGTTAATGTAAAACTAGAGAGACAAAAATTATTAAGAAAAACAATATTTACAGTTGATATTCCTAATCTTCAGAAATATTCTAATGAATTTAAATTAGAACATACCAATAGGTTTCAAGTGTTAGGAGATTTTTGAACATGATTCAGATTTGAATGAAATTAATATGAAAATAACTGATACACTTTTAAAAACTGCAACAAAGATAGCTGGTAGAAAAAAGCAGCAATTGACTAATAAAATTTCTACTGAGACTAGAGAATTTATGAAGAAAAGAAGGAATATGAAGATATATAAAAATGATGTATTTAAAAGAATTGAATATCTCGAATTTTGTAAAATGGTACGGAAAAGAGTTGAAAATGATATAAGAAAGTATAACTGTGAAATAGCAAGGAAAGCTGTAGAAGAAAATAAAAGTCTCAAGAACGTTAAACAACATTTTGGTATTGGTAGGAAATTTATATCTGCAATTAGAAAAAAAGATGGAATTATTACTAAAAAGAGATGACATCATGAAATTGGTAGAAGATTTTTATCAAGAATTATATAGTAATAAAGAACAAGTACCTCCTATATCTATTACATCTTCCGAATTGCCCAGAATTTTAAATGAAGAAGTGAGACATGCAATTAAATGTATGAAGAAAGGAAAGGCACCAGGAAATGATGGAATTATAATTGATATATTAAAAGAAGCAGGTGAAGAAATAGAAACAATTTTAGCAAAGTTATATACCAAATGTCTAAATGATAAAGATGTACCGGAAGATTGGAAGAATGCAGTAATAATATTAATATTTAAAAAAGGTGATAAAGAAGATATTAGAAATTACAGACCTATCAGCCTTTTATCAGTTTTATATAAAAATTTTACCAAGATAATTACAACTCGTCTACAGAGAACTTTGGATTTCCACCAACCAAGAGAACAAGCTGGATTTAAAAGTGGTTTTAGTACAATAGATCATATCCAGGTATTGAGAGAAGTCATAGAAAGGACAAATGAATTTGAGTTGTCATTATGTTTTGGATTTGTAGATTATGAAAAAGCATTCGATTCTATACACATTTCTTCAGTGATTAAAGCATTGGATCGTCAAGGTATAGATTTAGGATATTGTCATATTTTAAAGAATATTTATAAAAATGCAACAGCAACAATTAGATTACATAATGATACTGGAAAAATCAACATTGAGAAAGGTGTAAGACAAGGTGACTCCATATCTCCAAAACTGTTTACAGCAGTGCTGCAAGAAGTATTTTATGGATTAAAATGGGAAACTAAAGAAGTGAAAGTAAATGGAGAGTATTTAAGTCATTTAGATTTCACAGATGATGTAATTGTTTTTGCAAATAATGCTTCAGAGCTGCAGGACATGTTGCAGGAGTTAGCAGATGAAAGTAGAAAAGTAGGACTAAAGATAAATGTTAAAAAGACTAAAGTAATGTTTAATCGATTTGCTCAAAATATAAAAATAAAGATTGATTATGAAGAATTAGAAAAAGTTAACAATTACAAATACCTTGGTCATTTTATTAATACAGATGGAAACATACTGGAGGAAATTAATCATAGAATTAAACTTGGTTGGAGTGCTTTTGGTAGAAATAACTTGATACTAAAAGGAAATATGCCTATGTGTTTGAAAAGGATGGTTTTTAACAAATGTGTTTTACCAGTTCTTACATATGGATCTGAGACTTGGACACTTAATAGAAGAGCAATACAAAGCCTTCAGACCACTCAAAGGAGTATGGAGAGATGTATGTTGGGAGTAAAAAGAAGAGATCGAAAATGCAATGTATGGGTAAGACAACAAACAGGTGTTACTGACCTTATTGAAAAAATTAAAAGATTGAAATGGAGTTGGGCTGGACATATTTCTAGAAGAGATGATAATAGATGGACAATTGAAATTTTAAACTGGATTCCAAGAGATTGTAAAATACCCAGAAAGAGACCACATGTGAGATGGATGGATGAAATAAAAAAATGTGCAGGGGTGTTGTGAAGAAGAGAAGCTAAAGATCGGAGAAGATGGATTAAACTTGGAGAGACCTTCATCCTGCAGTGGATTGATAATGGTTGATGATGATGATGATATATATATATATATACATCATATATATATATATATATATATATATATATATATTGTAACCGAAAAGAAAGAGAGGAGAGAAGGAGTAGGGTAAAGGAAAAGAAAAGAAAAGGAAAAGGAGAAGAGAATGAAATGAGAGAGAAGAAAAGAAGAAAATATGAAAGGATCTAGCAATGGAATTATGGAGAGAAAGATGTTAATAATGAAAGAGAGAGAAAAGAAAAGAGGAAAAGAAATGAAAGAAATAAGAAAAGATTAGAAATGGAATTAGAGAGAAAGATGATAATTGGAAGAAAGAGAAAAAAAAAGATAAAAAGAACTGAAAGAAACAAGAAATGATACATGGTGGAGAAAGAGATTGGAAGAGAAAAAGAAATGACCTAACTGATTTGAAATGGGTGAGATGATAGAAGAAATAGATGAGATGATAGAGATGAAAATGATATGAAAAGAAAATGAAATGAATGAGAGACTCTTAATGACTCAGCTCAGTGGAGTTACAATAAAGTTAAGGAAAAGAGATGATAATCCAGAGATGTATAATCAGATAGAGATCAGATCCAATACTGATGAACTATAACTACTATGGCATATTAATAATTTAGTACTAAACCATACAAAAGATTATTTAAAATCATTAATTAATAGTTATTAGAATAGTCCTATCAACAGATCACACACACTCTGAATAAGAATAATGATACCTTGATTGTGAAAGATTATCTTACTAAATTATATCTAACAAGGCAACAAGAGTAAATAACCTCAGGGATTCTAAAACTAAAACTCTTGTGCAAAATTAAAGTTTAAGTTGCCTATAAAATAATTGCTGGGTGAATAAAACAAATGAGTGATATCTGGGCTGACCATAGAATAACTATATTATGTTCAATCTTAGAATAATAAACAAAACAAATATTAATTCACAAATTTAATGAATCAATTTAAATTTAAACTAATAATGGCCTATTATCCAAGACATTACTCGAGCAAAGAAAAGGGCAAGGGTACTTTTTATGCCTTTCCCATACTCACAGACAACCTACTCAAGACCTCAAATGCAGATGGATTAAAATTCTTTGGACATATAAAGTTTAAGATAATGATAGACAATGTGCAGTTAATATAAGATAATGTGCAGCTTTTAAAATAATAGTAACTAAAAATATTCTTCTGATGTACTAATATTCTTAATCTCATATTGCATAATCTTTAGTCTGAGAAGATATACTGATAATTTAAAAATAAACTTTTAACTAAGCATTTAACTAAGTATCTGATATAATGCAATTATCTGTTATTGTGATTCAATATAAGAATCACTTACTTTAGCATAGCTTCATAATTTTCAAACCAATATCAAATATATTTAATTAACTTTATGATATATTTGTGAACTTCTGAATTGAAGATTTAATAAACTGTAGAAACTTAAGATTTTGTGAACTTGAAACCTTAAGATTTTGTGAACTTGGAATCCAAGACAATAATATTTTCATATAAAAGCAAAACAAACAAAACAAAACTTTTTGAAATAATAATAATTTGGTTTATTAAGAATAATAAGAAATACTTACAAATTAAATGGAATACAAACATTGCCAATATCGCACTGGGACTTAATACAAGTATTTTGACTTTTAACAATTTTATTCGGTTTACAATAGTATACAACTTCTTTAACTACTATTTTTGATTATCCCTCTTAAAACTTTTTTACCTTGTTTATTCTGATAAATAAATCAATCAAATAATAGTTATACATAATAGCAGGCAAAGGCTATTCAATTTTAATCTCTTTTAACAATTAGAGATTTTTTTAAAGAAAAACTTTAAACTTTAATTATAATGTCTGTATCTAATAAGCACACTACTACTTTTTTTTAATTAGAATAATTTATAACATTATGATGTCACCTAGTAATCAGAATAACACACACAACTAGGTTTGTATTTGAACCCCTAAGCTTAACTTTATAATCCTGAGTTTAACAAATGCTAAACTGGAATAAGTATATTCAGCATATTTTTGAAAATATCATCGCTAGTTCCACTGACATAACTAATATTATAGCTAGTGATATATTTAAAACAGACTAAGCTAATTTTAAAATTAAACTAAATTAACTGTATGGGGCATTCACTCATCAGAGATCAGTTATACTCTTTTAAATAAATTTAGTCCACATAAAACTATTACCCTCAATGTTTTAAAATTAAAAAAAATATAACAGACTTACAAATCCAGTGGCAAAACTCTGGATGAAAATATTAAAATTAGTATGTGCAAATTGCCACTTATACCATATGCATATATTTAACATTCTTAAAAATAAATAGAACTTATTGTTGGTTAGCTTGTGAATGATAAAACTATCATATCAACACAATTCAAACATTGATATACCTATGAGCATTAAAAATAGCTATTACTACCTGAAGAAACAAAGTTCCTCAAACACACATATCTTGTCATCACTAATCTAAAACAAATGCAATATCACCTACTGTGGTGGAATTAGCATTAAGTCATCATGAATGATAGGCTAAAATATAAAAATGATAAGCTCCTCAGAGCTGGAAAAGAATGTGGTGGCTTTCAAAAATACCTAACTTTGAGGCAGAAACTAAGATACCTGGACCTTGTCTACAGTGTATCTGGGAACAGGAAAACACACCAGAAAAGCATGATCCTCTCTCATGGGATTTCCAATGCTTATAAATGTGATCATCATCACTGAAAAATACAATACAATAACCCTCTTTTGGGGACAAGCACTATCAAATCATGGAAATACAATACAATAAGGATGGAGGACTTTGTCTACTCCATAAAGCATACTCAAAATTATTAACTAAGCCTAACTCTATGAGGCTAACAAATACTAACTAATAGCAAGATATATACTTCACCTGAATTAACTAAGTTATTCCTAAGAAGTTTAAAAATACAAAACGTATATTCAATGTTCGAACCAACAAAGCAAACTGTCAAGTGACTACTATAAGAAATACTTTAAAATTAAATGCATATAAAATTCTAGGCAAGGCACAATGCACACATAATAAAATATTCAATACTAAAATATAGTAATTAGTGGACTTTTTAAAAAAATTGCAAATTAAATGTGAGAATATTAATTCTCAATGCATATAAAAAATATTTGCAGTTACTATTACTATAACACTCATAAAACAAATGAATGGAAATTCTCTGATAAACTTCTTTGGCTGGTTTAAAATAAAACTAAGTAAAACATCCCATTTATAATAAACTAAGAATGTGATATTTAAATCTCCGTAAATGAAATTATTAAATAGAAACTAGCTGGTGTAATGCTTAATAAATAAACTAAATTGACCTAAGAATGGCAAAATATTTGCTCATTCTAATAAATCCATTAAGCTTTAAAATTATAATCCTAATTTACCTGGCATATTTATGCAAAAAGTGTTACACAAAATATATAGCATAAATATTTTTATGGTTTCATTTTTCTAAAACCAATAAAACAGACAATAAAAAAAAAATAATAATACATTAACTTAAGTTCATATTTCAGCTCCGTAATGGTTTTTCCATTTAAAAATATGTAGATAATTTATTCAGGTTAAGTTATCTATCCGAATTCGAAGCTTCAGTCAAAATATTTATAAACATGGCAATGATTTCCAAGACAAAAATGTTCAATAGTTCTTTAAATAAACACTTTCACTTTCTTTTATCTTTAAAGATAATTTTAAATATTAAAATAATAAAATAGCATAAGCATAAGCTGGCATTGGAAAATAAATTCTTCAGCTGAGTACATTTTATATTTATAATCCCGGGTTCAAATGCAGAATAATTATAATGTATCAATTTAGTTAACTTTCACTGTTCTCCTTTAGATAAACATATTTTTTTTAAATAGAGCTCTTTTTTTTAAACATCATTTTTTTAATATTTCAAAATGTATTTTTTTAAACACATTTCCTTTTACTTTTAAACATAAGAGTAGACTTTGTTTATAATTAAGGACATTCCTCGGTTTATGAACTAAGATCAACTGTCATAAAATTACTTACAAGTAATGACAAATATAACAACTTATTATGTATTTGATAGACATGAGTTCATCATTAATATTTATAAATTCTTTTAAAGTTTTACTTCCAAATAACTTCTTTTTCATACTACTGGGCACAAATGAGAATTATTATTTTAAAATACATATTTTCCTCATAAACATTATTCTGTTAAGAGCATATTTACATGTATATATCATGTATTAATAATGAAGTATTAAATTTAATGTCAATTTTAATTTATAAAGATGCTGATGCATTTCCATTATAATATTTTAAAATTTTGAATGTCTTTTAATTTCTTCTTCATGTATATTTTTAATTTAATAGGATATATAATGAGTATCCTACAGATATAATAATTTATTGCAAGAACATGTTTAGCCATATATATAATTAATAATTTAGGCTTTAATAATATTTTCATTTTTAAATAAAGAAAAATGAATAAATAAAACGTAGATAGGATAAGGGATGCTAACTTTCCTTCAAACATTGTTTACTATAATCTTATGTTTCAACTGGAATTTAAATTGTCAGAAAATGGATTACCTTTTTAACTTCAGCAGTTCATGTCTACAAGACGATTTTAAATAATTGTTTTAAAAAATACTTTTATCTTTAAAAATAAAATATTTCAATAAAATTACAACTTTTATTAAAGAAAATTTCAAGATCCAGCCACAGGTAGAATTAAAAATCAGATAAGCCCCCCTGAATCTTGGATTCGTGTTTTTATCTAATAATCTTTAATACCCCCACTTTTGATCAATTCTTGGCTTGTAAACCAATGAAATTATTTTTATTACACTTTAATATTCTTGACAGACCAGCTGTGGAATCGATTTTACTGATGTAATTGATCTAATTATACCAAACCACGTGACTCACAGCTGCAAAGTCAAAAATTCATTGTTAACAAATATTATGTAATATTCTTACATGATATTTTATAAAACACAATAGCAATAAATATAAAATTTAAAGTTCTACCTCTTTTATTAAACTTTTAAATATTTCATTTTAAATAACTTTATTCATTCATTTGCTTTATTTTTTATTTTTAAATCAATATTAGAAATTAAATTTTTTTTCTTTATGTTTCATTTATGTCATTCTTGCATGCACAGACATATTCACACATATGTGTGACCTCACATTAATTGTTTAAAAGTTATTCTAAAACTACAACAATAAAAATATTAATGAATATTTAATCCAAAATAATTTTTATAAGTGAAACGCTAAGCTAAATTGAATCTAATAAATATTACTACTGTTTTAATAAAAACTTAGATTTTTTTTAAAATTTATTATTATTTATTCCAATTTATTTATAATATCTAGTTATTATAATTTAAACATTAAAATGAATTACACAATAATTACTTTAAAATATATTCAATATTATTTATCAACTGACAACTATTTCTGATATCTCTTTTAATTCAAATTATTATCTAGCATCCCTTATCAAACCAACTCACATATACTTTTGAAATATTTAGACATAATTCCATAATATACAATAATTATTACAATCAATACAAGATTATCCTATTTTAGTCATTAACTAAGTTAATTTCCATTTTTATCATTATTATTTTTTTTAAAAATCCGAAATTCCAAACAAAAGGTTAAGCTAAGATAACTATGGGCACTTATTGGAACTAAGTGAAACTTCAGTTAGGTACAATATATATATATATATATGTCACTAGAGGAGCTTTACCAATAGCCCCAATCAAGCTTTGTTCACATAAGCTGCTGATAGAGATAGAATTCAAAATCTCTATCTGATTGTCCTACATCCCCAGATCAATTGTTTTTGAGATTATGGCTCACATCAGTGAAAAGTTGGGACTCCAGAAACTAGATCTAAATACCAACTCAAAAGTTAGCACCACTTATGAAACATGTTTCTATCAATCTGAAAGCATGAATTTGTCAGACATGTAAATGTCCTCAAATCCAGATTAACAACCTAGATAGATATATGTGCTTGAACTCAGCTCAGTTTCACCATATAGTAAAAGCCTCTGCAATGTATAGAATCGCATAAACCTTCAATGGTACACTTATGATAATTAATAAAACAAGTTATAAATTTTGTAACTTGCTTTTAAGCTTGTATTAAAATGTTCACTAGAGGGAGCTTACCAATAGTTCCAATCAAACTTTAATTTATAAATGTTGAAAAAGAAAAAAATCAAAATCTCTTTAAGTTACACAAATTGTTTCTTCTTTTGTTAATTATTATAAGTAGCCTTGAAGGTTTTTGCAATGTTATATTGCTTTGGCTATTAATATATGGTAAAACTGAACTGAATTCAAACCCATATAGCTATCTGGTTTGTAAGACTGGATATGAAGACATTTACATGTCTGAAAAGTTCAGGTTTTCAAATTGATAGTAACATATTAGATAACTACTAACTCTTGAGTTGGTATTTTAGATCTAGTGTCTGGGTCCTAATTCCTCACTGAGGTGAGCCATAAAACCAATTGGTTTGGGGATGAGGACTTTCTGATAGAGATTTTGAATTCTTTTTTTTTCAGCACTTAGAAATTAAAGCTTGATTGGAGCTATTGGTAAGCTCCCTCTAGTGAATATTTTAATACAAGCTTAAAAGCAAGTTACACAATTTGTTTCTTGTTTTATTAATTATTATATATATTTATATAAAGTATATAAATAGATGTATATATTAAACTCTCTTATATTTTAGAAATTATGAATGTTCTGCAACACTTTTGTGATACATAGATATATATTTTATTTGTTATTACATAATTAGAGATTAATAGGCAATCATATATGTAAATATGAAATGAAGGTTAATTGATGATTTACTGAACATTCAATTAGATTGTATTTGAACATATTGATTGTTTATGATCTATTCATCATATATATAAATTTATTAAACGCACATTGATTACGTAAGTAATATTTATATATATATAGTAACAGTCAGGATGAGCTGATAGTTGCAAAATCATCACCAGGATGACTTAAACCACCACAACTCATTCCAACCCACATACTACTTCACTTTTTTTAGGCTCAGTAATCAGTGAGAGGTAAAGACTTTTAAAACTAGTTTATTAACTATATGACTTCACTGTGACAAAACAAGATATCCAATGCAATGTGTATATATATATATTGTACCGGTAAAATCACCATGCATAATCACACACAGTAATCCGAATTCAAACCCAGTCCACGTCTAGGAATAAATTCCAAAATGCAAACTAAATTCAAACCCAAACCCCTGGCATGACCAACCGATGAACAACACAACAACGGTACGTGGTTTTCCCTTTACTAGCTCGTCGGAAAACACAGACTAAATTACCCTACAATCAGTTATTCATATATATCTTATATTCGAGATATTGGTACGGTTAATAATTCAATATATATATTTAAGTTGTCGATACAGACAGCAGGTGATTAACTAGATTTCGAGAGTAATAAGACAAGAGAGACAAAAATAGATTAGATAAATTTTTAATAATTATTGAAATCATTGAATACTATGTACAGATACGGTAAAATTTTCATACGTATATTTATAATAATTTGCTACTAGTCCTTAATAATCATTTTAGACTGATAAACAAAACGCATGCCAATATTTATATGTTTTAAATGGTCGTACGAGTTGATATGAGAATCAGAGTAATTTGAGCATTTAAAATATTTAATTCCTATTTTATATTAAGTTGTTTGATTTTAATAGATTCAAACCATTACGTATACGGATAATTGGAGGAGGCTTTATATAAGAATATAATATAATAATGATGTACTGATGGTTGCAGAGCTTAAGATATACTACAATAATAACTTGCGGTGCATTGACGGAAGACCGGGCGGCTTGTACTTTGACAAGTCTTAATGCCCCCAAGTAGATCCGGGACACTACAACCAGCCGGGATCATTTTCGAACCCCGGTGATCCAAGAGATTATCTGGAGAAGAATTTCTTTCTTTCCAATTGGTAGTAAAAACGAGACGCCAATTTAGGCGAAGGAAAAGGCACTGCCACAGTAACATCGAGGAAGAGTGATCGGAAGTGGACTTAAAGCGAAACTATATAAAACCTTGATTATCTCTCCGTAACATTTTCTACGCAACAATCTGATATGACTATTCAAAATAAAACATGGCGAAATCAAAAGATCACAAAAGTAACGATTAATTAATTTCACTCTGAAACCCATAACTCCCCAGGTTGTTCGGAAGGTAATAATAGTAACAAAAATATTCACTTTATATTATTACTCCGTTCATATATAAAAAAATAATATAATAAAAATTTAGACTTTATTTTAAATATTTGTTATTTGGAGCAGAGATTAAAATATCATTTTGACAAAATAAAAGGAACAATACAGGTACTTGAATATTTCTCAACTCAACATAAACGAACCAATTTTTAGTTCGATAAAAGAAAATTACTTTTAAAATGAATATAATAATAATACTATGAAATAAACTTTAATGGCTTTAACTAGAGTTGAAAAATATTATTATTGGCATCGCTTTGTTTGTAAATGTAAGTAATAATAAAAATATAAGTACATTCACTAATGAATTACTATTAGGCACAAAATATTAGTAAATCATCATCTAAAGACTAGAGCACAGAAATATTAGAGAAGAAATTTACTGACAGGCTTTAGTGTAACATTTTAACGAAGGAAAACAAGAAATTTACATGTAATTACTTAGATTAATTCATAACAGATTAAATAATAAAATTATTAAGCTTAGAGGAAAGTTAAAAAGTTCATGTAACAAGGGTTACCATTCTTTCTTCGTCCGGCTTTTCTCCTTGCGGTAATGTTTATGCAGAACGTAGGCGCGCATTTTGGATTCCTTAGAACGGCATGATTAATTTAAAGGTTGGAATTGAGAAAACTGGAAGCACAGGAAACATTATAAATCAGCGGCTCGAAAGATTTAAATCGGCAGAACAGGGATCAGCTTCTTGGACTTAGCCCAACATTATTGCAATTTACCGGGCAACTTCTTAATCACAGTTGAGATGATTTCTCTGGAACAACTACTTTGCTGTAGCTCGAGACGGTCTAAGCACAGCAAAGTCAAAAAGTAGAGTCCTCCAGTATATTATAATATAAGATGGCTACGGTTGATCACTCTGCATAGTTTTTGTTCATGACTCCGCCTCCTTTGATTTTCTGGCCTCCAGCAATATCTAATTTTGACTATACAATTGCATTCGCCTTTCTTGATAAGAGTCCTACATTTCTCATTTCCATTGTTTGATTTACATTTATTTCTAAATTCAATACATGATTCTAAATTGACAAACTAAATAATTACATAGGAATTCGTGAATACAAAATTGAAATTCATTATCTTAACTTTCAAAGTACAAACTAATTATTCTATACATTTTGTACACGTAAGATTTGACTAAAAATACCGATCAAAGGAATGTGACTTTTGATCAGCATTTTTAAATGACTTTGTATAATTTTGAAAGATTTAAAATTAAAAAAAAATATACACGCAATGAAACTTTTAAATTGAGCGAATATAAACCTACAAACCACACACACGAATATTATTTATCATGATTTGTAATATTTATACTTGTAATATTTACATTAAATTCTTTTAAACAAAGCATAAAATAACTAACTTAAAATTTATGTGGCCTGGAATAGAAAAAGCCTCATTGCGGGTAAATAGTGATTTAGAATTACCGTACTTCAAAATAAAAACTATGAAACTAAGATCGATCCTTCGATCTGTCTGTTTCAATATATAATACAAACACTTTATTAGTCATTAAAGTCACAAGCAAATAAACAAAAAAGTGACTATAGCTTAATTAGGTTGCTAGACTTATAAGATAGTAGACATTACATGATACCGTACTTCAAAATGAAAACTATGAAACTAAGATCGATCCTTCGATCTGTCTGTTTCAATATATAATACAAACACTTTATTAGTCATTAAAGTCACAAGCAAATAAACAAAAAAGTGACTATAGCTTAATTAGGTTGCTAGACTTATAAGATAGTAGAAATTACATGAATTAAGGATTACATATGTAAAAGTTTCAACGTATAATGGATATCTAAATGAGGGACCTCAGATGATAAATACATTTGATCTTTGGGGCAGATGTCCCTCAAGTAGATACATGATAATAATTAAAATAAGATATGTTTAATTAACTCTAGAAAATACAGTGAAATAGATAAATGCATAACTTTCATGATCATGATCAACCAATGCCTAAATACAAGGCTTTAATATACATAGGGATAAGGAAGGTGGTACTGAGTTGCTAAAGTAATAAAACAATGAAATAACAAAGTAGACCGGAACATGATTGCCTCCACAATGTCATATCCAAGTCTGATAATTAGGCAATGATGGGAATATATTTGCTTTTAGTGAAGTTGGATGGGTTGTGGAATGAAGGAATGAACATCTTCATATAACCCTTAATAACTCTCATTACATCCGGGAATGATCCACTGCACTGGTAACAAGAAATAAGAAGGCCCTACTGGTTTGGAAAATGAAAAAAATGTCCCCATATTTGTGTGGAACTAATTTAGAATGAATCCGTCAATCAAATTTTCAGAAGCAGGGATAAACACCTTCTGAAGAAATGCAGTAAAATAATAAAGAAATTAGACAACCCAGTAATGCTATATTTATATACAGTAATAAATATTTGGACTTAACTTTAAATCTATATAAAGAAATGTAAATGGTCATATCATAAGGTTACAATATGCGAATATCTATTCTATACACTTAATCAAGGCCTAAGCATTATTATGTATTAAAAAAATATAAAGAAATTAGTCCCTGCTTAATTAAATATTTGCCCCATAAGTCTTACAGATATAAGAAATTATTGATATACGATAGCCTATGATGATAATATTAAATTTGAATTAAAAGTTTTAGAGAATAAACTATTATATCGTACAGTATAAATTCATAAGATGAAATTTTATTTTAAAACTAAAAGTTGTTTATAAATCAAATGTGCAGTATACACATATACTTGTTTCTTTTAAAAGAAAATAAAGTTTTAAGTTTTATTTTATTAAACTAAGTTTTATAAAAAATGTATATGAACCATTCATAATTGTGTTAATGGCTCAAATTATTTATTTGAAGTAACAGATTTTAATAGACAAATTTAAATAGCAAATTATAAAAAAACACAAATTAGAATCAGAGGGAAGGGGATTTAAATATCTTATTTATTTAATTATTGGACTTTCTTTAGATAATGTCAAATATTTTTATTATTGAAATTTTTACTAAATTTACCTCCATCTGATTCTTAAACAATAAGTCTAGCAAATTTAATAAAGATAGAGTATTACAAAAGTCAATCTTCCTTAATATGTACAATTAATTAAGCATGCATTAAGAAACTATTTAAATAACGAATAAGATATCTAAATAAACATATGGAATGAATAATATACAATTATTTAAAGCAAAGGAAGGGAGGCTTTTATCATTTAAAATTTATCATTAAATTAAACCATTGTTTTACCAGACGTTTGAAGGATGTTGGCAAATAGTAGAATTGCCTGATCACTCCGTGATATTATATACTGGGGGCTTCCCTTTTGATGGTGATGGCATAGCATGTCAGCAACATGATTGTTATATGAGGCAAGGGTTTTATAAACATGGCATCCTATAATATGAGGGAACTCCATACTCAGCTGCACCAGAGCTGGACAGAGAAATTACGGTGATCTACTCACTCAAGGCTTGATGTAATTTAACAATTTAAAAACTTTACAAATAAAACTCTAAACTGTACAAGAAGTGTATTCTTTCTGAAGTTTACAGTAATAGCTCCTCTACCTTCTTCTTTTGCTTCTCTTTATATATAGCTCAAAACAAAGGCAAAGATGTTGTCTAAATTAATTAATTAATTAAACTTCCCAAGTAAAATTCTTTTCTTATTATTTATTGATTAGAATCTCAATTTAATTTGAAATTTTATTAATTACATTTCTTAATTAAATTCCATCATTGATTTTATCTGATTCTACAATAATTATATGTTTTGTCACCTTTTCCCTAAATAATTAAAAAAATTTGAATTTAATTTATACATTAAATTTCTTTTAATATTTTCAAATTAATAGCAAATATATACAGGAAGCCCATATATATATATATATGACTGATTCAATATATATATATAATTAATACTTATTTATTAATATTTTTTTAAAAAAATTAATTTAAACTAAATAAACCTGTTTGGTTATTGTCTAGTTGTGCAAATGAATTTATTGCTTAATAGCATTCAAGTGACAACAGATCACTTTCTATATCATAAAATTTATTTGAAATAACTATATCTCATAATACACCAATCAAATCCCAGTATCAGTGGGCAAGTATGGTTCAAATCCCAGTATTAGTAGGCAAGTATGGTTATATTGTTATTTTTTGTATTGAATTATATAGTTACTATCTGACTAGATATAAACTTTATGTGATAATATAATTAAATGTTTGCATGTTTTATCTAAATTATTGTTTAGGTATTTACTGTATTGGGATTATGGTTAGTCATTAAGATTTTAATCTTATGCAATTATAAAGCAGATAATAGTATATTTTGTTCTGTTATAAGTCAGAATAATTTGGTTTAATCATATTTAAATGTAATCAATTTCAATAGTAAATCAAGTTTAAATATTCATTTTAATATTCATACTTGATTATAATAAATGCTAATAATTCTTTTTATATGTTTTGATTGTTATAATATACAGTTTTAATAATTTAGTTACAGAAAATTCAAAATAAATTGATATGATTAGTTAATTGTACTTAAGTAAATATCCAATTGAAATCTGTTTTTTATATACTAGTATGATTGGATATTATAGATTTAAGTTTATCCAATAGGTTCAGTGATATTACATCATTATTAAGTATTTCATTTTATTACAACTAGTTTAATATAGTAAAGTCAATATTAAAATATAGCATCGCTGAGTTACTATAATTTATTATTTATCATTTTATTGTCTTTTACCTTGTTATAAACAGTGTAATTGGTAATAGCAAATTAATATAAAAATAGAGCATGGATAAGTTAGTATTATTTATTATTTAATTAAACTAAGATTTAAAATTAATTATTGGGCATATATCTATTTTGATATTATGAACATTGTAAACTTATAAGACATTTTAAAACTGTTATCTTAATCATTCACAAATTATTTTATTTAGATATGCATATCTTTAAATTTTAGTATAAGTTTGGATTTTTATCAGCATTGTTTGATTATTTGGGTATATTAGAACTTAGTTGGTTGTTTAATGATTTATTATTGGTTTCATTTGATTATAAGTGAAATCTATCTTAGATATATATATCATTGTTTTGGGACAATGATATTTGATTTAATTGTTTTATTTTAATCTATTGTAAGTAAGGATTATATTTAGGATATTTGAAATGATTTTTCTTGTTTTCTTGTTTATTCTAAATGTGAACTAATGATTCTATAATAAAAAAAATGTCATCACTGTTTTGTTTGGTTATGTGATTAAACAAAGTGTTATATTAAGTACTGAATAATCAGTTATTGATTGGTATTTATTTAGTTTAGTGTATTATATTTATTCTGTTATGAATAATATTATTATTTATGGGTATTATACAATTAGTGTTAATTTTATTTGTTTTATACTTTATTCAGTTATAAATGATGTCCAACTTCAGGAATCATTCTGTTATATAGGGTGATCAATGACAGAGCCATATTTTATTCAGGTTATATTAGAAATCATTTCATTGCATATTTTTGATCTGTTACAAATGATTCCCAAATCTGTGGTGCATTAAAAGAAGAGTATAGCCTCATTTTTGTTATGGTACAAATGGCATTCTAACTTTAAAGTCACAAATAAGGGTTATTTTATCATTATCTTTTGATGTCAGTTATAAAACACTACCTAAGCCTATAAGGCAACTTTTTATTTTTGTTAGAATATATATGAAATCTTTTTGTGTTAAACCATGTATTATTTTGTTTATAAAATTCCTGACATTTTGATGAAATATCATTCATCGTTGTCAAGGTTAAAGGCTTAATGAAGAACTCTTTGATCTTAAGTATGTATATATATACACACAAACCAAGTATGTGTGATTCCAAACTAATAATAATAAAAAATTACCCCTAATAACTTTAAATAAGGTAACTAATCAGTTTGTACCAGTGTTATCAAACTTTATAAATTTTTGTATAACAGTAAAAGATCAGCCAATCAGTTCATGCAGAACATATTTTTCTGAAAGCAAACATGTCATTGGCTGCTTCTAAATACCAGATTGTTATATAAAATATAGCAGTTATTTTACTTTCTAAATATCAAGCCAAAGACAAACTCGATTTTAAATTAAGTAATGCAGTCCTTAAGTTTTAAAATCTACTATACACCTGGGTCTCGTTTTACGCGATAGATAGGTTCCTCAGAAAATACGCACAAACGAAATCGTGCAAAAATAGATGTAACTTACATTGAAAAAGGGGGGATACAGTCTGTGATTTTTCAAAATTCGTGTAAAAGCAAAGCACCAATGTAAAATTACTTTAAAATTCGCGCAAAAAAAAAAAATAAGGAAATAAAATATGACTAATAAAAAATTTCAAATTTGAAAAAAATTGATATAAGACAAACTTTTTTTAACTATAATATTTAATTTTATTCGAAATAATATATTTTTATGCATAATTTACAGTACGGTATTTTACATTTTTTTATACACGTTTTAATTATTATCGATAAACTAGTTCGTTTGCAAACTGATAAAAAAATCAGATTTTTCTCAAGAGGAAATACAACTAGCACCAACTTCACTCTCATGTTGTGTTGATTTTCTGGTGACAACGTAATTAATCTTTGAGATGATGATTTTATTAATTGTTTATGAATCCCGCGATATCCAGACATACAACCATTTAGCTCTCGTTGGAATTTAAGAACACGTTAATGATTAGTGTCATTAATAAGAAAATAATAATTGATTATGTTCTTTTTTAAAAAGCAAAAACAGAATGTGATTTAAAATGCAAAATTAACACGCACAATGTTTGAACAAATTTACATTATAATCTTGTAAAATTTAATATGTGTATACATAAAATGTGAAAATCATGATTTTAATTTCATCATTGCATAAAATCTTATTATTATAAAGCACTGAAAATATTGAAATTAAGATGAAAGTCGAATTCCAATAATGTGCTATTACTTTCAATATAACGTAAGTGCGCGAAATTTATTATTTAAAGTAATAGCGCATTATCGGAAATCGACTTCCGGTGAAACACGAATCACGTAACTTCAAAATCGTGTTAAATAAGTCTGCGTAAAAAGAGACCCGGGTGTATTAGGGCAAATACTTCTAAGACAGAGATAATCTTAAGTTGTTTTTAATCTGTTGTTGGCATATTGACAAAATGTTATAAGTTTTAATATTTAAAGATTGTGATATGATTATTTCATGTTTTAAAATATAATTGTCTTTGGTTTGGTATTTTAAAATATAGTCGTTAGTGTATTTTATATCATAAGAAGGACAAGAATTTATCGTCAAAAGCAATTATATATGATTATTTATAAGTTGGCTTATTTAAAATTAATTGGAATAATTGATTTATTATTTTCAGTTTAGTTCTATGCAAATTCATTTTACAATTAAGTGGATTATTTTGCTTCAGGTGTAGGGAAGTTGTTAGCATATGCACTAACGTAGTAAATTTTAAAATTTAAATACTGTCTGATTTGTTCATAGTTTAAAATCTAAATCTTTAACTTGGTTTTTATAAAGTAAAGTAATTGCTGTATTTCATATGAAGGACTGGCATTTGGCCCAAGGTAGTTAATAACGAACGTTTATTCTCAGAAATATACGTTTTGTGGTAATTGATTGGCTGGGTTATAATATTATACAGTAAATTGCAAAGTTTGGTAATACTAGGAAATTGATTGGTTATCTTATTTATAGATATTAGAAGAAATTTATTTACTATATAGAAGAAAAAATTTCCATGCAGTAAAATAAATACATTTATAAATAGATTTATTGCTTTAAAAATAATGAAATTCAAATATTTATTTGAAAAGATTTATAAAAGCTTTTACCAAAGACATGTTATTAAAAATATATACTTATAAAAAATTTATTACAGTTAAAATATTTATTTGAAAAGAATTGTAAATAATTTTATGAAAAATATTTACAAATATTTAGAAAACATAAAAATAATATACTTAGAAAAATTATAGAGTATTAAGATTAAATAAAGTAGTTATTGTAATAGTAATATTAGCGATTAAGCCAATGCGCGTGCGCTTTAAAAATAAATTATAAATGAATACTCAATTGTTCCAGACACGAGATATAGTATTTTAGAAAGAATGGAATGAATCCACCCATTCTTTCGACCCAAACATTTATGTATGGGCAATATATTTATATATTTCTTGATTTGACGTTTTAATTTTTTAAAACAAATTTTCTTGGGGATTAATTTAGGCTGATAACTACATTCCAATCAATAACTAAAATTAAATATAAATCATAGCACTTCGCCTATTTAGTTCATTTTTATCAAATACCATATAATATGACATATTTTTATTCAAACGTATTCACTATGCAAATTATATTCTTTGTACGTTTTACACAGAGGCAAAATTCTCCATACAGTAATGCATTCAGTGCAATAAAGAATGATGATCATAAAGAATGGTGATTATATGAGTTTTAGTGCCTTGTGCATCTTTGTGCATAATAGCAACCAATTTAATTATGTACAAATTGTAGAACGTTATAAATTATTTATCACTGGCATAGCAACATGTGCACCTGTAATAGAAAAACTAGACAAATTAAAATTATTATTACATGAAAACTTAATTAAAGTAAAATACATTTTAATTTTAGAAATAAATATGATTAAAAGCTTCAGTTGAATATTTGCCATTTATATATAAATACATAATTAAAGAAAAAAGGCATACGGTTTTATTGTCAGTAGTTCATAAGAAGTTCAAACACATCATTCCCAGGATGTTCCAATGCCAAATAGGACAATTCCAACTGCTCCAAACTGCACAAGGTATATAAATACATGACATTATGTCATAATAAACTAAATACGTAAACCTTTCTTATCAAAGAAAAAATAATTAGAAAAGTAAAGATAGATAAACAAAAATAAAGAAATATTATTGTCAATGATGTAATAGAATACATAGTAAATATCATTTCTCACTTATAATATCAATAATATGATTATTCACTTATTTATTTTCAACCATTACCAAATTCACCACATTTGAAGGAATCCATTTTTCTCTGATCCATAGCTTTTTTCTTCGCACCACATCAGCCAACTTTTTAAGTTCATCCATCCATCTTATATATGGTTTCTTTATAGATCTTATAAATCTCTTAGTATTCAATTAAAAACTTCAAATGTCCATTTAGTATCATCTCTTATAGCAATATGTTCCAGCTTAACTTCATAATTCTTTCAATGATGTCATTGATAATTGTTTGTTCCCTCATTCATGTATTTCATTTCCACATTCTCCTTGTTAGTCTTAATATACATCTATAGTCTGAAATCTCTGTATTACTGTTCTGACATATAGTAACCACATTCCACTCTTTTGACACTTTGAATCAAAATATTTTGCTTCAAAGTGTCAAAAGAGTGGAAGGTGGTTATTATATGTTATATATTTGAAAAGCAAAAATAACGAAGGAAAGAGGAATAGAAGTTATTGAAGATTATATTACTGTTCTGTTAAGTCTTCAAGCCTCGAATTCATAAGTAAGAACTAGAAAAATATATCTATTGAAAATCATCCTTTCAAATACATAGGCATATTTCCTTATAGTACTAAGTTGTTTGTACTCAAAGCACTCTATCTAATTCTGTGAATAATTTCATCCCCTATACTCTCATTTGTATTAATAATTTGTCCAAGGTATTTATAAATGTTAACTTTTTTTAATTTATGATAATCAATCTTTTATTTTTTTACTTCTGAGAAAATTCATTGAGCATTATGTTAGTCTTTTCAGTATTTTATCATCCTACATTCTGACATTTATCTAATAACTCTTGCAACATTTCCTAAAGTTCTGAAGTATTATTTGCAAAAAACAATCACATCAAGGTGAATTAAATTATCTTCATTTACATTTTGTTTTTAGGTTCCCATTTTAATCCATAAAATTTTTCGTGTAAAACTGCTGCAAAAAGTTTTGGAAATATGAAATCGCTCTAATGATTCACAATATTCATCTTCTTAGTATGATCATGTAATTATGATTTAATTACTGCTGCTGCATTTTGATATATATCCAGATATATGACAGTATCTTAAGTCTATATCTTGATGATCAAAAGCTGTAAACACCTGATAAATACTTATCAAATCAAATATCTTCTCACAATGAGCAAATCCAAAGCATAGTTGCAACTCTTTTTCATCGATCCTTTCTATAACTTCCCTTATTATATGATACACTGTGCTAAAACCACTTTCAAATTCAATTTTTTTTTGTAAAGATTTTATATACAAGTGATAGAAGATTGAGAACTTGGCAATTTCTAATATTTTCTTTATCACTTTTCTTAAATATTAACATTACAATTATGTTTTTCCAATTATCTCACACACCAATTTCTTTAGCTATTTCTTTTAAAACATTAATAATTCCATTATTTCCTGGCACTTTTTCCTTTCCTTATAGATTTAATTGCATGTCTCATTTCTTCATTTAAAATACTTGGCAATTTAGAAGATGGTGTAATTGTAGGGATTTAGTTTTCTGGTTCTTCATTCCTATACAATTTATATTATTCATAAACACATTTCACGATGTTATTTCCTTTTTTTAGTAACAACCTCATCTTTTCTTATTGCAGAAGCAACATTCCTTCCAAATCCAAGATGATGTTTAATACTTTTGAGACTGTTTTTTCCTCTATTGCTTTTCATGCAAATTAACAATTTTCTTAACTTGTTTCATATCATTTTATATAATTCTAGATATTCAATTCTTCTTAATGCGTCATTTAAATTTTTTTTGACATTCTTTTGTTTTTGTGCATTGTCTTGTTTCAATTAAAAAATTTATTGATAAATTGATGCTTTTTTGTATCAGCTTTTTTGTTAGATATACAAAGAAAGGAAGGATAATTGTAATAAAATAGAATAAATAAGAAGGATTCCGTTAACATACATTTTTAAATATATAAAAACGACTTGCATTGGTGGTCGAGAGGTCAGTGCGACTGCCTTGCACTAGCAGGCAGTTGCCCGGGTTGCGGGTTCGCGTCCCGGCCGATGCTATGACCCTTAAAAAAAAACGATTACTTATGCAATCCAACAATTATAAGAATGAAGTAAATGTTTTGGAAATAAAAGATGGTTGACAAGTTAGAATCAATTTTATTAGAACTAACCTATGTAAAATAAAAACTAATAAAAAAAAAAATCTGTAATTACCTTTTAAAATTCTGATATCAAAACATATCAGAATACTATATATACGGTAATTACTATTAGTGCAAAAGAAATTTTTCCTAAAGTTCAAATGGATATTCATTTATTCACAAATTTTACATTTAGAAAATGTTATCTATAAAATATTAAATTTGATTGTATTAAATAAATTTAATTAAAATGTATTTTGTTTTATAAGTTGCTTAGTAGCAGTAATTCAAAATTTAAATGATCTGCTTATATCAGTATTTCAAATAAGCATAATAAGAAATGAAAATCGACTTATCATTGATCTAATTATAAGTTCTAATAAAAATTTTACTGAAATCTGAAATAATATCAGACTGTAAAATTGGTTACCATTAAACAATATAAAAATAGATTTATTAACAAATAAACAATATGATGTCTTAGAATTTCATTACCATGAGTAATCCAGGTTTAAACATAGCTTTTTTGGTGTGCTTGAAAATGATTTTGTTTACAGTTTTTTTTTTAAAGAAAAACATGTCCAATGATGCTTTAAAAAAACAATCATATCTTATAACAACTATGTCTTCTCACAGTAGATTCTCAACTTTGATCATTATTAAAAATAATATATATATGAGAGAGATATTAGATAGATAGATAATTAAATAGATAGGTATGAGGCAAAACGTCTTTTAAATAATATATTGTAGGGCAAAGGCCTCTCTAATATCTCATAGACAAGCAATGATGGAGAAAGTAATATTGAACAAGCTTTTAGATTTTCAAGTGTAAGGATTTAGGTGTTTTTCCTTTTTTACCATACATCCATGAGTAAGTAGATACTCTTTAATTGTCCCCTATAGAATGTTTGACTTAATTGGCTATGAACTGGCTTTTTGGAAAAAAGTATCCTAAGCCTGTTGAGAAAATTTTCAAATTTATATGACATGGATTTAAACCCAGATCAAAGGCATGCAGATAAATATGCTGTCCACATCTCTGCATCTAATGCATGTCTTCATACTTCCCTTTGTACTTTCTCTAAATAATCTAAAATCTTTTACTAACACATAATGCATCATTATCATATGTTAACCCTGCTACTGCAAATCCCTTCCATACAATTCTAGCTATATCATATTTATTATATGAAAATACTGTTAGTTTCTTTACCAAACCCTTTCTTTTCTTTGCTTCATTTACCAATTTTTTCTCCCATTCATTCAAGCAATTTTCCTGATTACATAAGATGATTCCCAAATACCTATATCTATCCACCACACTTAACTTTATATCCCCCAATAAAAATTCTACATCTTCTCTTTCCCACGTATTAACCATCATTATATTTGATTTTTCTTCACTAAATTTAATCCTCATCTGTTTACCCACCCTTGCACAGGTCCTCAACATAATTTCCATATCTTCTCTTCTTTCTGCACACAAAAAGATATCATAATGCAAAAAAAAAAAAGACCCGACAAAGTATATACTCCCTTGCCACCTATTAACGGTATCTCTACCCCTCTTCCTAGTCTTTATGTTAAGACTATGCGCTGCGACAGTAAGGACCTCTACTGTCACATCTAGGCACATAAGTCTTAAGGTTATAGCCTTAAAATATATATTACTATAATCACTTTTTATATATTTTAAAAAATTACAATCTAAAAATAAAATGATGCAATGAAAATGGCTAATTTTTTTATTATTAAATTTGACAAATTATCATTTTAATGCTGTTATTATAATTCAAAATATAAATAATTCTAAAATTAATAACTAATATATATGCATATATGCACACACATGTAAAGTTTATCAAGGAATTTTTCATTAACTGTTATTCCATATTTCAATCTTTAATGCATTTAAAAACAAATGTTTAGCATACTTTTATTTGTTCATTTTAATTAAACAAGTATTTAATTTTATTATCAATGAATTTTAATTAAATTCACGTTGTTCAAATATTTTTAATTTTAGTCTTTATTAATTTAATCAAAATCATACCTAAGTTTTTATATATATTAGTAAGAGAATATACATCCATGTATATATCATTATATTTCGGTCCACCTAGAAGATAAAAATCTCTTCAATTTTATTCCAATTCTTCTGATTTAACACGTCAGTTCATTAAACTATGATTCTTTAATCTCATATGTGATCTATTTCCGGGTCTTTTACACTTGTAATCCACTTTACTACTTTAGTAGTTGTCATCTATTGCCATATTTTCCAGCAACATGTTCAACCCAACTCCAATTCAAGTTTTTAATTTTCCTACTGTCTATTTATTCTTTCGTCTTTGCAATTTATTTTTAATCTTTCTTATCAATTCTTAATATACATTTCTTCTTATTCTATTATGCTGACTGCAATCTTTGCATTGATTTTTTTTATTAATCCAAATTTCAGTTTCATAAATAGCATTAGAAAACACATTCATTAAATTATTTTTTAAGTAACATTTAAACGTTTTTATAAATACTTTTATTAAAGATATTTCATCCGTGTTTAATCCTATGATTAATTTTCCATTATGCTTTCGACAGTATTAATAATTTGTCTAAAGCATTCATAATTGTTAAAAGTCTTTCTTTCCCTCCTTTTTAAAAATCTATTAAGCATCATTATAGTCTTTTCAGCATTTACCTTTAAGTACTATTTTGCTTTCAACAATTCTGATAGCTCTTATAACATTTTTTGAAACATTATTTGCGAACCATATCATATATTTGCATAATGAAAATGTCTTAGACATTTATTTGCATATTGCAAATGACTTAGACATTTACTTTTGTTCCCTTCATTTGTCATTTTAGTTTTCAATAAACTTTTCATAAAACTAATTTTGAAGAGATAGTGTCATCCTGTCTTACACCTTTATCATCATTAATTATCTTAATTTCAACTATGATGGATTACTTTGATAAATATTCTTTAGAACATAATATTTTAGCGTTCTCTACATATACCTACCTCACTAAACAATATTAGTACTATTTTAAATAATACGGTAATACAAATTTTACTATGTTAAATGCATATAAATTATTAATAGGGGGCATCTATCCGGGGATGAAAATGGGCTTTCTAAAAAATTATCAAATCACTTTGTTTGGCTTTCTTTCTTTTCACTTATAGACTTAACATCTATTGGAATAAAATAACCTCACAACTGGTAAAGATTTTGTAATATTTTAATCATATCAATATTTCAACCTTTATCTGATCAAATTATATTACTCTGAAATGATTACTCTTCAGTAAATAATATTAAATATCAATTTATTGATCAATTTTGAATGTCTAATTGGACTCAATACGATTTGATTACTTTAAAATGTTTTTAATGTAAAGTTTTATCCAAGTTATATCTGAATTCAAATCTTAGATCTTGAGGATGCTAGAAGGCATATAATCACAATGGCATAATCTACTACTCATATGTTTTTATGATATCCATTTATTGCTAATCTTATTAAGATCATTTATAATTTCTTTTACTTTTTCTTGGTGGCTTTTTATCTTTTACTATTTCTTTTAATATATTTCTCATCATTCTAAGAACATGTTCAATCCAAATTTTTTAAATCAATAAATGCTTCTAATCTCATTAATCACTTAGTCTTCATTTTTTTCAAATGCCTATCTCAGTGCTTGCATTTGTTTTTCTTCACTTTTTTTAATAGTTTAATTTCAGTACCATATAAAACTACATGTTAATCAAAGAATATTTCAATCCCAAATGCAATTTAAACACTGATCTCAATCGCACGCACGCACACACATATATATCGTAACTGAAAAGTTAGTCAACAGCTAATTGGCTCACGTGAGAAGCCGAAAACTGTGACCGAAAAATCTTACCCTGGAATGTAACTGGCTAAAATGAAATGATACAATACAAAGCTGTTGAAATATAATCTGGTCACAGCCAGGATAGACCACAAAGACCTATTGCAGCATTACTTAAAGATACATTAACTTATATAAATTGTATGAATCTTTAATTAAATATAATTCTCCGGATCTTAAAACTACATCCCTAAATCTTAATTGACAATTTTATTTACTTGAGACTCAATGGCCAACCAAAAACAAGCTGGCATAATCTATAAAATTGCTAATCATGGAGAATAGGGGCCATTTAATAAGATGGTAATAAATCTAATAAGCTTCATAATATAATTGGCTGTAGCTCAGATATCCTTATACTCTAAGTACAGAAATGTTCTATAAGATAATGCTTTGCAATGGAAGGTGATTAAAACAGGCAAAACTCTTCATACAGTAGTGCCCCTCAGTGCAAGCCAGAGTAATCAGTGGATACCAGAAAGTTTGTGCATAAAATTCCTATCTAGTGCCTACTCATCCAATATTCTTAAACTAGTTTCTAGCTCATGCCTTTCATTAGTGAGGAGCCTGGATCTGAGAGCACTATACCTAGATCTTAGGATCTAATGCAACCCTCCAGCAGACACCTTTTATCTCTACTTAACTACAAAACTATGAGTCTAAAATTGGAAAATATAATAATATTTCAATCCAGGCTCATTAGCTTATATAGTCATATAGGTCTGACCTCAGTTCGGTATCCATACATTTTGATGACTTTGGTTCTTTAATAACCATAGTCACCACTATCCTATTAGGCAGGAATGGTGTTAGACAACTAAACATCACATGATCACCACTTCTTATACTTGCTCATAACTGTTATTAAAAGAGGCAAAACTCTATACAGTAGTGCCACTCAGTGCAAGCCAGAGTAATCAATGGATGCCAGAAGGCTTGTGTGCAAAATCACTATCTAGTGTCTACTCATCCAATATCCCCAGACTAATTTCTAGCTTGGGTACTGAACTGAGCTCAGACTGATATGAATATATAAGGTAATGAGCTTGGCTCGAAAATATTGTGTTTTCAATTTTAAACTCATAGTTTTGTAGTTGAGATAAAAGGTGGTTGCTGGAGGGTTGCATTAGATCCTAAGGTCTAGATGCAATGCTCTCAGATCCAAGACTCCTCACTGAGAAAGCCACAAGCTAGAAAATTTGTCTGGGGATATTGGATTAATAGGCCCTAAAGAGGGATTTTATGCACAACCCTTCTAGAATCCAGTGATTACTCTGGCTTGCATTGAATGGAACTACTGTGTGGAGAGTTTTGCCTGGTTTAATAACAGTTATGGGTGAATATTTTCCATCCTAGCTTCTAACTGCATTTTCTCCATTCTTCACCATTTTTTTCTGTTCTTCCTTAAACTCCTTTAATTCATCTGGACACACTTGGCACTTATTCATCACTTTTTTCACCTCTTTCTTACTTTTTCTATATCACCACAAAATTTTGCACTAGGCCTTCTCAATTTCTTTACCTCCACCTTAGACTTGTTTGCAGTTTCATTCAGTAATTTCATAAACTTCCACAATTCTGCTTTACTTTCTGCAGTGGATTCACTCATGTACTTAAACATATTTTTTTCAAAAGTGATTCTCATTAACATCTTAAAACTTACTATTGCAGTCTTAATTTTACAAATGAACTGGTCTGACTGGGACTCCACTTCCTGGACATTACAGCACATTTTACTACTTTGCCCTATTGTTTGGGCTAACTAACTCCTTGAGTCTACTATCTCTGCATGAAGCTTCTTCAGCCTGCTGCCTACCTTCTCTTATGAATTTATTCCCAATTCCTTTTAGCTGAACTTCTGAGTCTTCTTATAATCTAGGAAGCTAGCTTTAATTTCCTCTAGCTTAAATCTGATTCACTTGGCTGCTTTACAATTGTTTTCCAATGATTGAAATTTTTGTTTAAATTCTTTCACTGTTGTCAGTCAGGCAGCTTTTATTTTCTCTTGCACAAACTCCTGTACCTCAGCTATCTTAACCTCTAAACCAGTAACTTTTTAGATATCTCTTTATGAGACTGAGACTGCTGCTTCTCAAATTTTATAGAGTGCTTGTCTATTTTTCCAGACATCCCTTTCTGAGACTGAGATATCTGACTAAATCCACTCTCCATATGTTCAATCAGCATAATTTGTTGCTGAAGCTCAAGATTTACAACCTTTTGGGTCCCTTCCAGAGATTTAACCTCTTAGAAATCACTCATTTTGGGTATTTTATTAGCAATAACAATATACTTCAATGTCCTGTACACAACTCTCACCTTCACAACAATATCTATACTTCAATAATATTTAAAAAAAATTAATCCAGCCAATCTCTAAATCATCACTACCAACATTCTATCTCAGATGATACACATCATATCTATATTAAAATGATCTAAATCCTAACTATAATGATCACAACAACTTATGTACCCTCCATAATATTAGCTTTTCACAATTCAATCATAAAATCTGTTAGCATATTCTAGAATACGCTTGCTATTGTCACTATAAATCCATATAAATAATTTTAAGTGGAATACAACATTGAAAAGAAAATTTAATATTTCACCACTTTTGTAAAGCATCTGTCACCTGACAATTATTCATATGTTGGATAAAACTTTAGTATTCAATTTTAAAAAAACTGAAAAAAAATTTTTTTGATGACCTGAATTCTGACTATCTTGTTGGTATCAAAGTAGCAGCTTGTCTTGCTGAGGCATGCTGGAAACTGAAACTACAGCCCATTGGTGGATTGGGATTGTTTATTCCACACTGTTCATTCATCATTAAATCAAGTCTGATGTTGAAAGGCACAAATAACTGTAACCAAAAAGGTAGTCAACAGCAAATTGGCTCATGTGGGAAGCTGAAAACTGTGACCAAAAGTCCTACCACAGACTGTAACAGACTAAAATTAAATGATAAAATACAAAGCTGGTACAATATACTCCTGTCACAGCCCAGGTAGACCATGAAGACGTATTGCTGCATTACTTAAAGATATGTTAAGTTATCTAATATAAATTGTATGAATCTTTAACTAAGTATAATATTCTCTTTAACAAATGGATCTTAAAACTACATCCCCAAATCTTAATTTACAATTTTATTTACTTGAGACTTGATGGTCAACCATAAACAAGCTTGCATAATCTATAAAATTACTAATCGTTACATGATGAACATGGGCCATTTAATAGGATGGTAATAAATATAATCAGCTTCAAAATATAATTGGCTGTAGCTCAGATATCCTCATACACTAAGTACAGAAATGTTCTATAAGATAATGTTTTGCAATGAAAGGTGAGTAATATGAACTTTAAGTTATTTCTTTGTTAACTCAAATATCAAATCAAATCAATAGCAATGAAACTTTTAGTGGAATGAATAAAATACCTGTTATAGTATTAGGGAATATGTTCAATTCTTATACTGTCTAGCAAATTTATTATTAATTGTAAATATTAATGTCACAAATGTCAATAAGGATGACAGGTTCTGGATTATATTCCAGAATTAACAAATCAACACAGAGGTGATGCAGAAGGTAAATGGGGTTTTATTATATCTTATACATCATGAATTATCCCAGAACAAACATTAAAATATTCTCTGCATGTTTCAATAAACCTTGTATCCATCATCATTAGGTACAATATATGCTCTAATATTTATGATCTATTTACCACATTGGATTTCTGACTCTATGTGCGACAAATAGCAATAGCATATATAGGTTAAATTATAATTTTAACATTTATTTATGACTTAATAAACATTTAAATAGTAATTGGTTAACAATATTCATAAAGTAAATAAACAATAAATGACATAGAATATCACATGTAATTGATCTACATGGATAAGGTACATTAATTAAATAAATAAAAATAAATAAATAAAATTATCACATGCACTTAGTTCTGTACATGGATATGTGCACTAGTTTCAAATAATACAATCTTAGATTTTATTACAAATGTACTTATTTAGGCACTTATAGGGATGAGAGTAGATTTCAATACCCAGCCAATGGTAACCCCAATGTGTTAAAACAAGAACCAATGCACCTACATTTCAAAATTATAATAATACTGACAACCGTTGCTATTAATAAACCTATGAAAATACAATATGAAATCAAAGAGGGAATTTGAACTTCAACTCATATGAAATATATAATTGACATATAATAAATTAAGACAATAATTCACTTGAATGTTCTTTTATGGCTGATGACAGATTGTGTAAGGGGAACATTAAGTTGAGGGGAATAATGTCACATAATAATACATAAAGACACTGCTAAAACATACATTTGTAAAAAAAAGAACAATGCTATACCTGTGGATGTACTCATTCACACAAAGGAATAATGAATGTTAAGTACCCTTTAGGTTTTCTAACCATCATCAGAGCAACTAGCATAACTACATAATGTTCAGATGATTAACCACCAGTGCTGAAACAAACTTAAAGGATATACAAAATAATGGCAACCAATTATTCTGAGGATTAACCACCAGAACAGAAGAAGCTGTATAACATTAAAATAGTATTAACACCCACTCTCTTAAGATAAAGTAGAAATAAATTACCCTTATCAATATGCTAAATTGAAAGACATATGCAGTTTTACAAGTGTAAATTAACCCAAAAGATGTCAGTAAACTCTATTATAGGAAACAATTGAGATAACAGCCAACCATAGGCAGATAGTATAAAAGAATATTACTTTATATTATAATATGAGTAAAAGTACAGAATCCTGGAAAGATGTACATGATGAAGCCACATGGTGTTAATACATTATAGATACATTGAATTAATCATTAAATCGTTACACAAGCACTGTTCCCTAAATTGACTCTCTTTAATCCCTATATTTAAATGAACGAGTAATTATTTAATACACAGAAGATTATATATGCCATGAATTTAACAAACTTATAAGAGAATATAAAATACAAAACATAAAAATGCATGTTCATTAAATTTCTCATTAGGTTCAAATACATATTATTTATATCTATTGGCTATTATCCAATCAATTAATAGACATTTCTCAAGCTTAACAACAAATATAAATTAAATATATTCATTTAATTATAATATAGAATCTTAAAAGTTGATTGCATGCTTCTTCATCTCCATTTATAAGTAATATTTATAAATTAGTTGATCTGTGTATAGGTTCTGAAAATCCAAGATATTTTGAGAGGTAGGATATGTATCATTTCAGTCAGATTATCTTCAAAAGTTAACAAAATTCCATGGCTTTATTTTAGGTGTTATTCCAAAATTAGAATATTTATTATTTTCCAATTATTAGTGCTGAGGACAAAGAGTGATAGTTCAAGCAAATAATTATACCATATGTGCTATAGCAGTCAAAATAGTTCCTGAGTAGTCTCTTTCAACAATTATATTGTAGTTCTAATAAGATAACTCACAATGTTGTTTCTAATCTAACTTCATAGTGGGATTATAATTAATTCTTTGTCATTCAAACACTGGCACACAAAATGTTAAACAGCATTTCATTCTGCATATGTATAACACTACTAGAAGTGAAAGTAAAACACTATATCCAAGTTAAAACAACATTTCATTCTGCACATATATGACACTCCCATATGTGTTAAATATGAGGTTGAATATAATATCATATTCCACATATACATAACACTATCTGTTAAAGTCATGAAGGCAAAAATTTATCTAAAGTTAAATATAGTATTTCATTCCATACATGCATAATACTATTATATGTGTTAAAGTTACGGAGTCAAAACTTTATCCAAAGGCTAAATATAGTCTGTAAATAACAAGAATTTTGAAATTGTCTGACCTTTTACAAGTGTTATTCCTGTTGTCGTGGTGAATAATAATTCATGTCCCTTTCAATTGTAGACCTTGTAGAAGATTGATTATCAGCAGCTAGACTCATGGTTGGAAGACTTGAACAGATTAGTTAGTATTTAGCTATACAATTTGCTACTAACACCAGATAATATTACAACTTAAATTATTTAAGAGAAGTTTTAATTTAACTTCCTTCTTTACTTTTATGTTTTCTCCTTTTTTGAAAAAAAGCTTTCATTTTTGTTATATGTTTAATGGTAAAATAATAAAAATAATAAAAAAAAAATATTATTTTACACTTGCTGTTACAACAGCAGTTCTTAAAAAAATTCTCTCTCTGGCAGTTCTATTTTGTTTCTTATCCAATTAAATTTCTTCTCATTTACATATCTGTTAAAAATGAACAAGAAAAAGAGTTTATCTTATCATATTTTATAAGTTAATTCAAAAGAAATTAAATCTTTTAATTAAACTAAAATAATCCCTAGGATTATTTCAAGTGAAAAACAAATACTAATTTGTTTTTATTTATCTTCCTGTTGATTTTCACTTTCCGGTTAAGCACAGTTTACCTAAATTAGTGTTTGGAAATAGAGTATAACTAATAGATAAAATAAAAAGAAAAAAGTTATATAATAAGTAAGGCAAGAAAATGGAATTATATAATCTCATTGTTCAATTAATTTGGACATGTCAAGTGTACACAAGAAGATAGAGAAATTTTAGACTAGTTCTATCAAGCTATATATTTTATACTAAAATATAAGGTTACAATATATATATATTGTAACCAAAACATCTCGAGCCGGCCATGTTGCGCGCCAAAAGCTGTAACCAAAACATCTCGAGCCAGCCACGTTGCCGCCAAAAGCTGTAACCAAAACATCTTCTCGAGCCGGCCACGTTGCGCGCCAAAAGCTGTAACCAAAATCCCCGGAGCCGTCCACCCTGATGGCTCACAAAGGTGGTAACCAACCTTCCATCACCCCTCCAACTACCCATCATCATGCCGTACTTGTTGCGGCACTATAAATTGTAACCGTAAATTGTGTAATCTCAACTACGTAACGTAAGTGCACTAGGAATTACAACCTTGGTCACTGATCAACTCTCATTGCACATTATCAGCTATTAAGAGCTGTATCCAAAAGCATATCATACTATTTATTTTATGCACAAAAGACCACAATCAACATCTGGGGCAACTTACTACAGACAAAATTAATGAATTAACCTAACTTTTTATAATTTATTTGATCGCAGCCAGGGTATACCGCGAAGACCTATCATAGTATTATTATAAAACATATTAAACAAATTATAAGTGCAATTTTATCACTTTTAAACCTCAATTTGCGATTTTTATGGTATGCGACCCTATGGCTGACCATGTACAAGATAGCGTAATTTGTGGAACCACATAAAATTATGAAATTTTAAATCATCTATATGATTTCTAAGACAGATGCTAGTCCAGGTAAAGCTTTGCAATTAATAAACATGAATAATTGGGTTCTTTTATAATTTAATATATCATTGAGACTCTTATTGTATTGACGAATGAAAATTTAAAAATGTTAGATAAATATATTTAATCATATCATTATTGAATAAATCTGTTCACAAGTTTAATAATTAATTTGTATTTTATACTAGAATCAACTACGCAAAGCCACCATGATGGAAAAGGTAAATGGGATTTTATTGTACCTTACCAATCATATACTACCAAAGACGAAAAGCATCTTAATGTTTTCTCAAAATATTAATAAATTCTTATATCATGTAGACAATAATATGTAATTCAATGTATGCTCTATAATGTATGCTCTATCCAAAGTTTATGATTTCTGATGTTATGAATGACACATAGCAACGGCACAGTAAGTTTAATTATAAATCAACTTTTATTTACAAACTTTATGAACAATAAATAGTTAATTTCAATATTTTAAATAAAACATAAATAAACAAATAAAATAATTAAATGATGGTTCAATAGACTTTCTTCAATACATCTCACAGGTACAGTATTTAAAAACCTAATCATACCTTATTTCAATCTAATATAATGAATATTGAGACAATTATTAAATTCAGCATTAACTTATGAAATATTGAACGTCATTTCCAGATTCAATAAATCCCTACTGTATACCTATAATAATATAATAAATAATATGATGTTTGTATGTTTTAGCTATAATGTAATTATTAATTAAAATGAAAATGTAAACTTACACTCCGGTAGATAATAATTAACCAACAGTTAATTATCATGAAGTACTTGAATAGAATGTCCTGTTGCCATTTATCAATCTAACCGATAAATTATGCTTACAAATGAAGAAGATGATTTGGCAGATTAACTAAAATACTTTGCCCAACTTATATCTGTGAAGCAAACATATTCCTGTGGATGTATTCATCTACACGTAGGAATTAAATAATACTAACGTTTTGCGTATTTAAACACTATCATAAAATCATACGTATAATCACACAATTCCGCGGATTAACCACCAGCGCAGGAATGTGTGTAAAATACAAAATGGCAATTAAAATAATCTGCGGATTAACCACCAGCACAGATTAAAGCCTTTAACATACTAAAACAACATTATAATTTACTTCACATTAAAGTGCAAATCATCCCCCTCAATTCTTCTGACTATTCAGAATACACTGACACTTTAGCAAATGTGGGTTCTTGCTTAACAATATGTCACAATAATCAGGACAACTAATGTACTACTTATCTTGCTTAAAATAAACATGTGTAATATAATATAAATAATATTGGCATGGGAATATAAATCTGGAAAGAATCACAAAATATCTCATAAAGATTGGTATATCTCATGAATTCATTAAGTACTGTTTAAGCTTTCTCCGCAAGCGCTATTCTTTTGAATAAATATTTTATTCAACCCTTATTAATTTAAATCTAACAAATATAACTTATGAACTTCATATGCGAGTTCATATAACGATAAAATTAAATAAACGTATTATTCATTAACATATAACATTTAACGGTGTGTGTGTGTGATAAAACTAAATGTAAAGCATTTTATAGTTCAAATACATGAATTTTAGCAGATGTGTGTATCATAAATTGGATTGTATAGCATTTTATAATTCCTAATGTGATCCGTGGAATCCATGTACAATGTGTAGAATAATAATTATATGAGGTAATAGCTATAACTGTAGTTAAATTCCATACATGCAATTATATCCATTTGATTAGTTATTAAAGCAATATTAGATTAACGATTTGCGTGGCTCTCCAAACATGAAACAATTTTAAAACAGGATACACAGAATTTAAATGAAAATGTTTTTCATAAAGTTATTAATCCCTACATCTCTCTATCAAAAGTGTTCCAAGTTTATCCTATCCATGCAAGTATTTATTTATCCATTGCGTTAATCCAGGAATAACCAATTACAGCAATTACTTTATTCATTTTAAACTGACGATACAATTATAATATAGCTTTGTTTAATTATTTAAAGAATGTTTATGATCCAAGTGTTAAACAAATTAACTAGCAATTATTAATGGCATTATAAAATTAATTATCAATCAATAATATATTTTATTAGAATTAAAGAACGGAAATATTAAAAGATTTTGACAAATTTAACGCTTTACTTTATTTTAACTTAAACTTTTTTCTTTTTAAAAAACAAATTTTCATTTTAATAAAACTTCTGTAATTAAAACACTGATTCAAATTTTCCAAATTGTAGAATAATAAATATTTCAAAACATACCAAATTCTTGTATTTAATTCTTTCAAACTGGGAAGCTCCGACATTTCAAAAATGCGATATTGGAAAACACTACGGTGATTTGATTCAGTTGGCCGAACGACTTGAAAAGATCTTTAAGTTTTAGTGATCCATCTTAATTAGATACCACTAAGTTATTTTATGTTTATAACAAATTTTGTGGTAATTTATTCACTTATTAATGGTTTCAAAATAAGCTCAGCAAATTTACACTATTTGCCTTTACCATTTCTGTTCTTCTTCCCACCAAAAGACAAACTAACAGACGATATTCTCCTAGAAATTCGCGCTCTTTTCTTTTATTACATTGAGACGCCTACGTAATTATTGTATTTATTTAATAATTTATTTTAATTGAACAAATGGTTTTATTTTAATTCAATAGAAATAATAATTTAAGATTACTTTAAATAAATAAAAACAAAATATTATTTTTAATAGTATTTTACCAAATTTTAATATGTTGTAAAATTTTAAAAAGTTAAACATTTTGATATAAGTTAGCATATGGAAAGAAGCAAATTTAAATTTATTAAAATAATATCAGAAAGTAATCTGTTCAAGTGCGAATCAAGCCAACCAAATCACCAAGAGAAGAAAGAGAAATTTTTATATAAGTTACATCAATTAATATATTTTCTACTAAAATATATGGTTACAATATATATATATATATATATAATTTACTTATACTGAATGTTTCTTATAAATGTAAGTAGAGGAATTTGACCTTAAGATTTTTCTGTCTATATTTGTTCTCCACTTCATCTCAACCAACTAATAAACATGGTCACATACATGCAAAAACAATAAATGATCCACAATATTGCCTTGGAAATAGATTACATCATAATATAAGTTCAGACCATTCCTCTCCTATTCATATATATGAATGCATAATGGTCTGGTAATACGAGGGGTTAGATTGTTGTGATGTCGACAAGGGTATGACTAAAATATCAAATCCAGTAAGGGCTTTGAGTGTTCCATCATTGGTTTTTCATTGAAATGGATTGTTGAACAACTGGAAGGATGAGAAGATTGAAGCCTATCCAGTAAAGTTTAAAGAATTTCTATCATAATATAACCCAATGGCTGGTTATATATATGCATGGGAGATTATGATCTGGCCCAACTTATGAGTGGGTCTGCATAAAATATGTATGTTGGGAAGCATTTATCTTTTTTTCATGTATGTGTTGTTTTGAGATGGAGTAAAGTATGAATATAGACTAAAAAAGCCTAAGTTCAAATCCCTCTACTTACACACACACACACACATATATATATATATAATTCATTTGCAAAGCAAGAAAGTTCAAACATGTACACAGTAATAATATTTTGCAAGTCACATTGCTATAGTTATTTTAACAAACTATAAGAATTAGACATGTAAGATATTACTAACAGTTGAATGCATTTGGAATATTTAATTAAAAAATTAAACTTTTTAAAAAAAAATCAAAAACATATAAGATAAGGAAAAAAAATATAAAAAAAAAACAAAAACACAAAACACCAACAAAAAATTTAAAAAATATTGTACATAGTTGCTCAATGAATAGATTACATATTCTCAACACTGCATATTTAATAGCCATAGTTTATTTATATACTTATTAAACTTATTAAAATGTATATTAAGATAAAATGTAAGTGATAGTTCAATGACTTTAAATAGCTTACAGAACTCACCTAGCAACACTGATAAAAATACATTACTCATCAGTGTTTGATAGTTTATCTCCATTAAAATTCTCTCTATATATATAATTTTAGATTGTTTGCCTAATAAAATAAATAACATCATCAGTAATTCAGTCTTGTGACTAATTCAGAAATCACAATACTTTATTCTAATGCCAATGATTTTTTTCCCTTTCTTTTAAGTTTTGCATAAATATTTACCAATGCATTTTAGCATATACCCTACACAACATGAAAATTACTTGATTACTCTCTTGCTATCATGGTACAAATCATGGGTCAACCAAGAGAATCTTATTTCTATTGATAACCTTTATGTTACTCATATATATATAAACAGTATATTCCTACCCTCATATCTGTTTCACCTATTTGTCCCCATAGTCACATCTATGCCAGTTTAAACCCTCTCTAGTACATGTGTATATGTATTCACACAGTTATATATGTAACCATAGTTTTATATGCATTCACACAGTTATATAGGTATTGTCACACATACATGCATATATAAATGACTGTAATATTAATGTTTATATATATATATATGTAATATTAATGTTTGTATATATATATTGTAATGGGAGAAAGATCTTTGAGATTCACATATGCTGACCCTGGGGCGCCACTAGTCCGAAAATAGGAACTAGACATTTATTTTAGGGTGAACAGGATATGCGAATCAAAAGGCACCGAACTACACTCAGGGGGAAACAAGATATCTTAAATATTATTTAGACAGTTGAGAAATCAAAGCACAAAGACAAACGTCAGCCAAATTAAGTTTAAGCAATTTATTAATTTTATTAAAAGTTGTGCAATAGAGTGAAGATATCTAGCCATGAATATAAAAGTGACTTATGTTAACATATGCATATTTACCAGAGAGTGCACAAGAGTACGACAAACATAAAGGCATAAAACTTTTTGGCAGCAAAATTATCTCACTTAAAATAGAAGAAAGGGTTAGGAAAATATCTTCTTGCTGGCCAGTTGTAAAATTACAAAACAAACAACAACTTTAGCTTCCTGAATCAGGGATAATAAAACAGTTACTGTCCCACCAGAAATCAACGTAACCAGCGCGAACGTCCGAGCAGTAATATTCTAATTACTGTCATTAAAACTCTGCAGGACTGCTGCGCATAATACTACATTCAAAGTAAATGTGGTTGATCTCACACACAAGACAGCAAAAGATATTTGATTATGATCTTACGTAATCCAGAAAGAAATGACTACTTTCAGACAACCCGAAGAAATAACTTAACAAATAGCCAGCAAAAAGATTTTGTTTGCACAAAAAGCGCAAACAAAATATGCTTAAAGATTCCTTATTTTACAACTCAGGGCAGGTAAATAAATAAAGACTACGAAAACTGCCAATGCATTTTGTAATAGTTAACGAAATAATCAGGTATATATTAAACATATAAAATACAATCTCCTAATGCACCCTCTGATAAACGAAAATTGCAAACAAACTTGGAATCTTAAAACTAAGATTCCAAGACACACTTTAAATACTAGAAAAGAGTATATACAGATAATAAATAATAAAAAAAACAATTAATACCATTTTAAAACATATTTATCATTAGATTGAGCGGAGATTTAATTAAATGCAATTTATTTACCCTGGCTAGAATAGGAAAAAGTTTAGCTTACGGTAAGGCAGAGTCCTAATGATTTAGTGACGAGTGCACACTTTTGATAATAGTTCATCTTTCAGGTCCTTTGACAGCGGCAAGGTAGAGGCAGTGTTTATTTTAGAGGCTCATGGCATGACTGAAGAAGAGCTGGTAGGCATGGGTCCATCCTTTGTTTAAATTAGCCAGACATTCTAATGATGGCAAAACTCACAGCAGTGGATTTTGACATTTTGCACAGCAACGAAGTTTGTCAATAATTATTTAAGTTTTTAGCAGGCAATTAAACGTCCGAACAGCTACTCAAAACCATCTGACTCTTCTCAGTCCTTAACCCAAGTGTGTATCTAATAATGAATCTCTTCTCTCTCCAAAAATTGGTGGGCTATCTTTGCCTTGCTACATTTCCTGCGCAAAACTTTCATTAGTGTCCATTCTATATTCCAGGCAGGGCAAATATTAATTTCCCGCTCAATCATTTTAAGACTTCCAACCAGGGATAATTGAAACAAAAATGATAAATACAAAACTAAATCTCCGCTTTTTTTTTTTAGAATTAACTTTAAAAATAATTACAATAAAAGCAACAGGAATATATAATTAGCAAGCTTGCCTGTTTTTAATCAAATTGATTAAAACAGACGGTGAAAGTAAACTATTTTACAATTAATTTTATAAACATTAAATAATCTATTTTAAAATATAAATGCGTATGTGTTTTAAATAATAATAAAAAATTTTAGCATTAGACATTTAATGAAAATGAAGCTGTTCTTCCTTTATTAATTTTAGTAATAAAACCATTGAATCGGAAATCAATCCGGCTCAATATACATATATTGCACCATTTATATTTTGTTTAATAAATAATATTTTGTATAAAATCTATTTTATTTAGAAAATGTACAGTTAAATATTTGCTAAATTATCTGTAGCAAGTTTTATTTAAATGAATTGTGAATTACATGTGAAATTCACAGAATAGTGCTAAAACAATTTAGAATAATACTCAAGTTGGATCGAATGGTTTCTGAGCTATAGCCAATTGTTTTAAAACTCATTGTGATTGTAATGAGTTCTTTTTTCAGATCGAAACCAGTAAAAGGTTGGGAAATAAAATAAAAAAAGATCAGAGTCAAAAGAAACCAGCTATGAGCTATAAAATTATAAAATCTAGAGGGGTGTTGAATTCTGGTTTAAAATAGATAGTCGCTGTTTTTTGATCTGGGGAAATATAAATATTGTAGATTTCTTAAGTTAGGGGTTCTTTCTAGCTTGCCTTTCCTGTAAATTGTTTTGAAGTCCACTCCAAGATGGTCAAGTAGAATAAAATATTTGCTGGCTCTTTTGAGCCAAGATGGTGCTCTCAATTCCTCCAGCATACCTATGAATAAATTTTCCAGCAACCTGCATGAGATGGAGATATGAAGAAAGTCAAAACCTACCTGAAAAAAAATGCCACTGATGCTTTGTTCCAGATACTATCATTAATGTATGCCTCAAGTTGACCAAGACAACAATGATGATAATAATTTTAAAGACTGCAGCCAATGAACTTAATCTATAAACTCTGAGCTAGCTTATACACTTTAAAAAGAATGTTCTATCTAAATTTTCAAAACTCTTTAATTTTGTCCTATTGTAAAAGAGACTCTGTAAATTTGTGTAACTTTATATATATTGTAAAAATCATTTTTGGTCAACTGCTCTCTTAAAATCTATAACTTTAAAGTAACAAAAAAGAGAAACAAGTTTTGCTTTAATTTTCTAAACTGCTGAAATCTTTTATGAATCAAAAAGATTTCACCTTTTGTAATCATTAAATGTCTGAAATCTATTATCTTAAGTTCCTACAAGCTACGGTCTTGCCTAACTTTAATATTTTTAATATTTTGTTTAAATTTATTTTGTTTATGTTTAATATGTGATAATATGCTCATCTTTCGAAACAGTGAAACTAATTAATTAATTTATAAAGGAGATAATTGTAATCTCCACTTTAAACATTTTAAAAGCACTATTTATTTATTGAATCACTGTTTTGGAATTATAATATTGATAATAAACAATCACTAACCGCTCATTGTTATCATGGTTTTATATATATATATTGTAATATTATAACATTTTGCAAGGTTTGCTTAGCCGGTTTTATGTATTATGAATTTTAATATTTATTAGTTAGAAGGGGATATACTGGCTAGAGATGATAAAGTATATTTGTGAATGTTTGTATTAAGTCCAATCAAATATACTTTTCCTCCTTAATTATGAATATTTATATGCAGATTCAGGATCTTAATTAGATTATTTATTATATAGTTTAAGTCCCTTTTATTAGAATAATTATAATGCTATTTTAAAAACTGGATTGAGTTAGTTTGACAGATAGAAGCTATCTGTTTTAGGCACAATTAATTATACGCATATTTATTGCTCTATATATTGTGTGCATTGCGGGTGTGTCTTTATATAATACACTTATATGTGTTATGTTTTGTTGAATCTTTTAAATGGGTACATGGTAACAAGCCCCCCCATTATTTAGTTTGGGTTATGGCTATCTTTATTAGAACTGGAGCATGCAGACCCAGAGTTTTCCTAAAGCTAATCTGAGTTCCTGAACTTATATGTTCATATAAATAGCAGCAAACCGTTGGTCTCAGAACAAACCAAGCATTTGATCTAAAGCTCTTGAACAATCACTCACTCGCAATGCAAGCTTATTTGTTAATATTTTATAAAGCACCATAGCATATATATGTGAATCTAAAGGTAACCAGTTCTTTTCCTCATATTAAATAATTATTCAGCTTTAGACTGAAGTTCGAATCTGGGTTGTCAGATTGAATCTGCATGATATTGAGCTTATTTAGTTGCTCACTTTATTAGTATATATCACAGCCACTTTAAAGCTATCTGTACTCATCATCTCTACTAGGCTATGAGTTTATAACTTAAGCAAACCAAAATCATAGGATAAGCATGTTAAATGAATAGGCATGACTTATACAACTCACACACATGTATTGTAATATATTAAAAGGGGACAGACATACTGATAACAGTCCCATTCATTATAAAATGCCTGCCTATATTGGATACCTTATGTTGTACAATCCTTGACATTGCACCATTTTCTTTTATGTTAGATCATTTGTTATTATTTTAATAAACCTTTTAAAATATAAATTGTTGCATATATTTCTTGCTCAGGTTTTAGTTCAGACCAATCCACAGTATCAAACCAATCCACACTATATTATTAAATTTCACAGTCCATTACTCCAATTTCTTTATGATTTTATATGCTATATGTGTATATCTCAGTAGTTAAGATTAATAGTGTTAAGTGCTATATATCACCCATCTAGTTAAGTCAGTAGTGACCTTAAGTCTCATGTTTCACCCTGTCCTATGCCAGCTCATGGTTAAATGAGGACTGAGTGTAGCCTCAGAGATGTCACTCATAAGGTGTTAAATTTGGAGTACTGGCAGATGAGTTGAAGTTTGGTCAGATTAGAGGTCTCAAACACCTCACTCTGGTCAGCTTTGGTGTATTTTGCTTGGGCTCTGATTTTTGTTGCATGGGTGTACAAATCTGACCATTACAATATATATATATATATTGTACCTATATTGATATAGGCACATATAATTTTATCTAAAATTATATTATTAAAATAATCGTTCATAAAAGAAAAACATAAAATTAAACGTTGAAGAGTTTATTGCAGTTTGTTTTAGAAAAGGATAAGAATCAAATAGTTTTCTAGTGTTAGTTTTGAAATAAAAAGCTACAATTGATTAATCAAAAGGGGGGAGGGGGAGTCTTGGTTTGAGAAATGAAACTAAGGGTTATAAAAGGAAGTAAAGAGTTTTTATTAGTATTCGTAAAAATATAATTTAAAAAGTTAAAACGTACAAATCTCTTTTCATTCAAGTTTAATTAAAGAAAAAAATAATGTTAAAACTAAATAGTAAATTGTATTAAAAATATATGTGCGTATATATGTGCGATTTGTAAATAAATAAAAATGTATGCAAAATAAAAGAAGATTATCATTAAAAACACGGCAATGGTTATTAATAAAATAAAACAACACGTTTATCAAATGATTATCACTGGAATTTTGACAACAGATCTTTGAAGGAGATATTACAATGACAACACGTCGCAGGTATAAATAGACTTTTTTTATCAGACAGTTAGTCAGTTCACAAATTAGTTGAGTCAGTCAGTTCACAAAAGTAATTGAGTAGTGCAGTTCAGAAATTAATTGAGTCAGTTAACAAACAAAATGCAGTGTTGAGAAGATTTTGGGAATTCACACCTCTCCACAGCCTAAAAAGTCCGATGAGAACAGCAAGATCTGCCCGTGAAATAATGTCAATGTAACAACTTAGAAAATCTCCATCAATATCTAATTGTCTCCAATAGTAATAATCGTGAATAATAAGGAAACTCATCAAGGAAACATCCCAGCCGGCTGGAAGCATTCATACTGGAACCATTCATACTGGAAGAAACAACAAACAAGAAGAAAACAAAGTGTTAAATCTACGTTCAAAATCCTAGGTAAAACATTTGCTTATTTCATTTATACTGTAATAGCCATTGCATTGCATTAATTCGTACGAATCTTTCAAGAGTCTAATTATATGAACTGTATATCATACATAAATGAACTATTGATGTGTGTGATTAAATTTCAAATGCTATGTAGTCCTTTATTATCATTATTATGTGTGTGCATGAGTTAATATGTGCATGAACCTTATATCATTGACGTCAACCGGCCGTTAACATGAGTCACCACCACACGACGCAGCACCCTAGGTCACGACCCCGGTAGTCGAGTTCGAACAGTTTACGTTCCACAATACAACTACGAATACCCTGATGTGACATAAGTAAACCTTCTTTAGGCACGGTGGTCAGGGAGTGCCGAGTTCATGGTTTGTTTCCGAGTTGGCCAACAATCAAACGAATATTAATTAACATATATAATCGAGGAAATAATATAAGGCATGAATAAATGAAAACTTAACTGCAGACGATAGTTAAAATTATTTATTTACGTATTTAATAAAAAACATTATTAATGTTATTAATCATATTTTAAATTCAGAGTTTCAATAGCTAATTGGCAATATTATTATATATAAAAATACATTTATTTATAAAGGCTTCATTTATATGAAGGTAATCAGCTACCTAAGGTTCTCGAGTGAGTATTTCTAATGGTGTGTAGGGAATTTATACTTTGCACTGCAAGAGTCATCAGTAGCAGACATACATTTATTTAATAAAAATATTTATTTTACAAGGGCAAACATTTATTTGAGAGGGATGAGAAATAAGGCGAAGTGATATAGAGAATGATAAACAAATAAAGGAACGGTACGCTAGAAGGGCGATATAAAATGCAGCACAAACCAATGCCTGAATAAGTTTAAGGCCGGGTTGGTCTCGCCTCGACCCGAGGGTAAGGTGCCACATGAGCATAACCAAACCAAGGACAAGTGGTCCGTGTCGCAATTTGCCAGCTGGCTGCGTGATGGTCGTCAAGCCCTATGGGAACATTATCATGTCCACTTGTGTAGGACGACTGGGGTTATTAAATAATCGGGTATTACGTATATCTGTCTCAACGTATTAAGTCTAAAAGATTATGGTAATATTTAAAGATTTCAAACTGCCCTCCATTATCTTGTAAAGAAAATTGGTGTAAAAAATAATTTGTAATTATTCATTAAAGTTATAATTAAAAAAATATCTAAAGGGGAATTATTACAGTATGCGTATTGAAGTAGTAGAGCATTAATAACTGATTCTTTGATTGTGATTTATATGAAATTTAGTTATTTATAAAAGAAATATTAATGAAATTTGAATTTGTTAGGATTATAGATTTAGTTTAAAACAAGATTATGAGAAGGTATATTTCAATGTAATTATAAATAAAGGTAGATTTGAGAAATAAGAAGGTAGGGGGGTTAGTTTGGAGAATTTAGTTACTTAATTTCAAATTTTAGTTTAAATTAAATTTTAAATTTTAGAAGTTAGAAATAGTAGGAGATGTATACTTATTATTTAGAGTATATAATTTGAATAAAAGATGTTTTATAAGATGTTTTTTCCATTTGTTTATAGATTGTTGTATTAGATTTTTTTTTTTTTGATTTTATTGATTTTAAAGAGTTTTTGTTTATTTAGAGAGATCATTATGGTGTTTTTACGATGGGATGTAAGTTGCATAGGTAGCTCTGATGGAGAATAATCTCGTGTTATGGTATACTTGAGTATAATTTATTTTAAGATATTTTAGATCTCCATGAGAGAAAGTAAATTTAGTGAATTTCCAAAATTAAGATTCTTTTTATTTGATCTTTTAATTTTTTGTTCAGGTATTTTTAGGTTTTATTTATCTTGCCTAGATATAATGTTTTGTGTTTTAATTAGAAGAAATTGTGTGTATTGTTTGTTTTTTTTACATTGTTAATTAAATTTTTTTGGAATTTTTCTATAATTAATTTATTATTTATCACTGATCGATGTTTTAAATTTTAAAAAAAAGGGAATAAAATTATTTTAATTTAATTAATTATTGTAGATTTTGTTAGAATTATTATTTAAGAAATTTAAACTAAGCAATAAATAGAACTTTATAAATTAAAATAAATGATTAATATTAAAAAATTTATTTAACTAAAAGAAATCTAAATTATATTATTTTATCGTATTTATTGCTTTAATTTGAGATAAATTGTGGTGTTTATGTTGAATTTAATAATTTATACATTTTTAATATTGTTAAAAATTGATACAAAAGTTTAAATTTGGGTGGGTAGGGTCAGTGAGAGAGAAGAAAAGGTGAAACTTAAGATTCGAATACGAATCTTACTGTTTCAATATTATTAGTCACAGTAGATAAATTCCCAGTGTTCTGTTATGAAAATATTCAAGAATATTTAAACTATTTAGAATGTTAATTTAAAATCTGCGTGTGTTTTATTAGAAGTATAAAATGTTTAAATTTAGTAAATAAATGTTAATAAATTACCTTTCAAATTAAACTTTATTTGTCGGTCACTTCTTTTTATCAATTCCCTTTTATCAAGTCTTTTAACCACTAATTAAGTATAATCTATTAGTGATTACAAACAACTGAGCTAGTCGTGAATTTAGGCATTGAGTTAGTGGCCACTGTTCAAAGTGCGTTGTCTATTCTTTTAGTATTCTTTTAGAATAAGCAGCTGGCACCCACGTTTATACACAAACAAAAAAAAGTGCTTTGAACTTGGTGTTGAACTCAACAGCCGAGAAGAAGCTATGACCTGGAAATGTAACACTAGTTATATACTTTATAGCTATCATTTGGGCATACATACTCTCCAAGTATGTTCTTCTCTGCCTAAGAGGCCGGTGTTTCGAATTCACACATTCGAACATGGTTCAATATATATATAGTGAACCTGAGATTTCTCCACTTCAAATGTCCAATATTTTAAAATATAAAAGAACAGAAAATATTGCCTTGTACTTTTCTTATAATTTGTTTTTATGTTTTAAGAGTATATGCAATAACACACATACTCATTTATATTTTACAATTCTGTGATTTTACTTTTTCAATAGATTTTAGTTTAAATTAATTTTCTTTTGACTTGTTTTTTTCCATTACAGTAATTAAAAGAAAGCAAAGTTTATTTTTATTTTGCTGATTTTACTCTATTTTTAAAAGCTGAACTTATTTTTTCTAATTAATTTTGAATAAGATAAGAGCCCTGGTCAGATTTTGTTTTTTAATTAATATTAAGCAGGAGATAGAGATTAACTTTGGTCAAAACTTTTTAATTAAAAATTGGGTGGGAGATAACAATTCATATAAATAGCCCCTGGTTTTACTGATTTATTATTCTGCTTATTTGAATTCTTATTGTGACTCTTAATTAGATTGCCATTGTAACTTTTAAATTTCATAATTGCTCAATGTGGATCACTGAAGTGGAATTTTTAGTGATCATTGATAGTATTTGCTGTTGGTGGTGTTCTTAAAGAATTGATTAGTTATTTGTTAATAGAAGTAAATACATTAAATATTGGAAATAGTGACTATCTATCCAGGATGCAGAAAATGCTTACCATAAAGAATCTTAATAATCCCAGAGCTCCATAATTGTCCTTCAAGGACATGACCCAATTCTCTAATCCAGAACTGATTCTAAGTATTATCTTCATAGTCCTGACCAAAGAAATAGAAATCAAAACTTTCATGATGAATTCTAGGTTTTAATAAACTGTGTCTTACCCTGCTGGAAGAAATCCGCTGGACAGAATATTATAACTAGAGTTTAAATTTCTTGCTTAAATGTCTATGTTAAAGTCTCAGCTTAATCTAAAAAGAAACCTATCTCTATAAGAAGTTTCTTTAAAGATCATTAATTATTTTAATATGTATTTTATTATTTACATGTATTGGAGTCCTAGTTTTAAAAGTAAAAATATAATTTTAAAAACATAATATAGTTACTAAATTTGTTTAATTTTATATTTAAAGTTTTATTGTTCTATAAAAGTTCTCAAAGAATAAAGCTATAATAAAGATGTTTTGGTAACATATTATATGTATGAGTGTAACTTGTTATAAATGTGTTACTAGTTTGCTTGTACTTTGGAGATTTAGACTAGACTTTAAGTTAATTCAAATTAATTTATGACCAAGACAATAATTAATATTTTATATATTTTATTGATTTCTTGATGTAACCTCATGTTTTATATAATAAAGGTATCTAGAGTATATGTTGGAATATTTATTAAGATTACACTTAATTATTTTTTTAACTAAAGAGGTACTTATATTTGATTATACTTGTGTCATTGGTAACAATGTAAATATTATTGTTTAGTTACAGAAAACTCCTAACAATTCCTTATTATAATTTTACTCATAATGTAAGCTTGATAAGTATATTATGTAATGCAACAAACACCTGAAATAATCAGATCAAGTTAACATCATACGTTTATAAAAATAAAATATATAAGTTGGGTTAATACTCTGCTCTTTTATAAAAGTATTTAATTTATTAGTTATAATAAAAGGTTACTATTTAATTATACAGTAAAAACATCCTCATATTTTGCTTATTGTTAATATTTAAGTTTTTAAGTTAAATGCTACACAACCATCTCCAATAGAATGTTTTTGTTATATCACTACAATAGCCAGTATTTATTAACTATAGTATTACAATAGTATATATAATCTTTTAGAGAACTTGTTATTTTGGTTATATTTTTAAAAAAATATTTATATCATTTTATTGTTAATAAAATTATTTTTTTATTTGTTAATTATCCGATTCATTTTTCATTAATTAGTTAAGGCACATCATCTACATGTTGCAAATAAGTAAAATATGATCACATAATCCTATAATTTGTTACACATTGCTTAAAAGAAATATTATTTATTTTAATCACTCGCATCAATTCCATAACATTTTATTCATTTGAGATATGCCTCATACAATAAAATCCATTGCTATTTAATCATAACAATAATAAATTATTTTCATAATTTTGAGGTTAATGATTTTAAAAATAGTTATTACTATATCTTGTTAAAAGCCCGAGATAATTGTTCACTCTAATTAATGCAACATAAGAATTTATAACCTACTTGCTAACCTTGTTAAAATATGTAAGTATAGAAAATCAATCCTGAGTTACTAATATTGCTAGTCTAAGATATGCATCTGCATATCAGTGTATTTTTTAAAACAATATTATTAAAGAATCTTATAATGCAACAGGTTCTGAAAAGTAGTTTTTTTAATTCTCTGCCTTACTCTGGATAGTACAGTTTCATCTCACTTGAATAAACCCTTTCATCCTTTATTAGAATGTCATTGTATTTTAGTTACAATATATATATATATATATTGTGCCATTACAATTTGGTCACTAGCCAAATTTATAGTAATGTGCATGTAAGAAAGTATAAAACAAAATCATCATCACATTTTTATATAACCATAAAGGAAGTTGTAGGGCATCCAAGTTTAAACCCTACCAGATCAAAATTTTAAATGCTTTAGACAGAAAGAGAGTGGGACAACAATTATATGCTTTACTTGTTTGTGTGTTAATAAATCTCAAAAAGAGCAGCACACACATTTAATATTTAATTTTTCTTTAAAAAGCAAAGTTATAATGCATACGTATAGGCAGTGTATGTGTAAGCTATTTAATTGTTTTATATTTCAAATATTCAACATTTTAACTTTCTTTAAAACTAACTTATGCTTGATCAATTCTAATATCTTATTCTATACTTCTATTTTTCTTTTCTATAATTGTAATTGGGATTTAAAAGTTACAAATTTAATTAAATAATAGGGTTATAATTACTAAGCTAGCAATTATATTATTTAATGTTAGTTTATGAATGATTTGAAAGAATGAAGGATGTGTGTACATTACATACAGAAATTTACATTTACTAAATATTGAAAGAAAAGGAAGGATTAAATCTGTCAAATTATTTTTTTTTTGTACAATTTTATGTTAAAAGAGGAAATCGGTTTAATCAGATATCTATCTTTGTAGCAATTTTTTTTTTTTGTAAATGATTGTTTTTCACTTTGGGAGCTTATAATGGGTGAGAGCTCTAATTTTGAAATTGTTTTATCTTAAGATCTAAAGAAGGAAGCTCAAAGATTGGAAATGTTACCTAAATGTAAAAAAAAGAAAGGAAATAAGGATTAAGTCTATTTTTTAAACAAAAGTGTCTAAAAAAAGAAAGGAAATAAGGATTAAGTCTATTTTTTAAACAAAAGTGTCTGGAAAAAGGATTAAACTTTTCAGTTGAAAAATAATTTAGTTGAAAATAAATTAGAGATCTAATTAAAACAAATTTGTCCAAAAATAGCAAGTGACGCTATCTCTGATTGGTTAAGTTAGCTAAAAATTGGATATAAAAAGTGTCTGGAATTATTATTTTGGGTGATTATGATTCAGATTATTAAACTATTAAATTGAATGTTGAAAATATAAGAAATGGCTGTCTAGAAAAATTATATATATGTCCCATCTTTTCCGGACCATCTGGGGGAAGCTGAACATCACATAGGAAAGAAAAGATGTTGTGTCTAAAATAATATTCTACACCTTTCAACTGACCAGAGAAATAAGATGTTGTTTTTAATAGAAGGAAGAAAGCATTCACCTGCATTCAAAGAAGATGAATTAATATACTGATAAATATTAATCATCAAGTCCAATTAATTGTTACAACAACTGATTTTAAACTCAAGAAAATTTATAAATGTGAAAACAACTGCTGTATTTCATCCACATGCTTGACAGGAAGAGAAGAAAAATTAATATAATGATTTCCAAATTGTCCACTAAAGCAAATAACCTCAATAGAGTCATCATCATCAAATAGTTATACACCTCAAAAAAGAGATTGTTCCCACGTAAAATGGAAATGGTAGCTGCAGAAATATAGACATTATACAAGACAAGTTTGAACCCTTGGAAATTCGCCACAAACAAAAGATCGGTAATATGACTTTTTATATCTATTTTCTTTATGATATCAGTCTTAATAAACATTTTAGCAATAAAGTGGTATATTTTATTTAAAGAACTTTTAAAGACTATTCAGATCGATTAAAAACAAGAATGTCTTACTAATAATAACTTTGAGCTTCATAAATGATCTTGAATGTATCAAAATTATTTGTTTATTAATTTTACAATATTAATGTGTAAAACAATTTTTTTTATGGTATTATGATTTTAGTTTTAACTAATATATTATTATTATTTTGGTTTTAAATAATATTTTGTTATCATGGGATAAAACACGCACATACATAATAATATTTTTATATGTGTATAATTGCGAGTGAATGTGAAATAATGAGTAGTATTAGAATATTAGATTATTTTGTTTCAAGTTAAGTATAGCATTTCAGAGGTAGAAGAGCGGGGAGAAAATAATTTAAAACTTGTTTCTAAAACTTGCTCTTTCAATTCTATTAACATTTTTTTTACATTCTATTTACATGTTAGATTTATAAAGTATGTGTGCTAATGAGCAGATAATATTTTTTCTTGAAATACTTTTCTCATGGAGTGAAAATCATGGTCAATGTGACATCCAACTTAATACAATATACATTTGAAGGGAAAGGGGGAAGAACTTAAAATTAATCTGAGGATTGTTATATAATCAATTATTATTATTATTATTATTCATGTCAATTTTCATATTTATCTAGAAATTTTTATGTATATGTTAGAAATGTAGTAATAAATATTAGTTTGTTTTATTAAACGAGGCGTATATATTTCATTAAGTGTAGTCTTTGTTAAGTGTGATTATTCATCATCATCAATGGTTGAATATTAGTTATTTAAGATATAAGTAAGTATGCTAAAATTAAGCAATAATTATGAATTTCTTTATAAAAATTAGTTTTATGTTTAGGCTTAGTCCTAGAGCTGTAGTTGAAACCCTTGTCATTATCGTTATTTTTATCATCATCATCAATGTTTTAATTAATGAGCTGTTTAAATGTTTAAAGGCCATAAATAAATATTGATTTTATAATATTTAGTGATTTCTTAATATTATTATAACCACATCCCATCATCTATTTCATGCAAGGATGAGTGAATTGCCATCCTAAATTAGTTATATATAATCTGAGCTAGTAAACTTATAAAAATATTGAAACACATTTGTTATGCTAAGATCTAAGAAGTGATTTATGTCTAATATACTCCACTTTGGTTTATAGATGTTTTACTTTTACCTAAATATTAGTGCATATAGTGATATGGCTCAAAAAGCAAAATCTTCCATTTTTATTAGAAATAAAGTACCAAAAAGGGGATTCAAACCCGGTACATGTGAAAAGGTTATTAGATATAACCGTGTCTAGATTCAGATAATCTAGTGGCGCCCTGCTAGACCATATTCACTTAGTATTTGTTTAAACATGCACTTAACATCAAACCAAGAAATGAAAGTGGATAAGATCTACTGTCTGTATACCTGAGTTATATTTTATTGAATTACTAGTGTACTCACCTCATGTGATTTCATATACCTGAGTTATAATACTTGTTATTAATAATTTGCTTATAATTATTGATATTTGGATATTGAGAAATCCAACATTATTTTAAATATTATGATCATTCTATGGACTACCTTTCAACTCAGATATGGTAATATCTTTTGAACTACTTTAATTATGTTACAATGGACACCCAACTGGGGCCTGATATTTTACCATATACCTGAAAAAGGGAGTCTATAGAATGATAGGAGATGTGTGGTTAAAAATAGAGAAATTTTTTTTTAGTAAAATTTTTTTTTTTTTTTCAGTAAAAAAAAAAATTTTTTTTTTTGTCTTACAAAATTTTCTTGGCCAAACAGTCTTATTTTAGATGATGATGTTTAATATGATTTAATTTTTCATTGATGATGATAAAATGGGTACAGCCATAAAACAGCTTGTTTTTTTTATCAATTTTGAAAATAGAGATGAATATCACAACTTAAGACAAAGGTGAAATAAATAATAGAATTTTTTTTTGTGGAACATTAAAATGATTTATTGCCAGATAGGATAGGCATAGTAATAGTGATGAATTATGGAATAGTAGTCTCATGTGTGTTTGGGAGTTCATTTTGTAAAAAAGTCTATGATTTTAGAGGTTTGATTGGATGGTTGATCGTTGGAGTTTGGTTGGTTAGATTGCAGTTTTGATGATGGGTGGAGAGTTTTGTCATTGCCTTGAGAATGCTGTGTATTTCGTGTAACTTATGAATGATCAAACCCATTCACTGCTCCAACCCTATTTATATGTTATCTTTATTTTATCATGTAGCAGTTAACAGCAGACCTGCCATGATACCAGCCTATAAGTCTCCAAGAGAGAGAGCACGGCATAGTTTTCCAATCAAGTTTATATGTTATTCTTATGTTATCATGAAGCAGTTAACAGTAGTTCTGCCATGATATCAGCCTATAAGTCTCCAAGACAGAGAGCAAGGCTTAGTTTTCAGTAATCTATAATAAGCAGGGCATTCCTTGATACTTGCCACATAAGACTCCAAGAGAGAGAGAGCAAGGCATTGTTTATCTACTTTAGCCCCTAAGACTTAAAATACATCTTTTATTGCAACAGAGTTTGCTTCATTCAATCAAGGGTTGTGGTAGTTAATAGTGATCGAATTGGGATGATCTTCTGAGTGCTCGTGATACATTGTGTGATTATAGTGTTGTGACTGAATTCTTTTATTTATCTCAAGATTGTGAACTGCTAGTCATTCTGTGGACTGTCAATATCTGTCGGATTTCTGGGAGAATGGATGAATGTATAATTTGGGCTATTACAGACAGACATGCACTATATAGATTATTGTTGTGTAGTTCATTAAATAAGGATATTAAAATTATTTTTTTTTGTATTTGTAATGCATAATAAGGTGAAAAGCAAATCAGTCAGTTGATCAGAATAGGTGTCAGACAGGGAGAGGGTGTGTAGGTTTTTGATGGTCAGGGAAGCACAGATGGGATATATATTGAAATATATTAAAATTTTAATAAGATGAGTGAACGTGAAATGGAAATGATGAGGCAGTTACTTAAAAGTATAGAGAGTCTAAGAGAAGAGAGTAAGAAAAAGTATGGAAAGTCTAGGACAAAGGATATGTCAATCCATAGAGAGCATAATAGAAGGTAGTCAAAGATCACTAGTGTTAAAAGATAAGCTAGATTGTCAGACTACTGATAATAGAGAAAGGAGTGAGAGATTAGAGGAAGAAATAGATAAATCAGCTAATATACTGATAGAGGAGAGTAGATCACAAGAAGTGGAAAGGCTGATAGTAGCCATAAAACCTAATATCTCAGTAAAAAGAATACATGAGGTAATGGACAGAGAGCAGATGGGGATAGATCATGAAGTGAAAAGAAGGAAAAGAGAGTTGGAGGAAAAACTCCATGCACCAGATAAGGTGATTGAGTTAAGAGAGGCAATAAGGGAGATGAAACCAGTTATTTTAGAAAGAGAGCAAAAGTTTCAACAGTCTGTAGTTCTCAATCTAGTAACAAACCAGCATGTGTGGTTTCAAAAATCTGTCTTCTTAAATAGATTGGAGATACCTTATATATGGTATAGAGAGGCAATCTCTCTGAAAAATGTAAATGTCCAGATCTCTCTGAAAAATTCAACTGCTCTGGAAAAGTCAAAAATAAGTTATATCTGGTACAGAGAGGCAATCTCTCTGAAAAATGTAAATGTCCAGTGTGTATCAGACAGAGAATCAATCTCTCTGAAAAATTTAAATGCTCTGGTAAATTTAAGTGTGCCTTATATTTGGTACAAAGAGTCAACCTTTTTAGAGAGTTTAAAAATAAATTATACAGGGCACAGATAATCAATATCTCTGGAAGATTTAAGGATGAATGATATCTGGTATAGAAAGCCAATCTCTCTGGAAAACTTCAAAGTGCCTTATATATGGTACAGGGAGTCAATCTTTCTAGAAAATTTAAAAATAAGGTATGTATGGTATAGAGAGTTAATCTCTCTGAAAAACTTCAAGGCATATTATGTATGGTACCAAGAGTCCATATTTCTAAATGGAGTTTGTAATAGGAGGTTATATAAAATAAATCCTCCGGATATGTTTTATAAATACCCAGTCAAGATGAAAAATGGAAATATTAAAAATGGACTGGATGTACATGTGCAATTTTATGCAGACCACAATATGATTTGAAAAGAAAAAGCCATTCCAAATTACTATAAAAATAGGAGAGAATGCCTTTATGCTTGCTGCTCTTGATGAGAATAAGGGAACCTATAATGCTAGGAGTTTGATCCTTTATACTTCAGCAGAATAGCCTGGCAAAGATCTCCAAATAAATTACATTTAGTTTTCTAATGAAAAGTATGATATTTACCAGTAGTTAGAAAATTATATATATTTTTTTGATTATTAGTGTGTTTATTATTATTAGTGTATTTATTAGTTAGGATTTTTTTTTTAAATATAGTTAAAACAAAGGTGCTGATGATTTTATCCGAAGGGGGAGAAAGTTGTGCCATTACAATTTGGTCACTAGCCAAATTTATAGTAATGTGCATGTAAGAAAGTATAAAACAAAATCATCATCACATTTTTATATAACCATAAAGGAAGATGTAGGGCATCCAAGTTTAAACCCTACCAGATCAAAATTTTAAACGCTTTAGACAGAAAGAGAGTGGGACAACAATTATATGCTTTACTTGTTTGTGTGTTAATAAATCTCAAAAAGAGCAGCACACACATTTAATATTTAATTTTTCTTTAAAAAGCAAAGTTATAATGCATACGTATAGGCAGTGTATGTGTAAGCTATTTAATTGTTTTATATTTCAAATATTCAACATTTTAACTTTCTTTAAAACTAACCTATGCTTGATCAATTCTAATATCTTATTCTATACTTCTATTTTTCTTTTCTATAATTGTAATTGGGATTTAAAAGTTACAAATTTAATTAAATAATAGGGTTATAATTACTAAGCTAGCAATTATATTATTTAATGTTAGTTTATGAATGATTTGAAAGAATGAAGGATGTGTGTACATTACATACAGAAATTTACATTTACTAAATATTGAAAGAAAAGGAAGGATTAAATCTGTCAAATTATTTTTTTTGTACAATTTTATGTTAAAAGAGGAAATCGGTTTAATCAGATATCTATCTTTGTAGCAATTTTTTTTTTTGTAAATGATTGTTTTTCACTTTGGGAGCTTATAATGGGTGAGAGCTCTAATTTTGAAATTGTTTTATCTTAAGATCTAAAGAAGGAAGCTCAAAGATTGGAAATGTTACCTAAATGTAAAAAAAAGAAAGGAAATAAGGATTAAGTCTATTTTTTAAACAAAAGTGTCTAAAAAAAAGAAAGGAAATAAGGATTAAGTCTATTTTTTAAACAAAAGTGTCTGGAAAAAGGATTAAACTTTTCAGTTGAAAAATAATTTAGTTGAAAATAAATTAGAGATCTAATTAAAACAAATTTGTCCAAAAATAGCAAGTGACGCTATCTCTGATTGGTTAAGTTAGCTAAAAATTGGATATAAAAAGTGTCTGGAATTATTATTTTGGGTGATTATGATTCAGATTATTAAACTATTAAATTGAATGTTGAAAATATAAGAAATGGCTGGCTAGAAAAATTATATGTATGTCCCATCTTTTCCGGACCATCTGGGGGAAGCTGAACATCACATAGGAAAGAAAAGATGTTGTGTCTAAAATAATATTCTACACCTTTCAACTGACCAGAGAAATAAGATGTTGTTTTTAATAGAAGGAAGAAAGCATTCACCTGCATTCAAAGAAGATGAATTAATCTACTGATAAATATTAATCATCAAGTCCAATTAATTGTTACAACAACTGATTTTAAACTCAAGAAAATTTATAAATGTGAAAACAACTGCTGTATTTCATCCACATGCTTGACAGGAAGAGAAGAAAAATTAATATAATGATTTCCAAATTGTCCACTAAAGCAAATAACCTCAATAGAGTCATCATCATCAAATAGTTATACACCTCAAGAAAGAGATTGTTCCCATGTAAAACGGAAATGGTAGCTGCAGAAATATAGACATTATACAAGACAAGTTTGAACCCTTGGAAATTCGCCACAAACAAAAGATCGGTAATATGACTTTTTATATCTATTTTCTTTATGATATCAGTCTTAATAAACATTTTAGCAATAAAGTGGTATATTTTATTTAAAGAACTTTTAAAGACTATTCAGATCGATTAAAAACAAGAATGTCTTACTAATAATAACTTTGAGCTTCATAAATGATCTTGAATGTATCAAAATTATTTGTTTATTAATTTTACAGTTATGAAAAATATTAATGTGTAAAACAATTTTTTTAATGGTATTATGATTTTAGTTTTAACTAATATATTATTATTATTTTGGTTTTAAATAATATTTTGTTATTATGGGATAAAACATGCACATACATAATAATATTTTTATATGTGTATAATTGCGAGTGAATGTGAAATAATGAGTAGTATTAGAATATTAGATTATTTTGTTTCAAGTTAAGTATAGCATTTCAGAGTAGAAGAGCGGGGGAGAAAATAATTTAAAACTTGTTTCTAAAACTTGCTCTTTCAATTCTATTAACATTTTCTTTTATATTCTATTTACATGTTAGATTTATAAAGTATGTGTGCTAATGAGCAGATAATATTTTTTTCTTGAAATACTTTTCTCATGGAGTGAAAATCATGGTCAATGTGACATCCAACTTAATACAATATACATTTGAAGGGAAAGGGGGAAGAACTTGAAATTAATCTGAGGATTGTTATATAATCAATTATTATTATTATTATTATTCATGTCAATTTTTCATATTTATCTAGAAATTTTTATGTATATGTTAGAAATGTAGTAATAAATATTAGTTTGTTTTATTAAACGAGGCGTATATATTTCATTAAGTGTAGTCTTTGTTAAGTGTGATTATTCATCATCATCAATGGTTGAATATTAGTTATTTAAGATATAAGTAAGTATGCTAAAATTAAGCAATAATTATGAATTTCTTTATAAAAATTAGTTTTATGTTTAGGCTTAGTCCTAGAGCTGTAGTTGAAACCCTTGTCATTATCGTTATTATTATCATCATCATCATCGTCATCAACGTTTTAATTAATGAGCTGTTTAAATGTTTAAAGGCCATAAATAAATATTGATTTTATAATATTTAGTGATTTCTTAGTATTATTATAACCACATCCCATCATCTATTTCATGCAAGGATGAGTGAATTGCCATCCTAAATTAGTTATATATAATCTGAGCTAGTAAACTTATAAAAATATTGAAACACATTTGTTATGCTAAGATCTAAGAAGTGATTTATGTCTAATATACTCCACTTTGGTTTATAGATGTTTTACTTTTACCTAAATATTAGTGCGTATAGTGATATGGCTCAAAAAGCAAAATCTTCCATTTTTATTAGAAATAAAGTACCAAAAAGGGGATTCAAACCCGGTACATGTGAAAGGTTATTAGATATAACCGTGTCTAGATTCAGATAATCTAGTGGCGCCCTGCTAGACCATATTCACTTAGTATTTGTTTAAACATGCACTTAACATCAAACCAAGAAATGAAAGTGGATAAAACCTACTGTCTGTATACCTGAGTTATATTTTATTGAATTACTAGTGTACTCACCTCATGTGATTTCATATACCTGAGTTATAATACTTGTTATTAATAATTTGTTTATAATTCTTATATATATATTTTGGACACAGATATGGTAATAATATCTTATTTGATCTTCATTTAATTAGGTTACAATATATATATATATTGACGTATCACAAAAAGTTATATTATCAAAGAATCGTTTAAATAAATTTAAAAACAATATCCATTTTCTTGTATTAATACAAAAATATAATGAATAAATTTATATGGATACAAAAAGTGAGGATTACTTGTAAGTTTATTTAAATAATTATTTGGGAATCTGAATTACTAATAAACACTCTTATTTATGAAAGCTCAAAAAATTTTGCTTTTTAATATATTTATGTGAATGAAAATATTCTTACTTATGGATCTGAGACTTGGACACTTAATAGAAGAGCAATACAGAGACTTCAGACCACTCAAAAAAGTATGGGAAGATGCATGTTGGGAGTAACAAGAAGAGATTGAATATGCAATATATGGGTAAGAGAACAAACAGGTGTTTCTAACCTCATTAAAAAAATTAAAAGACTGAAGTGAAGTTGGACTAGACATATTGGTAGAAGAGATGATAATAGATGAACAATTGAAATTTTAAACTGGATTCCAAGGGATGGTAAAAGACCCAGAAAGAGACCACATGTGAAATGGATGGATGAAATAAAAAAGTGCAGGGTTGATGTGGAGAAGAGAAGCTAAAGATCAGAGAAGATGGATTGAACTTGGAGAGACCTTCATCCTGCAGTGGATTGATAATGGTTGATGATGATGATTATTCAAACGGAAGTCAATCACTGATAATGCACTATTTTTAAATATAAATTTCCACACACTCACCCACACACAATGGACTTAATCCCTGATGTAAGCATGGTCTGTAAGAGTTGATGTATATAGAATGTACACTCTAAACTTAAATGATTCACTTAATTAAGTTGTTTTAAACTCTTACCAGTGGGTGAATGCATGAAAATTTATATTTAAGAAATAGCACATTATCGGAGATTGACTTCTGTTTGAATAATTTTAGTTTTCAGCACTTTATAATAATAGATTTTTAATGTATGCTGGATTTGAACTCAAACTTTCACACAACCCTCCACTCTCCATGCCATCTCATCCGAGTTCAAATCCCGCTAGTGTATTAATTTAAATAATAGATTTTTATAGCTTGATATGAAAGTGCAAAGCTTAAATTTTCTTTCAAATGTTTTAAGCTTTATAACTTACAAACAACTGAATACATGATATTTATTTGTATTTTACTGACATATTGCTGAAGTATTTAATATAATAAAGCTACTTTAAAATTTGTAAATTTAATCTTTAGAAAATATATTATTTCATATTTTCTATTTGTATCTCTCCTGAAGATTATTATTTTTATGTTTCCTATGATTGTTAATTCTTAATGAAATGTGTTATTTTTGTACTTTTAGCTTTCTAAATGTTCTCAATCTTATTTTTAAGATAGATGAATATATGTTATCTTTAATAGTTAAATATAGTAAAAAAAATAGATGATTTATTTGCTGTTACATTATGCATGTAAACTTCTTCAAGTATTTCTAATCTTTAACTCATCTGATAAATCCGGTTTTTCAAAAAATACAAGAGAAGCTGATGTAGAAAATTTTACACTCAATGATTGGCATTAAGGAGAACATTATAAATCTGAACTATTTGATTTATTATAGATATTTTCCATTTATTGTATATACACATACAAACACACATAGAAAATTATGCAACATTAAGGACTAGAAGATAATAAAATTTATATTAAAATTCTCTCATAATAACAAAATAATTAGTATAAAAATTCTATCATTACCATGGATTCATTTATTGCACAAATATACCTTCTCAAATGAAAATCAATTAAACATAACGCACACACACATATAAAACTGGACCCAATTCCTTAATTCATATAAAAAACAATTACCTCAGATTTTAGAAAATTTATCATTAGAATTTCTAACTCTATAATTGTGCTTTATGCACGTGTAATAAAGCTATATAATTAATAATCCTAAATTAGCAATCTGGGTGCTTTCAGGAAAGCTAAGTTCCCATAATCATAGCTCATTTCTATAACTTCTTTTTGATTCATCTTTTTTTAAAAAAAAGATAATCTCTGCATAGTTAAATATTATTTTATGTCTTGTATTCAGTTCATGAATATACACAGCTGAGGTATGATATCTATATTTAATCCTACTCTTATGAACTTTAATTCTTTCATTAAGACTAAATTTATTCTTACCTATATAGATTTTATGGTAACTGCAAAGAATCTTATAAACTAAACCCGGAATAGATTTACTATCTATTGACTGTTTTGAACTATTTCATAATGAATTGAAATCAAAACCTTTTTTCCAGATCATTTTCATGCTACCCAATAAATGACTATTCTTATAAACTGATCTATATATTGATGACGTAAATGGCTAAGAATAAACTGTTTATTCTTACTAACAATGAAATTATTAATATGATGCCTATAGCTATTTTTATTAAATATAATTATCAATAAATTCATGATTATAACCCAAATCAATCAGAACCAATTTGACTTCTCTGAATATAAGCATTATTTTCAAAATTATTAAGCCTTCTATATCTCTAATAAAAATTCAATAATTTGCTTATGAATAAAAGGTTTATAACTGTCTGGCCTTATCATATTTTTTAAATTTTTATTGTTAATAAAGAGATTACAAAAAAATATATTATTAACCTTATAAACACTTAAATCTGGAAATTTTAATTTAAAATGCTGGGCAATTCAAAAGATGTAATAATTGTAGGGTTTATTACATATAATTTTTTATAGAACTCTTCCAAAGATGCTATATAACTTTTTCAATTAAGAGTACCATCTGTTCTTCTTACTGTTGAAATACCTACACTTCCTGGACCACAGTGTTATTCTATACTTTTGAGATTTTTGTTTCTTTTTATAGCTTTATTAGCTAATTACAAATTATGGTTTCTTATATCATTGACAACTTTTTTGCACCATTTTACAAAACTTTATATATTAATTCTTTGTAATGAATCATTTTTAAAAAATTTCATATTCTTTTTTTTCTTATATCATCTTGTCTCAATAAAAACCTTACTGATGATTTCTGCTTTTCTGTACCAGTTATTTTTTTTTTTTTTTTTGCAGTTTTTAATAAAGTATGACTTATCCTCTTATTGATTTCAATTAAATCTGAAGCATTCAAAATTTATTAATATATTAAGATGATTTGCAATTTCTAATTTAAATTTATTAGAATGTTTCTGAAGATTGGAAATATCAACTGTTAATATTGTTTTTCTCAATAATTTCTACCTTTCTGTTCTAAGGGGAAATTTGGTTATGGTGAGAGAAATGAGAGCGGAAACAGAGTTTCAGGATTCACAGAAAAATAAAAATGGTGTCTTATGCTAAACAAAAATAGATACAGAAACATCCCAATGAAGTTATGGCTGAATTATACTGCCTTTCTTAATAATTTCTATCTTTCTAGTTTTGCATTAACATATATCTTACAAATTAATGACCACATTTTGTCTTTAATCATTAAGAACATTTCAATCTTGAAATACTTATTTTTTGTTAAACAAAATTAATCAAATTCTGCTGCATCTTCATTTGGATGCTTCCATGTCCATTTTGATTCATCATTTTTATCAAAGGCAGAATTCATAATATGCAATTTTCCTTTCTCTGCAAAATTCATAAGCCTATATCTTTTTTCATTTATAACTTCATAATCAAATTTATTCAAAACACTTTTATCTTTCAGTTGTTTACCAATTCTAGTCTTAATGTTATGCATGACAAATTTTAAAATATTATTTCGCTTGATTAAAAGCATTTTGCACATCCATGTAAAAATTATCTAATTTTTTTATAACAATGAGATCTTTTGGGTCATAAATATAAATTATCTCATTTGATATCTTTCATTAAGTTAAATAAATAATCTTCCCTTTCTGTCTAATATACATCATTTTCAACACTGATATTCTTCAATTTTTTATTTATAATGAATCTCACTCCACTTGTGTTTCAATATTTCTGTTTTTGTTGTAAAGAAGTCCACTTTTTAAATCAATTGTTTCTTTACCTTTTTTTTTTAATTCACTAAATACAACAATGACTCATTCAATATTAGACCATTCATCTTACAAGTTTATGCAAGCTTCCTTCACTAGAAAGTAATCTTTAATTGTAGGTACCTAAATAAAAAGTCATCATCAGATGGTAGCCTGGGCTTCAATAAAGAGATTCTTAGCAACTTTTGTCTTTGACCATTCTCTTGGCTGGTAACTTTATATCAACATAAGAATAATTTAATTTTCTGTTACAATTCGTCAAGCGTTGGTGGCCTAGTGGTTAGCATAGCTGCCTTCCAAGTAGTTGGCTCGGGTTCACTTCCCGGTCAACACTTTGACATATTTTATTTAGGAACTATCACAAAATTAAAAAGAAGGCTCATGGTGTTTCCCGATCATAAATTCGGAGATAAAAAACCCAATAAATTTACTATGGTTTTTAACACATATTGATGAGCAGTTCATCCATGTTCATTTATTTTATGAATAATCATAAAATATAACAGCTTCAACAAAAAGAATGTATGGAGTGGTCATTAGAAATTTGTCCTATTCAATTTCTTTAAGGACATCGAAGGGAAATCAAGGGACTCTTTTTATTTCTGCAGCAAACAAATATATATATTGACAACTGTTACTTTCATTTTTTTCTAATTAATAAAATTCAGGCATGCTTTTAATTACTGCAACAATTAAATTACAATTATTATTTTAAGAATGTCAAATATTTAGTAAGGTGTTTAATTAATTGGTAACATATTACAAGCTGACATTATTTATGTTTAAAACATATATTTGTCTTGCATCGGTGGTCGAGAGGTCAGCGCGACTGCCTTGCACTTGCAGGCAGTTGCCCGGGTTGCGGGTTCGCGTCCGGCCGATGCTATGACACTTTATAAAAAAAAAAAAAACAACAACATATATTTAAAAAAATGTATTAAAGCAAAAGTTGTCATATAGTTTTTATTAATGAAACTTGTTAATTATTATTAAAAATTTGCAAACATCACTAGATTTAAAGTTGAAATTATACTTAAATAATATGTAAAAAGGTAGTATTTTATAACATTTGGCTGTCTTTTTAGTTATAAAGGTTAATGCCGTAGTTATAAAGGTTAATGCCATATGATATATTAAACTTTATAAAACTGAAAAAATAAGACAATTCAGGCCAAAACAAGCACTTTTATTACAACTGTTTAATTAAACCATCAAACATCACATGATCATCATTCTTTAGGCTTACACAATCTGTTTTTCATAGAGGCAAATTAGTTTGCACCGAGTCGCGCTACTGTATGGAGAGTTTTGTGTCTGTGACTATAACTATTTCTTTTAAAGTATGCAGAGCTAGACTTTATTATGAAGAGACCTTGTACATATATATAAATTATTTTGTCTTCTGAGAGAGTGAAAAATAACTAATTAAAGCTAGAGTAATTATAATTCACTAGTTAAGGGATTAATTATGTTCAAGATAGGCACAAATCTTTAATTATATAATTATCTGGAATTGCTAATCAATACAGCAATTATTTAATAAATTGTAATTAGCTGACTTTAGATAACAATACCAATAATCAGTATAAAAAATAAACCAAAACATCAGAATAAGAAAAAAATCTGGTTTGGAGTTGTCATTCATGTATATAATATTCAATCACTGAATCTGGAGAGCCAAGGTGATAGAGAAACATCAGTAGAATGCATAATCTTTCCCAGTGCCATTGGTGGTAAACTGAATATGAATTGTACAGGTTGACCCAATCTTATTAATATTTTGTAGATTAAGGAGCTACACAATTCTGTAAATAAATCTGATCATAATAGAATTATTCAGAAATTGATTAGATTGCTAACAATAAGATTGCTCATTGTATTGTATGTATATTATAATATTATTGGCATTCTAACTCATTCAGACTATCAATAAATAGTCACTAGTTACTAATTTCCAGTGATATATTTAATATTTTGTATATATTGTTTTGTGACAACACCCATTGAATCTCTGCATTTCCAAAGACACATATATCAGAGTCCTTTTTTGGGGTCCCAACAAAATTTCAAATAAAAAGATTTAGGTTTAAGTAGAATATCAGAGATTCAGTTTATATTTTTTAAATATAAAATTACATAGATATAAATATTTTATTACACATATTTTATTATCTATATATACATAAAATTTATGTGAATGTATGTTTGTCCATATTACTTTACTGGAATGTCCTTTGAATTTTTTTTATTCAGTGGGCACTCCACTAAATAATATTATTATATATAATTGTCCATAACACTGTTAAATTCAGATATCAAATATAACAGGTATATTTAAAAATTTAAATTCAAATTTGGTTTTATTAATTTAGCTTTATTAAAACACATTTATTTATATTAAAATCTTTTGTTTAATTTACATCAAATCTTTAATAATATTTAAACAGCATTAAACTGTTGCACATGCGCTTTGGATTTTTAAATATAAAATGAATAAATACTAACACTTCAACCACATGATAAAGTCTTTGGAAAAGATAGATAGAACATCGTGCTATATAAAATAATTGACTTATCAAATCTTTAAAAAAAATTGGCCGAATTAATCAATTAAAAAACACAATTACCTTTCTATAGACCACTTACGGGTAAAATATAACACTATAACTAAATTTACTCCAAATTCAAAATTAAATAAGACCAAACAAAGAAAAAAAAACTTTATAATACAATCAATAGCTTTCCTGCTTAAACAGACTTCATAAGTGCAAAGGATTAAAAAACATATCTACAAATATATATTAACTATATTTCCCACAATTCCCAATTACATCTCACATACCCTTAATATTAAAAGAACTCTCAAACAAGTTAATTGCTTCAGAATCATAAATTTTTAATAATAAAGATTATTTAACTTTTCTCTTTACTTTATTTCTTTGAAAGATGACAATCTTAGCCTCATCTAATCTGATAATGTGCCCTGCTTCTCTTTCATGGATATATAAAGCAGAATGAAGATATTTATTTTTAATGATAGTTTTATAAACTTTTATTCTTTCATTTAAACTCAAACTATTCTGACTTATATGCAACTTTTTACAAAAACAAGGGATAAAATACTCTCCTCCTCCAGGATTAGTATTCCTATTAAAAATCTCCTTTGAATTATTTAAAGTGATACACCTCTTCCAAGAAATTTTCTTATTACAAATCAAAGCAAATTAATATTCTCTGACTTTGTTAACACATTTGTTCAATTTTCAAACATTATAGGGTGAAAATAATATTTAGTAAGCTTTTAGTTATTACTAGAATGTTTTACAGATAAAAAGTTTTTATGAGTTTTTCAGGATATAATTTATACTTTATTCAAATTCATTCATTTTAATAATAACATTTCTTGAATAAGTTCTTCTATTACCATTATTTTCACAAAATGTTATGAAATTTTGTAATATTTGTTTTACTTCTTTATTTTTTAATATTTTCTATATGCAGTTAATTTAAAATAAATCTAGGCATGTTTTTGAATCTTCTTCCGTGTGCACATTAACTGTATCAATTAATTAAAATATCTCATGATCACATTTCTTTATGCTTACATAAAAAAACTAAAAATCATATGCAGTATTTTTAATTATTCTAGTTATACCTAGCTTTAAAAAATTTAATATTTATGCGAGAAACAATTTTTTAAATCTAAAACTATAGTATGGAATTGTTAAAAAAAATTCTTATCAATAAGATTAGTCGAATGGCTAAAATGTTAAATTTTTTTTTTTCTATATAGAAGCCTCTGTACTGTTTCTTTTATTCAGCTTTAAAAAATTTAATATTTAATGTTTATGAAAAAAAAAATGTTTTAAATTTTATGTAAAATTATATTTGAATTAATATCAATAATTATGCGCTTATAACGCTCGTTAAAGAAATTATATGTTATTAAATTTATTTAAAGCTTAGCGCTTTCAAAGCTCTGTGGCTTCATAATCATAGCTGTGCAAAATAAAAATAAAACGGTTGATAGTGATGAGGGGGAGTATTCAAATTTATGTTAATTAGATATTAATAGCATTTTCATGAACTTATTTTGTGTAGTCACCTGATATCCACAATAAATAAATAATGTTAACATCTAAATGACAGGGTTTTTATTATTATTATTAATTGAATAGGTTTGAATTAATACATAATGTATTCTGCTTCAAATTATTTTCATGGATTATGTTATGCAAATTGGAAAATGGTAATAACATATAAAAGTCAGAGTGGTCTATTTCTTGAATTTTCATATTTATTTCAGAGATCAGGCCTAAAAATGAAATTATTCAGAGCTGCGATATTGAACTTTATGACATTTGTCAAATCTCTGACACTTCATCTATCATTTTAAGAATATAATATTTTCTTTTTTCTAATTTGTCTTTAAGAAAAACTATTTGAAATATTTATGCTAAGCATTATATCTTTTGCTTTATTTAAGAATTCTTCAATTTGAGGTATATAATATCCAAGCAAAACAGAGGGGATACAATTAGAGACATAGAGAAAGGGGTTAACAGATAAGGGAAAAGGAAAATGAAAAAAGACTGGGGAAGAATTGCAATGTAGGTATAGTTCAAATTTTTCAAATAGACCAGGGATAATTAAGGAATATGAACCCTGGATTAAGATTATTGATGGCACCCTACACCAGGCATGATTTTATCTTGAACTCCATCAATATAGAAAATAAATTGAAAAACAAGTGTTACAAATGAAGGAAATGGGGAGTTATAACAAAAGGGTCACACCCTATAACAACCCTTTATTTGTATAGTAAAAAAAGATGGGTCAGTAAGACTATGCCTAGATGCTAGACAGTTAAATAGGATTATCTGGCCCAATCAAAATGTCCCTCCATCTATAAATGAATTATTGAACAAATACCACAATAAGAAATTTTTTGACATTGGATTTGATTTCTAGCTATTGGTCAAATTACATCCACAACTTTCCATTGTAACAGTACATTTTACCACTTTAATAGAATGCCATTTGGTTTAAAGAATAGTGGAGCAGGGTTGTTAAATTTTCTGGACAGAATACTATCTCCAGAAATCAAGAGATTAGTTACAATCTATATGGATGATGTGATCATTGCACCCAACAGCCCTATGAAACATTTGCCACATCTTCAAATGTTTCTACAAGAATGCAAAAACAAGCACATTCAAATCAATCTACAGAAAAGGTGTATAACTGCATTAGAAATGAGTTTTTGAGGGCATTTAATCAGGAAAAAAGGTATTAAACCTCATCCTGATAAAATATAAAACATCAGGGATTTCCCAGCCCTAGATCAATAAAACAAGTTAGTCCTTCCTGAGATTGTGTAATTTTTATAGCAAGTTTTACAACAATTTTGTGACAGATATGGAGCCATTACTGTAGCTATTGTGCAAGGTTACTCCATGGGAATGGACAGAAAAACATGAAGCTAGATTCAATGACATCAAAGAGAAAGTTTTGAGCCAAGTAATGTTGGTCTACACTGAATTAAAAAAACATTTTTAGTACAAGTAGACAGCAGCAAATATGGATTGGGTGAAGCCTTGATGTAAACTCAAAAAAATGGTAGTCAAAATATTATGTATTTCATTAGATCTTTGAGAGAACCAGAGATCAATTACTCTGTAACAAAGAAGGAGGCATTGGTAGTGGTATGGTCATTCCAGAGGTTTCAGCAATTTCTTATAAGGTCAGAGATGATAATAATGATAAGTCTGGAATTCTTAAACCACAGCTAGTTGATCAATAGTAGGTTAATTTATTGGAACCTGTTTCTACAAGAATTTAATTACTCATCTATAAATATTATAGGGAAACAGAAGATGTCGTGACCAGTGCCTTGAGTCACAAACCTGGGCCTGAGATCTCAAACCACTTGCAGATGTAAGTCTGGCAGTGGTAGGATTAGTAGATACCTCAATCAAAGATGAAATCAAACACTTAGGAGACAAACAGAGATAAGACTCCATATACAGAAGAATTAAAGACAATATGGAAATAAGAAAAAAGTGAAGAAGGGACAAGGGAAAGGTATCCTAGGATAAATGGGGAAAATATATCACTTGAAAGAGGAGTTTTGTAATATCTAACTGATATGCATGATTTATATGGGCATTATGGGGTTAACAAAGGTAGAAAGACTGTTGAAAATGTGGTTTTACTGGTCAAACATGAAGTATCATGTAACCAATGTGTTAAAGGGATGTGAAGTTTGCCAGAAGACAAAATCTGACAACAGATCACACATGGGTATATTGAACCCCATCATTTTTGAAAAACTATGTGCTGCTACCCATATTTTGAAAAACAAAGTACATATTGGTGGTTTATAATTTTTTTTGAAGTGGGTGTCAACCTACCCTATGTCATAGACTAATGTAAGGAACATCATACAGATATTAGAGATGCAATATTTTCTTAAGGTAAGTAAACCTAGGGCTGTTTTATCTGACCATGGACTTCATAGCAACTGAATGGAGGTATAGGGTGGAGATAATGGAAATCTAGCATGAGTTGTCATCTATTCATAATCCATAGTCAAACCTATGCAAATGGATGATGAGAAAATTTGGGGATTGCTGCAGATGATCAATTACACTAAATGGACTAAGAACAAGTCTACAGTTTTCATGCCTATATGATTACAGTTCAGACAACCAGTACCAAGGTTGTACAAAGCCAAGTTAGCCACTATCCCAGTATGTATCAGTGAAGAGATGTATCAGAGGAAGGCAATGTTGAGAATAAGATACATTGCTGAATTAAGAACATAGAAAGGGTCCAAAAGCCAATAGCTTCAAGAAAGGGACAAAGTATGAGTTAGAATAAACCCAGTTAGTCAAACTGAAAAAGGTATTTGTAGGAAGTTTTTGAATTTGTATGAAGGTCTGCATCAGATCATCAGAGAGAATGGTCCAAATGCATTTACTCTCACAAATGAAAAGGGAGAGAAGGAAACTATAATGCAAGGGCACCAAGGCTCTGAAGAACAAGTTATCCAAACTGATAGTATTCTAGAATAAACCAGACTGATTTAAACCCTGAAGACCATGGATATGCATTATTAATATTAAATGAGATTGGATTGTAATTAGGTACTAGTTTAATTGATTTGAAAAATTAGAAGTTATTAAGACTAAAAGAGGCTAAACACCCTATTTTATTCTTTCCCTCAGCCATGGAGGCATTATACCACATTTGTGGTACAAATAGCATTGTCATTTTACAATTAAAATGATTAAATTTCCAAAAAGATAAAATAGTGTTTTTAGGCAATGTAAATTATATTTTCTATTTAAAAAAAAAGAAAGAAAAAAGAGAATAACAAAAGTTTACTTTTGTATTTTACTGAAATAAGAATATAAATTCTTATCAAACAATTACAGATGGCCACAGAAGAGGAGAAAAGATAACTTTGGGAGCAAAAAAATAAATTAGCCAAAATTAAAATGGGGATAAAAGAAAGAAAAAGGTATAAATGGGATGTGTGCAGTAGACTCAAATGAGAGAAGAGGTATGTCTTATGTTCTGTATAACTTTAAATAACACTTTGATATAAATTGATTTTTTTATAAGGTCATTATAAAATGTACCAATATATTATCACCAACTGATTGAACTGTTATCAAATGTGTGATTATAGAAACGATTATTCGCTGACATTTTCTTCCTTCATGGAGTCGCTATAATGCTGTGAGTGAAGCCCATCGCTTACCTGAATCTTAGAATCCCAGACTACTACCAAACTGTTATTAAGAAAATCATATGACAGATCCCACTAAGAGTCAAAACCATACATGTTAATTCACACAGTGATATAATTGAACAGTTAAAACTTACCAGTAAGAAACTTTCTTTCATGTATTAGAAGTGATCACCTTCATAAAACTAGAAGTACTGTTGAATGCTGTATTAAATCAAATTACAGAAAATCTGAATTCCAAGAATATTGACTTTTATTAAACAATGTAGTTTGATATATTTTATTCTCTTGTTATTATTAATACTCATTTGTTAGAGTTTTAAAGTTAATAAATTATACAAGTATAATTTACTTTGTTGTTGATTTTAATTTATTATTATCATGTTGTTAGTTAAATTGTATTATTAGTTTGCCAAATATAAATCTTAATGCTGTATCATAAATTGTAATACTCTTGAAGGTAATAAAATCTTATGCAATAGCAATTAATAAAGATAGGGGGAGAGCCAGTGGATTTGCATATAGAATCCTGGCATCTAGTAAATAGATTAAAAGCTGATTCTTCTCCGACTATTATTAAACTTCATTATAATAAACTAGGGTTGTTTTGCCAGGAAACATTTGCGAAAATACTGACATATTCAAATAAATGAATTATCAGAGTGGACATAATTTGGTCAATAAATATGCATAATTTAAAGTGTATAAATTCTGAAAATACCAATAAATGGGTGTCTGCCAAAACATTTTTACATTATGGCACACTGGGCAAGAAGAATTTATTTTGCAGCACACTAAATAAAAATCCCAACAAAATTAAATATACTTTATTAGTGTGAATAAAAATAAATAATAATAACAACAAAATTACATTGTTTTATGAACATATAATATATACCGGTAATATAATGCAATAACAATGTTATTAGTGAGAAGGATGCAATTGATTTTGAGAAATTTTTTTGTCAAAATACAGTTCTAAATTAGATAAATAAACACACAACTCCTCATCTATCATCTGTAATTGTTCCCATTTTTTTTATTTCATTTTCATAAGTGTCCAGAAACTTAATTCACAAAGATACAAGGATCCAAAGGGCAACAGAGATTTAACGGCTGTAGTAGCTAATCAAGGATATTGGCTTCAAAGTGAAATCCAAAATTCTGACAATTATAGCACAGAAAGTGAGGTTTTATGCAAAGGATCATATTTCAAGTCTAATGTCTTCTGCAAAAAGTTTTTAATACAGGGAATGTAATTTTATGTAATTCGCCTCTTTAACATCATTGTCCATTGTCTTCAGGAGATCATCAAGTGAGAGATTTTGACCCCAAAATATCACAGTGAATCATACAATGTACAATTTTAACTTGTGAATTTTTTTAAATACCTGAGCCACAAAGTCTTTTTTAACCATGAGCCTATAAAACTCGGGAGAATCAAATGAGCAAATCTCCAATGTGATGTAACAAGCCTAGTTTTCCTCAATTCTTTCTGAGTTGTTGTATGTATTATATTGCACAAAGTGAGATTGTTCTCTCCTTCATTCATGTTTTATAGTAAACCAATGACATAAACTAATTATGACTGAATAGTAATATCTGGGATGGTCACAGTTAACAAGTCCATTAAATATGGCAAGCCTAACATAACAGTCTTATATAAAAGATATATATTATTGCAGCTAGGGTAAGTTCAATAAATATGGCCAAGCTTACTGTCAGTTTTATATAAAATAAAATAAATAAATAAATTATTAGCTAGCAAATCCGTTAAATATGGACAGCTTAATGTAAGTTTTATATATAAAAAATGAATAAATTATTAGCTTGTAAGTCCATTAAATATAGCCATCATAAGGTAAGTTTTAGTTAAAAGATTAGAAATTATCATCGCTAGTAAATCCATTCGATATGGTGAGTATAAGTTTTGTAATTAAAAATAAAATCGACCAAGATTATCGCGATTTTGATTCTTTCCCTCAATCGTGAAGTTATTGTACATTATTTTTGGTACTACATATGTTTGGCATTCTTCCATGAAAGAAGATTGCTGAGAAAAAAGTATATTTTATAAAATATAATAATAATATATTTAAAAAATATATAGATTTTTTATTTAAAGAACAAGTGTTATTATTTTTATTGTAACCACCCTGATAATCAAAGAAAAGGTACACGTAGATTTTTTTAAGATAAGAAAAAATGCAATTAACTGTAATTAGAGGGGCAAGGAGGCATGGTGTTTCTCCTCCTTAATTAAATATGACCAATTGGATGTCAATCACCAATATGAACTTAGTAAAAGAAAAAAGTTGTATAAAATCAAACCTTATTTATATTTGGTAAAGTATTCATTTATTTTGATTGGTGAAAATATGTTAGCTGCAAACCAAAAATGAATGCTATATTAAAGATAATATAAAACTATGTATTGTATATAAGTTATGATTAATATTGTAAATTAATTATAATACAAATAAGCTTAGTGGGGAATTAAATTCCTGAAGAGATAAAAAAAAAAGTGTGAATAGGTACTTATGTGATGAAATCAGACCATAGTATAAAAAGGTAACCCCAAGAATTTTGATTCATTCTTTCTTTACTTCATTAAGATTGTTTATGAATTATGCAAAGTAAAGTCCTGTGTTCTTCATTGAGTGGTGAATCACAGAAAAAGATCCAGAAAGCTGTAGAAAAATGTTTTGCTGCCTGTTTGTTTTTACCTGCAGGAATAATTCAAATAATATGCACTGCGAAGCAGATATGGTTTCTGGTGCATTCTTCCTAGTCTAAAGTTGAGATGATACCTAGATTCAAAATACTGTGCCTATATAATACCAGGACCCTAGCTAGCTAATAAGAAAAACAACACTTCATCGGGATATAATGGGTCTAATAGTTCATAGAAATAAGAAACTTGTGGCCATGTATACACCTATTATATCAGTCACTAAACCCATTCAAAGAAATAATAGGTAAGATTATTTGAGAACCCTATACACCTAACTTTAATGGTTATCTGAGTTATAATATAAACTTTTAATGAACTAATTAGACAAATGAACTAAACTTTATGATTGCTAACAGAATATCTAATTAAATTTGTAATTAAGAATATGTCTTATATATCTATTCTATGTAATGTTTATCAATATGTTAATGTGTAATAATATTTAATAGGGTAGTATTAATAAATAATTTTGTATTTATAGTATGTATTTACTTGTTTATTAAATCTATATGGTAGCAATCTTCATTATTTGGATTCTTCCATTTATGAATGCTAATACATGTAATTAATTCACTAAATCTCTGTAAATAGAAATCCAATAACAAAAAAATACCGTAATTAGAAAGAAGAGGAAAAAATTTAGACTTCATTAATTAACCATGTGACAGTGCATTCAGCTTACACTGTCCACTGAAGACTGGTATCTGAAACAAATAAATAAAAGTTGTCACAAGTTATAGTTCTTTTTTATATCATATATAACTTGACTTGGAGTTAGATTGACCAGGAAATATAATCGCATTTTTCCTAATATTTATTTATTAAGTTAAAAAGGAGGAAGTGATCTGGTCATACGCATAGTATAAATGATTCACAACCCTTTTAGTAACTGGGATCTATATAAAATAAAAAAAATAATAGATGAAAAACACTTCAACTCAGTACAATATATATAATATTGTGTAATTCCTACTAATATATATATAGATTTGATGCAGTATGTAACAAAATTAAAATTTTTTTTAAAGATTCTAAAACCTTGTGAAACTTATCTCTAAATCAGCTGACAAGCAGTTTGAAAATAATTTTAAAAACAAATTAAATTGAATAAAAATGGGAAACTAATCAGTAAATATTTATTTTTTATTTTTTATCAGATAAAATAAAAAAAATTTAAGCATATATACTATTTTGTACAATATAAATAATATATACATATGTACTAAGAAAAGTTTGTTTAATACTTTAACATAAAAATGTTCAATATAATATGGTAAGCATGCTTTCATCATTTTGTCGAAAAGTTGCTTGGCATACTATGTTGAACATTTTTATTTTAAAGTATTAAACATGCTTTTCTTAGTATATGCGTTGTATGTATTATTTATATTGAATTACATTTTTTTGAGAAAAATTTCAACTATTGAAATTACAATATACTGTACATTAAAACTAATATATATTGTTTAAAACATATATATATAAGTGGATTTTATAACCTGGATTTAAATGCTGACTGGGTAAAAATTCCAATCAGGCTTAGAATTTTTTCTGGTAGTCAGTACATGGGCCAACCAATGAATTATTCACTTTTGATCAATGAATGAGCAAGTATTCTTTCTTATCTAGAAGAAAAAAAAATTTCATAGATGAAAAAATGTCCCAACTTTCACCACTCAGAAGTTGGTAAACTCTGTTTCTCTATTACAAGCTGTCAGTAGGATTCTTGCCATGAATCATGGAATATTTAAATTATATTTTACGTTTTATGTTAGGTAACTATAAACAAAGAGGATTGCCAATTCCTTATTGTTTATAACTTACAAGCTTAAGAGATAGGGTCATGTGATATATGACTCTTATTTTGACTAGTTAGGTAACTATGAAAATTAATCATTTTTGAAGGTTTTTTTCTTTTCTTTTTTTAAAGTTCCAAATTGCAAGCAGTCTTTTTCATAACTAAATAGACAATACATTGTTAAGACATTTTCTACATATGTGTAAAGTGATAAAAAATGGGTATAGTTAGGTGCTAGTCCTGCAACATAGAGTATGTATTAGATTTGCTATGCTTTTCACATTTGTATCAATTTGCTGATAACTTTGTAATCTTATGATCTGACCAAAATAACATGTATATTGTAACAGTATCTGGGTTCAAACCCTGTTACAAAGGAGTGACATAATATTCCCCAACTGCCTAGAGAAGCGTGAAGCCCATAAATTGGCCTCAATGTGTGAGTATGTATATAAAGAATCCTTATATATATATATGTCGAAGAAAGAGATAAAGTTCGAAAGTTTTATTTTTATTAAAAAAAAGAGAGAGAGAAAATGTATATAGTTATAGTTGTTTATTTTAGAATACATTCAGAAAAATATGTTTTAATAAATTGTGGGAATGCAGTTATATATATAAATATTTTGTATTATTACTTATTTCAAATGTATATTTTCCTTTAATTTTATTGTAATAGTATGAAAGAACTTTGATATATCTACCTTGAGGCAATTTTGTGTCTTTTGTTCCATTACTTAGCCACTCTAAATTCCAGGAAATCTTAAATAAATGTCCAGCTAAAAAAAGAAAAGAAACCTAAAAGAAAAATGTTAAAAGCATGCATGAGAAATAGAGATTTCAATGCTGATAAACTATTTTGGGAAATAAAAGAATTGAATTAATTAGTATGTAAAAATGAAAGAGAGAGCGAGAGTGTTTTTTGGACAGAAATGTTGTATTAATATTTTTTTTATTTTTGCTAAGTTTACTGGTGCGGCTATGCTCGCATTATAAAAAAAATGAAATATTAAAAGGACTTCAATCAACCATCTTGAGAAGAAAATGGATTTAGCAATATCAACTTATACAATCGCTACAATGGTAATGCTGGGGTAGAAGAAATATGTATAAGGCAATCACCCTAAGCTCCAAATATATATAGCTGTTCTTGTTTAATGCCTACCCATCCAAGAACCCTAAGGACTCTACCAATACACCACTAAAATAATCCATGAAGGAATAAATCTTGAACCATATACACTAAGAAAGCTTCCAATAAGCCATCATTATTTTCTATATCCAAGCAATAACACAAAATGGATGATCATGTCATACTTTTGTCATTAACAGAGATTTTTCCATTCATTAACAATAAAGAATACATAGATTTCATTTGGATCATTGAAACAAACTTATGTGGAAGTAACTTATCCCTAATAAAAATAAAATCCCAGGTACTCCAAGATAAATATGACTAATTTTTATAGTCTTAAGTGAACTGAAAATTGCCTATGGTTTTTCTCTAAAGGTTTAATCATTGTTTAAAACTATATAATTTAATCTGTAGCATATAAATGCTTTTTTACACATGTTTAATTATATGGCCTTTTATATTTAACAAATTTCATTTTGTTTCTTTTATGTTATCATTTGATATGTAAATTATATATTTTTTTTCTATTCTTTTCCTCAATATTTAATTAGATGAAATAGTAATAAAATTGCATACTTACTTTAAAACAAATTATTTGTCTATCATTAATTAACATATTTATCATTTATATTGGCCTATCTCTCAGAATGGGTTGAGTATGCTTTTCCGAGTAAGCAGTTATATTAAACATGCTTTTAAACTCCAAACCATAAATTTGATAAGAAAATAGATCGCACATTGAGGGAATAAATGCTTAGAAATAGGGAGTTCAAAGTAGCTAATTTTAAATGGCACACGATCTAATTTGAGAAGCATAAAAATCAGGAAAAATCATTCCAAATACATAAATTTATCCATTTACCTCCGTTCATCCTGATAGGTATTGTTACCTCCCAATCCTGGGATTTGAGCTAGCTAGAGGGCCGGGCACCTAATTAGTGATTGTTCTAAGATTATTTAAATAGGAAAAATATAATTTTTACAGTAATAGTGAGATTGGCACTTGAGATCAGTTATTAACTGATGCTCATAAATATACTTTTTCTGAAAAAAATGTTGTTCATCTTTTTAATGAAATAATGGCCACTAGGTAGATTTTATTTATGTATTTTTTTTTGTTAACTTACATCCTCATATAGGATTTATAGATTTTATTTCTTAAGATTTCATTAAGAAAGTGGATTCGTATTTGTACCCAATAGGGTAGATAGTATTCAAATTCTATCTACAGGGGTTATGTTGACTAGATAGCCATGGTTTTGCATTTACATGGTCAACAGATCCATTTTTTTTAGATATTTATACAAACAACAAAATTGATACCAGGGTTTGCTGTTAAAATATGCATCTTGTACATAATATTTTCACAATATTTGCAAAAAATAACATATCTAATACATGTTCAATGTTGCAGGACTAAAAATACCACTTTCACACACAAAAAAGTATAAAATATGGATCGGTATTATATACGACTTTCACATGAAAAATCGATATTAAAAAGAACATTTTTAAAAAATATTGATTTGCCATACAGAAATATATATGACTTTCACAAGAAAAAGTTTAAAATATTGATATTAAAAAGAACATTTAAAAAATATATACGACTTTTATATGAAAAACTATAAAATTTGTAACAACAATAAAGATATGAATTTCACTTTTTTCAGCCAAAAAATATGTAAAACATGAGATGCCATTATACAATCCCCAAATGTTACTTTAAATACAGACAAAACAATCACCAAATTATAAAAATTACCTAAAATATTATTTAAAAAACAACATTAAATATACATATACACTACTTACCATCTAATATATAACAGGAATTGTCGCATTGAAACAATCAATTTGTCATTTACTTTTTTGACACAATATGGATAGTTCAACTGAAACATTTTCCTCTTAAAATGGAGTTTTGCCATACATGTGATTGTGCAATATATCATTTGAATGGGATTTTCCACAGAAATGGTAATAAATGAATATATTTGTTAAAAAAAAATCACAAAATAAAGACATAAATTACAACACTTTTATTAACTTTTCATCCTGGTGGAAATTTTTTTTATATAACATTCAGGAAAGTATGAAAAAAAAATCAAAAGGAAAAAAATGAAAACAACTTATACTTACTTAAAATAAAATGAACTGGAGTAACTCAGAAGTAGAAATAACATAGAAATCACTTGGATGAAGCAAAAATGCAACTGTAGATCAAAAATGCAATAGCTGTTGTAAAAAAGAAATCTGTACAATAACTGAAAATATTGAAATATCCAAAAAAAAAAGACCATAAAGAAAAACACATTTTTATATGAGATTGGATAACATCACCGGGTTTGTTTCACTTAAATTTGACATGATTGCAAAATTACATATTTATTGTACTATCTCCCCTATGTTGCAGGGCTAATACCTAAGTACTGAAAAATGATATATGGTCTGTTATATTGGCTTAAAAGACTATTAATTAATCAAAATGTATAAAAATAAAAAATTGAGAAGTGCAAATGTTGAATAATGTCTAAGTACAGCATAATAATTCCTTTTACTTGATTGTAGGCAGGTGAATGAATTAAGACAGAGGTCACTACTGTCTAAAAGGAATTTTAATGCTAAGTTTGTACATTTTCATATTAGCATTGTTTTTTATATATGAAGGATATTTTACCTTACTTATAATTAAGAAATTTAACTGAAACTATAATACCACACATACAAAATATATTTGAGGATTCTAATTAAAGTATGGCTTAACAATATATTATTCAAAGAGTGATTTTGACAATGAGATTGAAAAGTGTTCTGCAAAGATTTTACATTGAAAAGAAGGAATATAAAATAGAAATAATTCTTTTATAAAAAATAAATATTTATCTAGAATTCTATAAAGTTGAATGAAAAAAGTTAATAATTACCTAAGAAAATGTAACTATTGAATAGCAAGAAAAGCTATAGAAATGAACTAACATTTTCAGCAACAATTAAAAAATATAGCAATAATACTAAAATTAGAGATGGCACCATGAAATGAATGGAAAAAGAATTCTGTAAAAAAAAGAGTATATATTAATAAAGTAAATAAAATGTCCATTCAATTGCATAAATATCATTTGAAATACAATGTGCTTTAAATATAGAGGTGAAACATATAATTAAATCGCTAAAAGATACAATAACTCCAGAAAATGGTAGAATCGTCACAGAAAATTTTAAACAAGCAGGTGAAAAAACAGAGAAATTGTTGTCAATGTCTAAATTAATAATGATATATGTAGAAAAATAAGATAATAATAATGATATACAAGATGAATGAAAAAGAGTAGTTGACATTTTAAATAAAAGAGAAAAAATGTATTAAAAAATAGATATTTAAGTTTCCTATCAGTAAGCCATTTTTGAAGAGTAATATAATTTATCTAAAAACTATTTTTGATTTAAGTGCATGCCAAAAAATGGTACATTTAAATTGTTAACCTTTTGACTGATGAATTTTCTTATTGGCCAGATTGAGTAAAAATTTGAGTGATTTGATTCATGGTTTCCTTTCTGAAATATATTAATGTATAATAATCAGAAGTGTTTTAATTTAGCTTCTAAAAATTGAATTATTTTACATTTAAATTGGTTAAATGTAATGAAAAATTTAAAATAATGTTAATAACTGAAGAAAAACATATGAAAAATAGCCTGCAGTAAAACAAAGGAATTATATTTCAACCAATCATTATGTGAAAATGCCAGTGATTTCTGGTGTTTTAGAAATTACAATAGCTTATTATTCCCTTCTGTTGTCTTTTCTTCATCTAAATTTAAATATTTTAAATAAAAATCTAAATCTAGCCACATTATTAATCAATATAGTGTAAAAAGTAATCATAAAATCTATAAATATTTATAAAAAATAATTGCATTTTTCTAGCTATCACCAAATGTAATTGATATGCAAATATCAGTCAATGTTATTCACTTATCTTGAATAGTGGTTAAGCACTATTCACTTTTCCTAGATTATTTTTCTTGTAAAATTTAAAAATTTTCAAATCAAAGTTTATATTTAAATAAATTAATGTAAAAACTTAATTATGTATGTATAAAATTATGAGAAATATATTTATTTACGTTCAAGATCTATTACAAAAGCATAAAACATTTTGTTTTGATTTCTGACTTTGATAGTTAGAAACTCCTGGAGAACAATAACCAAGGTTGACAGTCAGTGCTTTGTGGTACTTTATAAAGGAAAAGAGATGGAACTATGGACAACAGACTGCAATCATAAATCAATTTTTTTGCAAAAAATATTGTCAACAGCAGATTTTGTTGGAATTAAAATTTAAATACTGATAAAACTATGAATTTACAATAAAATAAGTGTAAAATAGCGAAAATGTGACCAAAAATGGCTGATAGATATTGCAAAATTTTTTGTTGTTTCCAATTCAAAGTCCTGAAAAAAATGTAGTTGCCCTCAGATACACTTTTACTAAAAAGGGTCACCCCCAACATCTAAAAGTTTGGCCACCTCTGCTCTACACTCTTGAAAAGAAACTGTTTTTAAAAATAAAGATATATTACCAGTGAGTATTTATGTTTCTGAAATTTGGATAATTAATAAAACAGCATCACAGGAACTGTTGACTATACTTAATAAAAAGTATGAAAATATTTATGATGGTATTAGAAAAAGGTGATGATCAAAATAAATTAGAAGAGTGAGAGAATAAACAGGTATCATTTACATTGTTAAAAAAATTAAGAGGAGCTGAGCCAGTTGTGTTTCTAGAATAGATAATGATAAAATTAAAATTTTAAATCTAGAAAAATATCACTATGTAAAAAGAATGATGGAAAGATATTTTTTGGGATTAGAATTAGACCTTCATACTGCAGTAGATTATTAAAATTTGAAAATGATGACATTTTGTCCTTTGCGAAAGTGGTGTGTAATTACAAAAGTTCACACTTTTATCTAAACTTACATTGCTATTATTAAACAAAAAAACAAAAAACAAATTATTTCTCTTCTAACAGAGGGTTGAATAATTAGAGCACATATCTACACAATGGGGTGAGAAGATATAGTATAGAGATGGGAAATCTGAAGTACTTGAAATGAAACTGGTGTTAAGGATATTTTTTCCAATTCTAACTTTGGCTTTGATTTTTATATAGCGATCTTTGAAATTGTTTATAGAAAGCTTCAGGAATCAGAGATTAAGAAGTGGTACAAGTTTGACGATGAAATTTTAAATTTGAATTTGAACAAGAATTTGAACTTTGTGGTTTTCAGATTTACAGCAGGCTGATGATTGTATATCCTGCTAATACAAAAAAGTTGATTTGTAGAATTATATTTCATATAGAATACAATATATAAAGATTTATATTTAGTGATTGAAAAACTCAAGTCTTTTATTAGCCAACAATGAATAACAATCTTCAGTACCTTTTAGCTCAGATGGTTATCAACTTGAGAACGTGAGCCAATTTGTATATCTTGGTAATAGAAGGATAGATTTAGATGTTGAGATATAGCACACATGCCAATGTACTGCTGCTGCTTTTAACGAGTTAAAAGGCAGAGTATGAATATAGAGCTGTTATTTTACTGAATTTATTGAATGGAAGTTAGACTTGGACACCTTATCAACAAAACATAAAGACATTAGAAAACTTTCATTCAAAAATGTTTTCTAAAATTCGAAAAATGTGATGGCAAAATCATAAGACCAACTATTATGTCCACATCTTTATTGGATTGGACATGGAAAATACTCGATCAAAGTATGACTTCTTGGAGAAAGTACTTAATAGTGAATTTAATCATGATTTGAATGGAAAAGGCAGACCCCATTTACAGTACAAAAATTATCACAAAGGTATTTTAAAGAATTGCAATATTGATTGTTTTCAGTAGAAAGTTGCAACTGAAGATCAAGCATTGGTGGCTTAGTGGTTAGCATAGCTACCTTCCAAGCAGCTGGCCCGGATTCGCTTCCCTGTCAACGCATTTGACACATAAAAAAAAAAGTTGCAACTGAAGGATACAAAACAATGAAGTATTTTTAATTAGATAAGATGGTGGCATCTTTCAAAAAAAAAAAATTGTAGAAAAATTAAACAGACCCATCACAAAATATCAAATAAATAGAATAATGACTAGCATTTTTTATATGTGAATATATATATATATATATTACAAATTGCTTTCTATAGACTAATGTATTATTATTTTATCTTTTTTCCCCTTTGGAGATGAAATGCTATAATTATTTAGGAATATTTGCTCCTGACAATGATGATGAGAGCACAATGACCAAGGAATAACATTTGATTATCATCATTAGTAGTTTGCTATCCACTTAACTCAGTTTTTCTACCTATTAAATTTTAGAATTAGAGCATAAACTTTAACGGTATTTTCATATCATTAAAAGCATAGCACAAAAATAAATTCCATTACTCAAATGCACTGATAAATAATATTTTGTATACATAAATGAAACGAAAGTTCTCAGTGAGATAAAAAACTAAAAATCCTTTATTTAACGAAATATTTTTTAGAATTGCAAAAATTACACTGCAATATTACCTCTATTTTTACTTATACAAAATGTCATTAGATGTCGCTACTTAATGAAAAAAAAAAGGAGGGGGTAGAAAATAAGTAAAAAATTTAGTAGGAAAATAACTGAGATATTGATAATTAAGAAATTAGAAAAACAAAACAAAAATAATGGAGTTTAAAAAAATACTGATAGAAGAAGGAAACAATGTTAGTATTTGGAGATTACAATTAGTAATAGTATAGAATATATATCATAATGGATAGAGGATTTGGTACTAAAAGGAAAATAATGGATTAAGAAACTCGCCCTATTTGCTTATAATAGATAGAAAATAAATATAATTTTGTGGAAAGGAAGGGCTACATCTAATTTCACTTAATAGAAGTAATGCAGTATACTGTCATCTTGGCTGCAGAAAGGAGTTTGCTATGTGATTATTCATATAGTATACAGACATGGATGGCTTTTACCTCTGAATTTAAGATCAAGAAACACCATGGCCTTTCTTCTCAGTTAGCTGATAAGTAGAATGAATGTATGTGTAAATGATAAATATTTTTCCAATAGTTATATACAATCATGACAGACAAAAAATAAATCATGGCCCTTATTCCCAGGAGGCGTAAAATCACCAACCAAGACAACAGTTGGTAGCTAAAGGTGGAGGGTGCTAAAAATCCCCTGATTGTAGATCCAGGCTGCCATTTGATGATGACTTTTTATTTATGTACTTACAACTGCAGATCACTTTCAAGAGAATGAAGATTGCAAGAATTAGAAGAACTGTCTTATATTAAATGGGACATTATTGGACTTTGTGAAGTTAGAAGAAAAGGCGAAGAGACAATTGATTTAAAAAGTGGACATGTATTCTACTATAAAGGCACAAATATTGGAAATACAAGTGGAATAGGATTCATTATAAATAAAAAGTGGAAGAATAACATTGTGGAGATTGATGGTGTATCAGACAGAGTGACAAGATTAGTTATACAACTCAACAGCAGATAATTCAGATTTATGCCCCAACAAATTCTCATAGTGATGAAATAGTAGAAGATTTTTATATGGATGTACAAAACGCTTTTGATCAGAATAAACAACATTTTAAAATTGTTACGAGAGAATTTAATGCTAGAATTGTTAAACAAATGAAAGATGACAGTGCTGTAGGTAAGTTTGGTTATGGTAATAGAAATGAGAGAGGATATAGATTTGTGGAGTTTGCAGAGAAAGAAAAACTTTATATTATGAATTGTTTTTTTTTTTTGAAAAAAATGTAAAAAGGAAATGGACATGGAAGCATCCAAATGAAGGTATAGCAGAATTTGATTATATTTTGACTAACAAAAAATACATGTTTCAAGATTGTAATGTTCTTAATAAATTTAAGACAGGAAGTGATCATCAATTAGTAAGATGTAAGGTACATATTTATTCATGCAAAACTAGAGAGACATAAATTATTAAGAAAAACAATATTTACAGTTGATATTCCTAATCTTCAGAAACATTCTAATGAATTCAAATTAGAACTTACAAATCAGTGCCAAGTATTAGTAGATTTTGAACATGATTCAGATTTGAATGAAATTAATATAAAAATAACTGATACACTTTTAAAAACTGCATCAAAGATAGCTGGTAGAAAAAAGCAGCAATTGACCAATAAAATTTCTACTGAGACTATAGAATTTATGAAGAAAAAAAGGAATATGAAAATATACAAAAATGATGCATTAAAAAGGATTGAATATTTCGAATTTTGTAAAATGGTATGGAAAAGAGTTGAAAATGATATAAGAAAGTATAACTGTGAACTAGCAAGGAAAGCTGTAGAAAAAAATAAAAGTCTTAAGAGTACAAAACAACATTATGGTATTGGTAGGAAATTTATATCTGCAATAAGAAAAAAAGATGGAATTATTACTAAAAAGAGAGATGACATCATGAAATGGGTAGAAGACTTCTATAAAGAATTATATAGTAATAAAGAACAAGTATCTCCTATATCTATTATATCTTCTGAATTACCCAGAATTTTAAATAAAGAAGTAAGACATGCAATTAAATTTATGAAGAAAGGAAAGGCTCCAGGTAATGATGGAATTATAATTGATATATTAAAAGAAGCAGGTGAAGAAATAGATTTTTTTTTAGGAAAGTTATATACCAAATGTCTAAATGATAAAAATGTACTAAATGATTGGAAGAATGCAGTACAAAGGTGATAAGGAGGATATTAGAAATTACAGACCTGTCAGCCTTTTATCAGTTTTATACAAACTTTTTACCAAGATAATTACAATTCATCTACAGAGAACATTGGATTTCTACCAACTGAAAGAACAAGCTGGATTTAAATGGGTTTAGTACAGTAGATCATATCCAGGTATTGAGAGAAGTTATAGAAAGGACAAATAAATATGAGTTGCCATTATGCTTTGGATTTGTAGATTATGAAAAGGCATTTGATTCTATAAACATTTCTTCAGTGATTAAAGCATTGGATCATCAAGGTATAGATCCAAGATATTGCCATATTTGGAAAAATATTTAAAAAAATGCAACAGCAACAATTAGATTACATAATGACACTAGGAAAGTCAACATTGAGAAGGGTGTAAGACAGGGTGACTCCATATCTCCAAAACTTTTTACAGCAGTGCTGCAATAAGTATTTTGTGGATTAAAATGAAAAGCTAAAGAAGTGAAAGTAAATGGAGATTATTTAAGTCATTTAGATTTTGCAGATGATGTAATTGTTTTTGCAAATAATGCTTTAGAGTTGCAGGAAATGTTGCAGGAGTTATCAGAGGAAAGTAGGACTAAAGGTAAATGTTAAAAAGACTAAAGTAATGTTTAATGGATTTTCTCAAAATATGAAAATAAAGATTGATTATGATGAGTTAAAAGAAGTTAACAATTACAAATACCTTGGTCAGATTATTAATACAGATGGAAACATAATGGATGAAATTAATCATAGATTTAAACTTGGTTGGAGTGGTTTTGGTAGAAATAATTTGATACTAAAAGGAAATATGCCTATGTGTTTGAAAAGGAAGGTTTTTAATAAATGTGTTTTACCAGTTCTTACTTATGGATCTGAGACTTGGACACTTAATAGAAGAGCAATACAGAGACTTCAGACCACTCAAAGAAGTATGGAGAGATGCATATTGGGAGTAACAAGAAGAGATCGAAACTGCAATATATGGGTAAAAGAACAAACAGGAGTTACTGACCTCATTGAAAAAATTAAAAGACTGAAATGGAGTTGGGCTGAACATATTGCTAGAAGAGATGATAACAGATGGACAATTGAAATATTAAACTGAATTCCAAGAGATTGTAAAAGACCCAGAAAGAGACCACATGCAAGATGGATGGATGAAATAAAAAAGTGTGCAGGGGTGATGTGAAGAAGAGATGCTAGAGATCAGAGAAGATGGATTGAACATGAAGAGACCTTCATCCTGTAGTGGATTGATAATGGTTGATGATGATGACACTTTACAGAAGATGCAAACAGAAGTGGGAAGGTATGCAATTGGCAGAAAAATACTAAATCATTAAAAAAAATACATCTTTTCTTCAATTCTTTGTCTATTCTTTTAACTCCAGATTTTCCTGCTTTAGTCATAAATTATAAATAACTTCCCCTACTATTATTACAAATACTGGAATTTCAATGTTGATCTTATTTTGCTATCAAATTATTGTTTTCTAATTACATATCTTCAATTTCTATAACACTTCATCATTTTTATTCACTAAATTTTTTATTCTCATGTTCTAATTTCTAACATATTTTATGTCCAATATTCTATTGGAATGTTCTTCTCCTATGCTTTTCTTCCTTTTATGATGATGACATTGCTTCCAATGATCCTGTACTGGATGATGACCACGAGGACAACACTATTTTTGTGATACAGGGATTTTAAAATGAGGTGGATGCAGAGTTTGCTGACTTATACTGGCTTACACGAAGCTTCATTTGCCATTTTTTCTACCAGACTTTGTAAAAAGAAAAGGTCGCTGCGAATGGCAGGATTCCTCTACTGTCCAATTTGACTTATGCTTTGGAACAAAATAGAAATTTTACAAAATATGGGGACTTCCTTTGAAGAAGTGATTCATGGCTTACTCTGGTTGTTACCAGTGCACATTTTTAAATAAAATGGGAACTTTTCCCTGAGAAGTGATCCCTGACAGTCCATTATGGATGCTAATTTTACCAGCCAACAGCTTTAATTTTTCCTAAAACTTATTTCTATGCTTGCTACCCTCCTTTCAATTAATTTCAATCTCATATACACTCCTAACATAGATTTGCACTTATATTATTTTTTTATATTAATCTTATAATATTATTTTAAAACTATTTTTTTAACTTGCTTTTATTAAAATGCGTGTATTCAGAGAAAACTATTTATTTTTATTACGATACATTCTTTATTGTTTTACTACAGATATTTTTATTTACTTATTTATTTAACTTGATTACTCTAAACCATTTGTTTGACCCATTTATTTACAAACACTTTTCTTTATTAATATGACAGAGAAAAAAAATTTTTTTTATTCAATGAAGCCTCCATTATTATTATTTACAAAAACAACCTATTATTTTAGGTTTAAATAACAGATTCTCTGATTTAGGTTTATCAGCTATGTCAAAATAATTATTCAACTCATTATCCATTTCTGGTCCTTTGATTCTTTTCATTATTTTAACATTCCGTCCATTAACTATTATGCTCTGCAAGGTAGCTCACTACTTTCTTTCTACTAATTCTATATTGTAAATCAACTTTCCCCCTTTGTCTATCCCTTACTTATAATTTACTTTATCTCTTTCCCGTTTCATCCTATTTTTGGTCTTGTAAATCAGAAAATCTTTATACTTAGAAAAACTTTGTAGTTCTTTAAACTGAAAATATTTTTTCCTACTCTTTCTTTTTGTTTTAAATCTACGCTTAAAACGAACATGAACATTTACTTTAGCCTTTTTATTTTTACTTCCTTGTGAAAACTCTATTACATTATCTTCTATCTTTATTATTTCCATTTCCAATTTGCTATATTTAATGCTATCTTGTTCTAGTATCTCCTGATCTACATTTTCTAATTCATCCTTTCCTTCACTTATGTCTCTTACCATCTTGACTTCCTTTTCAACTTCCTGACTTTCTTTAACAGAATCTAACTCTATGATTTCTTGGTCTTTCTCTACCTTTTCTGTTATCTCATGTCTCCTTTCCTCTATTTCTACAATGAGTTCTTGCTGACCTTGCTTGATTTCTTGCAATCCTTCCCTCAATTCTGCTTTGAACTCTTGCATTTCTTTCATCATATTCATCATCATTTTCATTAACATCTGTGTCTCAGATATATCTTCTTTCTCTATTATTTGGGGATTTTTAGAAAATATTGGGCTTTGTTCTGGCTCAATTTTCGAAAATTTCAATTTGTTTATTAAATTAACCCTTTTGTTTAAAACAATTTAAATACTGTTTATTTATTTTGTTAAATGAAACATATGACTGACTCCACCCCCTTCTTCTTTTTCTCTACCTGTTCTTAATGCCTTAACTTCATCCAAAATATCTGTCTTTAATTCTCTCTTTTCATTTAAAGAAAAAAAAGTTTCGGTCAATTCTTTATTTAAATTATACCACTTTAAAATACACAATTTAGTGTTTCTTTAAATTTTTATTTTCAAACAGTAAAACAAATATTTAATTACTGTCATTTATGATGGTTCAGCCCTACACACATTCTTAATTCATACACTAGAATATCATATAACAAAGCATTAAATAATATTTGACATTTAAAACACACACATCAATAGTTCTTTATGCATGCTATAGAGTTCATTATTAATTGACTCTGGGAGGCTTCAAATTATTGCAATGGCTACTTTAATTAGAAATGGAAGTAAAATGTTATTTATTACCTAGGATTTGAAAGTGGACTTATTGCCGGTTGTTACTTCACATGAAAATATTTTCAACCAGTTGGATTTGAAGTTTTTTCTTGTAGAGGTTTAATGCTTAGTATTCTGTGGCATTATTCTTTAAGGCAGTTACATATTGAAAGCAGATTTTCAAGTTGTTAGGCAGGCATTACTTTTCCCAGGTAGGTTGGCTGTTTCATTGGACTCAGGCTGGAGCAAAAGTCATATGATTCACATGCCTGCTCAACACTGTATGGCCTTTATTAACAAATGCATGAGAAGACTGACTGATAACTGATTGACTAACTGAATTGATAAATTGAACTCAACTCAACTGATTACAAACTCAACTGCTGATTGATGAAAATCCGGACTATTTATAAGATAACCTGTTGTCACTTTGGTAATTGGTTTTTGTCTGCCAGCTATATTTGTTGTTAAAATTCCTCCACTGTTTTTGAATACATTCCTTAGATCTTTTAATTATGTGTTTTCATTTGGTAGCCATTGCAAATTTGTTTTGTGGATTTTTAATTTGTAGCCATTTCATATTGTTTTTTTTTAAATTTTTAACCCCACACATTTATTTTATCAACACGCACACATTCATTTTACTATTCCTTATATTTACAATCATTTGCTATTAACCCACATATATATTTACCTTTCTTTAAATTTCGGGAAAAGACTTTTTTCTTTAAATTAAATGCAAAATGATATATTTTTATTTTATGTAAAAGATTTATATTTTAAACTGATGTTCATTTCTCTCCTAATTACTCCTTAATACATACAACTATGATTTAATTGATTTTCAACAAACTTTTTTTTAAAAAAAAAAAAAACTCTTTAAACGTGTTTTATTAAACTTTTAGTTTTAATGTTTCTAAACCAAACCCTCTCCCCTTTTACTAATTAATTGTAACTTTTATAGATTTTTTTTCGAGCTGCATTTTATTTAACTACTAATAACAACAAAAAACTCTTTAGACTTTTATTCTGACTTACATATTATTTATTAAAACCTTCACGTTGCTTATGAGAATTTTTATTTTTAATAATTGTAAACACAATTTTAATGAATGCTCAGTAGTGTTACAATATTAAAATATTATTATTCTAAGTTTGAAAATCCACATATTATTGTTAATGCACAAATAAGATTAACAATTGATTGCAATAGATTATTGAGCCAACAGACTTTTTGCATGGCTTATTTTACATATATATTGAAGTGGTGCATATATGCTTGCTTCATTTTCTTTAATTCCTACCATCTTCCCCATAAATTCCAACTTTTCCTAGACTCACATACATAAATAATCGGTGCACATGTATGTGTGCAATTACATAATATATTAAAATAGAAAAATATCTCAAGGTAAACCTAGGGAAGGGAAAGTAAATTGAAAGTTAAATAAATAATTATTTAGAGTTAAAGTAAAAAAACAATAGGAAAAGGTTTGGTAATGGAAATAATTCACTAAGTAAGTAAGAGTTGGTTCCTTATTTAAGATCAGTAGTAAATATCAGCAAAATAGTTACGGTTCAACACTTTATGGTGAGAACATAGTTAACGGTAAAAATAAAGACAAAAAGGGAGAAAATGGACAGGAAATAATCAGAAAAGTTGAAACAATTACAGGAAAAATTAACAGAAAAGCAATTAGTTAAATGGAAAAATATGAAAGTCCATTAAATCAGCTCATGATAGTTAAAAGCACCCTAAGGCACTTTGAAATAATATATAACCCCTAAAAATATATTGAGATGGTTAATATAAGTTATTATAGATTATTAAAGATGTAAAGAAGAAAAAGTTAAGTAAGTTAAGAAAAGTAATGAACAGAACCTGATATGAAGTTCCTTACTATAATGTGTGAGTAGTTCGATGTTGGCTTTTTCCGTGTCATTGTAGGAGAAAAGTGGCATCCTGATGTTAGCTCCAGTGTGACTATAGAGATGTCCAGTGTTTCAGTTATCCAAATTTTGATTTAGAAATACCTATTTACTTGCCATACCAAGACAACATTGCATGATGGAAGAAAATTACCCACAAAACCATCAACCTATAGCATCCATCAAAAATGAACTATCTCTGAATTCAAGCACTTGATCCATCTTCATGAAGCTGCCAGTAAAATCTTATAAGTTAATATTATTTCACATATAAACCATAATTTAAATATATGTATGCACACTAACCTTTAGCTTTAATATTTTTAAAGATTTCATTTTATTAATAATGTAAACGTTTATCATTAATTTATAAAAAATGTAAACACCACCTTGTATCTCTTTTCATGGCATTCCAAGTGACATCAGGGAGTGAGAATAAGTCAAGATAAAAGTTAAAAGTTTTATTATACATTTTTTAGTATTCTTCTGCAATTCCATCTCACACACACCCCCTCCATCATAATGTTAATTTTTCTTGATAATTGCCAAGAAAAACCAGTGAAGGATAATGAGTCATATTATTTGTTCTTTCTACAAATATATTTGTTTAACTGCATCCCATATTAAAATATATTAAATAAATAATTAGAGTGATTTTCCTAATATATGCTTATCCATAGGTAAACAATTTATTACTTAATTTATTTCATAAATAGCAATCTATGTTCTCAACATAATATATCTGTACATAAAATCGCTCACTCTCTCTGTAAAAATCAAGAGCAAATCGCAAGTTTTATAGTTTATTAATCTCATAGAGAATGGATTGAATATCAATTATTATGGGTTGATAATATTCACCTTTGTTATAATATATTAGCTAGATTAATAAAACTAAAATTAAGTTGTAGACAAGCTAGAGTTTTATAAATCTATATTTGTGTTACATAGGGATATAAGCTATCTTATTATATAAATATTTTGCTACTTTACTTTTAGCATTGGTGTGAATTAGTTTAAGATTATTTTTAGTATACCCATTGTTGTGTTACTGCATAAAAGATGTGTTATCAGTGGCTATCTTCAAAGTTCGCTGTTAATAATGTAATGGTCAGGTTTGTATGTTCTGTTAACAAGATGCAGAGCCAAACAGAATACAGAAAGCTCAGCACATCTGGGTGGGAAGACATCCCAAAGAGTACTAAGTCTTATTCTATTTGCCTATGCTCCCACAATCTCCATCACATGAACAATTCTCCTGATGCTACTAATAATACAACTTCATTCTAGTCCCAGGAGTCAGAGAGAAACAAGAGACCCTTAATAATAATAAGCTCACCCTAGGTTTGCTAACATACTATCAATACATATCTGTAAGTGGTTTAAGGATAAGTAATGCTAGAACCTTTAATAAATTCTAGAAATGCATGAATACAGTGAGGTAATGTGGTATGGATCGTATGGAGGAATAACAACAGATATAATTTATAGGTTGTATGGACAGATACAACAACAGATATAATTTAATACAAAATTTAATAATTGTCAAATATATATATATATATATTGTAACAGGATGGGGTATCAAAATAAAGGAGTGAACCTGGGGTGATGGCAAAATCATCATCAATCCCAAGTAAATACAAAATCCCTGAGAGATCATTGGGAGATCAGCCAGCTAACTCAGAAGAGCAACTAAAAGCATAATTATTTATCAACCAGCATTATCCCTTTAACTGTCCAATTGTTCATTCGCTGCAGGTGGTATCACTCAAAGCTTTTAATTAGCCGATGCACAAAATAATGTATCAATTTTTCAAAAGTTATTGACCGTTTTTTTAAATATATTCACTTTAGTTTCGTTTTTAAAAAGTATATTAGTAATTTCTCACATTATAAAAATAAACGAAAGTTTGTTCAAAAATAAATTTTGATTTTTAATTTTAAAAATATTTGTTACGGTTGACATGAAAAGAAACGGCAATCATAATTTCACGTTATGATTTTTTTTTTCCCGACTTTGCAATAAATAAATAATTCTTGCTAAAATCGTAACTATTTTTGTAAAATAATATTTATTTTTGACATATTATATGAAAATAATTTGTATTTTATTTGTATTTCATCAAAAAATATTTTTAAAATGCTCTAAAACATTCGTTTATCATTTTCAAAATAAAACAAAAGCGTAGAATTTTAATTTTTGGCAGCCATATAAAAATTTTAACAGCCAATAAGATTCAAGAAAAGATGATGAGAAGGCGGAGCTTTTCCATTTTCTTTTGTTTACAAAATTTCAACAGCCAATAAGATTCAAGAAAAGATGTGAAAAGGCAGTGCTTAGTTTTTGTTTGACATAAATCATCAATTAATTGATTTTTTACTTGTAAAATAATTCAATAGATGGCAGTATATTATAAAACTTTTTGCGTTCTAAAAAATGACGTTAAAACCGTAAACGTAGTCCAAAAACTAAGCAATTTACAGCGATGTCAAATTTACTCGATTAAAACGAATATGTATCAAAAAGTGCCTCGATTAAGAACGAGTCAAACAGTTAAAAGGTTATAAAGTAAATATCAGTATAAGTAAATACTCGAGAGAAATAACCTTCCATCAGCATCATTGATGGGAATAAACAAATCAGTACAATAAATCAGAATAAAATCAACAGTCCATCTTGTGGCTGGATTTGAACAATAAAAATATAAATCAACAGTCAACCTTGTGACTGGATTGGAAATGGGTCTTCTTTAGACCAGGCTAACTACTGAGCCTTTGCCACCTTGGGCAATTATTTAAACATAACTTGGATGCACCAGATTAGTGCCTATCCACTAAAATATGCAATAATCAGAAATTGAAACAATAATGATGGGACATTTAAAACATGCTGATCATCATCAATGCTCTGGCCACTTAATACCATTAATGTACTGGCCAACTATAAACTGAAATTTTTAACAAGACTGAACTAAAATAAAATATAGTGCATGGGCTTTAAATAGTATCCTCTTTTGCGCCAACCAGGATGATGATTGATCATCTCTGGATGCCCCAAAGCACTAAATACACCCCCTCATTCATATATTCATCCTGTGCATGAATCTAGCTCAGAGAACTCGAACTCTATTACTGTATGTGACCAAGAGATGATGGAAACAATTTTAACAATTAAATAAGTTTATTAAGAACAATCAAATAAATGATATTTAAGGTCTTATTGGATAACATTTCTGGTTTTGAATAATACACAATAACAAAAGTCATCACCATGTGATTTACAAGGTTACTACAAAATTCAAGTTATTACATCAATTTATGTAATTACTATTCAAAATTCAAATTATTACCTTGATTTACATAATTAGTATTCAAAATTCAAATTGTTACCTTGGTTTACATATATGTGCGCACAGACGCATGATTTATAATATACAATTAATATAAAAAATGATTAAATTTTGCATATGTGTTATAATTGACAAGCATTGATATTTGCAATACAATTGACAGATACATGTGCACATACATGTGTGTGTGTGTGAAATAACCTATTTGACTTGCTACAAAATAATTAACAAAATCTTAAATTATATAAAATACAATAACGATTAAAGTTTCAGTTAACTGAAATACATTTTACATAGTAGGGTTACTGAAACGCATATATATATAATTTGCACAGACATGCAATATATTAATTTATTTACATAACATTAGTATTTATCACAATAAAATTATTACAGATTATTCTCGTAATTTAATTCTTTTTGCTGAATAGTCTTTTTTTCTTGAAACAAGTATTATCAAATTTTTGACAGATGATTGTTGATTGATTTAAAATGTCTTTCTCTTTTTTTTTTTTTCAATAAACGAAAGATACAATCGTTTTATAAAATTAAGAAAATATAAATTTCAAAATGTCTTTCTGCTTGATTAGTTAATGCTAATGAAGTAGGCAAGGTGAGAGAGCAAAAGTGAATACATGAATTGCAGCTCTTCATGCCATGATAAGTAGATAGCCAAGCATGGACCAAGTACACAATGCACCATGATGTCATGAGAAATACCTAATTTTTAAGCACTGCCCCTTCTAAGTACCTAGACAGATCATCCACAAGAAATAGTATCCAGAAAAAAATATCAGGCACTGAGCCAGCCCTGTTCATCTCTTGAGAGTCTTAGGGGCTTTAGATGAGGTCTATTCATGAAACCAAGGCCTATTCATGAGGCCTACATATAAACCACTGGACTACCCTGGGAGCTCAATATCTAGGTCTAGACAGTGCCGAGCATATACTTTGGAGCACCATGAACACACTGCATCCAGACAGCCCTACTCAACTATATACCCACCATAAACATGAAAAGTACAAATTCATGCATCACTTTTAAAATGTCATTTTACTAAAGAAATTATTTAAAATTTCATTATTATATATAACTCTACTCACCACAGCTGTATATATGTTTATCTGTGCTTCTCTGCCTTTATATAGTCACCATATATATATATATTTATTTATTTAGCAAGCTGGTTCTTTTAATCCATTAGAAAAATATAATCCATGTTTGTTGTCATCATCAGGTAAACATATGCAATCCATGTAAAATCTTGATTTGTTGTTGGTCTCTTTCTATCTAGGATTATTCCAGGCCAGCAGCTGTCTTGGTTTGATAGATTTTAGGCAAGCAACCATTGTCTCTAAGGCTATGAATTTCAGCACAAAGAAGTGGGTCATTTTTCTCCATGTAAATTCAAACTCCTGCTAAGAAAAACAGTCTACTGTCTTGCCTTCAGCTACATCAGTTCATGGTAGCTATTCTGCCAACTCTCTGCTACAGCTAACAACAAACTGCAGCTATCCATTTTGGTCAGCTAATTTCTGCCACTTACTCAAAAATTTTTAGTAGCCAAGCTGTTCTGTTCAGCTCTTACAAAAAACTACAATTCAGATTGTTCTCTTCAAAAATTACTATCCAGACTAACTGATATTTTTTATCAGTCTTTTATAACCTTGGTTATGTCAGGTGACAAAAACACAGTGGCTGTTTTCCATCTGTCTAATCATTTGAAAACAAGCTGGAAATTTCTATCAAAGTGTGATATTCATGTTTTTACTTTAATCTTTGGAATTTGACCAAAGGTGTGATAATTCTTTAGAATTTTTAATCTACAAAGATTTTTAACTAGGTAGCAGAAATGCAAATAAGCATTAATTAAAAAAAGATATTTTATACAAGTATTAAGTAAAAGATTTTTAAAAAATAAATTATGCTTTTTTTTTTTTTGCTAATTTAAAAAATCAGAATTGGAAATATTATTTATCAGACCTTTTTAAAATACTTATTTCACAATGAAATTTTACTTTAAACCCAGAATTATTTAACCCTTTACTTATTATTATTATTTTATTTTAGGAAATATAGAAAAATATCTACAAAAATTTATCCTGTGTTTATTTCTACTTTTCCTTTATTTTACATATATATATATTCACATACACTATATTAGTGTGTGTGTGTTATGTAATCCAACTGGTTACAATATATATATATACAAAATATAATCAACTATTTTACTTTGGTGAAATATTTGATTAATTGAGGCTCTACACTTTTGTGAGTAAATATAGGATAAAAAATCATGGATTAATATGACTTATTGAAACATCACCTGATCAGGTTAATAGATGCAGGTGTGTACAATGGAGATATTAAAGCATTATAACCATAGACATAATTAGATATATCTATAAGTAACTTATATTATTAATGCAATTTATTAATCCATCCAACTAAGTGATATAAACGAACTTGGAATCATAGGAGTGTTAGTAGACTCATTATTTATATTGATATACATAAGAATAGAAAGGAATTAAGTAATGTGATAGCTAAATGCTATAGAGAAATATAAAATAGAGCTTAACAAATAGATGGTGGTACTTATGGAAAATACATATGCAAGCACATGTAGGGGAGTGGTGCATTGAAACTGCAAGGCTTTGTCTATGTATAATTTAGACTGATGGATTGCCATTTGTACATGAAGGCTTCATCATAAATAAGCATCATCACTAGACTGAGCTCTAACCCCACTAAACTCCATGACTGCATGATCAAACAGCTATATTCATAGGTGAGACTTCCATGTCCACTCTGATACAGGAAACTTAAATGATTTAGGGTCTTAGCCATATGTATCCTGTGGAGAAGACTGACAAAGTATAATAATCATAAATTTATATATCTGCACTGGCAATGCACATATAAAGTGTAATACAATAATAATTATTAATAGTTTGCTCTTAAAGTTTAACATGCTACAATGCGGTTATACTTTATCTATGCCTAAGTCTTAATTTCAAAGAAGTCTACATATTCATTGACTTAAAGATTAAGATGGGTTATATAATTTAAAGGCAGTAACCCCATTCAACATTGTATAACTAAATGGGTGGTTAATGCATAGTAAAGGGACTTTTAGAAACAATGTTAAACCATGCATGTTTAAAATATAGCTATAGTTATAATTTCACACATATACATGCATATTAAACTTTAACTTAATGTGGACAAATAAATATGAGCTAGCATAAATAGATCATTATTGATAGATTAATTATTATATGAACATAATGGGATTCACCGATTCAACAATAATATATATATATATATATATATATATATATATATTGTGCGGGTCAAAATCATGTATTCATTCAACAAGACCAATAATCCAAGCAAAAGTACCTTGAATCAACCATGCTCAAGATACATATGTCAGGATAAGGATGAATCCTAACCTATTTGCCTAAACTATTGCCTCTCTGACTAATGGATAACGTTTGTGATGACACTAGCAGTGCTTGTTTTTATTCAGTCCCAGCTGGAAGTCATGGTTCACATAGAGACTCAAAATAATAAAGGGTTTATATGAAAAATCAATGATTGAATGGATTCTGATGATTGCAGAATGGTACAGATATGATTTGATCGATTACTAATGGTTTGAACCATAATAATGATAATTCTTTATGGCAACATTATAAAGAAGTGAATTTACATCAAAGAAATATTATAAACAAATAGAGTAATTAACCTTAGAGATTGGGAGTGATGACAAACTAAGCTTATTTAAATAACAATATTATAGGAATTTATTAAGGAATTTAGTACAAAATAAGTTAAGTCTTTGTTTATACAACTTGGTTATTTTATTTAATTCGTTTTGATGCGGCTTTGATAACAATGTAAAATTTGTTAATTGGTCGGCCAAGAACCAATCAGCAATAAAATGTTATTAGCCCTTTCTGAAAGATTACAAATCTATTTTATATATAAACATAGATAGATAGGATGTGCATCTAAAATACTATTATATTTAAAATTATTTATATATAATGAGTGTGGGAAGCAAAATAGTTCTTAAATAAATAATTGACAATTATACAGTCAGATTTAATTAATTACGAAATTGGTTTGTGAAGGACGTGCCATCATGGCAGAGAGCCTTTCAGGTTTGCTAAGTAAAGATATAAAATGATGAAGAAGGCAGTATGCTATTATAGATTACAACAAAAATAAATGAGGTCTGTTATGAACCCCTGGGTGGCTTTGCTAAAGGAAATTCCTAGTAAATGCAACTAGATGATGAGAAATGCTGGCCCTCCAGCCAAAACATGTCTCTAAATAATCATAATAATATTTTGATGTGCTGGACTTTCCAAACACATCTTAATGGCAATGCCAGAAAAGAATCCCCTGGTATGAGCTATGTCTACTTTGAGGGAAAATGAAATTCCGAAGGTCCTAAGAGGTAATTAGCAAAGCATAATAATAATAAATGAATGGTTGTAGCTATAAATACATAATGCCTTAGACGTATGTAGATAGAGAGTGTATCACTAACGAAAGTAATCAATGAATTCTGGATTAAAATAATCAGTTCCCTGACGTCGATAGAAAGTCCCCACAATCCTTAGTCCACTAATGAATGAATCATAAATATAATATATATATATATATATATCAAAATATTAATATATAACAAACTAACCAAAGGAAATACATATAAAAACAAAAAAATAAAGACTTATAAATCCAATAAATAATATAATATTTCAACCAGAGAACTGGTTTTCATCAGAAAGAAAAAAAATACACAGTAAAATGGCGATAATCAAAAATTACAGATTTGGCAAAAGATTAAAAATTTTTAACAAAACCCCCGTGATTGGTCACAAAATCTAACACAGAATTTCTACCCAATCAATGACAAAATTCAAACAAAAAACAAAACTACATTCCCTCCTAATCAGGCAGACCTATTGTAGCTAGTATTGGTAGTCCTACAGAAAATATTTCAGCATATGTTGATAATATTATTAAATTTATTCCACCATCATTTAATTCTTATGTTAAAGATACTACTCATTTTCTTTGCATGTTAGAAAATATTAAATCTGAATTACCAGTTGATTGTTTTTTGGTTACTTTGGATATTGTATCATTATACACAAATATACCTCATGATGATGGAGTTGAGGCTATTAAATATGCTTTACAAGATAGAGAGTATGATCATGATTTTATTACTACTATGGTTGAATTAATATATTTGGTTTTAAGAAATAATTTTTTTACTTTTGATTCTAGATACTATTTACAGAAACAAGGTACTGCAATGGGTACAAAGATGGCACCAAGTTATGCGAATATTTTTATGTCAAAACTGGAGTCCTCTATACTTGATAATGCTAAGCTGAAACCTCACACTTGGCTTAGATATATAGATGACATTTTCATGATATGGCCACATAGTGAAGTTGAACTTCATAATTTTTTAAGTTATTTAAATAATTTTAATAAACATATTAATTTCACAATGAATTTTTCAAAATCAATTGCTCATTTTCTTGATGTTGAAGTTATTTACACTAATAGAGTTCTTACTACCACTGTATATAGGAAACCAACTGATAATAACCGCTATCTACATTTTTATAGTAACCATCCTAAACATTTAAAGGCTAATATTCCTTATAGTCAATTTTTAAGGATGAAGAGGATTTGTAATGATGAGAAATTTCTTCAACAAAATAATAGTATTTTATATAATAGATTGCTCAATATGAGGTATCCTAAGACATTGTTGGATAATGCAGTAAGGAGATCTTCTTTAATTGATAGAAAGAAACTTCTTTTATCTGAAAAGAGTAAAAAACAATTAGATGTTCCACCATTGGTTCTTACTTTTAATAGAGATTTACCGATATTAACCGGATATTGGCAAAACATTTTAACATATTACAGTCCACAGATTATTTAAAATCTATTTTTTCTGATCCACCTAAGGCTGTATATCGAAAACATAGATCACTTAGAGATATACTTGTCAAAACAAATTTTATTAGTAGTTCTGTACAGGAAAAAGGATGTTCTTCATGTAAAGATAAAAAATGTTTTACATGTAAACATATTGTTGTGACAAAAGTGGTCTTTAGTACTAAGAATTGTAATTTCAAATGGTATATTCCTAATTATGTTACATGTAAAAGTGTTAATTTGATATATTTGATAGAGTGTAGTAGATGTTTAAACCAGTATATAGGTGAGTCAGCAAATAGTTTACATGTCAGAATGACTAATCATAGATTTGACATTTTGCATAAGAATAAAGATAGACCGGTTTCAAAACATTTTAACTTACCGAATCATTCAATTGATGATTTAAAAGTAGTGATTCTTCAGGAAGGTTTTTCTTCTACAAGGGAGAGGAAACAAAAGGAGAGTTTTTTTATTTTTAAATTCAAGACCTTAGAACCACATGGATTGAATTTGAACACTGGAACTATTACATCTCTGGGTTACCTGGTCTCCTAAATGATTTCTATATGTGTTTGTTTTTTATGTGAAAATTTTCTTATATGAGGTTTTTTTTATGTAAAGATTGGTTACATGGATGTTTAATATCTGTGTTTAATTGGTTTATAGATAAATAATTAGTTATAAATTATTGTACTTTGCACTAACTATAATTTTTAAAATGTATAAGTATTTTAGTTTTTAATGAATATTAATGTGAGCACAGCTATTTTTTGTGTGTGAGCATAGTTTAATTTTTCTATGTATGCACATATGTATAATATTTTAATTTTTAATTTTGGATTTTTTATTTTTATATTTATTTTAATTTAAATAGAATTTAAGCTTGATTAGGAGGGAATGTAGTTTTGTTTTTTGTTTGAATTTTGTCATTGATTGGGTAGATATTCTGTGTTAGATTTTGTGACCAATCACGGGGGTTTTGTTAAAAATTTTTAATCTTTTGCCAAATCTGTAATTTTTGATTATCGCCATTTTACTGTGTATTTTTTTTCTTTCTGATGAAAACCAGTCCTCTGGTTGAAATATTATATTATTTATTGGATTTATAAGTCTTTATATATATATATATAAGAATTAACTAAAATATAAATTGTTTTCCACACTTCACAAATATTTTATTTATTAATAAGTTCTTAAATAGTTTATCAAAGATTACAAAATAAGACTGTTTTTAATTAACATAGACGGGCATTGAATATCAAACTAATAAATTGTAAATCATAATTTTAATATTTTTCTGACAAATAAAATATATGTATGAAATATATACTGATAAAATTCTATGATAAATTTTACTGAATTGATTCACTAAAATTATTTATTCTTTCAGAAATAATTACAGGGCTATTTTAAATTGGAGGTAATAGTAAGATACTTTTAAAATAATTTCAATCATTCAAATAAATTTATATATGATGTACAAAACTAAATGAGCTTTCTATTAATTAATTTATGGGAAGTAAGTCTCCTGTAATAATTTTTAACTGGAGAAAATAAGAGGGAGGAGATTTAAAGTTAGTTTTTCATTGAGTTTTGTACTTGGTAATTTCAGTAAGTCAAATATTATAAATAAACCAACAAAATTTAATTAAGTTTGCCACATCAAAATAATGTGAGATTTTTAGAATTGATATTTTAAATTTAAGAAAAATTAAAGACGCATCTAAATTTAAAATTACATTGTATAAACATTACACAGATATATAAAATATAAGTTAGTATTGATTTGGAAAACAAGTAAAATAGAATCAATGGCTTGCGGTGAATCGGATTACCTCAGAATCAATCAGTAGGCATTCCATGGCTTGAAACAGGCAGTTAATACAGTCAGATCATTTACAGGCTTCCTTGACACAGACAGACTCCAGCTAGATGTTGAAAGCACTGGAAAGGCATGGATGGGCTGGTGGAACAGACCTCTGAGAAGCAAACGACCGATCTTTTCACCCCGTCATTTCTTTAGGCACGATATATATATAGATTAATCACTTCTCTTCAGTAAACTCAATAAATAATTAATTATTCCTCCTTTTCAAATTTTCTACTATTTATCTGTTCTGGTCTTTATTCTATAGGATTGAATCTACAGTGACAACTGCCAATTGCAATCACTCTAAATGTTTCTCTGAGTTTGGTGCCTGCTTTGGAGAGAAATCTATAATTCTGCATGAACATGCCCCAAGGGTTGATTTGCTAATTAAAAAACAACAACAACAAGCATATTAAGTTTATCGGTCATTGTAATAACAAAATCTATTTAATTAAGGTTTAGATTAACAAAAATGTAGATTTTATTCAGAAAAATTTTAGGAAGTTGGTATAATGACTTTCAAACTTATATTTGACATAAACCTAAGTAGAAATTTACAAAACATTTCATACAAATCTTACATTGTTTAAATAATTGATTCTCAAATGTACATTGATTAAAAGATAAATATAAAATGTTACCAACTGATTAATTGAAGAAAAATGAATTTTAATAAAAGAATTTAAAATATTTGTAACATTTTATAGATATCCAGGGTTCAATTCGATTTAACAAAATAAACACAATATACATTTTTTACAAATACAAAATAAATAAACTATCATAAAAAGGTTAGTTTTAATTATAAAATAAAATTAATGAAATATAAAAGATTATAATATTAAAAATATACTTCCACCTATTATGAGATGGGTGTCAGTTAATATAAGATTGGGTTTAAACCCATACTAGTGCTGATGACATTGGCACTAGGTGAAGCAGAAATATGTACTATATTTTCAGCTTCAATATATATATATATATTGAAAGATAACATTTGAGCTAGTGAGTAGAAGATAGATTTGGCACAAAATAGTTGTCATTTATATGATTAACCCATATGGAGAGGTAGGGCATGTTTATAAGAAGAAGAACGAGATTCATTCACTTGCTCGAAGGTTATCCAGGAATATTATCATAACAAAATATTATAAAGAAAATGATTTAATAAAATTCAAGAGCGTTTACCCAAGCATGAAAGTATACTTTAAAGAATAGATTAGCCAAGTTACATAGGTTGAAATTATATATATATATAATTTAGACACAATTATAGTTACATTACAATTTAAACCATATAGATAAAGTTGGTTACAGATTTAGCTATAGCTTAGGTAAATTACAGAGACACATTTAAGAGCTATTGGAAGGGAAAGTTATCTTAGTTTATCAATTGAAGCATTTCAGTGCACTTAATGGATTTGATCATGGTTACAGAATGTTCATAGGAATCCATATCACTGGATAGCTAGCTTTCATTTATAATTGCATCATTATGTTTTCAGCAGTGACAGCATTCTCTCTGGCATTGGCAATTGCATTTTGGTCTCTCTGATGGCAATGGCAGGTCATGGGCATCTTCTTATAGTGGGAGGCATGTAGTATCAGGCTACAGGATGACCATTCTCCAGGTAGGAAAATAGCACCCTGCCTACCTCTACTCTGCCATTGTAGTTTCACACTCATAGAGTCTGGTTTTACAAGCTCTTCACAATATTATTATTAGATATCTTCTCCAAATTTCCACTCTATATATACTAGCCAAGTATGAAATTAATCTTCCATACTGGCCTATCTTGCAGTGAAATAATTCATTAGCATATTCTCTAGCATATTCTACACCTGACACATTTATCATCTATCTTAATATTTAAAAGCTGCAACAGAATGCTGTAAGTACATTTGCTTTTGTTACATTATTTTCAGATATCCTGACTGCAGTAATTCTTTTGTTACAATTTTACCAACTAAGATTTTAAAAATATTATAAAGCGAATATTTCAAGATAGTCTATTCCCCATTGATAACATCTGCAACTTACCAAAATTGTTGTTGTTTTTACTGGCTAATTACTTAAACCATTAATGTATCCCTATGGGGTTGCATTAGTGAAGTAGTATTATTCAGCCCCCCAACCCTCATTTACTCTCTAATAAACAAAAATTTTTGTGTGATATTTTAAATATTTAAAATAAGAGAGCAAAATAATATTCTTAAATATAAGTTTTAAAGATAATATTGGAATATATATATAGTCTTGACATACTTGACTTACATATACCCACATGTGAACATACTTTCAAATTATAAATTAAATTAACCAATTATATATAATGATAAGTGCTTCACATGTGTGTATATTTAGGCTGATTAAAATCCAGTACCTACATATTACAATAGGCTAGGGTTTAAACTAGGGTAGATAAGAAATGAAGAAAGGTGAAACTAAGATTTGCAGAGTGAATCCTACCATTTCAATATATAGCATGATTCACTATTTACTTAAATATGCAGTGCAGTCAGTGCCTGCTATATTTGGTACAGTTTCCCGGTGAACCCTCTTCAAATAATTCAAAATATAAATGTTATCATCAGGCTAGGTAGAGCTGATGAACAGAAGTTCCCAGTCACTAAATCCTACTATCACACATATGCCTTCCTCTTAGGATGAGCCTACAGTTAGAAGAGCACCCCTGCAATATGGGACATTTCTTTTCAATTGTGAATCATGCCTTCTCATCACAAAGTTGATCCAACTTCTTATGATAGCCAGTGAGACACACATAATTAATGTGGCCCCACAATTCTTAGATTCATGCCCCCCCCCCAATTATGTTTACACCGATGCATATAGCCATAACCCCATGTCACATCTTATCTAGCTCAGATACAATAAGGCTTCTAATAATAATAAGTTTTAAAAAAAGAAAATTAATTAATGATAACCCATAATTCATTGATCAATATTATGTTGTTACCGCTTGAATAAAATAATAAGACCCACTATTTTTGCTACTTATATCTATCACTATTGTCCTTGTTTATCTTTATGTAAGGTTCAGTAAACTGCTCCTAATTCCAAATCTGTACAAAGTAAAGTCACCCTATTAATTTATATTATTTGTTATTAATAAATGTTATTTCATATAACTTATCTGTTGTCATCGATCTTTGCTGATTGGAATTCCATAGTTAGAGTTAAGAATTAGTTAAGTTTGAGTCTATGCATATCCTGAGCTAAGTAGGACTATATAAAAATGGGAAAATGCATTAAAGTCAAGGGTGTTAATTATGTAGTAGAGACTAGGGAGCCTAGGCAAGCATTTAAACAAGGATCATAGATGTAGTGAAACCACTACGCACGCTGGTTGAGAATGTCTGCTTGATCTCTTGGTCTTGTTAGAAAATTATACATGTTTGACCATTACAATATGAACAGTGTAAACCCTTCTCAATATTTAATGAGGAAAGAGCTAGTTAATATTTATAACATAATTAATATATAATACATTGTATTAAAAAAGTGGTAAGCTACTATCAGATAGGATTGCATGATGTCTATTGTCGATTTAATTTACATTCGGCTAAAAAATGAAAAAAAAACATTCTTCAGACTGATTGCTATTAGTCCCCTGTGCATTTTAGCATAGTGGTAAAATATCAGATTCTAGAATGTAAGGTCCTATGATGGATTCTGATGTTGGTACTTCCAGGGCCTGAACGTCTTATGAACTCTTTAGCAATAAAGCCATTCGAATATTATGCTATTAATACTAAATGAATTGTCCATTTCTTTTATATTATGCACAGATGAAACAGAAAAGCATGCAAGACTCCAATTACATTAATTCAATTTATAAACATTTTATTGACATGTGTTCAATATTAACTACACTTTTCAAGCAATTTCATTATTAATCAACAATATTCATTTTTAAAGATATAAATTATCACCTTTATTTAACACATATTTACATATAGTTTGATTATACAAAAGTTCATCTATATGTATTAACTCTTATAATGCATGACTCGTCTAAAAACGAGAAGATTTGACATCACTCTAAATCGGCTACTTTTTATCCCACATATACATATGATACGTCATTAGAAAGAAAATCAAAAGTTCTGTAAGATGGTGCCCTCTTCAGAGTTATTTTACAAGTAAAAAATCAATAAAAATGACCATATATGTCAAACAAAACCAAAGCACCGCCTCCTCACTAACTTTTCTTGAATCTTATTGGCTGTCCCACTTCTGTCAGAAAGGGTAATGGCTGCCAAAAAGTAAAAAGTTACGTTCGTTTTGATTTTTATTACACGATGCTAAACGATCTTTTACAACATTTTAAACAATATTTGAATTGAATTACAAATTATTATTGATAAAATAATACTAAAAATCAAATTATTTTAGAAAAATAGTTAAGATATTACCAAGAATTATTTATTTATTGCTACATATTGATCGTAACGTAAAGTGAAAAAAAAAAGATTGCATCAGCAATCTTTTTTGGTTGGTTGAATAGCGGTTACTTTTATTTCACTGCAATTGAATATTTTTTAAATTATAAATCAAATTTTATTTTTGAAAAGATTTTCGTTTGCTTTCGTAATCTGAAAATTCAGTAATATACTTTTTACAAACGAAACTAACGTATTTATATTATTAAAAGTGATCTATTTTAACAATAGATTTTGTTAAAGTTGTGAGTTGGCCAATTACAAGTTTTGATTTTTAACTCATTCGGCCAATTATATAATCATCGTTCAAAAGGTTAATACATGATTACTTAAACATCACATGATCACCATCTCTTATACTAACACTTAATTGTTTATAAACAAAGTGAAACTCTCCATACAGTAGTGCCATCCTGTGCCAACCAGAGTAATCAATTGATGCCAAAAGCCTTGTGCATAAAATCCCTATCTAATGCCTACTCATCACCTTCTGGCATCCATTGATTTCTCTGGTTGGCACAGGGTGGCACTACGGTATGGAGAGTTTTGCCTTGTTTACATGATTACTTTTTATTTTCTTCATTGAGATACAGTATGTTTCTCAATAAATACAGTTACTTCTGTAAATGTAGTTTACACAAACTGAAAAAAAGTTATAATTTACATTGAAATGCATCTGACAATCACATATGCTTTTCTATATCTGCTGCCATATGTTTAAGTAAGTTATATGAATGTTTGTGTTTGAGAAATACACAACATCCAGCATCAGATGTGGAATAAAGTGTAAAAAATAGTTATATTAATAAACAGTAATATCATCATCAGTAGTCACTTGACAATAATTATGGCCATTCCACCTCCAAGAGAAAATGGCAAAACAATAAAATAATGCATTACAGATCAGTTTTGTGACAACTAATCAAAACAATCCATAAACCACAAATACATTCACTTATAAAATATGCTAATTCACTAATCAGTTTATTTTACATTTTGAAATCCTATCTTTTAATTTCTGCATATTTCTTTTTGAAATATATGCCATTATGTCTAATATATTCTATTTTCTGCCATATCTTCCTAATGAAAGCAACCAATATTGCATTTCCTTAGAAAGTATTTGAGATATTTATTAAGTTTACGACTTATCTCTCCAAAAAATAATATTTTAGTTCACAATAAAACATTATTTTAAGAAAGTCATTTATTTTGCACATCATATTCAGAAATCAGGAGAACGTATTGACTGATCTTATCATCTCATTATATTTTTAACATTTTACAGATAATACTTAAATGAAACTTTTCTACTAATGTCTTTATATTACATTGGAGGGGGATCCAAGTCTCACTTTCATACAATAAATTATATCATATAACAGCTCTATATACACCTAAATTAGTTGCAGTAGCTATCTCATTATAATGACCCCTTCCCCCCAATATTTTAACTTAGTAAAAGCAGAACCAAATGGAAAATATATAACTTGGAATAAAATAATCTTTATAGAATTTCCAAATAAAAAAGGAAACAATATACTAATTAGTCAAGCATTGGTTGTCAAGAGGTCAGCACAGCTGCCTTACAAGCAGTTGTCCCGGGTTAGCGGGTTCGCTTCCTGGCCTTGCTTTTTTTCAATACTAATGGTCTTTAAAAAAATTCAAACTTTAAACTTTTCAAATAAATTCACTTATTACCTTTTTTTTTATCTCATGTGTCATAGCATCAGCGGGGAAGCGAACCTGCTAACCCGGGACAACTGCTTGTAAATCAGCTGTCACTGACCTCTCGACTACCAATGCTTAACTATTATCTTTTTTTAATATTTAAAAATCTACCCAAATACTTAAACTAGTTTACATTCTCAGGATAATAAGCATAAGCTAAAAATAGCTGAAGATTTTTTCTTTCATCATTAGCTGACAATTTTTTGGAATATTAATTACTAAAATAATAAAACCTCACATGACCTATCATATGTCTATAGCTTACATATTGCTATTTTAGTAGATAACATTTCCACCTTTTTGCCATTTACAGTAAGCTTTAGAAAGTAGTGATGGTGATCAAATGACAGTGCTTTCCTCCAAAATCCACAGACTACTAAACCAAAGTCTTTATATGTTGCATTCAAAACATTATTTACATTCCATAGATTGTCTTTGAAACTGACAAATATTGTAAATTCAGAATCAAAGAAAATGATCCCCCCTCTTTTTAATCAATTTAAATTAAAAAATTTTACCTTTAAATTTATTCCTGCTTCATTTAGCCACCTGTTGACATTTCTGAAAAATACAGTCATATATATATACATGTTGGCGAACAATCAACAAATTTCAAGCAATGACATAAATCTGTACAGTTAATTGAATCACATATCTTAACCAAATCAATAAAGGCAATATATAAATTACTCAACCATTTCTAATACTTTTCTTACATTTGCCTAACAATCAATAATTATGTCTGCAGTGCTTTCTGATTTTCTAAAATTAAATTGAGCTTCTGGTAACTTCATTTATGGCTGGAAGCAAATTATTCAACTACATCCTTGAAAATGTGTTTGCTATAGTGTAATATTGACATCTCGAATAAGATATTTATTTTTAAAAAGTAGGATGATAGCGTATCCTTAGGATCAAATGGCACAATTTCATAGGACAATATATTTTTTAAAAATTCCAAACCTATCACATTTTAAAACCACTTTAGATGTTTCATCAGGTCCTGCAGCCATATCATTTTCAAAATTACAAGTTATTTTGACTTCACTAAGATGGATATCATTTAAAGGTATATCCACTTTCTCTACTTCCTTAGCTAAAGTTTCTATCTTAGTTACTGTTTCTAGCAAAAATGATTAACATGTCTTTTCAACATGTTTGAAATATCACTGCCCTCATATAGAAAAATGACATATAATAGAACTATTTTTCTCCCAAGCAAAAGTGCCACTATTCTTTTAATCCAATCACCAATAATAATGTCATTGTGAGAAAGCTAATCATGATTCTTCCCTTTATTGAGCCCAATAATAAATTTACTGGTATCTGAAACACACGACTTGAGAGAAATTCTATGTTTATATGATAATCCTAAAAATCCAAAGTAGTAATTTTGGTGTTTAATAAATGTGAAATTTAGCATGAATAGACGATATTTCTGAAAAATAAACATCAGTTTTCATGCAAATACCATTGGAATAAAACATATTTTTTAATACAACTACCATTTTAATTTTGGAGCATACTAATCTATAATCCATCTAACAATCTGGGCTTGTAAGTGCTCACTTAATGTAAACTATTTTGTTTTGATCCTAACTATTATGTAATCTATTAAATGCCATTATTTTGATTCATGTTTCTTTATAGTGATTTTTCTGCTTAAGCAAAATGATTGCGATAGTCAATCCACGTATTATATAAAAAATTATTTTATTTCCAGTAATGTTTTGCCAAAGTCTGCTATTTGTACCAATATTTGCATTAAAGTCCCCCCCCCCCACCAGCCTTTTCCAAGATACTGCTGGAATATTGCTTCCATTAAGAAAAAAAACTTTCTTTCTCTGAATTTTTTAAATCTAATCATGGAGCATATGCACTAATAAATTAAGGAATCATAACGCAATGTTGGTCTTTCATTGAAACATTAAGGAATTGTAAAAATAGAAAATCTTAGACTTTACAGTAAGTCCAACACTATGCATTCTTCTTTCACTGATTGGTTTGCCTTTTTACAAAACTCAAAGCTATCTTATCTGTTCTATTAAATGTCCTTTCTCCGAATGAAAGTTCTTTAGCTAGTTGCTGTCTTACTTCAGATACTTACAAGTTTATATTAATTAAAGTTTGCATAATCCATGTGATTATATTTAGAGATAAAAATAGATTTATAGTATTCATCTTTAATCCTACAATTATGTCTTGCCTTTTATTACTAGTGATATTATTTCTATTGCTTTAATGAATAATCTGCCGTTTATAACAAATAAACACTTCTACATAAGCCGAGGGTTTTTTTTGGGCAAACTTTTGAGGTCCCTTCCACTTTTGTATTAGTTAGTATATGGAGATGATTGACAATATGAGAGGTAAAGAAAAATGAGACTGAAAACATTATTTTTATTAACTTTCACTGAACCAGCCATTACATTATTTATTACAAGTGAAGTCCATTGAGAACCTAGGCATCGGCTAATAAATACTAATATAATCTTACGTGTGTATTCTTTATATCCATTTGCGTGGCATTTTAGTTGTATGTTAGACTATTTTCATCAACTAATATTAAATATTGAATGTCTTTAGAAAAAATCTATACTTAATATTGGATGATGGAAATAAATAGTCCAACATATAAATATCTTTTTTATGTCTGTCTGGGAATCGAACTGTACATACACACCTCATAAATTTAGCGCCTTGTGACTACAGAACACTTTCGTAAATCACATATGAATGCAGAGATGAAGATTCATTTCTGAATTCATTATTCACGCTATTTACTCTGAACCTTAATTCAGGGTAAACTACAAATTCAAAGTTCAGTAAACTACAACACTCTACATGTAGTAACATCTCACTTAAATAAAAAATTAAAATTTTTATTTATTATTTAGAAATTATTATACTTACAATTTCTAAGATTTTAAAAAAACTCAATTTATTTTAGTCAGTTCCAAACTATATTCTAATTACAAAAATTTTAAGCTATAATATTTTTTTTTGTTGCAAGATAATTTACCTGTTTTAGTATATAAACTCATAGTTCTAATATAATCACGTGATTGGTTAAACTTTATTTAATCGTTAGGTTGCGCTTTTACTTGTTACGCTAAGAAATAAAGTACATTATAAAAAACAAAATGTGAATATTATTTCTAAAGTTTATATGTGCGATATTTAAAAGCACAAATCTGCTATCATTACAAATACAGTAATCATGTTTATTTTAGAAAGTTAATATCATAAACAAATTAGTTAAAACTTTTTTAGAATTCATTATCTATACAAAACCCATTTGACGCTAATGAATATTGATTGTTTCAGCACAAACTTTATATAAAAAACTATTAAGTTCTATTCATTTCTTTTTAAAAAAAACTTAATAAATTAAATTATCATGGAAGAAGGTATACTACAATTGATAATAATATGAGATATATCGTATACTGTTGGTTTAATGTTTTCAGACATAAATACGTATAACTTTTTACAGATAATGGAATCGTCCACCGGAAACCGATCAATTTTCGTCTAGCAAATAATCCTACCAATGCCAATGTTTCAGTTGCCATGACATTGTTTTGGTTGATCGTTGATCTTATCTACCGGTGGCCTGTGTAGTACGTCATAGCTTAGTTAGTATTCAAGTACCATTAATCCTGCTTTAGACTAGAAAACCTCACTTGATCAAGTCAGCCGTGAGACTTTTTTTTTTGATAATATTAGCCACTGAAGCCTAAAGTAAATATATTTAGCTTATTTTAATGACATAATATAAGTAAGTAATAGAACTCCTGACTTTTTTACCCTTTAAGCATGTAGTTAATCTATTTTATAAGTAAATTACAACTAATGGTTTCCATTAAACATGCAAAACCCTCCATACAGTAGCGCCACCCTGTGCCAACCAGAGTAATCAATGGATGCCAGAAGGCTTGTGCATAAAATCCCCATCTAGTACCTACTCATCCAATATCCCCATGATTACTCTGGTTGGCATAGGGTGACACTACTGTATAGAGAGTTTTGTCTGTTTAATAACAGTTATGTGCTAACATAAGAGGTGGTGATCATGTAATGGTCTTCACTTGAAAACAGACTTCATCTTTGAATTCTTAGTTAAAGATAACAAATCATGAAATTACATAGTAATAAATAATATGATCTCTGATATTTTATAGGAATAGTCACACAAGATTATAGAGATGAAGGTCCTAGCTCTCAAAATATAAAATATCTATATGGTTTTAGCAACCATGAAGCATCTTAAATGTCAGATATATCTGCTGCAGAGTTTCAAGTTAATATTGAGAGCAAATCTCAAATGGAGATCCTCCATAAATTAATTGCTAAGCATAACATTAATGTAATTGTATTTCAAGAGAGTCATCATCTTCTAATAATACAAATCTTCTTAAAATTCCTGGATTTACATTGATTATTGAGAGGATGCAGTACAAACACGGTATGGCTACTTTTGTTTCAAACCATTTTATAAATTAAATAACTTCCAATAAAAATAGTTCAAATGATATTAGATAAATTTTATTTATTCAATATTTACAACTGATCTTATTTTCCACTGCCAGATCCTCTTACATTTTTTTAATGTATAGGAAATTTCAATTTTCAGAGTAGTCTTTGTGGATATCCAAATAAAACTCAAGGAGGTTGTCAACTTTTAGAATGATTGGACTTAATTTACTTTTTGATGCCAAACTAGGAGCAACATTCCACTAAGGCAGATGGGTAATGTAAATGATTTATCAATAAACATCACATGGCCACCTCCTCTTATGCTTGGGTATAACTGTTGTTAAAACAGGTAAAACTCACTCTATATTGCCACACACAGCAAGCTAGGAGTAATCAATGGATGCCAGAAGGCTTGTGCATAAAATCCCCATCTAGTGCCTATTCATCCAATATCCTAAGATCTAGATGCAGTGCTCTCAGATCCAAGGCTCCTCACTGACGATGGCCATAAGCCAGAAACTAGTCTGGGGATATTGGATGAGTAGGCACTAGATGGGGATTTTATGCACAAGCCTTCTGGCATTCATTGATTACTCTTAGCTTGCTGTGTGGCAATATATAGAGTGAGTTTTGCCTGTTTTATAAATGATTTATGTTTTGCTTCAATAAAAAATGATTTACCATTGCCTTAAGAACTATATCTTGGTTAACAATGGATCTTTGTGCAAAGATTTATCATGGTAATCATCATTAATTTGTACCCATTATTTTGATTTATAGTTAATTATTTGCTATTACAATCTTTAAAAAAAAAAAAATTGAAACTTGTTTTCAAAAAATGCCCACCATTTTTTCAGGATGATGGTCAAAAACTGATTGTAATTTTATAAGATTAATAATGTTATAGGCTAATCATTTTCATTAAATCTACATCTTTCAAAAATAAAAGTGGCATTCATACTAAAAATATATAGTTGAGTTTATTCACTTTACAGTATATAGTATTGGTTTATTTATAGAATTAAAATATGATTAATGTATTTCATTTAATTTTCATCTAGTGACTTTACAAATCTTTAATGCTTTTATATATGACATATCCAAAGTAAAGAAAATTTTCATCTTTAACAACTACAAAATCAAATATATATATATCAGTTTTATTCAAAATGGCAAACAACATACTTTGATCATATACAACAACAAAGTGTATTAATATTTTATTGTAATATATATATTAGATAATTTATATTCAATCAGTTTTATGGATTAAAATTTTTATGAATATTATTTTGTCTGCAACAAAAAATATGATGATCATAATAGTCATTGCAATTGTAAATTATTTTGAAAAAAAAAAAGATTATAATAATCAAACTTCAGAATTTCTACTTAAATATTACATATGAAATAAGTGCTGGGTTTTGAGTTGATGTTTTGGATCTAGTGTCTGAATATTCTAGCTCCTCACTGAGATAAGCCATAACCTCAAAACCAATTGGTCTGGGGATCAGAGTATTTCGGACAGAGATTTTAAATATTTTCTCTCACCGCACTGATCAATTAGGATCAGAGTATTTCGGATATCTCAGCAATTAAGCCCAGATAAACCTGTTAGCCACTTTATTTTCTATTCCCCACTCTAAATTTTTCCATAATCTGCTCTATCCCATTTCCCCAACATAATCTTTGTCAACTCTATAACCTTTATATCTAAATCCCCCTTATCTTTTCCCAAACCCAGCATAAAAACCAATAATTCACTTTCTATATTTTTCATATTTATTCTTCCATAAATTCATTATATGTACCCTTTAAGCTATTGGTACGCCCTCTGTATTACATTTTTGTAAATACAAGCTTATAAAAGCAATGTCACGTTATATATGACTTGTTTTATTGATAATAATAATCAACATTATATAATCAAAGATAATTAAATATAAATTTTAAATACCACTTATTTTTCAATTTTAAATCAATAATCTCTAATTTGAGATTTATTCAAAAAAGTACCTGGTTTTATTGTAAACATAGATTGGCAAAAGAAAAAAAAATATTTACATGCATTATTAAAAATTCATAAATCAATTATACCTAATATTTTTTTATTTAACATTTTATTTAATTTTATTGCATTTATATAAAATAAAAAATATGTGATTTATAAAAAAAAAAAATAACATTGCAAAAAAAAAAAAATCAAAGTCATATCGGCTAGAAGTTACAAATAAAAAAGTTTTAAATATTGAACATAAAGTGTATGAAAAATAAAAGTAAATTGTATTTCATTTTAAAATGTGCATTATGGTTAATTTTTTTTTTTTCATGCATTATTCCAAGACAACAAATCATGATTCAGGCTATATTATTTAACAGTTATTTATATATAAAGCAAAATGGCAGTCAGCGATAAAAAAATTATATATTTTTTTCTTTTAAAATTATAGCTATCAAAATGTTTTTAAATAATATACTTACCTATAGATTGGTATTTTTTAACAGCTTATGGTTAAGACCTGTAGAGGTCCATACTATCGCATTTTTACGCGCATATTTTTGAGGTTACAGCCTTGGTAAATATTACTTACATAATCAATGTGCGTTTAAATAAATTTATAAAAATAATATGCTAACTAAAACGTTTATTCATAAATTAACACGTTTTTCAATTTAAGATTTATTTTTAAATATATATTTTTTTATATTTTGAATTTAAAGTAACAAATTATTTTTTTTTTAATAGTAACTCATTATAATTGCTGATTTTTTTATGTGAGATTTTATTTTGTGAGGCATTTTGGGGGACTAATTGTCATAGCTAAAACTGGACAAATGTGTACAATATCGAATTATTCTCTCATAATCCTCATGAAAGATTCATTTAATTGAAAGTTATTTTGTTCTGAGATGGAATTTAAGGAAATCTATCTGGACTTGATACATTGTATATATTAAAAAGAATATTAATAGAATCGCCAAACTCATAATAATACTTTCAAGAAAGTTCAACGTTTAAGATTATTGGAAGTAAATGATTTCATATTGGAACAAAACCAAGAGTGCTCTTTATAGTCAATTATTTTCTTTCTATGATCTGGAAATTACTGACAAACTTATAAAATCACACAGTGATGCAAGAAAAGTAAAGTGGAGAGTATAGAGAAACAAAACTTTACAAATATGGTTGTAAGTCCTAGACTCTTTTATGAAAACTTATTAGATATAAAAATACCTTCAAAAAGAACTATTTTTGTCACTAGCAATGAGATTACTATATTCCACACTTAAAACTGATGGAATGAGCAAAGCGTCGTTAGAGCAGAATTACAAAATTAATCATTTACAATGATCTACTAATATCAATCTGAACACATCTGGATATTTTTATAAATTTGAACTTACTCTTGATTGTTTTAAAACAGAAAAAGCCCCAGAAGCAGATTGCTACTTCCCAAGTTTCTAAAAAATTTAGGACCTAAAGTCGAAGCTTGGTTGGCAAAGTTATCACATTATTCATACAGAAAGTGTTCCAAAAATTAGCAAATCTATGGCAGTCTTAAAATCGTTAAAATCTAAAAATGATCCAAAATTTTTTTGCTCAATGTTATTGTTAAGTTTTTCTACAATATTTTTTGGAAAAAAAAAAATCATATTAAGAATTTTCCTCTAGTTGAGTCATTCACCTATAGAGCAATATGGATTTAGGCCAGGAAGAAGCTGTTGTTAACAAGTTTTATTTTTAACAATATTGGAAAAGTCTTTCAAAATAAATTTAAAATGGATATGATCTTTATTAATCTAACTTCAACTTATAATTCTCTTGTTAAAACAATCTTCCAGCTACAATTTTTAAATGTAGGAAAACTTCTAATGCTTAACAAATTTTCTCCAATAGAACATTTCAATTGTCACTAAATTATAAAATTTTACAGAACGGTCTTGCACAGAGTTTAATTCTCTCACCTATTTATTTAATATATTCATCAGTGATCTTCTTAAAAGAGAATGCATGAAATTTATTTATGCTTATGATATTGCATTGACTTCAAAAGAGAATTTTTCATGAAATAAAAAAGTTTCTCAATAATGATATAAAAATATTGGAAATATTTTTTTTCAAGACTGAAAATTCACTGATGCTGATGATATTGTTTTGACTTCTCAAAAAGAGATACTTTCCTATAATAGAAAAGTCCTCCAACAAAGATAAGAAGAAATTGGAAATCATTTTCTAAGGCAGGTCTTATTCCTAATCCAGAGAAACTCAAGTTTTCATCTAAACAACGGGATCATGAATATAAACTTTTGCAATAATAGACTGAAACCCAACCCTATTTTATGCTATTCAGGAATAATCTTAGTATGGAAACTAATTTATTTTCTTCATTTAACTAAGATTAAGTCAAAATTAATTTTTAAGAATAACCTCCTCAAAACGTTAACTGGTACTACTTGGGGTTGTGATGCAAGTGCTTTAAAGACAGCTTTTTTAGCACTAGCATATTCTGCTGGTGAATACTGTGCCCATGTTTGAAGAAAAAGTTTCTATATTAAACTTCTGGATAACTTGAATAAATATTATCATTAGATATTGTGATAATAATCTTATTGTTTCTATGGTGTTAAAAATAACCAACTTATTATTTTTTTTAAAGGGGAACAGCAATTTTCAATTTAGGTTATAAATATGAGTATAGCCACTAAACATTATATGATCACCATCTCTTATACTAACACATAACTTATTAAACAGCAAAACTCTCCATACAGTAGTGCCACCCTGTGCCAACCAGAGTAATCAATGGATGCCAGAAGGCTTGTGCATGAAATCCCTATCTAATGCCTACTCATCCAATATCCCCAGACTAGTTTCTGGCTTGTGGCTTCATCAATGAGGAGCCTTGGATCTGAGACATAAAAGGTGGCTGCTGGAGGGTTGCATTAGATTCTAAGATCTAGGTGCAGAGCTCTCAAATCCAAGGCTCCTCATTGACAAAGGCCACAAGCCAGAAACTAGTCTGGGGATATTGGATGAGTAGGCACTAGATAGGGTTTTCATGCACAAACCTTCTGGCATCCATTAATTACTCTGGTTGGCACAGGGTGGTACTACTGCATGGAGAGTTTTGCCTGTTTATGAGTATAGCATTACCAAGGGTTACTAAAATAGCGATCATAGTTTAAGACAAGGACAAAACAAGTTAAATTTTAAAAATTGTATTTAAAGTTAAATTTGAATAAATTCTTTCATTAAAGAATTTAGTCACCAATCTCCCACAATACAGAAATATAATTTATGGTTGAATACCACTTGTAACACATCATCTCAGTGAATTACATTTGGTTTAAAAATACTTATAAATTTTACTTCCATAAAACATTTGAATGTGCATGTACATATTTGTGTATGTGCATATAGATATAATAAAAAGATATTTCCTAGAAATTAAGAATGGATTCAGTTCAAAACGATAGGATTGTACATAAACGCATAGAATATGAGAATTGTCAATTTGGAAATTTTAATCTTGTTTATTTTAATAAAATCAGGTAATAAGATATTATTTTGGTATAAAAGTAAACATAAATAATTGTATATTTGTCTGATAATAATTTTATTTGAAATAATTTTTCTATGCAAATTGTATTATAAATTTGGCTGGTTTTACCATGCAGAAAACAACAAGGAGGACAATATCTGGAAGGAACCTATCATTAGACCTACCTAATGCAAATTTTACATACAAAGTACAATTGAGTGGAAAAGAAATTTGAATTTGCATCACATTTCCATTATATACTCTGCACTATATAAACGACTGTCAACGAAATCCAGTGTTCTTTTCCTATTGTTCTTTCACTTGAAAGGTTCTTCTTAAACCTCCTCATTTTAATTATTAAATTTTATTATTATGCAGCTGGAAGCCACAATGACCTACTAAAAAGGAAATCATCAGATGTTCACTTTCCAGGTGGTTACTAGTCCTTGATCATCATTATTATCAAAATGATTTACCAATAGAAATATAATTAAGTATTTAATAGCTGGAGCTGATAAAATTTCAATTTTTTTTTGTAACCTTGGAATTACTTACATTTATAATTAACGATTTCATTCTCTTTTAAAATCACAAGACCCACTATGATGAATGGACCAGATTTTATCAATTTCTTAGAAATTGTTAATTAAGCTCACCTATGAAATTTCTGATGCAACCTAATAGCTATGTTTTACCAATTCATGAAAAAACCCGAAATTGTTAGAATATTAAATGATGTAATGCCCTTCTCTCTTCTTTAATAGAATCAGAAGGAACTTAACTACCTTTTTAATGGATTATTTTAAAAGAATTTGTGATAAACAACATTGTCATATTCCTTTAAATAAAAAAAACCCTATCATGGGTGGATGGATGTCCTAATAAATTTTTTTATCTCACCTGTGAAATGAAATCATTAGAAATGAATAACAAGCAATTCACTATTTATTATAATGTGAAGTTTAAAACTTAATAAATAATGATTAAATTTATCAGAAGGAATCTTACTAACATGAAATCTATTGGAAGGAATAAATTGTGCATATCAATTTGGATAAAATTATTCATAAACTTTCATATATAATGACAATTATACATCACATGATCACCATCTCATACTAGCACATCACATAATTGTTATTAAACAATTCAAAACAAAGCAAAACTCTCCATATAGTAGTGCCATCTCAATGGATGCCAGAAGGCATGTGCACAAGGCCACAAGCCAGAAACTAGTCTGGAGATATTGAATGAGTAGGCACTAGATAGGGATTTTGTGCACATGCCTTCTGGCATCCATTGATTGCTCTTGTTAGCACAAGATGGCACTACTATATGGAGAGTTTTGCTTTGTTTTGAATTGTTTAATGACAATTATACATATGATTTGTTATTATTTTTTGTATATAACAAATTTAGTTGTAAGCATTAGGATTAATCAACGTTCTCATTAACAATAAGCAGATCAGGTAGTATGTTTTTCTTTTATTCCAACGAATGTGATATTTGAATGTATTGTATAAAGATATGTTGTTCCTTTTATTATTATAGTTGTTAAATAGTGTGCTGGTCAAAATCATGTATCCATTCAACATGACCAATAATCCAAGCAAAAGTACCTTGAATCCAACCATGCACAAGATACAAATGTCAGGGCAATTGTGGATCCTAATCTGTTTGCCTGAACTCTTGCCTCTCTGTCTAATGGATAATGTTTGTGATGACACTAGCAGTTCTTGGTTTTATTCCATCCCAGCTGGAGGTTATGGTTCACAAGAGACTTAAAAATAATATAGGGTTTTATATAAGAAATGGATGATTTGATGAATTCTGATGATTGCAGAATGATACAGATGTGAGTTGATATTGACTAATAATGGTTTGGTTGTGTTCTGATCTATCGTGTCAGCTGCTTGATGGTGCTATTTCTAGATTAATTTCTAGAAATATGCCATTTCCGCGGTCGCACCCAAGTAGTTAAGCATTCTTTCTACAATAAAACCTAGAAAGAATGAAAACTTGGAGTTAAGCCTTCTTTCTATAATAAAATGTAGAAAGACTGTTAACTTGCAGTTAAGCTTTCTTTCTATGATAAAACCTAGAAAGAGTGTTAACTTGGCTGGCAGCTAACACTGGCTTTTTCCTATGCTAAAAGCAGAGGAAAATGCCATAGTTGTTTGTGTTATGCACTATATCATAATGCTGTGTTATGTATTTTATGTAACAGAATCATACGAGGGTGTGTAAAGTTCATCATGTCAAAATTATTTAAATTTTCATTGGGGTTTTTTTTTCATATGAATTGATGTACTGTTACCTTTTAACAGTTTTAACAGTGTTGTAATTGTTTCTCATGAAGCTGTAAGCCTCCTAAATTCTCTATTAGGGTGGGGTAGCACAATGTTTTGATGATCAGGCTTTGTCATGTTTTAGCGAATACTTCTCAGAGACAAATAATATGGCTACTTCGAACACAGAAAACTTGAAAATATGGGAATTGCCAGACATAGAAGCCAGTGCTATAATATTTCTACAACAGAAAAACATCCTGCTGAAAGAAAAGATATATTTGTCTGGTGAGTATATGCGACTTGATGTCCATAAACATCTTTGGACTTTCATTTGTAATTCTCATTCTTGCCAACAGAAATGTTCACTTCGTAAAGGCAGCTGGTTTGAGGGATTCCAAATGCCCTTTGTCACATATTTACATTTGCTTTATTACTGGAGCTATGACGAGTTGATGGTACAGCATGCTGTCAATGATCTTGATATGTCTCGAGATGCTTTAGCCAGGTGGAAAGCGGTTAGTTGTGTCACGAAAGCTTTTTTTCAAGACCATCCAGTCAAGTTGGAGGATCCGGTTTGATAGTTGAGGTGGATGAAGCACTTTTCAGTCTGCATAAAAACTACCAGGGAAGAATGCTTCCTCAGCAATGGATATTTGGTGGGTTCTGCAGAGAGACTGGAGACTGCTTTGCCGCGGTCATTCCATCACAATCTATGGCCACCCTTCTGCAGGCTATACAGGATAATGTTATGTCTGGATCCACAATTTACTCTGATTTCTGGAAGAGATAAATATATTTGATGCAAACCCAGATGTTTTATTATTGTAAAAGTAACTTTAATTTGTCTCCAATTAAATATTGTCAATCAAGTTGAAAAAATAAAATAACATAAAATTTTATTTAAACATACACAAAAAAACCCTTCTCCCACTAATTGTTGTCAATCAAATGTAAAATAAAAGTAATGTAAATTATTATTTAAACATATATAAAAAAAAACCCATTCTCTCATGAATTTTGTCAATCAAATTTTAAAAAGCAGTAATACTATTTATAAAACCCAAATTATTATTTGAGCATACACCAAAAAAGACCTTCTTATCAATAAAAATTAAAAAAACAACTATTATTGTTTCATTATCCAAAATATTATTTGGGAAAAATAATTTATAAATGAAAGAAAGTAAAATTTGTTGTCAATCAAATGTAAAATAAAAGTATTTTAAATTATTATTTAAACATTCATAAAAAAAAATCCTTCTCCCACTAATTGTTGTCAATCAAATGTAAAATAAAAGTGACTTAAATTATTATTTAAACATACATAAAAAAAAATTCATTCTCTCATGAATTTTGTCAATCAAATTTTAAAAAACAGCAATACTATTTAAAAAACCCAAATTACAATTGGAACATACATCAAAAAAGATTCTCTTGTCAATTAAAATTAAAAAACAACCATTATTGTCCCTTTGCCAAAAATATTATTTGGGAAAAATAATTTATAAACGAAAGAAAGTAAAATTTGTAAACAAAAAAAAATCTAAATTTTTAGAGAAACGCTCGCCCACCAACAAAATATCAATGTGTTTGTTTTTTCCCCCCCACCACCAGGGGGGGGGGAGGGAAGAGGGAATTTATATTAAAGATTCAGAATACTGACAAACTAAGATAATTTAAAGTAATAATATTACATGAATTTATTCAGAAATTGAATGATTGATAATACAAAATAAGTAGAGTTTTTTTTATACAACTAGGTTATACATCTTGGATTCACAATTCCCTACATTAAACATCGAATAAATTTAGAATTAACGAAATATTTGAAAATTTCGACATAGTAAGCAATTGCGATTCATTTAAGACAAATTCATTTTGATGTGGTTAAATGCATAAAGCATTTGTTAAACCAAGATAAAAATTTGTTAATTGGTCGCCGGGAATACATCAGCAATAATTCATCACCATTAGCCCTCTTTAAAAGTTTACAAATTTAAGGGAATAAATCTATCACATATGCAGAGATAATGACATGAGCAATGTGCATTTAAAAACCTATTACATTTAAATCAGTTGTATATAATGAGCGTGGAAAAGCAAAATGGTTCATCCTAAATCAATGACAATTATAGAATCAGATTTAACTAATTAAATGGGTTGGTTGGTGAAAGATGTGCGACCACAGCAGAGAACATTTCAGGTTTATATATATATATATATAACAAATGATAAGGGCAATATGATGTTATAGATGACAACTAAATAATGAATGAGGTTGGTTACAAGCCTCTGGGTGACCTTGCTAAGAGAAATCATTATATATATATATATTGATGCATATGATAAGAGAAATGTTGGCCCTCTAGCCAAACATGTCTCTGAATAATATAATTAAAGTTGATGTGCTGGAATTCCCATCACTTTTTAATAGCAATGCCTGGAAAAAATTCTTAGTAGGAAATACATCTACTTTAAGGGAGAGTAAAAGATTGGACTGGACATATTTAAAATCCTGAAGGTCCTGAGAGGTAGGTAACAAAGTAAGAATCATAATGAATGAATGGTTGTAGCTATAAATTACATAATGCCCCAGACATATATATTTATGTACCACTAACAATCATCATAAATTAATTCCTGATTAGAATAATTGGCTCTCTGACATAATAGAACATTCACAGGAACTATGGGCCATTAATGAAGAAATAATAAGAACAATAATAAATAATAATAATAATAAATTTAAAAGAATCAATTGTTTTCCACACTTCCCAAATATTTCATTTATTGGTAAGTTATCAAAAAATTTATCATCGGAGACTACAAACTAAATCGGTCTCTTAAGCAACATAGATTGGGCATTGACTATCAAACTCACTTCTGGTGAAGTTTGATCACATATAGCATAATAAATTGTACATCACAATTTTGTTTTGTTTTTTACTGACACAAACAAAGATATATGTGTATGAAACATATACTGGAAGTAGTTGATACATGATTCTTTCTTTAAGAGATTTAGTTTACAGAAATTGTGATAGATTTTACATTATTCTTTCAGAGATAAATACGAGGGCAATTTTAAGTTGGGAATAATAATAATAATCCCAACTTTTATATAATTCCAGTCATTTAAAATATAAATTTATAGGTAGTAGTATGGAAACTGAACCTACCATCTAGATGGCACTGTTTTTCACAAAACGCACATCAATATACCACTGTAGAGGCCTTAAGTTGTGGCTGACAGTACAAGAGGTATTTTTTGAGCTGTAACAGGCCACCTGAGTATGATGTATTCTACAATTATGTAATGAAATACTACACCCATTGCATTGCGACAGTATTTGTCAAGTGAGCACTCTTGAATTCTCGCTACGGTCTGATTTTATGGTGGCAGTATTTGTAAGATATGAAACTCTGCAAAAATTCAATGTTGGATATTTTTTAAAAAGCGTAATGTAATTAATATTGCATATTAAGAAATGTCATGTCATCACATATGCTTCACTATTGTTTTGAAATGCCCAAAACTTAAAAAGGTTATTATTTTTGGCAAATTTTTAAAAATTCACACGCAAATGCACATTTATACATTAATCCATGTGAGAACAGTAAAATGTTGTCTGCAAGTTGTCCAAATATGTTTATTAAAATAAATCAATTGCCAGCCACAGAACTTGAGGCTATTGAATTTTTTCAAAAAGAGAAAATCCTGCCGGATTATGAGAGATGAGCATTTCAAAGTGATTTTTTTTATTATTTTGGATTCCTATTTGCTTTTTTTTTTTAAATATTACTTTTAACAGCTATAGTTTTTGTTTTTTTATGCCCCCCCCCCCCAAATTCTGTTTATTTAATTATTTTGATTCACAACTTGTCAAAAGTTTAGTTCATTTTTGATTCAATAAATAATTTTATGGGAAACTTGTTGTTGTTGTTGTTTTTGTTGTTCACCTGATTATAAAGTATGTAGATAATATTTGATAAGTTTCATTAACAGTTAAAGTAGTAGGTAATATTTTATTATACCAAAAAAAAAAAAAAGAATGTTTAAGAGTTGATTCAAAAGGCCACACCAAAAAAAATAAAATAATAATAAAGAACTGTGAGGTAACATAATAAAATTTTCAAAAAGAAAATCCAAAAAAAAGTCCATAATTAAAAATCAAAATAAACCTTTCCTGCCATCCCACCTCCCCCATTTGGCTTAAAAATAAAATGTTCTTTAAAAATGTACTGTTTATGTCTTTTTTTTTTAAAATTAAAGGCCAAAAAAATTAAGGAAGAGCTTTTCGCTATCGTATAAAGCTTTTTCTGTAGTGTAAAGATTTGAAAAAAAAAAGCCTCGTAAAAAATTAACCAAAAAAGACAACAATTTAAAATCAAAACAATCCCTCTCCCCTCCACCCTCTAAAAAAACAAATGTTGGTTTGTTCAAAAGTACCAAATTGTTGAAGACTTTCAGCAAATCAAAACATCAACCAAAAAAAAAGATAAGTTAAAAGCAAACAACCAACCCCCCATCCATCATCTAAAAACAACAAAGTGTTTATTAACATATTTTTGTGTAAATAGAATGACGGAGTGTTAATCAATAATTTCAAAGCAAACCAACACTCCTACACCATCTAAAAACAAAGTGTTTGTTTTTTTAAAAAAAATGAACCAAAAAACAAACCGTGTTAAAAAAAATTGCTTTACTGTAAGTAATATTATATAAAGAAACCTACGGTTAGTTAGTTGTTAATTTACAAACAAATCAACATCCCTAGACCATCTAAAAACAAAGTATTTGTTTATTAAAAATGAACAAAAAAAACCCAGGTGAAATACAAAAAAAACTTTGGTGGTTTATCATCGACGACGAAAAAAATTAAAAATCGGTTGAAAAAAAACAACTTTTACCTTAATATTATGTAAACAAACAAACGGCCCTGTGAATCGGTATATTGATGTGAATTGGATGAAAAAGTGCACCATCAGACGATAGGGTTCAGTTTCCATACTACCAAAAATTAATATGTTTTATAAAGATTTACCTAGTGTCAATTTGCTTGTTGGTCACTCTTAGATGTTTTTTGGTCCAATAATTCATATAAAAAACATATTAAATAATAATACCATACATTCAGCATTAATATCATACTTAGAAAAATGTTTATAAAAAAACTTTACAAAGAATTAAAATATTCCTTACAATATTAATTATGTTAGATTAATAAATATTTAAATGTAATTTTTCTGCTTAACACTAATAAAAACGTAATACTATTATTAATAAGTGAAATGATAAATAAAACTATATTTACGAAAACTCCAACTCGCCATAAAGTTCAAATTAAAAAGTTTTTTCCTTTCTCCTAATATTTCTTTATTAGAAGTTCTTCATAGAAATTTTCTCCCCGATGCTTGTTGCTAAGACAAGCACTGTCCAATGCTTGAGAACAAAAACTTTTTTCTCCTGGCATGGTTGCTCACGAATAATAAAAAAAATGAAAATGAAGTGAAGTCGATTTTTGTATCCAAAAATATTTGAACAATAATTATTAATCCTTTTATGAAAGCTTATAAAAATTATAGTCAATTATCTATAGCTTTCAGGATAACAACTACTGAATGTGATATCACTTGGGAAAGTTCAAAATAATTTCTGGAGTTTTTTCCATTCATTTGGATTATACGGGTTCAGATGCATCTGTGATGGCTATATAATTCTTGTGTATTTTTTACATATTCCTTTTTTTTATACTCCATTCAACTATTATTTTATGGTAATCTCAATAAAATCATATATAAAGTTATATTTTAGTCATGATAATATTATTTTTAATTACCCATTTATTCTTTTACCGACAAATAACTTTAAAAATCAGTTTTTAGAATATTAAATGATTTACAGTCTTTTTTTTTCATAATGACTTGTCATATAAAAAATATACCCATAATAATATCAGTTTTTCCTTTAAATCATTTTTAAGAAAAGTTTATAATAAACTTTTTAAAGACAATATTTCCTTTTAAAATATTCACTGCAACTTTTTTTTAAAAAGATACTTATTTAAATATTAAAAATTTAAGTTTTTTCCATGTAACTTTTTACTCTACAAATACGGATATCTATCCTTAAAATATAATGCATAAAAATGTTAAACTTTCGGAGAATATTTCTGTTCAACTTTTTTGACAATGTCCAAAATATTAAAAATGAATAATGATATAACTTTTCTCCTATATATTATATTGTGCCTTCTTTTAATAGCTGTACTTTCATCCTTAAATCTTTTGAATACATTTTTGTTTCTGGTATTAAATCCACAGTTGATAGAGAATTTTTTTGATTTAACAATGCATAATTTTAGTTTAACAAATTTATAATTCTTCAAATCCTTTCTTTTAAAACAATAATTTTAAATAGTAAACTAAGCAATGCTTCAATGTTAATATATGATAATAATATTGATAATACTAAATTAACAATTTATTAAGTTATTATTAAGTTAAAAGTTAAAAGCACCCCAGAAACATGAGAGCATCTACTTTTTATATTAAATTGAACTAATGATTTAATTGGCTATTAGATCTTCAACTTGTGATCTAATTTACATATTAGTACTATCTTATGTAATTAAATTTTAAAAATAAAATCATGACTCATTTTTACAGTATTAAATATTATATTATTTAATTCTAAATTAATTTTATACTTTTATTTAAGTAAACTAAACACTTTAAAATAACATTTAAAAAATAATATTTTAGTCATTTATCCAATATTTATTTTTAATGCATCTATTTTTTAAAAATCTAACTTTACTAACTACATATTTTAAAACTACCCAATTAAATATTTTTATATTTCTAACATTTATTTATATTTCATGATAACAAAAATGTTTCAATTTTTAAAACAATTCTGAAGTAATTTTGAAACTATCTTTGGAAAACTTGTAAGCACAAAAGTATGAATATTTGCATGTCACATGACTTAAAACCAGACAATATGTAACAATTTTTTAATTACTGTCTGAAAACAGAAATAAATATTTAATTACAAAAAAAATATTATATAAGAAAAATAATAATATAATGATAGGATTTGGAATAATAATTTTGATACTATTTAAGCAATAATAAATTAAACACATTTGTCTACCACAAAATATTACATTTTTTAATAAATAATTTATAACAAATAGTAAATCTAAATTTTATTTATAATACACTAGCTTAGGGGTCAGCAACCTATGGCACCCATGCCATGCTTGGCATGCCAAAGATTATCAATGGCACTTGGAATGAATTGAAATAGTAAAAAAATATATTTTAATTACAGCGTCTTTTTTTTTTCACGTTCAACATTGAATTTATAATTAAGTCTTATTCATCAGAAAATAATACATTTAACTTTACTTAAAAGATACTGTATTTTTTTTTGAAAGCAAAATAAATTTTACATATTCACATTTCTGATAAAATTAAAAAATGAGATCGTAATCCAAATAAAAAGCTTATTACATTATCAATTCTAGAAAGCTATTTTCGGTAGTTGAATGGTAAATAATCAACACTGTTTGATGGTGCTTCTTTTAAAAAAGAGATTCTCTTGCCATATTGACTGAGAAATTTCCAAAATGTCCCACAAAGGACAAAAATGTAATTTTCACTTTTTTCAAGACTCTTTGACAAATGAATATGGATTTGTACATCAAAGGGATCATGTTGTGTATATATTATGCTGCGAAAGTATTGTGTGTCATACCTCAAGTGTACAAAAACATTATCAAACTAGACATCTGTTCATGTTTAAAAACTCAGATGAGAAAAGTGAAATTATAAAAAAGCTGTTTCTGCCTTTAAGAAACAAAGTACTTATTTTAGTCAAATAATTGAAACCCAAATAAAGTCACCAAATATGGTTACACAATTGCTCATTGTGTGACTTTGAAAGGCAAACCATTCACAGGCAATTCATCAAAGAAACATTTTTAAAAAGTGCTGAAATTTTATTCAGTGATCTACCAAATAAACAAGCAATACTGTCTCAAATTTGAGAAATACCAGCTTTTTCAAGATCAATTCAAAGAAGAATAACTGATTTGGCCAAAGATGTAACAACAAAACAGAAAAACAGTTTACAATCGCATTCAGTGTTGCTGTTGATGAAAGCTCTGATGTAAATGATGTGGCGCACCTAGCAATAGTTGCACGACATTGTGACAACAATCATATTTATGAAGAATTGTATTGCTTGATTCCTCTTATTGATATAACAATGGGACACAACATTTTCACTGCATTTTTCAATTATTTTGAAAATTAGGAAATTACATAAATATTTAGTGTTACTACCGATGCCAGACATGCAATGATCAGAAAGGAAAAGGGATTTGTTAAACTTCTTGAAAATCATATTGAACATTCAATATTGAGTTTCCACTGCTGTCATTAAAATAGTTAATTTCATAGTTTCTTGTTCTTCATTGACACATAAGCAATTTAAATCCCTTTTGCAAGAAATGAATATTGTATATGTGGACCACCCTTTATACAGCAATGTTCTTTGGATTAGTCAAGGTAATGTCTTGAACAGATTTATATCATATTTAAAAGAAATCAAGATGTTTTTTTATGAAAAAGAACAACATTATCAAGAAATAAATGATGAAGAGTGGTTATGCAAATTGATGTTTCTGACTGATATAATTCAACACCTGAATGAGTTAAACTTGCATTTGCAAGGGAAGGGTCAAACAGTACTAGAAAGTTTTGGATATTGGAAAGGATTAGCATCAAAATTAGATATATTTTGGCATGATATTACTACTAACACCTACAAGTACATTTCAAATGTAAAGGCCCATGCAAATCTACTTAATGCTAACAAAGATGAACTTCAAAAATACATTGAAGCTCTCAGAGAAGAATTTTCCAAATGATATGAAGACTTCCAAAGACACACACCCATACTTTCTTTCCTCACCAAACCTGACTTAATTGATTTAAAGATGACCTCATTTGATTTATATTTTTTTGAGTGGATGGGATATTGATAATCTTGAAATGAAATTAATCAAATTAATGTCATTAGAATTGTGGGAAATTAAATTTGTAGAATTGCAGAAAACTCTTGAAGGAAACTGTTTAGAAAAGTCAGTTGTCATTCTCAATTGTTGGACATCATTACCTGAAAGATTTAATTCTTTGAAGAAAAAAACTGTTTGTGCTCTGGTTTCAGCATTTGGTTCAACTTACTTATGTGACCAAATTTTCTCACATATAAAAAATATTTTGAATTCACAAGGAAATTGCCTAACACCTGAACATTCAGAAGCATGTGTGAAACTAAAAGTGACCAATTATACACCTGACATTGAGCAGAGATGTACAAGGACAAGATTTACATTAATTTATTATAATCATAAAAAATGGCTAATCATATTAGAATTCATGATAATTTTTTCTTATTTAAATTGTATATTTTCTTTGCCAGTACTTCAGATTTGCTCATATATAAATATTTGAGTCGTAGGAATAAGAGGATTCTTTTTTATTCCTGCTTAAATACTATATCTTGTATTGGTGAGAATGTATTCATTTATTATTAACACTCGCAAAGTGTTTGCACAATTAGCTTGAAAGGCTGATATTCGAATATTTTGTATAGGTAAAAAGTTGTAATTTATAATTTGTAATATAATTTTTAATAAGTATGTTAAAAATTACAAATTTAACAGAAGGTACTTTTCACATATGATTCTATGTATTTTAAAATATTGAATGACCAATCATATAAGATCCAGTTATAATGGACTTCAAAAGTATATATTATTTAGTAGTATATATTATATACTATTAATATTATATATAACTTTGAAGCCCATCATAACTGAACCAATTTTGATAGTATATAATATGATTGATAAAATCATGTCAGCATGCAGAATAACATTGTAACACAGGTTCAGCATGACACTACTAAAAGGTTGCTGATCCCTGCACTAGCTTATTTAATTTTAAGTCATTATTTTAAAATCAGTTTTTAGCACTTTATTTAATAGGGTTCCTGAACAATGAAGCACAGGTCACTGATGGAAAAAGTTTGTGAGTGACATGTAGTGATGCATGAATTTGTGTTCTTCATGTTGAGGTGGGTGGATGATTGAGCAGGCTGATTGGATGCATTGTGTTTATGATGCTCCAAAGTATATGCTCAGAACTATCCAGACCAAGACATTGAACTTCTAGAGTAGTCCAGCAGTGATTAATAGGTCTCATGAATAGACCATATAAATAATGCCTTAAGACTCACAAGAGATTAGCAGGGCTGACTCAGTGCCAAATATGTTTTCTGGCTCCTATTCTTATTTGAATCTCTCTCTAGGTACTAGGAGAGGTAGTGCTTAAAAATGAGGTATTTTCTCATGACATTATAGGCATTGTGTAGTGGTAATACATGTTTGGCCTTCTGCTTATCCTGACATTGGAGGCTACTGTTCATGTATTCACTTTTCCCCATCTCATCTTACCTATTTCATCAGCCTATCTAACTCCAGTAGAGACACAATAATGAGTAGTGGCATTTATACTATGTGGAATGAAATTGTATTTCCAGGCAATTTCATCCCAAAATTTAGCAGAGGGGGTAATGAAACAGACATGTCATTTCTCATATATATTTTAAAGATTTTTTCCCCTCTCAGTTAAAGTAGTTAAAATTTAAAATAAAACTGACAAGTTCCAGTAAATAAAAATTTAAATAAAGAAGCAAGTGATAGTGAATTAAAATCACTTTTCCAATTGTGTTATAAAAACAAATTTAAAAAAAGATAAAATAAAGAAAATATAAAAACATTTAATTGATAAATCTTTATCATTAATTGATAAATCTTCAATTTAAAATATTACAGATGCGATTTATTTTAGAGCTATATGTTTTCAGATTTAAATGTAAAAACACAAAGATAGCATCAGCTTCTTGCCTGGGGCATTTAATCAGGTGTTTTTTTTTAAAAACATGTTGGCAGACAAAAAAAATGCGGGAAGCAGAGGAAATAAAAAGAGCAGCTTAATTAGATAAGTCAGTTGCAGTTAGATAAGTTACAGTTACAGTGGCATCAGTGTGGGATTTGGGCTTTCCATCATCAGATTTTCAATGGTATGGATGGCTGAAGAGTTGGAGATTGGAATAGATTGATGTCTGTCCAGTAAAGTATGAAAATTTGCTATCTTAATATAAACTGAGCATTGATTATATTATATATGTACGGGAAATGATAATCTGGACCAACTGATAAGTGCTGGTTCAGCATGAAATATATATATTGGTGATTTATCTTTTCTACATGTGTATGGTCATGTGTATCAGTGATATGAGATAGTGTGGACAGTTGAAGAGTGCTTGAAAGTCTGACTTCAAATCCCCTATATTTACTAAATAGATTTATTTTTTTATATTATATGAACAATGAAGCAGAACATTTTGCAGTACATAGATGTGTTAATTCAATATTTATAAGCATCATTATGTTGATATGCATTCATAGATAAGATCACAAATCTAACATATTTTAACACACACACACACACATATATATATATATATACATATATATATAGCATACGGTTATATTAAAGTTTGTTCCATGTTTTTTATTTCTTTTATTAAAATAGCAAGTCTTATTATATATTTCTCAAGCAACAACCATATGAACTTTCAAGTTACTTCTTTTTACATAAGCTTTACATACACTGGGGAAATGCGATGATTTAAGCCAACTCGTGGCTCATATTAAAATGGATCTTGTAAGTCATTTATGTTTTTCCAGGATTTAAAGTTGAGAAAGTAAAATGGATGTTTGAAGTATTTAAAGAAGTTGTCATGTTAATGAATATTAATACATTAGATCTTTTTTTAATTTGTTTAATTTTTTTTATTATTAATTAGCATTAGTTTTAAAATTCATCTTAAATAAAGGATATGCCGATGTTTTTAAAATTAAGGTGCAATCATTAACAAATATGTGTTTTTTTTATTTCAATAATACATTCTTATAATTGAATATATATATAACATAAATATTTTAAGATATCAACTATCATATTTATTAATGTAAGTCTGTCATGGATAATACCATTTTTTTATATACTATTTCTTTTAGCGGCACCAGAACAAATAATAAGGGATATTCAGAAAGAGCTGCAACCTCCTTAACAATTAACTGCATAGCAGAAAACTTCCAGAACAATGTTAAATACCTGGATATTCAAGTGCAAACTCAAATTTACGCACCTCATATAAATGGGCTGGACTTGCATCCTTCCTGCCCAGAAATCATAGACTATGTAAATTTGAAGCCAACTACAAAAAAAAACCTCACAAACTATATTAAAGAACTGGAAAATGTTGGATTTTTACACAAAATTATCTACAAAAAGATTAGGCAATTTCAGACTAAGCTACAAACTGACACAGTTAGAAACAATAAACCAAGAATGCTATTACCTTACATACCATCAATTTCTAGGAAATATTATAAAATATTTGCTGAGTCATTCAAATTAGAATTTCATACACCACCTTCAACAAACAGACTGATAAACAATACCAAAGACAAAATACCCTCTGATCAAATAGTCCAAGCAGTTTACAAAATTTCATGCCCAACCAATGGATATAGAGTAGCATATTATGGAGAGACCCATGCCAACATCACCACCAGAACATCTCAACATCACTATTTATACAGGAGAGCTCTAAACAATACTGAAAACAAATTCATATTCTTCAAGCACCAACCCACTTTGGCAAGGGCACTGAGCACAATGATACAAAACAAAAAATAAAGGAGGCGTGCTTTATTGCAAATGACAACTATGCAATAAACTGAAAAGAATCATGCTTTGCAATTTCCAGAAAATGGTCTATATGAAAGAAAACTTTGAATAAATTTTGCATAAATTACTGCCAAGCTTTGCTTAAAAACTCAATGTAAGCTGACACTCCCAAGATAGGCTATGAATATGGAGACCTAAGTTCCCCAAAAGTGCTAAGCCTTATAATTCTTTTCTAATAATACTAAGTTTCACATTTTTGTGTAAAGCGCAATTTAAAACTAACCACTCAAAGGTGAAATAAAAACAAGGATTTTATTTCAATTATAAAACATACTTGTAAATTTTAAGTGAACAGCAGTAGTCATTTATAAACAAGTATGACCATTCAAACTACAAAAAAAGATAAAATTAAACAAAATAATAATAATAATAATAGTAGTCTTGCATTGGTGGTCGAGAGGTCAGCGCGACTGCCTTGCACTTGCAGGCAGTTGCCCGGGTTGCGGGTTCGCGTCCCGGCTGATGCTATGACATTAAAAAAAAAAAAATAATAATAATAATAATGATGATGATGATGATGATGATGCAATACAATCTGTGAATCACAATTACATCCAATTATACTATACGCTGATTCATTCTTTTTATTTGATATTTTGTAATATTGATTTTTAACTTCTGCAGAAAATTTTCTTTCTGAACACGTTCAGCACCTTATTTATTTGTAGTCTCCCAATATGCTCTATTATTTACCATATCTTACCAATGAAAACAATCAATAATTATTTTTTTAGAATGTTTTCACGACAATCTTTATAATGGTCTATCTCTCCCATTAAAATTATACTCAAGTCACCATAATCACTCTTTTATGAAGGCCTGTATTACTCATTCACTTCAGCTGACCAATTAATCAACAAGGTGATTTTACAATAATGCATCAGCGAGTTTAGGAACACATTGATTGCTTTTATGATCTTGCCATTCCATCTTTAAAATTTGAAAGGTTATTCTTAAGTGAAACTTTCTAATACCTTTATATTATATTGATAATGTTTAAGTAACACTTCCATACAATGAATTAGTAAAATAACAGCTTTATACTTAGCTAATAAGATGAAGTACATTGCCATTTAACATGAGAAAAGCAGCAGCAACACATTCAAATCTGTCCAACTCTTCAACATCTAAATATTTTTTTATTTATTTAAAAAGCTACCAAAATATTTAAATTGGCTTATATTTTCAAGATGTATAACAATTCAAGTTAAAAGTTGCTGATTTTTTTTTCCAAATTCAAAGTCTTTATATGTTCCATTTAAAACATAAACTGTAAATCCAGAATCCAAAAAGATGAAATTCTTGTTTTTCTGCTTTTAATCAATTCATATTAAAAGTTCCATCATCAAATCTGCATCCATCTTTATCCCTGATTCATCAAGCTGCCTGTAACAATTTCAATGGCCATAATCATAAGAATCAAAAACAATGGTAATGCAAATTCACATCCTTGTTTAGCACCAGTTTTCTTTTCAAATGCTTCTGATTTTCCATCTGTAGTAATAACACTTCCTCTTATTATATCACGTAGAACCTTTTTAATAATAAACAGTACTGATTTAGTATGCACTCACTGCCATTTTGAATTATAAGATCCACGTGTGGATCAATTCTGAATAAACTTTGATGGACAACTGACTAATAATTGAGTCAAATGCCTATACGTTTTGCTCCGATACTTTTTTTTTTCAATTTGCCAGGCAACAAAAATCACATTTATGGTGCTTTTTAATCTTATTAAGTCTGTGATATTGGATTTACTTTAATGGTTGTTTCAAAGATAAATATTATAAAATTTACAAATAAAAAATGTAAATATTATGCAACTCATTAAATACTATGTTAATATACATTTTAAACCACTAAACATCACATGATCACCATCTCTATACTAGCACATAATTGTTGTAAACAAAGGCAAAACTCTCCATACAGTAGTGCCACCCTGTGCCAAACAAAGTAATCAATGGATGCCAGAAACTAGTCTGGGGATATTAGATGAGTAGGCACTAGATAGGGATTTTATGCACAAGCCTTCTGGCATCCATTGATTACTCTGTTTGGCACAGGGTGGTACCTACTGTATGGAAAGTTTTGCCTTTGTTTAATATACATTTTAATAGATAAATCAGTCTATCAAACACAGTTATTTATATGCGATAACATTGGTAAATAGAAAATAAAGTATACTCGTTTTTCATCTTTAACTTTAAAAAATTATTAGGTTTTTATTTCTTTTCTATTAATAGTCCAGAGATACACGAATGACTTAATTAATATAGTCTTTCTTTTTCCTTCTTAGATAATCAATTCAGAAGCGATACATAGATAATTGTTAGTCACAAAGATTCATTGGATTAAATGTACATGTGATGAACTTTTATACTTCATACTTAAAAAGTACAATTTTTTTTACCTTTTTTTTTTTTTACAGAATGCATGATATTCAACCCATATTTATTGGAACAAAAGCACTTCACCGTTTCGAGCAATAGAAATTTAAAGTTAATTTTGTTTATTGACTGATAAATAATACCAAAGATAGGATCAAACCTGAACTCACCCCTCAAGTTATGTACAAAATTACCTGCCCCAAAGAAATTGTATGGCAACATATTATGGAGAGACCAAAACTAACATTGCCACCAGAGTAGCTCAACACCAATACCTTTACAATAAAACCAAAACAAAGTATGAAGGTAATTCGATTTTTGTCGAACACGAGAGAAACTCTGGACATGCTTTTCTACCTACCACAGCCAGTGTCGTTTGCTCTGAAACAAACGACACCAAACGTAAAGTTAGGGAAGCTTACTTCATTGCGGCTGACCCATCGGCAATCAACAGAAGAGAGGCTTGCTATTCCCTATCTTGTAAATGGTCCACATAACATCTGCATATAAATTTGCATAAAATTTGCATAGTTTTACAGTTATTAACAGAATAACTCGCCATGAATATGGGACTGTAGACTGTCCCGAAAGCGCTTGGCAGTAAAAATTTTGACAATTTATTAATAGCTTCATTACCTGTGCGCAGAGCACATATATATATTAATTTATTTACTTCGATATTTTGCAACTTTAACATGAGTTTTATTTAAAATTTGTAGGATTAATTCTACTATTATCATAACTCATTATATTATCTCTTGATTTAACATTTTTAATCTTTATTGTAGTGTTAAAGTAAATAGATCTATTTTAAAACTAGTTTATTTTATTATGTAGCTGTACATTGATATATTTTGCTGATTGCAGTATTATTCTAGTATGATTCTCAACACACGTAGAAAAAAGATCACTGTATACCAAGTGGAAGTGATAACATTACACTATCACCGAATAAATTACGTCACGATAATTAATTTCTACATACGCTGCTATTCTTGAATTTATTCGATCAAACATAAGCAAAATTAAAAAATTCGGGTGCCGTGATTTATACAACTTATGCTATAAAGTCGAAAAACCACACTAAAGTCAAAGATAAGAAAATCATCTCTGAACTCAAGATTTCCCACCATCAACACTGAATCGTAATTCAGCGTTGAGTCTGTATAATCAAAACATAATTAATGATACAGAATTAAATAGAAAACTATAAGTAAGATTTAAATATTTAAGCTATATATTGAATACTAATTCAAATACAGCTTGTAAACTGTTAGAGAAACTTAAAAGTATTTTAATAAACTCCAAACACTTCTTTCCTAAAAATATTTGAGCGTAAGATACTTTTTGTTTTTTTAGTACGAAGAATACAAATCCAATTTGTAAATTCTTTGTCATACTACACCATGTGATTTGCTAAAGCTTTATTTAGTCGTTAGGGAGCGCTTTTTATAGTCGTATACATTTAGAAAATGCTGCTCACTAATATGTGGTGGAAAAATATTGATATTGTCTATGCTTTTCGGTGTATTTATTTTTCAATATTTAAAGTTTATAATTATTGTATTTAAAAGTAAAACGTGCTTGTCAGCTGCTACTGTAATGACTGAAATTCTTTATCGTTTTTAAATGTATCGAATCAGACCCGCTACGTGGGTGTTAGGCATCTTTGTGCAAGATAAGTGCTCCTAGTTTCATGAACAGAACTGTCCTGAGTGCATTGCGATGGCACACGACTTCTCATTTATCAAGACCCCTGGTCTGCTTTATCTATGTCTTTTGCGAAAATTAAAACATTTAATCACATGAAATTACGTTTCCTTTTTTAGCCGCTTTAATTTGTAAATGCTACAATGAATGTCATATGCGAAGTAATGCAATTGTAGATGTACTAATATCCGATAATGCAGATTTTTCAGTTCCGTTGTTTACCTATATGTTTCGGAATGTTCTGGTCACGTTAATGTGAAATCACTTCTTCATTAGCATTTTTATGTATTGAATCAGAATAAGCAAAAAATAATAAAATTAGGACTATATTATTAATCGATTTGTAATAAAACGTAAAAGAAAAATATATATTTTGCATTATATGTATTTTCAAATATTGATTCAAAAAAAGTGCACAAGATCATATTTATAATAAATAAGCGATTATTTATATACTAGAAGTACTAATTTATGCAATTTTAATACATCTATATTTGCAAATAAAATTATTTACTTTTTTATATATCTAAATGTTTATATTAAGTGAAAAAGATCCCCCCGCCCCTTCATGAAATAAAATTAGTCAATTAAAACAAAGAATTCTATATAATTTTATTTAATCAAGGATACAAGAGAATATTAAAAAAATATAATTATTTACATTTTTTCTTTTTTAATTATATATTATCTCTTTTGACTTTGGTGGTTGCAATATGATAAATAGCAATCAATTTTAATTAGTCTTGTTTTTACTTAATGTCATTGAGAATCTCAGTAATAGAATATTTTTTTTATATACTGCACTTGTTATTTCAGTTTAAAAACTTAATTACGCAGTATAGTCAGGTATCTAGGGATTTTAAGGATTTACCTTATGTTTACTTAAGGAAAAAAGTTTTCACACATTGTTTATTCGCAAAAGCTTATTTACGCTTGCTTTTGACAAAAATAGCCTTTCTTGTTTTGTTCAATAATAAAATATACCACTTTATTATAATATTCAGTTTTTTAGTGCCCATTAATAACTACATCATATTATACTTTCTTATGCAGATTTTAAAATTAAAGATTTAGCCAGGATTTATTTAAAGGAAGAATTTAAAATGTTCATACTTAGATTGTTTATTCAATAAACTTTTAGTAGCCATCAAAACCCCTTGTGTTTTATTTTGTTTTGCTTAAATTTGCATCATAGTGTAAATTATGGATCAATTACGAATTTTTAGCTAGAGAAAAAGTAAAAAACTAATATTGCATTAAAAAAAAGACAATGTCATTATTAAAAATAGGAAAAGCTATTTACTAAATCGGGTAAAAAGATAAAAGACAATAATAATAAAAAATAGAAAAATAACAATGCGGCTTTGAACCTAGACTTAACAATTCTGGAGGAAGCAGTTTGCCAGTATTTCGAAGTGATCACACATTTAGAACTTCTAAAACATTATTACTGTAATTATGAGGCAATATTTTTTTAAAATAAGTTTTATTTTTAAAGAAATTATTAATAATAATGGATACATTTTTATATAAATTAGAATATTTAAATAAAAATGATTGGGAAATATAAATTTTATTAATTATAGTGACGAAAAGGCATCAGCCAGTTCATATAATTGTAGTGTATATATGAAACATATTTCAAGACTAGAGCAATTGCCACAATAAGTTTATGTAAAGAAATATTCTTTCTATATTTAAATAATAAATATTTACAATCGGAATGTGTTTCTAGGAATAAAGTGATTTGGAAATTGAAACATTTCCATATAAGTTTTATTAATTCTCACAACAAAATGCCATCAGTCTGTTTGGTTTAGCATAATGACAAGAGTATATATGTAGTATATTTTGAGCTCCTGCATAGAAATTCAAAGCCTGGGTAATTGTCACAAATAAGTTTAAATAAAGAAGTATTCTTCTTACATGTAAATAAAAATATTTACACTCAAAACATATTTCTAAAGATGAAATGATTCAAAAATATAAATTTTATTTATATATTAATTTTATTAATTATCTTGGTGTATCAGTGCCCTAGTTGTGAAGCACCTTTGTGCCCTGCACAACCTGCACACCCACACATGGCAGCCCTGTATCAAATATTAACTGTATTAGGATATTTGTTTGCCATATTGATTTTTTTAAAAATTGGTTTGAGATACAATTTTCACAATAACTTCAATTTTAATAACATTAGAGCAAAATGCTATATACTACCAGAAAATAGAAAAACTAAGACAAATAGTGATTAGCATTAAAAAAAGGAAAGAAAAAAAATTTTCAATATCCAAAAAAATTCTTGCTGTATTGTTTGTTCATCATTAACTAAGTTTAATATTACATCTTCATTGATAATTTCTTTGTATTCCTCACGAAAATCTCATTCAAACCATATATATTACTTTTTATTTTTATCTTGTATCCCAAAAGTTAAAAAATATCAAGGCATCTATAAGAAAAAGATTCATTCTAATAAAAAATACAAAATAAATTATTTCCAGAAGGTGAATATGCCTATCCATAACTAGAAATTGAAAGCTACTACCTGTATCAATGATAAAATAAATTTCCTATCTTCATTTTATATTTTTTGTGCACACCAGTGATGCCATCTTGTTATGTTTATTGTCCCACAGAGATATAATTTATTTGCTCATTTGCTAGCTATAGACTTGAAAATAATGTGATGCAAAATGTGGAAAAACTACTGACTCAACAGCATGGATATTGAGGCATAGGCAAGAATCAGGATTTGATTCTTTACCTGCACACAATTCCATGTGGTATACATAACCATTGTGGCTATCACCACACACAACACTTGAAACATCTTTTTATTGGTTTTAAGAGTTTATATTTTTACATAATACTAATCCAGTAAATTTTATGATTACTTTGTCAACTACAATCTTTCTGTACATCTGATAATCAGTCTTAAAATTTACATTGCACTGCTCTATAACATCTTAATTGTATATATAAAAATCATTACTTGTTATAAAAACACAGACATGAAAGTACAAACACATAATACAAATATAAACACACTAATAAATTATTGAAGGTTCTGAGAATCATTATATCTATATAATAAGGTCTCAAAATAAAGCCCCAAAATTACATTGTTCATAAATCAATACTTTCGTTATATTTGAATTTAAATACAAGTATAATTTATATACTACACAGACACTAATACAAACACATTAATAAATTATATATTTATCAAATAATAAAAAATTTAAAACAATAGTATTCAAATAAAAAAATTAAAATTGAATTCTTACCACAGATATTATGGTTTATCTTCAGGATGAAGACCTTAAAATTATAAATCATTGAGATTTGTTGAATTCATTTTATTAATAAGTCCAGCTGATACCAAAATTGTGCCTTTGTCTTCTTCATGCAATCTAATAAACTGAGCAGAAAAAAAAATAAACATGTTAATTAAAATTTTAATAAAAATAAAAATTTTGTCTGATTTTAACATATGATTCACAATTTTAAAAAGAACTCAAGCCACAGAGAATGAGGGTTTTTCTACATATATCATCCTTTTGGTTTTCTCACAATTTTGAAAAGAAGACAAAAATTTTTAATTTCAATGAATTAGTGGCAGCAACATTTATAACTTTAAACTCATTAAGTTTATTTCTGCATAAGCTCAGTGTAGACAAGTGTTAAGTTCTATTTGCTATGTGGAATGTATAGTTTAAATTGTTAAAGTCCATGACTGCAACTTTTTTTGGAAGTCATATGGATATTTTTGTCATTTTTATATCTAAATAGTATCACATATAAATATATATCATTTAAAATAATAATTATAAAAACCATGTAATATAGTTATTTTTGTGATATAGTGTTAGAAAAAGTTATAATACCATGTTAGAAGTAAGCACACTCTAAATTTTCCTTTTTTCTCCATCATAGATGAGTCAAGTTGTCTGTAAATGACAAATATAAGGTGGTTGTTTTTAATAAAAAAAATAATACAACAATTTAAATGAACACTATTTCCAAGTCTAAGGTTTCCAATTACTTTATTTTTAAATTAATTTTTAAGAAGTTAAAGAAAAAAATATATTTATTGTACCATGCAGAGGGTTAGGAGAAGGTTGTTTAATTTTTATTTTTTAGCATTTTAAGTCTTCATGAATCTATAATTTAGATACACATTGTAGAACAAAAGAAGCAAAATTTTCAAAATGATTTTTTTTCCAATTATAAATAAGAAAAGGTGAAAACATCATATTCCACCTCCCCCAATCTCTCTCCCATTTCTCCACCTTTTCTCTTTTTTTAAAACTCAATAAGAATTTGAAAAATAAAAACTCACAAAAAAAGACCTGTCAATGAAAACAAATACCAAAAGATTTTAGATTACACATTGAATTTGTAATATTGAAACATAAGAATAATGTATATATTTAACCTAAATGGAATTTAAAGGGATTTGAATCCAGACTTTCAAGCCCTCTACTTTGAATTTATAAATTAAGTCATGATAAGTCATGATTTGTTCACAGAAATCTTCAATTAATCAATTAGTCATCTTGGTATTCTTTCAAGATATCAAAGTAGTGTTTAAAGAGTCAAAGAAAAAAATCAAAATTTAGATGATCATCTAGATAACACATGATGCAAAAAAAATTTTTTTATTTTTTTTTTCAGTGTTTTATTGTGAAATTGTTAATAACATCAATCTAATTTAATTTTTTGAATATTCTGATTCAATACATAAAAATAATGAGAATTATTCTTGATTTATGCTGATGTCACCTTAACATGGCCAGAACATTGCAAAACATTTAGGTATGCAACAAAATCTGCATTACTGTGTAATTAGTACTTCTACGATTATATTACTTTGCATGTGACATTCGACCTACAAATTACAAAGTTTTGGCATAAAAAAGGGAATGTAGTTTCATTTAGCATGTGATAAAATGTTTTATTTTTTTATTTTTCACAAAAGACTGATCATGTGGCCTGGACCTTTATAAATCTAAGGTCTAATATATATATATATTGAACTGATTTCGAATATGTGCATTCGAAACACCGGTCTCTTAGGCAGAGAAGAACATACTCGGAGAGTATGTATGCCCAAACGATAGCTATAAAGTATATAACTAACGTTACATTTCCAGGACATACATGTCCAAAGCACTTTTTTGTTTGTGTATAACCACAGGCACCAGCTGCTTATTCTAAAAGAATATTAAAAAAATAGACAACGCACTTTGAACAGTGGCCACTAACTCAATGCCTAAATCCACGACTAGCTCAGTTGTTTGTAGTCACTAACAGATTATATCTAATTAGTGGTTAAAAGACTTGATAAAGGAATTGTAAAAGGAATTTATAAAAAGAGACTGATAAAAAGAATTGACTGACAAATAAAGTTTAATTTTAAAGATAATTTATTAACTAACATTTATTTACTAAATTTAAACATTTTATAATTCTAATAAAACACACGCATATTTTAAATTAACATTTCTAAATGGTTTAAATATTCCTATAGATTTAATAACAGAACACTCTAATTTAACTAATAAATATTGATATAATGATCATGCACATATTAACGCATGTACACACATAATAATAATAAAGTATTACATAGCATTTGGAATTTAATCACACATATCAATAGTTCATTTATGTATGATATAAAGTTCATATAATTAGACTCTTGAAAGATTCGTACGAATTAATGCAGTGCAATGGCTATTACAGTATAAACGAAATAAGCAAATGTTTTTACCTAGGCTTTTGAATGTAGACGTAGAATTTTGTTCTCTTTGGTGGCTGCTTTTGGTGAGGATATTTCCATTATGAATGCTTACCAGCCGGCTGGGACTTTTCCTCGATGAGTTTCCTGATTTTCATGATTATTACTATTGGAGACAATTAAATACTGATGGAGATTTTCTAAGTTGTTACGTTGACATTATTTCACCGGCAGATCTTGCTGTTTTCATCGGACTTTTTAGGCTGTGGAAAGGCGTGAATTCCCAAAATCTTCTCAACACTGCATTTTGTTTCTTAACTGACTCAATTAATTTCTGAACTGCACTACTCAATTACTTTGTGAACTGCACTCACTCAACTAATTTGTGAACTGACTAACTGTCCGATAAAAAAAATCTATTTATACCTGCGACGTGTTGTCATTGTAATATCTCCTTCAAAGATCTATTGTCAAAATTCCAGTGATAATCATTTGATAAACGTGTTGTTTTATTTTATTAATAACCATTGCCGTGTTTTTAATGATAATCTTCTTTTATTTCTCATACATTTTTATTTATTTACAAATCGCACATATATACGCACATATATTTTTAATACAATTTACTATTTAGTTTTAACATTATTTTTTTTCTTTAATTAAACTTGAATGAAAAGAGATTTGTACGTTTTAACTTTTTAAATTATATTTTTACGAATACTAATAAAAACTCTTTACTTCCTTTTATAACCCTTAGTTTAATTTCTCTAACGAAACACCTCTCTCCCCTTCTGAAATTAACGATAGAAAACTATTTGAGTCTTATCTTTTCCGAAAACAAGCTGCAATAAACTCAACATTTAATTTTATGTTTCTCTTTAATGAAAGATTATTTTAATAATATAATTTTAGATAAAATTATATGTGCCTATATCAATATAGGTACATTACACCGCCCTTCCTTTTGAGGGTAAAATGCGTCATTTTTGACCATTTTATCTCTGACAACATTAAATCTTAATTTATTATTCTTTCTAAGTTTGCTTTTGGTATCTTTTCCTTTCCATGCTAAGGGCAATCTCCAATTATGCTTTTCTTCTTTTTATGCTGGTAACATTGCTTACAATGTTCGTCCTGGATACTGACCACGAGGACAAACTAAATTTGTGGCACAGGGATCTTTTATAACCGAAGCTTCGGCTGCCGATTCTCTTGACCAGACTTTGACTAAGAAAAGGTGGCTGCAAATGACAGGAATTTCAACTGTCCATTTCCGACTTACGCCCTGGAAAACGATTTCCGATTCTCTTGATCGGACTTTGACTAAGCAGCTGCAATGGCAGGAATTTTCAACTGTCCATTTCCGACTTATGCTTTGGAAAACGAGGTACGAGATATGGGGATTCTCCCCTAAAAAGTGACTTACGACTTACTCTGGTTGTTGTCAGTGCGCTTTTTAAAAGAGGAATGATTCTGGCCAATCCGTTGCGGGTACTAGAATTTATCCAGCCAAGAGCTTTAAACTTAATCCTTATCTAACTTATTTCAATACTACCCTCATCCCTTTAGATTCGAACCCTTATACGCTCCTAATACAACTTAGATTGACTTTCATTTATATTATTTTTAAATTCATTACGAACATTATTTAAATATTTAGTTTTACGATACTTATTTTAAACCCATACGAACATTATCCATATTTATTTATGCTACAATATTATTTTGAAACTATCACAGACACATATTTATTTATATTACAATATTACTTTAACCCATTACTTTAATTTATGTATTAACGTGCTGTAACGGAATATATGCCGTTACATTATTTTAAAATGAAAATAAAAAGATCGTAAATAGAATTTGATTTATTAAAAAGAAAAAAAAACTGAAAAAACTGAAAATTAAAAGTTGTTTAATATATATAGATCGCATGATGGACAACTTTAAAAACTTTTAAAAAAATAAAAATATTTGAAAGTAATTTTTTTTAGTAAAAAGTAAAGATATAAAGATTGATATTTTAAAAATAGAAATAATGTTGATTTCTATAGTCTTAGAAAATGGAAATGATTGTCTTATTAATTAAATGATTGTTCAAAAGCAAACTACCTCGTGAGGCATGTAAAATAAATTAAATGGTCAGATAAGAGAATACAAAGGAATTAAATGACCAATCCAAACACGAAAATGACAGCACGGACCATAACTGAAACACGAATGGATTAGTGACATCTTGCTCGTTGAATCTCAAGATCTAATGATAAGAGACTAATAAAAATATAAAAGCCAAATTATTATTATAATTGTTATCTTAGAGCTGACTATGAATAGATCGTTATAACTAGCTATATTGCAGATTTTCACGATGTGGAAGTCTGCAATAAATTTAATTTTCCGGACAACCAGCTGAGACCTCTGGATGACAGCTCCTGACCAAATGCATGGCAAGTCGCAGTTTCATTTCAAAGGACAAAATCTACGAAAGTGATCACGAAGATGGACTTCTCAATCTATTAAATCCGTAAAGTATAAACTATTGTGTCTATCTAATAAGAACTTTCCTAAAATTGCAAGTAATTAATAACTGAAAATAACTCTTATCTGACTTAAAGAATGCAAATTCAATTATTGCTATTTTTTTATGTAGATGTTTAAGCAATCATTTCCAGTTCATTTTTTTTTTGTGTGTATTATGTTCTAACTAAAATGTATTAAATTTAAGTTGTTTATAGACGCTTGCATGGATTCGTTTGCGGTTAATTATATTTTGGTTTTCATATTTTATCAAAATATATAGACATTCGATAAATAATGATACCTTACGGTGAGTATCTAAAATGTATTTATTCGGATGTCTTTTAAGTTATTGGTGACAACGCAAGTATCTTATGGTGAATACTATTGGGTTACTTATAAGTTTCCCTCTGCGATTGTCGGCATCAATAATTTTGTATTTTGATCATTTATGTTTATTTTGAAATGTTTTTGACCATGGAATCTATGTAAGCGATCTATACCCAACATTTTAAAGCAAATCTGTGCGATCTATTTAAAATAGTAATTTAAATTTTAAAAAAAAAAAAATATTAATGTTAAAATCTAAAAATAAATTTAATCTTCAATTTTAAATGTGCGTTAATAAAAATCTATTTGTGTGTTAATTACTGGCAGTGGCTTCTTTTATTTTATTGTTCTAAATATTTAATATATACTTTGAGAATAGAAGTCTATTGAAACTTATAAATGTTTTAAAATCTCTGCTATTCCACTGAGCTAGTGACATGGGCTAACGACCGGAATCAAAATTTAAAAAAAAAAAAAAAAAAAAATATTTTTTTTTTTTTTGACTTACGTATCTGCCTACTTTATAAATTTTTCTAGGTTCAAATGCCTAGATGGCGCCCGGTAGTGCAGTTTACGTAAGTCTCCTTCCCCGATCGTTAAAATGGACTCCCAACGTGGCACGATCTTTAATAAACCACGAGTGCCCTGAGAATGTTAAAAATAAATTATGCCAGTAAGATTTTTCTTTAAAAATGAGTATATACATTGAAAATGAAGCCTGTAATATTTTTTTTGAAATCAGAATATATTGTTTGTATTATATAAAGTTATGAAGTTTGTGTAAAAAGTACTGCCAGTAAGAAAATTGCGTATATGTAGAAATAAATGCGAGGAATAAAATGTAACAATTAATATAAATCATAATTTAATTAAAAAAAAAAAAAAAGTCTAAAATCACGTAACTTCTTTGACTTGCCTAAGTTAATAATGAAATGTAGGGAAAAGGGAACACTTGAGGGAGGAGGTGTAATCTCAGCTGGGGTGAAAAGGAAAGAATAGTCAGCATTTTTTCTTGTAATTACTAACCAAAGTTATGTCTTTTCATTAATAACCAAAGTTTTGTCTTTTAAAAAAAAAAAAATTAGTATAATCAATTTGTGTAACGTCATTACTAACACTAAGTAAATTCTTTTTTTTTTTAATGTTTTTGTTTTTGAGGAAGTTTACTGATATGTAACGGAATATATGCCGTTACATTATTTTAAAATGAAAATAAAAAGATCTTAAATAAAATTTGATTTATTAAAAAGAAAAAAAAACTGAAAAAACTGAAAATTAAAAGTTGTTTAATATATATAGATCGCATGATGGACAACTTTAAAAACTTTTAAAAAATAAAAATATTTGAAAGTAATTTTTTTTTGTAAAAAGTAAAGATATAAAGATTGATATTTTAAAAATAGAAATAATGTTGATTTCTATAGTCTTAGAAAATGGAAATGATTGTCTTATTAATTAAATGATTGTTCAAAAGCAAACTACCTCATGAGGCATGTAAAATAAATTAAATGGTCAGATAAGAGAATACAAAGGAATTAAATGACCAATCCAAACACGAAAATGACAGCACGGACCATAACTGAAACACGAATGGATTAGTGACATCTTGCTCGTTGAATCTCAAGATCTAATGATAAGAGACTAATAAAAATATAAAAGCCAAATTATTATTATAATTGTTATCTTAGAGCTGACTATGAATAGATCGTTATAACTAGCTATATTGCAGATTTTCACGATGTGGAAGTCTGCAATAAATTTAATTTTCCGGACAACCAGCTGAGGCCTCTGGATGACAGCTCCTGACCAAATGCATGGCAAGTCGCAGTTTCATTTCAAAGAACAAAATCTACGAAAGTGATCACGAAGATGGACTTCTCAATCTATTAAATCTGTAAAGTATAAACTATTGTGTCTATCTAATAAGAACTTTCCTAAAATTGCAAGTAATTAATAACTGAAAATAACTCTTATCTGACTTAAAGAATGCAAATTCAATTATTGCTATTTTTTTTATGTAGATGTTTAAGCAATCATTTCCAGTTCATTTTTTTTGTGTGTGTATTATGTTCTAACTAAAATGTATTAAATTTAAGTTGTTTATAGACGCTTGCATGGATTCGTTTGCGGTTAATTATATTTTGGTTTTCATATTTTATCAAAATATATAGACATTCGATAAATAATGATACCTTACGGTGAGTATCTAAAATGTATTTATTCGGATGTCTTTTAAGTTATTGGTGACAACGCAAGTATCTTATGGTGAATACTATTGGGTTACTTATAAGTTTCCCTCTGCGATTGTCGGCATCAATAATTTTGTATTTTGATCATTTATGTTTATTTTGAAATGTTTTTGACCATGGAATCTATGTAAGCGATCTATACCCAACATTTTAAAGCAAATCTGTGCGATCTATTTAAAATAGTAATTTAAATTTTTAAAAAAAAAATATTAATGTTAAAATCTAAAAATAAATTTAATCTTCAATTTTAAATGTGCGTTAATAAAAATCTATTTGTGTGTTAATTACTGGCAGTGGCTTCTTTTATTTTATTGTTCTAAATATTTAATATATACTTTGAGAATAGAAGTCTATTGAAACTTATAAATGTTTTAAAATCTCTGCTATTCCACTGAGCTAGTGACATGGGCTAACGACCGGAATCAAAATTTAAAAAAAAAAAAAAAAAAATTTTTTTTTTTTTGACTTACGTATCTGCCTACTTTATAAATTTTTCTAGGTTCAAATGCCTAGATGGCGCCCTGTAGTGCAGTTTACGTAAGTCTCCTTCTCCGATCGTTAAAGTGCGTATATTCAGAAAACTTTTATTTTATTGCTTTTTATTATTATACAAAGATTTTATTGGACTTGATTACTTTAAACCATTTATTTACTTCCTTTTATTAACTTACGTATTCAAAACTATTTTATTTTAATGTGCGTGTACTCAGAAAAAAAACTGTTCTAGAAATTCCGTTATCTTTTCATTTATTTAAACTGTTCTAGAAATTCCATTATCTTTTCATTTATTTAAACTGTTCTAGAAATTCCGTTATCTTTTCATTTATTTAAGCCTACAACTTTACTTTTACATCATTAACTTGACCCATTTATTTAACTTGATTTTATTGATTGATTTTCTTTTTTTTATTTGAGCTGTTTGTTTACGAGAATTTCTTCTTAATTAATATGTGCATGGAGAAAAAAAAATCTTTTATTTTGCGAAGCCTATGTTATTATTATTACTTGCAACATTTCATTTATTATTATTCATTCATTTTTAAATTTATTGTCTTAAGTTTTAAATAGAAGTTTCCGATTTAATTTATTAGATTTATTTACTTTAGAATAATCATATTCGTGCTCATTGTCCATTTCCAGTCCTTTTTGTTTATTTCCTTTACTATTCCGCCTGTTTACTAACTCTTAAACTATGTCCGGCGGCTCCTTTTTTCTTTCTACAAATTCTATAATATAAACTAACTTTCCTCTCTTATCGGTTCCGCTTTTATATTTTATTGCTTTATCTCTTTCTCTTTCCATTCTGTTTTCGACTTTGTAACTCAGAAAACCTTTATACCTAGACAAACTCCGAATTACTTCAATCTGAGAATATTTTTTTCTACACTTTCTCTTTGTTTTAAATCTATGTCTACAGCGAATGCGAACGTTTACTTTAACCTTTTTAAATTTTTGTAAAAACTTTTCTACACTATCTACTACCTTGAACTTATGTTTGTCTAATTTATTTATCACAACGCTATCTGATTCTAATTCAATTTCTATGTCTTTTATCACCTCAACTTCCTTTTCAACTTCCTGACTTTCTTTAATTAAATCTAACTCTATAACTTCTTGGTTCTTCTCTACCTTTACCGTTATCTCACATCTTATTTCTCTTACTTCTGCTCTGAGTTCTTTATTTTCTGTTTTAACCTGACTAATTTCTGCCTTCAATTCTGCTTTGAGTTCTTCTTTGAGCTCTTGTTGGCTTTGCTCAAATTTCTGACACAATTCTTGTTGACTTTGTTTAATTTCTTGACGCATTTCTTCCATCATATTCATCATCATTTTTATCATCATTCGCATCTCAGATACTTCTTCTTTCTCCTTTTCTACTAACTGGGGATTTTTAAAATATATTGGGCTTTCTTTTGGATCCATTTTCAAAAATTTCAATTTCAAAGTCCTAGCGCTTACGTTAAACTAAATTTAAATATGACTTATTTATTTATTTTTTCTTACTAAGACAGAAACTCATGCTAACTCCACCCTTTTAGTCCTTTTCTCTACCCGATCTAATGCTTTAACTCCACCCAAATATCAATTGTCTCTGATTTGATAGCATACATGTCAAAATCTCTTTTCATTTCGAAAAAAAAGTTTTCGGTCAATTCTTTTTTTTTAAATTAAAACACTTTTACATACGTAATTTAACTTTTGTATAAAACAAAATTTTCAAACAAGAAACAAAGTATTTAATTAACTGTCATTTATGACAAGTTTAGCCCACGTTGGGTAAAGCCATTTGAACCATGGGCACCAGCTGCTTATTCTAAAAGAATACTAAAAGAATAGACAACGCACTTTGAACAGTGGCCACTAACTCAATGCCTAAATCCATGACTAGCTCAGTTGTTTGTAGTCACTAACAGATTATATCTAATTAGTGGTTAAAAGACTTGATAAAGGAATTGTAAAAGGAATTTATAAAAGGAGATTGATAAAAAGAATTGACCGACAAATAAAGTTTAATTTTAAAGATAATTTATTAACTAACATTTATTTACTAAATTTAAACATTTTATAATTCTAATAAAACACACGCATATTTTAAATTAACATTTCTAAATGGTTTAAATATTCCTATAGATTTAATAACAGAACACTCTAATTTAACTAATAAATATTGATATAATGATCATGCACATATTAACGCATGTACACACATAATAATAATAAAGTATTACATAGCATTTGGAATTTAATCACACATATCAATAGTTCATTTATGTATGATATAAAGTTCATATAATTAGACTCTAGAAAGATTCGTACGAATTAATGCAGTGCAATGGCTATTACAGTATAAACGAAATAAGCAAATGTTTTTACCTAGGCTTTTGAATGTAGACGTAGAATTTTGTTCTCTTTGGTGGCTGCTTTCGGTGAGGATATTTCCATTATGAATGCTTACCAGCCGGCTGGGACTTTTCCTCGATGAGTTTTCTCATTTTCACGATTATTACTATTGGAGACAATTAAATACTGATGGAGATTTTCTAAGTTGTTACGTTGACATTATTTCACGGGCAGATCTTGCTGTTTTCATCGGACTTTTTAGGCTGTGGAGAGGCGTGAATTCCCAAAATCTTCTCAACACTGCATTTTGTTTCTTAACTGACTCAATTAATTTCTAAACTGCACTACTCAATTACTTTGTGAACTGCACTCACTCAACTAATTTGTGAACTGACTAACTGTCCGATAAAAAAAATCTATTTATACCTGTGACGTGTTGTCATTGTAATATCTCCTTCAAAGATCTGTTGTCAAAATTCCAGTGATAATCATTTGATAAACGTGTTGTTTTATTTTATTAATAACCATTGCCGTGTTTTTAATGATAATCTTCTTTTATTTTGCATACATTTTTATTTATTTACAAATTGCACATATATACACACATATATTTTTAATACAATTTACTATTTAGTTTTAACATTATTTTTTTTCTTTAATTAAACTTGAATGAAAAGAGACTTGTACGTTTTAACTTTTTAAATTATATTTTTACGAATACTAATAAAAACTCTTTACTTCCTTTTATAACCCTTAGTTTAATTTCTCTAATGAAACACCCATTTCCCCTTCTGAAATTAACGATAGAAAACTATTTGATTTTTATCTTTTCCGAAAACAAGCTACAATAAACTCAACATTTAATTTTATGTTTCTCTTTAACAAAAGATTATTTTAATAATATAATTTTAGATAAAATTATATGTGCCTATATCAATATAGGTACCATATATATATAAATTTATATTACAAATCGATGTCTGTATTTCTTCAAAATAATATATGTAAACTTATAAATAAATATAAATAAAGACTTTGAGAATAGTTGAAAGTGCTCCTGAGTGACATTTATATTTTTTGTTCTTTTTAACAAATTTTAATTACTGTATTTTCTAATATTTATTTATAAGTTTATATATATATATTGTAACGAGCACAGACGTTCGTTACATTGTTATTGTTTTTTATTTATTAAACATGAAAGTAAATTAAAAAGTTCGCATTTAAAAATTTTCTTTAAGAATTAAAAATTGAAATTAAATATCATCTTAAACTCTTATATATTAAATCGCACAGATAATGAAAAATTATTAAAATAAAACTTTATTAAAAAAAAGTATTTTAAAACTAAATTTTAAAAAGATTTGGAGATGAAATTATATCTTTAAATTTATCTTTAAATATATTTTTGATTTGGAAAACAGGTTAATTAATCAGAAATGGAAATGATTGTTAATTAGTTAAATGTAAACCAGCCTTCGGCATTTAAATGTAAAAACACCGGTCAGATAAGAAAACAATAGAAACTGTTAGCAAATAAGAAGAAATCCCTATGGAATCGGACCTCAACGAAAAGGATCATCTCATCGATGACGTAATGTTAAGTCAATCCTTCGAATACGTATAAAAGGAAAATTTGGAAATTATTAATTAGTGAGGAGTTATTGATGATTATTACGATGTAACAGCTAGGTGTTAGTGCTGAGGGGATTGAAAAAGACGCACAGCTTCAATCCCTTCAGTTCTGCTAAGAAAGGAAGAAAAATGAACCATCGTTTCTACATTGAGGACCAACTACACTAAAAAAATCTCCGGATGGATAAATAAATCGGCCACAGGATACCAATCTTCGGACGGCATGGGAATTCATGTTCAAACGGCAAGGAATATATGAAGATGAACTATTTAAATAACCGTAAGAACTTTAAAATTTATGAACAGTAAATTAAAAACTTTCCAGATTTAAATAATTGCAATATTATTCTATCTGACCGATATTATTTATTAATTAGTTATAATTTTGTTTAATGTATTTATTTTGTAAAATCATTTCCATTTATCTATTTTTTGTTCTTTAAGTTTTATTATGATTTTTGTTTTCCGTTAAATTAATTATAAAAATGTTAAACTTAAGTCGGGCGTGAATGGCTGTATAATATTAGGGGAGGGTAATCTTAGGTTATTTATGTCGTTGTTAGATTGGGTCAATGGATTGGATATATTGATGTAGTTAGTAGATGTAATCGGAGATTCGCTACTGGCAGAATCGTTTATATATATACGCCGCACTCACCCGTTTGCCTATGGAAGGAATTATAAGACGGAGAACACAGTTCCTTTCTATGGAGTTTTTTTTTTATTGTTCTTCTCGTTAGATAGATGTAATATTCCTATCTGATTGAGAGTCAATGTCTTTTCTTAATTCTTTTGGTGCTGCCGTATTTCGTATTACATTGAATACATCGATATATCAGATGGATTGATGCCAGTTTGACTGCGAATTTTAGCCTAAGGTTAAATAGGGATAGAATATTTTAATTTCAGTGCAAATCTATGTAGTATTCAGACTCGATTCTAAATAAAAATGCATTAAATTTAAGTTGTTTATAGACGCTTGCACGGATTGTTTATCGGTTAACTATGTTTTGCGTTTTCATATTTGATCAAAATATATAGACATTCGATAAATAATGATACCTTACGGTGAGTATCTAAAATGTATTTATTCGGATGTCTTTTAAGTTATTGGTGACAATGCAAGTATCTTATGGTGAATACTATTGGGTTACATATAAATTTCCCTCCGCAATTGTCAGTAATCAATAATTTTATATTTTGATCGCTTATGTTTACTTTGGAATGTTTTTAACCGTGTAATCCATGTAACCGATCTATAGCAACTTATTATAACAAGCTTTTATAATCCCATCTGTGCGAACTTAATTAAAATGTAAAATTAGAATGTAATAGTAATTAAAGGTAAATTAAAGTCAAAAATCAAAGTAAAAAAATAATGTTGAATGTTAAAATGTAAAACTAATAATAAAATAATTTTAAATCTTATATATATGTGCATAAATAAATGTTTGTATGCTAATTACTGGCAGTGGCTTATTTTATTTATTATTTAATATTGAAATATAATTGGATAAGATATTATATTATTTAATCTCTGCTATTCCACTGAGCTAGTGATATGGGCTAACGACCGGAACCAAAATATTAAAAAAAAAAAAAAAATTTTTTTTTCTTACGTATCTGCCTACTTTATAAATTTTTCTAGGTTCAAATGCCTAGATGGCGCCCCGTAGTGCAGTTTACGTTAGTCGCATTTCTCCGGATCGTTACAATATATATATATAGTATCCTTTACAATTGGTACTGACAATTAGGTAGGGTAGGAAAAATAGCTATATTAAAAAAAGTTATTTTCTACCATGTAATTTTAATTTTATAGATAGTAGGGGTTCAAACTCAGTAGATATGAGCTTATAAAGATATATTAGATAGTTTGAACTCATTTTGAGATGAATTAAATATAAAATGATACAATCCATTGTTTAAAAGATAATATTAGTTTTTATTTATTTAAAAAATACTACAGAGATAGAATAGCTTAATTATAGCAGTAAATATTTTATATTATATGTTTAAGGTAATTATTTTTGTTTAGAATATTTAAATAATAGTTAGTTTAATATTAGTTTAGAATGTGCTGGAAATATCACATGGTTAGAGATTATTGTATGAATATGTGGGCTTTCAAAAATTAGGGAAAGAAAACTTTAATTTTAACTTATTAACAAAAATTTGATACATAATAAAGTGTAGCAAATATAAAATCTAGAGATAATATTAGAAAAGTAATAATGACAATTTATTTAAATGTAATATTTTATTTTTAAATCAATTTTAGGTCATTAAAATATTAAAAATTGTTTTAACAGAGATATTTAATTTTTTAAATAAAATATTTAATATTTAAAGTATTAAATAATTTGATAATATTTAATCATCGATGTCTCATAATTTTAAACCTTAATTTTAAAAATAATATTGATGTAGTTATGTAAATGAGCAGGTTTGTACAAACAGTATTGACCAATAAAATTATTGGATTAAGACCAGTATAAAAACAAAGGTTGAGCCTAGTCTAGACAGATTTTCACAGATTCTTAGTGATTTACAGATTGGCAGATTGTTCTTTGTGATTAATGTTTTTTGAATTTTGGCTGCTCTGTTTATCATAATTTATATGTGAAGAATAATTTTGATATTTATAACTATATTTTTTTATAATGTGACAGTAGTAATTTCTTTTAAATTATTATTTTACTTAAAAGTATTTTGAAAAATATAATTTGAATAACTATTTAAATAATAATTCACTAAACACCAAATTTCCCTATCAGTCTATTTTTTTTTGAAACTTGACATAGGATCTCAATAAATCTATGGAATATGGTAGTAGCTACTTAAATATTGGGTCAATGAATACTAAATGTCAAGGAATATACTACAACAAGACTGGTTAAGATTTATATAAGAACTTTCAAATTTTTATAAATAGTATGTCTGAAGTAAGTGAACATTTTTTGTAATAACTTTATCATATTCCAATGAAAATAATTTATTAAAGTCAATTAAGAGAAATCAGATACTTATTAAAAATCTTTATCATAATATTAAATTTGAAAGAAAGAAAATTAAAACTCTGCATTTAAGTTTAAAGACTGAATTTAAAATGTTTCATGTTATGATGAATGACTGTTTTATTATATAACTGATAGCAATAATTCATACTTAATTTGTTTTTAGAGTAATTTAAAATGGACTTATGATTAAAAACAATGTATTTAAAGACAGATTGAGGAACATAACTTTTGAATATCTTTTATGCTTTTAAAAGAACTTGCTATTGATCAAATCAATAAATAAATTATATACTTTAAAAATAACTTTATTTGGATTTGGAATAAATGAACTCTGATAAATTTTTTTAAAAAAATTGAAATATCAGATAATAAATGTTTTGAATGATATAGTGGTTTTTTTACCTGGAAAAGAAAAATATTTAGTGAAAAGATATACATTTAAAAGGATAAAAATCATAAATTTTTTAAACAAAGAAATATTTATCTTAATGTATAACCTACATGTCTGCTGATAAACATAAATAAATAATATATTATATAATGTCTTCATTAATGTTTTTGACTGATGAAGATGCAAATATTATTTGTGCTATGTTTATTATATTATATTCGCTATATATAATGGCCAAAACTAACAAAGTACATACTTACGAAAAGAAATATTTTAATATAAAATGGATTCTAGAATTATTATTTCATGACGATATTATATGCCTGGTTAAAAAATTTCAGAAAGGACTGAAATAAACATTTTATCTTACAGGATGGTTAATATTCTTCTTAGATTTTAGTGGATTTTATATTATTACTTCTACATTTTTAATGGCACTGAGGGAGGAGTATGATTGTGCACAAAATTTTTCCCCATAACTAGGCAATGGGAGATTCCTGACAAGCATTCACCTTATAAACAGGAGGAGGGAAAAAATATTTTCGTAACATTAAAACTTTATTATTTTTCTTTTTTATATTAAGTCTAATGTTAATATTTAGAATATTATATTTTTTAATTTTAAAACTAACTTTTTGTTATTATATTTTAAATTTAATCTTAAAATAGATTAACTTCGTTATTGTGTTAAATAAAAAAATGGGTATTCAGAAAGTAATTTTCTGAACAAGGTAAATTACAATCATAATTGTTTTTTTAAATATATGGCTCAAGAAATGGACTACCATAAATGACCTCAATAATGGTTGAGATCATTGGTAATTTTGTTTTATTATTTACATTACATTTCTGTTTGATGATTCTGTTTTTAAAAATGATATATTTTAACTAGTATTTTTTTTAATTGCATATTTCTTGAATTTAATATTAAACAGTGGAATGAACCATTGATAGAATTATTTGTTGTTTTCTCATCCCTGGTGTTCACCTTGAGATATTGCTATTTCAAGGTCAATTCCTAGAAATATACCATTTCACCAGCCTTCACCCAACAAAAGAGGAATTTTTCTACGTTATAAATGCAGAAAAGTTCTCATGTTATGTTGGACAGAGAAGGTAGTGACAGAAGCCAACACAAAGAGACATCTTTCTATGATAAAACACAGAAAAAGTTCCTGATGGCTGCCAGTTAAGGCTTTTTTCTATGCTAAAAGCAAAGAGAAAGAAATGCCTTGATTGGCTGCCATAATAGTTGATTTTGTTCATCATTTTCTCAGAATAGTATAATATCTATTTTCTCTGTAGTTTCATGTGAGAGTGTGTGTATTTGAAGCAATCGTAGTTTTTTTAAAATTTGATAAGATGTCTATTTTTTTTAATGTGTTGTAACTTACTTTACTGTTGTAAGTTTAGTAATAATGTCCTGAAGATTCCATTACGAAGGGGTAACTCTCAAAAATTGCTTTTAAGGGTGCAGAAAGGAAAAAAATTGAAGGATCACGTGAAAAGTACAGTTTTTGCGAGAATTCATCTGTGACCAGTTACTTTTGCTATATATATATATATATGCACAAACAAAAACAATCCAGTGTCTAATTATTAGGAATTACTTGTCTGAAAAAGAAAATTAGTCGATATTTTTTTTTTTGTTACATTTATTATTTCAAAATAAGATTAGTTTTTATATCTACACACTAACAAAAACAACCCAGTTCCTGATTAATTACTGTCTTAAAAAAAAGGAAATTCAATGGGGTTTGATTTTTTCAATGGAGTATTTGAATTACGGTTTGTTTGTTTTTATATATACACAAGATTTTCCAAAAAAAAAAAAAGAAACCCACTTTCTGATTAATTACTGTCAAAAGAAATGCAAATTAGTTGGCTATCATTTTTAATTTAGTATTTCAATAACAGTACCCTTTTTATATAGACAGACTTAACAAAAACAACCCACTTTCTGATTCATTACTGTCCCCCCAAAAAAAAAGAAAACGGAAATTAGTCAGGTATCATTTTTCAATTGAGTCTTTCAGTGATGGTCCTTACTAATAGTAGTCGGGTACATTACTTTTGATAGATTTAGAATTACGTTCTGCTTTTTTAATAAAATGATTGATTTACTCTTGACCAAAAATACCGTAACTTCCAAAAAAGACACACATAAAGTCCAAAAAGAAATGAGAAAAAAAGCCCCGTAACTTTAAAGACACACACACACAAACTAAAAAACAATCTAAGATTAATAAACATTGACTTATTATGTCTTGCTTTTGAATCAAATTATTGATTTATTCTTGCAAAAAAATACCGTAACTTTAAAAAGACACACATAAAGTCCCAAAAAATAATTCGAAAAAGCCCTGTAACTTTAAAGACACACACACACAAACTCAAAAACAAGATAAGATCAATAAACATTTACTTATTATGTCTTGCTTTTGAATAAAATTATTGATTTACTCTTGCAAAAAAAGAGACCGTAACATTAAAAAGACACACGTAAAGTCAAAAAAAAAATTAGAAAAACACTGTAACTTTAAAGACACACCCAAACAAACTCAAAAACAAGATAAGATTAATAAACATTTACAAAAATGAAAAAACTAACATCATATAATAGTATTAGTAGAATATTTTATTACAAATCTAAGAAATCAGATCTTATTAGATCAAATCGATCATTTAGGTCTGGCTCGGAATCATTATATGTATATCTTTTTGATTAGCATCAATACCATCCTGTGGCAAACACCAAGGATGAGAAAACAACTGAATTATCATTGTGTATTTTTATAAATGAAATGATGAATGCAGATGAATGTCTTGAAACATCCAAGGTATTTTAAATACTTATTTAATGTTAATGCTTGAATATGCCTACATTATATAACATAATTATGTTATTAATATGTTATTTTTATGAATGTTATCTGTTGAAATACAGAAAAAGATATAATATTCATTAAGGCTGTAGCCTCAATCACATGCATATAAAATGCGATAGTAGGGACCTCTCCAGGTCTTAAAACCACAAGTTTACTCTTGGAAGAAAAGAGGGGAACCCCTCTTCTTCCAAGAGTAAGCTTGTTTTCTAAATTATATAATAATAAATAAATACATGTACAGTACTGATGTATGTTTTATCATGACCATTGGTGCAGGAAACCTTTTAAAAAAACCATCTGGACATGAATTTATATCTTTGTTTTTTTTTTTAATATTGTGTTTTGGAAATTATTTTAGAATGTGGTTTGTACATTTTACATATTAAGTGAGTTATTCAGTGTAGAAGATATAGAATGGTGGTTGGGAGAGTAATATTCATATGAAATCCTAGGTGTTAGGGATATGTTGAAATCTGATATATATGAATTACATTTTCACACTTTGAAGTTATTAAAATATATAGATAACATAGGACTAAATATCATTTTTCATGGACAGTTGCATTTCCTTATCATCAATAAATGTTATAATAGAGCAATGACTAGAATCTTAGGTTCCTGGTGAATACATACCTATTATTATTTTGCACTGTCTCCATGATGATAATAGGTAACTCATTTAAATCAGTCTAATAACGATCTATTACCACAGAAATCATCATAGAGGATAGTTTTATAAGTTGGTAAAGTAAGGATTAAATCATTTGAAGTTGATAATTTGTAAGAGGACAAGATGTAGTATATAGAAATTTCTTTTGCTAATGATGTTGAAATGTTGGTTGGTTGTCATAGTATATAACATAAGAGAGAAATAATTGATACTCTTACAAATATTAGAAATCACGTAGCTCAACCAGATACATATTTAAATTGGAATGGAAATGAGAATAGTGAAAATGATTTTTCTATGATTTGATGAATGTAAGAGTATAAAAACGAAAGAAATGTAAACATCAAGCAATATAATTTATTGATAGATCTTTAAATTTTCTTGTAAATAATTCAAACCAATTTAAGTTAGAAAAATTTATAAGATTATCTCTAAAATATTTTTGCATAATAGTTACTTTTTTTATAGAGGGAGGTATTCATGTTTTTATTTAAAATTTTCTGATATTCAAATATCTGGATGGTACTTTGCTAAACTGTAAAAAAAGTCTTTAATAATTTTTTTTAAATACTTTATTTGTTGAATTTTAAGAAATATATTTTAAATATAAACTTATATTAATGCATTACATTATAAAAAAATTATAACAGTATAAGTATAATATTAAGTTTTTTAGAAATTGGGAAATTTATTGTAACTGTTTCCAATACAAAATTATGGAATATTATTTTACTGAATGAGAATTATATATTGTCATTACTGTTGTTTTATTTTATTTCAAATAGTTGGAGTGATGGCTATTTTATTTTTATTTCCTGTCATTTATTAGTAAGATTTATTGTAAATATATATTTTTTAATGTTAAGTAATGGTAATTCTTATATCTTTTGTAAAAATATTTTTTTATTTATATTATAACCTTATTGGAATGGTATAATATTGTTTAATTTATAAATAATTTTTAATGGGTTTTTTTTACAGAAAAATTATATTTAATCAAGTTATGATTTATCTGTGGGTTGCTCATTTGATTTTTCATTTTACATGCATGATCTACATAAATTAATAATTTGAAATATTACTTATTTAGCACATGATTCATAAAGATTACTTAGATATTATTTCTATTATATTTGATTGAGTAACAAAGTATATTATTATTGTGGTAGAAGATATAATCATTGGTAATTATTCTTAAATCGATACAATACCAATGAGAGACTATTGATATTTTCACAGTATTCAAATACATTATATTTTTTTAAAATGCCACATTAAATAAAGAAAGATTATACAATGTTTATTTAAAATCTTATATTATTTATGTATTATTGCTAAACTTTATTCATTAAATAGATTTAATGTTGAGGGTCATTAAGTTATTTTACTTGCTTATTGTTGTTATTACTTTGAAAGAGTGGTTAGATATCATGTAAAATTCCTCATCATATTTAATTACAATGTGGTAATTTATTTATTTATTTTGTTATTAGTTTGTTAGAAATGAACCTGAAATTATTATTATTATTTTTGGAGAATTGTAAAATTTTCTATTGAAAGATGATAAGTAAGACATTTCTAGTTAATGTTAAATGTTCAATTAGTATTTTGTTAAAGGAATAATAAATCATTTGTTATTTTTGTAATAAATTTATAAATCATATTTTAGGATTATTAGATGTGTGTTTTAAGACATGAGAGTATTACATGGTAGTTTTGTCATGTGAATTTAGTGGGGTAATATTTTTATGCCATTGGAAGTGTATCTTTAGGGATGTATCCTAAATGTTTAAGCCAGTGTACGTTACTGAAAGTCTCATGTAAAGTTTTATAATTATATTTGTTAATTTTGATAGAACCAATTTGGAATCCTAATTATTTATTATGAACCTAAGTGTTATATTTTAATTCAATAAGTGTTTTAAATTTAATTATTGAAAAATATTGTTTTATTAGATATTGTATGTTAGCAATGCATCTTGAGCTTGTGTGAAGAGTGCCTGGTTTTCATATATTTAATAGTTATTGTCTATATAACAGATTGCAGTTTAATATTGTTATATTCTAATTAGTGGGATTCTTTTGTTCAGATTTTTTAAAAAGAAGGGTACAATATATATATATTGTAGCCCTTTGACTACATTGCTATATTAAAAATTAACAATAATAATGGGCCTTTATTTAATTTAAATATTTTATGTACCAAATGATATATTTTAGACAATTTTCTTTAAATAATTGTACAACATTTTTTTAAATATAATATTATTTTAAATATATAATATAATTTATAAATGTTGGTAAAAGAAAGAAAACTATAAAATCAGTTAAACAATTTCATTTGGTTTTTTCCTTCAATAATTTTATATAATGACCAGTTGATTTTAATTTCATTTTGGTTTTTAAAAGTATTAAAAAAATAATTTTCTCTTTAGTAAATTATGTAATAATTTTAAGTGAGATAATGTTTTGTATTTAGGAATATTTTGAAAAGAAAAAAAATTTTTTAACATTTTGTTAAATTTTATTTAATCATTATTTTCTCTTTATCTCTCTTCAATACTATATGCAGTGTTTAATCATTGTGATTAAACTAATTAAAAAGGAATTTAAAAACTGATTGGAATTTTTTAATTAATAAAAAATGAGAGAAATATCCAAACAATTGTGTTTGTAAAAATTAACCTAAATGATTATTACTAAATTTTGTCATATTGAAGGCAGATATATTATTGGTTTGAAGTCAGAGTTGTTCAAAAAAATTAAGGGTGTGGGTTGGTAAAAAGACCTACATGTTTTGTGAAAAGTAGTCAGTCTTAATCCAGCTGCTGAAGAAGTCAATAAAACACCAGAAGTTCCTGTCTTAACTGCTAGAGAAGAAAAAAGTGTTAACCAAGCTGTTAGCACACTATGAGTTTAGTTATATGGTATTTATGTATTAGATATGCTATGCATTTTTACATCCACATTGTTCCACCCATAAATTTCTAACCTTGTGATTCCATTAAATAAACCCAGCAATCTCTTAAAATAACATGAACACCAGAACTTCTGACAAATTTAAGTGATAAATTTACACAAAAATAATAAAAACCCATTATAACACTGAATAAAAATAGGTACTCGTAACTTTTTGCTTCATCGTGGCAATTGAGAATAGAACAATGGCATCTGTGAGAGAAGCAGTGATCAAACAAAATGTGGAAGAGATTGCCGGAAAGTATATAAAACTGAGGAATTATGATCTGCCAGTGGAAACTGCACAGAGAATATGATGCTTTCATTTGCATTCTGGATATTTAAAAAATCAGTCCACCACATTGATTCCATTTTAATAAAAGTTTACTTTTTTCCCAAATCTGAGGAACTATGATCTTCTGGCTGCACAAATGAAATGATGCTCTAGTTTTCTATTTTAATAAAATTTTTCTATTTTTTCTCCTTTAAAATTTATAAAACTGAAGAACTATGATCCAGCTGCTTAGAGAAGATGGTGCTTTTGTTTACATTCTGGACAATATTAAAAAATCATTCCACATCATTGATTTTGTTTTAATAAAAGTTTAATAAGTTTTTTAAAAATTTTGATAAAAGTTTACTAATTTTTTTTTTTAAACAAAATAAATGTTGTTAGACATTTCTTGATCAAGATCCTATGTAGTTATTATATCACATAAATACATGCTTTAATTTCATTTTTTTTAAATTTTATATGTCCATTTTTTACTTTTCTGACATAGTTAATAGATGTATTTTTTATTTGTTTTGCTGTTCATTTTGTAGTTAATATACTTATTATTTTTGTAATTAATATACTTATTTTAAGTGATTAAATTGGTGTATTTTTTTGCATATGTAGTATTATTTTGTGGTAATTTTGCTTTAGTGTCCATTTTGTAATTTCATGCCAGAGTTAATATACATAATAATTTTAATTTTTAAGTAAAATTTGGAATTACTAGCCATGTTTGTGATGGAGAATGCCATACCTTGTGTGGGTGGGAGAGGATGGCTTTGACACTACCTGTTTTATTTAGTAGCATAATGTTCTTATTATTTTTGTATATTAATTTATATTTTTCATATTGTTAAAAATGTACTTTTTCAGATTTATTCTAGTGGATTAGTGTTACATATTAGAGTTACTATACCTTTTTACATACATATCAGTCTTGCAATAACATTCTAAATCATGTGAAAATGTCATGAAATAACATGTACACATTTGACAAATTTATTATTTAGCTTTATCAGAAGTTATAGTATACACATTATTTGATGTCATTGCAAGATTAGAAAGTTATCAGTGGACTAATATAGATGTGAAAAGTTGTAGCAGGTTGAATATGTAAATACCAAAATGGTTTTTACAATGAAAACTAAGTCTAAATTTAGATAAAAGCTAACATCACTTTCCTCCATGTAACATGTTTTACTAGAATAAAATATGGAGAAGAAAAATGATTCTAAAGTAATCTGTAACCCAATCTCCAATCAAGAGCATGAGTGTCTCTGCTTGATCTGAAAATTTTTTTGAAAATAAAATGGATAAATTCGTGTTTGTTGATCTCAAATTACTGCATATCAAAAATGGACAAATGAATTATGTATATTGTGTAAAAGCCTCCAAGAAAAAAATTTATGAGTAAAACTGGAAATTATGACTGCCAAGATGAACTCCAAAGAAGAATAAACCATGGTTAAGGATATTTTAAGGTACACATTGTATTTTTTATTTATAGCAAAAATATCTTTTTTATAAATGTAATAATTTTATAAAAGTAATAATTGATAATTTTGAATAATTTTATTAATTTAATAATTTCTTGTGAAATATGTTTTTTTAAAAGAATAAAAAATATTTATTTACATTATAACACAGACTTAATATTACAATTAAAATAAAACAAAATGATAAACAATAGTTATTGCATTATCAATTGTTATTGAAATAAGCATAAACAGAATACTAATGCAGATCAATACTACCAATAATTCAATATATTTTAAAATACCTGAAGTAGGGCTACACACTTACACATATAAATGCCTTTAATGTGCTTATAAAAACACATCAACAAAAACTTAAGGGCAAATTATGGTAAAGAATAACTCAATACTGGTTACTTGACCTGTAAGTGTTGCATAAGCCTCAATCTCTACTTTGGAGAAGCTTAATAAAATCTAAAGTAGCAGAAACCATCAAAGTCACTGCTGTAGTTAGTACATGAGAACAGGAAAAATATCAATGAAGTGAAAAATAAGGCATAGTTATAAAATAATAAATGGCAAGTTTATCCCACATTTACACACAAATACACATAAACTCGCATAATGAAATATAAAAACAAATACAATTATAAAGCCATACCATACAATAGGAATTAAAATCACATTCATACATACACTGACCTTAAATAATATATTCGTTCACATACAATTCATAAAATAACTTTCTTGTTCTGGGTGCTTATTATCACACTTGTATATCAATGGTATATAACTTCTGAAAACTTTAAAAAAATTATATTTAAATTTCTGTTACCTTAATATTTATTTGCATAAATATCATTAACTAATCTTTTAATTATAAAACTTTAATTAGGTATAATTCATTATAAATTTTTCTTTAATTAATACTTTTTTTTATTTAACTATATATAAAATAAACTCATAATCCCCATTTTGACTTTAAAAATATACATGCCAACATTTTTCTCTTTATATATAAATTATTGAATAACAGATTTTTATATTTCATTTTTTTTTATATAGCCCTTTGTACTTTTTATCATCATATTTTGGCATGAATCTCTTTTATCTTTATAATATGGGTATTTCATAATTAAATGCCCTGATTTTTTATAATCACTTATTCATAACACATTTTCATGAAAAGGTGGATTTAAATTTGATCCATTATCCATTCATACAGACTCTGATAAAAAAAACAACAACAAGATAATCAAGCAAATGCAGTTCTGTGATTTACATTTTTTATTACATATACTACAGAAGTATTGATTTGACTTTCCCAGTGTGAATTAAACCAGCAGTAAAATGTTGATTACTAATGAAAAGTCTTTTTGACCTGATATGATATCTCTCAATCCGGAACTTAATTTTTCTTTTTTACTATGTTAATGTGTTTTCCTGAGATGAGTAGTAATAAACAATAGGCCCATTTTCAATGAGGTATCCTGGTACTGATCTATAATTATCCAATTGGTCATTGGCAAAAACTAAATATTTTTATAGAGGCAGAATTCTTTTATTATACATTTTCTCCTTTTTGACAGGCACATTTTTTTTATCATGAAATTTTATTGTGAGCTTAAAGAATTACATTATAGCAATAACAGTGTTGTGTTGTTAACAGACCCTATAATAAAGGTTACATAACCTAATACCAATGGTCTAGGTGTAAAAAATCAACTGTTCAATCACAACTTGTCCATTGCTACAAGGCTCCATGTTATGTTGGAGCTAATTTTTCATCTCTGTTTCTGATTTTATTCATTGATTAAGTGACTTTTCCAATAAGTTTTTATGCATAATGGGCAGATTTGACTTTGTTCCATTTGCTTTTATTCATTACTCTCCTTCTCCTGATTGAAAAAATATCTTCTTTAAGGTCTCCACTATCTATAATATTTTTACTGTCTGTCTTACTGTTTATTTTACTATAGCAGGTTGTCATATCATAACTAGTACAGTTGTCTGTGGTTATTCCATAGTAAATTGGTCTCTTTAAACTATTCTGTGGTGTCTCCCTTATGTTTAGAGTTCCTCACATGTTTTTGCCTGTGCTAAATTTTTTCATAGTGTTTTCGATAGTCTTAGGGTCTTTTATTTACAAAGTTTTCTTCTACATTTTATATAACAATGCTCAGTTATTTTTTTTAAGTCTAGAGTGATTCTTTATTCTACTTCTTTCAAAATATACCTATTTTATTCCTCCAATTTTTCAAATATTTTTATGTCATCTATGATAGGCAAAAGCTAATTTACACATTCCTATCATTGCAATCAGTTTTATCATGATCTTTCAAATAATATGTTTTAAAAATAAAAATCACATATATTGCAACTAAATATTAAATTCATTTACTGCTTTCATTACTAATTCAAAATACATCACAAGACCTGAGCTTACATATTCATTTTCAAGAACTAACTATATTTCCTTCCCAGATTGGCCACCTATCATAAGCGTGAGTACTCAATTTATGCTGAATGTAATATTTATAAAATCTTTATGCAGTGCTGTTTTAACTATATTTCCAAACAGACTAGTGCCTGCCTTAAGGCCTTTATCAAGAGTTACTGAATCTGGACCAAATGCACATGAATTTTTTGCATCTAATGCATTTTTAATCTAGTAGCTACCATCTTTTTTTTTTCATTATCATGCTACCAGCCTAAAATTCAAAGATGTTCTAATATTTTAAATATTTAAATACATGAGGATTTGAACTCAGACTTTCAAGCTCTTTTCAATAATCCATTCCATGTTATATAACTGATACACATAACTACATACATGTGAAAAAGATAAATGATCTCTAACTGATGAGTACTGGTTCTGCACAAAATACATTTATTGGAAATCTTTTATTTTTCTCACATGTATGTGGTCATGTGTATGAGTTGTATAAAATGGAATGGCTGGCTGAAGAAAGCTTGAAAGTCTGGGTTTAAATCCCCTATAATTAATGCTTTAAATGCAAATCAGTTTGCTTGTATAGTTACATAGATCTAATCCCAGTTCAATATACATATATTTTACTATCTTTATCTTTTTAGTAACTTTTGGAACCATTACTTGTTATCTAGAATTGGTATAAAACCAAAACAAATAACAATATTACATAATCGCAACATATATATATATTTCAGACTTTCAAATTGATAAAAACATATTGCGATTATGTAATATTGTTATTTGTTTTGGTTTTATACAAGTGCTGACTTTTGAGTTAGTATTTTAGATCTAGTTTCTACAGACCCAACCTGGAGGTAGGGTTAACGATAAAGATTTTTGAATTATTTCTCTTTCGGCACTTATAAAATAAAGCTTGTTTAGAGCTATTGGTAAGCTCCATCTAGTGATCATTTAAATGCAAGCTTAAAGGCAAGTTATGAAATTTATATATATATATATAATGTTTCCAAGCACTAAGATTGAGTAATCAATTGGTATTAGATTGAGTGCCAATTAAATTCTTATCTATTGTTGCCTTATACATATCTCCAGTCTAAGCTGGAGAAAGCCTTTATTAATAAAAAATTCTGAAAATGGAGGTGGGCCTGTGAATTGTTTTGAATATACTGTGCGAAAATGGTTGATGGATAAGAGAATGCATTACATGCACCTACATTTGATACAGATCTAAAATTCATCACTAATGAAAGTCATAGATCAGAAGCTAGTCCAGAATATAGATAAAACAACATTGGTTGAGAATTAATAAATTCTACATTTAACATATACTGATTACTCGGTCTTACATTAGATAAAAAGACTAAAATAGAAAAAGTTATATTTGAGATTAAATAGCTTTTTATGAAAACAAAACGAAAGATCATTTTTAATCATCATTTTACAAAACAAGCTATCAGCTATATTTTCCATTGTTTACATTTTTTCTTCTGTCATAATAATTTCATTCATTTCAAGAAATAAAAGCCCATTTATCTTAACATTCATAAGTGTCATTAGTTTAAATGGTATGGATTTTTTAATATATAAATATAACTGACATAAACTGATATCTTTGGAAAAAGTTATTGATTGATAAAAGAAATGAATCGATTTGTGACCACTCTGCTACAAAGAGAAAGAAACTATCCAACATGTTCTCTTTAAGTCTCCATCACTTCAAATATGCAAACTCTCATTACCTCTAGCATTAAGTCCCAATCAATGTCACTCATCATACTCTTTAACAGCATAGAGAGAATACTCTTCTCTAGTCTTAGAGTAACTATTTTTATTATATCCACTCTTTGATATCTTAGATGCCATTTTTGATTCAACCTTAATCACAAAAAAAAAAAAAGGAGAGAGACTGCAATCACATTTTTATAACAAATAAATAAAATTTTAAAAATCACACTTCTAGATATATATGCAGCCGCATGAAACTTAATAATCTTACCTTCATTATTATAACTACTGGTCATTAAAATTGAACATGATATTTGCTTTAATACCTAATACTTTTCATTAACTATATAGTTTCCTCTTTTAAAAATTTATATATAATAAATTAACCATCTAATCGAATATTAACCCATAAAACCAGTTTAAATCTAACAGTATATTTCACATCCTAATATATATATATACATTACTCGCAGGTGTGCACTATTAACTTCGTTAATCCCAGTTTCAGTATTGTGTATATATTGTGATGTACACATGTTGTCATCTATAGTTTCCTTGTAGTTTATAAATAACTAAATAAATAAAACAATTAAAAAGGTCATCTATTTAATAAAATATGTTTTATTTGTTTCGAATGAATCTAGAATAAGTGAACCATTTATTTATTAAATTTAAAAATGAAATATTTTTACTTGAGTTATTATCAAATGATAACAATACCTTATTAGGATTAAGAAGAAAGAGAATTACACATTCACAAGCCAGTGTTTAAGAAAGTAAAAGACTGCATTTTGTGATATGATAACTACACAAATAATATCTGCAAGAACACACAGATCTTCTTTTGCTTAAAAATTTGTGTTTATATTAACTTTTATAAATATATTCAGGACATATAGCAAAGAAATATGCACTGTGAGTAAGGCAACATAAAGAGAGAAACATGAGCTCCCCTTTTATTTGGTATCTTTATGATTAAATGTAATGATTACAATAACAAACACTAGGTTTAACTGCCATGAAGGTATAAAATTATCAAAATTTATCATGGATTGTAATATCAACAAAGGATTAATTGAATATCATTTAAAGATAAAAATGTTCATGGAAACCTACATTTATACTTTGTTATCATCAATATGCCAAGGAAAATGTCATGGGATGATGGAATCTAAGCAGAAGTTATATATATATAAGCTAAAATTAGTAAAAGATACTAAGAGAAAAATTTCTTTTAAATTATCTAAATGAAATAAATTTCATTTGTCAATAATGGGTAAGCTTATAATAGTAGCTTAATAATCAAATGTTTAACAAAGTCCCTTTTTATTAATAATTTTTATTATAAGGCAATTTTGTCTTATCATTTGATATAAGCTTAAATGAATAACAGACTCACTAATTAAAACTTAAATCAATTGTTATATTTTTTTTGTGAGAATTTGTAATTAACCCTTTATGATTATGATTTAATAATTTTAATCATAAATCTTTTTTATTAATTGTAACCTAGCAGAATAAATTGTAAAGATATATTATATGATATTAGATTGCAGTTGGTAAATTAGAGTTATGATCATTATTTTTGCTACCTCAGTGAGTTAATGCCTATTTCAATAAATTTATATTATTATTATTGAAATAGTTAAGATTTTACTTCATTAACGCTTAAATAAATTAATATATATATGAAGGTAATTCGATTTTTGTCGAACACGAAAGAAACTCTGGACATGCTTTTCTACCTACCACAGCCAGTGTCGTTTGCTCTGAAACAAACGACACCAAACGTAAAGTTAGGGAAGCTTACTTCATTGTGGCTGACCCATTGGCAATCAACAGAAGAGAGGCCTGCTATTCCCTATCTCGTAAATGGTCCACGTAACATCTGCATATAAATTTGCATAAAATTTGCATAGTTTTACAGTTGTTAACAGAATAACTCGCCATGGGTGTGGAACTGTGGACTGTCCCGGGGGCGCTTGGCAGTAAAAGTTTTGACAATTTATTAATAGCTTCATTAACTGTGTGCAGAGCACATATATATATATATTAATTATTATTATTATTATTAATCTAAGTACTTTGATTTTTCCTATTGCATGAATCATTATAAAATTATTTTATTACACAATTTTATTTTTAATTAATTGTACAACCATACTATACTTTATCATCAAACAAATCATTACTCATTAAATTGTATCTGCTTTGCTAAGCAAGATACTTCTCTGGACCATTGGAACCTTACAAATTCATAAGGCCAATGTAAGTATAAATCTACAGTGCCATACAGCCATTGATGGATCAACATATTTATTTGACTTTTTATTAGTTATATATTTTATTTGTGTAAGTACAATATTTATATAGTATATTTAGGTTGTCCAAATATTTAATGTATAAATAGAGAAAAACACTTGTTTCATGGTCTTATTTATTTTATGCAGTAGCCTAAATCTATGAGGTATTTTCAGGCCAGCTAATCCTATTCAGTTATAGTATTTTCTATTATATTCATGATTATCCAAATCCGAAAGCTATTCAGTGAACAACACTTAATTTACCTTTACATTTTGGCAGTCTTTATTAATATTCCTTTACATTTTGGCTCGTCCAGCAAGGAAATATTGCTTATGAGACATTGTTGCTTTATTAACATTGTTCTTATGGTTTAGAATATTTATCATTTACAATATATTATATATACTATACATCTAAATTGATATAAACTATGTAATCACATACCTCAATAATAAAGAGTATGTTAAAAGTAATTTGCTAATCAAAGATAATAAATATAAGTTAATAGTTTTCCATACCAACATTATGCAAATATACATTTTTGGTTATTATTTTTGATTGTCTTTTTTTTCCAGGGCATTGTTATTTTATTTGATGTACTAATAATAGTACATTAAACAAAATTGTAATTTTCTTGTAATGTACCAGATTTTTTTATTTGTAAATACATTAACCATAAACCTTAGAAATGAAAAAATAAAACACAGTAAAAATCCGGGTTTTTTTAGTAATGACTGAACTGTGTTTTATGCTCAAATAAAAAAGCACCCTCTAACGAAATCATATGATATATTAGTTTTTTTTATTCTAAAAAGAAAAAAAATGGCAGTATTCATAAATAATGAAATTCTAAATTAAGAATCCACTTAGAGGGGTTTGAAAATCATTTACATTTTTTTGAAGTCCTTAGAATATATTCTTTAAAAAATATTAAGATCTAAAATAGATTTCTAATCCACTTTATATATATAAAAATTATGTCCATTGCTTGGGACTTTACATACTCATATTGTAATTACAAGTTGATTTTGTGAAGTCTCTTAGTTTTTTATCTAAACCTATACTTCTCAACTGCTGAGAATCGAAAAAAAAATGGCCATAGACCAGTAACATATTTAAAATAAATGTGCATTACTGGTTCAATTCCTGAAATGCATGCTGCTTTTTCATGCATGTGTTATTGACATAATGTTCTATTTAATACAAAAAACTACTTAATTATGTAATCGTATTATTTCTTATTATAATAAAATTACAAAAAAAAATCACAGAGTAATGATAAAGAAATATTGAATACCCATAAAAAGTTTATTTTTAATATCACAAACTATATAATTGTTATAAAAATCATGCTAATTAAGAATAATTAGCAAGTATTCCACAAAAATCACAGAAAATCATATTAGTTGATTCAAAAATTATAGGTTATATAATAATTGCATATAAAATACCTAAATGTTTGTTTGTGTCAAACCTTTGTCCATAACATTGTCAATTTTACAATTGAAAAATAAAAATAAAAAAAAACTGTAAATTTGTTTTTATAAATAAAAATTATAACTAACTAAACCATAATTTATATTAATATTATGAAGACTTTATGCAAAAGAAGTATTTCCACTCTTTATATTTAATAATCCATAATTTTTGTTATGAAGCATATTTTATGTGAAGGAAATAATTCAGCCATTAATTAACTTTTTTTTTAGGAAGCAGTTGTCCATAATGCTGCCAAATTCATATATCAAATATTACAGGGGTATTTAAAATTTTAATGTAACTTTATCAATAAAGCTAAATGTATTAATACTTTGCCAGGTATACTTCTGAAGTGTACCAAACAGGGTTGTTCCAAACATTTTTGTTCTCAATTGTGAATTTCTCATATTTATTTATATAGCATTAAAACGTCTGTTTAATTTACATTAACATTAAAAAAAAAATTGTTAAACCAACCAATCAAAAAAAAAACTATTACAATAATGATGACCTTTCAAGTTGGCTACATTTCTTACATTTATTTATATAATATTAAACTCTTTTGTTTAATTTTCATTAAATCTTTAAAAATTTTGTTAAAGCAATCAATTAAAAAAAGAAAGGCATCTAAAAGGCTGGGTACATCTGGTTGTAATATAATCACGTAATGAATATAAAATCACAAAATTAATAGCCAAAGAATTATCAGCGAGATGGTAGTTATAAAAGAAAATACTTTTTAATTTAAAATTTTAATGCGATTGTTGCTTGTTGGTATTCACTTTCAATTAGTAATTCAAAATTTGGCATTAAATTGGTTAAAGTAAGACAGAGAGATGAACCTAGGGAAAAGCAATTTCTAAGTTTGTTATTTTATAGTGCATACTGCCAAAAATCCCTTTTACACATATATGTTGTTACAAAAGGGATAAGCATTTTCATTGCTTTTTCATGCATATTTAGAAACTCATTTTTCATTTTGATCCAACATATATTTAAATTCTTTGTGAGAAAGTTTGATTTTAATGTAAAATCTGAACTTATTTCCAAGAGATGTTATTATTCTTGATTATTTTAAATTTGTGGGGTTGTTTTAAACATCTCTGAAAGGATTTGTAATCCATAAATACATCTTGCACAAATTCATTTGAGGTGGAAAATATTTTTTAAACCATCATACAATAATTGCGTATGGTGACAAATAATTTTATTTCATTTCAATTTGTCCAAATAATAAATAGCAAACAGATCTCAGCTGCTTTCTTTTACTCTACCCAACCAAAATTGAATTTTCTTTTTAAATCTGACAATTTTATTATATACATTAAATACATTAATTTAAATTATTAATGTAGGAAAATATATCAGTTAACTAAGCTAGTTTTGCAATTCATTCATGAAAGTAATTTGTAAATGAAGATTTACTTTTTCAACTAAGAATATTTCTACTTCAGTTCTTAATTCAAATAACCTGCTTAGCATTTTACCTTAAGAGCGCCATCTGGCTTCAGTATAAAGTAATAATTCCTCATGTTCTGCTCCAATTTCTTGACAAAGTAGTGTGAATAGTCTGAAATTTAGATAGCCTTTTTTTTTTACAAGTCTTATGTTTTTATAGATTCAGCTAAGACTTCATCCAACTCTGGGGATAAAATTTTAACTGGTAAATGCTAGTGATGTATTATGCAATGTGTTGTTAATAAATCAGGAATCACTAGTCTTGCATTTTTTAGTAATACTACACTTTTGGCCCATCCCAATAGCTGCTCTGTCAGTACATAAACCTACACAATTTTTCTAAACCAAATCATGTTTGTTAATTAAGAATTTAACACCTTAAAAATTTCAGAGCTTGTTGTGTATTAAATTTGATCTATACAATACAGAAATTCTTTGACTTCTTCAAAAATAAAGTCAATATCTCTGATGTAACAGACTAATGCAGCTGTTTTGACAATATATGATTCATTAATTTGAATTGCAAACATTTTTGATTTCTTAATCTTGTTTATTAACTCATAGTCTATATTTTTGACAATATAGCAATTCACTTTCCCATAGTATTATTAGAAAGAGATCACATGATCACTATTTCTTATGCAAGCACTTTACTGTATGGAGAGTTTTGCCTGTTTTAATTAGAAAGAGATATTAATCTGACTTTAACAGCAGCCAATGATTCAAACATTTCTGAATGAACATCTAATAAAATTGGTTTTATCAAAGTTTACATGGTAATGAATGATTTTTTGGTTTTAGCAACCTGAGTGCTACTAAACATGAACATTTTAATAAAGATTTATTCTAAATAAAAGCTTGTTTAAATGTTTTTTTTCTGTAAAATCTTGCTTTTTATTTTCAAAATATACCAAAGTTTTTTTTTCTAATTCTGAATGTTTCAATTTTAATGTTATAGCATTTTTGATGTTTTCATTGCATCATGGCAAATCACACAAATTGGGTGTATACCTTGTTCCATAGATTCACACTAAAGAATACATCCAAAACACAGATATTCATCATTGTATCATCTAATGAAGGGTTTTCCTTTTTTCTGATATGCCAGCTTCAGTTTCATTTGAATTTTCTTGAACTTTTGAACTCTTATTTAAAAATCTTTGTGTTCATTTTGTTAAAGGCTCAAAATATTTATATTATTAAAATATATTTCAAATTTATATTAATGTTTTATATATTTTTTCTTATCTTTATATTCAATCAAATCCTTGTTAAATATATAATTTTATAGTGAATAAACAATGTGCACAAAATTCTTCCAACAGTTAGTTTAAAATACTATTTCTCTAGCTTTGCTCTAGCTTAGTATAATTTTGCATATCATACCATTTCCAACCTTCTTATAACCTAACAATACTATTTTTATACCAAAACTTTACTCTTACAGTTTTGATTGTCTTACAGTCATCATCAGAGATACACCTAACTATACTATTTTTATACCAAAACTTTATTCTTACAATATTCATTTTCTTAAAATAAACATATAAACCTTACTATTGTGACTGGGTGCGCAGCATTATATATTCACATATGAATAAACGCTGTACATACATAGGCTAGTAAGTGTTACAGTGAATCTAATGATTTAAATTTTATATTTTATAAAAGAATGATTTATGTTTTAAGTTTAAATAGTAGAAATATCAATTTATTAAGTTTATTAAATATAAATTTGTATGTGGATGTATGATTCACATTATACAATAATATATATAGAGTGGTGTGATTTTATTTTGTAAAAAGAGCAAAAAGCTTTGTTATATTAATTAAAAATAAAAATTTAGCTGTAAACAAATTTGCATTAAGACCACCACACCTGTTGTTAAATAAAGGTTTAAAATCTTATAATTGCTATACTCAAATTTGTTTATGGCTAAATTGTATACATTAAAATCACTAGAGCAGCACTATTTGACACCTAGAGGAGGATTTAAGGTACCCTGGAAATCTAAACAAAAGTATTTAGATCAAATCAGGAAATCTTAGAATCCCATGTTATATTTTAGAGTTAATGGTTTTCCAGGTGAAATAAATTCTTCTCTAGTTAAGTGTTTTGAAAGAAAAGTATAAATAGGGTATATTTTAAGCTTGAGTTATGGAGTAACTGATTTTAAAAGTGTCACTGTACATAATTCTCGCCAGGTTGATCTTTGAAAGATCTGGCTGGAGAAAGGCAACAGTTGCTTCTAATCCACAGAAGAATGGTGTACCAACTGCCAGTCGATGCTCTCAACCACTGGAACTTCCACACCAAGCAACAGCCTACTTTCATAATGAAGACACTATGTCCCACACAAGAAGAACACCATGATGCCTGAAAGTCAAATGCCTGTCTCTCCAGTTCAGCAACTAATCAGTAATGCCAACCTATAACCGCAGAGCTCTGTGGTAATTAATTATCATCTAAATTCAAATTCTCATCTTAAAAATTTAAAGCTAGCTCAAGATAAATTAATGTAACTTTTTAAACCTTATAAAATAATTTCCATTATAAATTTTCATTAAAGTAAATAAGGTATAATTTGTATAACTTGCTTATCTCTTGTTAAATATCTTATTTAAACTAAATGTAATCTACCCTAAATTTTTTATCTATGATTGCAGTTGTGCCTATAATCTTTCTTTACTATCATTTTCATGTTATTTATATGCCAATGCCTCGAAGCAGCGAGCCTTCAAACAATAAATATTTGAAGATATAATTGCAAATATCTTCCCATGATTGTTTCTTAATGATATTATTCATGCTTGCTGGTTCAAATTTCTATATCTGTAGTAATAATGAATCGCTCAGTGTTCATTATTATAAAATTATTTCATTCTAAATGTATATTATAGCCTACTATTAAAATCTCCACATTATTTGGATTTATTATCATAAAGTAATGTACTAGTCTTAGTAATGTGAAAGCATATTCAGTAATTATTTGGCTAGTCTATCAAATAAACTTTTCCCTTCCTTGTAATAATTTATACATGTAGATTAAATCCTATAAACAAGAGTCTTATTATATTTTCTCTATCCCTCTAGTGCTTCTTAATTATATAGTATAATTAGAATTGGCTCATAACAGTAATACTGACCAAGCTATTGCCCTGTATTTTGGTAATAAGACTTAATGTCATACCTTTTCTTAGTGGATTAGATATTTTAAAAATTGTCATTCAATATTTCACATTTTGCGGCATCTTCTCCTTAAGATGGGACCATGGGCAAGTCCATCCCATCTTACCTTCTTTCAGGGCACACACAATTAAGTCCTGATGTATAATTCCAGGCAGTCAAATTAGTCACCATGACTCCTTAGCAACAAGATGCTCGGTCTCCAGGTACTGGTATTGATCACAAAAACCTTCGACTCTAATCTATCTGCAGGCCACTTTGTTATTGTAATTGCTGGTGCTGTAGCATGTCCGTGATCTTGTATAGCCAATTCTGAATCCCATAATTTAATTATTAAGTATTAAATTAAAATTTATATCTTTAGTTTCTAGGTTCAATCTCAAACCTTGAGCTGATTTATATGCTCATACTTTACTAAACTAATAATATCACAATAAATATTTTTCTAATATTAGTGCAGCATTTTGAAATGGTAACCATCACTCTCAATAGGAATTGGCATAAACTGATTTAGGAACTGCTTAGTGATTCTTTAAATGTATTTATACACATTAATAATTAAAGATTTAATGTGGAGACATGCTAAGTCTCATGTTATAAAACCTGCATACTTTTTCCCACATTAATTATGTTTTACTTTTTTAATAAATATATGATAAATTTATTCTGTTTTTGTGTGATTTCTCATTCCCATTCAATCCAATTCAATCTTAGTTAATTATATATATAACTATCTATGCATTAATTATAATTTCTGAATGTTATCTTTAATTTCATGCTGGTAGCATTTAAATTAATTAAGCTATATATTTAAATCCCAGAGTCTCATATTTTTTCCTGCCCTATGCTGGCCATGAAAGATAAAAATACATGCATGGTTGTTTATTTTAATGGGGTTTAAATTTCAAACTATTTATCTTGTAGTTAGGTCTATGCTAGTAGAGAGATATATGGGTGTTTATATTAATGCAATGTGAAGCATGTTAGAATTTAGGTCAAAGCCCAACTGAATGCATGACCCAAAGGTGTAGTCACTACATTGCAATGTACGCAGACATATTTCCTGTGACATTGATTTCTCTTAGCTATATGGATAGGGATTATAAGTCAGCAAAAGTTCTGGTCTCCCCCATACATAGCAATTCTCATTAAATATTTTATATACATGATTCCTTTGACAGACAGATGTACATTCCTGTTCTGGATGAGGATCATGTCCTTTAAATAATATCACCCTGCAGACACATTCCTGTCAGCATGATTTTATGCTATCATATTCATATCGCATTGATTGCATTTGTATATCAGGAAGCGAGTGTTGATTTGGTTATGAACTTTTAGTCTGAGATTGAATGTTTGTTTTGAAAAGTTTTAATTGCCAAATCTATGTAGCATATCTATACTCAACATTATAAAACAAACTTTTATAAACTGTCCATCTGTGCAGGATTACTCCAAATAATTTAAATTTAAAACTAATATTAAAATCTCAACAAGATATTATACCAGACAAAATCTTTAGACTTGCATAAACTGACCACCAGGGCGCCACTAGTCTGAAATTTGGAACTAGACATTTGTTTTTAAGGGGTTACAGGATATGCAAATCGAATGCACTGGACTAGCTTAATCAAGCAAATGAGATCTATGTTTTGTTCAGTGAGTTGGAAAGGTAGCAACGGAAAACAAAATCAACTAAGTAAATGAATAAATAAATAATTTTATTAAAAGTATGATTAAATAAACATAAATCTAAATAATAATCTTTAAAGCACATTTAAAATATGTACTACACGTACTTTCGTCAAAATTGACTAAAATATTTATATGGCTTTGAGAGCGATTTCCTGTGCATGAAAGAGTGCAAAATACTGGCAGTAGCAGAAATATTAGTAAGTATACAGTGATCTCACGTCAGACAAGGGAGGTTAGCTTCCTGCTTATAACCCATAGTTAGGAAAAGAGATTTATGTCAAAACAGAAGAAATGCGAAGGTAGCTTCCAAAACATTAATAATAATAAAAAGGGTGTTGAAAGTTATTACTTTCAATCGATTGACCTCCCTCTGAGTGAGACAGGCTAGGAGCTCACGATCTACCTATAGAAAGGGTTAAAATGATCGTACGTGCCCCTAATAAACAAATTGGAAGCTTTAAGAAATAAAACTAAAGACTATTATATTTTGTAATCGTCTATTACTAATAATTAAGGTCGCGACATAAGTACGGCTAATAAAAATGGGTCACAAGCCAAAAGCCAATTAAATTAGTCTGTAATATCCAGACTGCACTCTGTAACAACAAGGAATGTGAGATTAAAATAAGCTACTATCTTACTTACCAAGACTTAAATAGGATGGACAGTAATAGGTTTGAAATTAGCACTCATTAAAAGAAAAAAAAATTATCAAGCACACAGAAAACAAATTACATAATATACAACTTGAAAAAAAACATTTATATTTAAAAAGGGAACAAATCTAAGATAACATTATTTAAATTGCAAAAATGTAAGGTTACCTTAACAATTTATTTCAATGCTAGTGCACTAGACTTCTTAGGTTAGTCCGTTGCTCTGGATTCACTGACGGTAGGCTTGGGCGAGTTGGTTAGTGGTTTCTTTGGAGCTGGTTCTTATGGCATTGTAGGCAGTTAATGTAAACACAGGACATCCGAACCTGTCCTGGCAAGAAGCTTAGCACATCATGGTAAAGAAAATATTCTTGCTGTAGGTTTAATGTTCATTCTAGGTAGAATAATTACTGGATCAGCTTTCAGAATATGCAGGAATTGTTCTTTCCAAGTATTTTGGCAGGAATCATGCAATTCTCCTGTCAGAGTTGGTGTCTCTCTCTTTGCGCTGGTGCAAGTATACTAGCTGATGCAAGTATTGAAAGCTAGTCAAAGATAATCCAATGGCCTGATTCAGCCTGTTATATCTGAATCATATCTCTTAAACCAATTACCAAACTTTTTCTTTTTAATTAAAATTTAAAAATTCTCGATCTAGATAACAATAGTTATCTAATTAACGAAATAAATTGCTCTTTACAGATCTAGGAATTAACTAATGAAAAATTCTTTTCTTTTTGTTTTCTTTCTTTTTAATTAGCCTTATCAATCTAAATCCCCAAATCTGAAAAGCAATCTATTTGTATACTTTACTTTTACTCAAGCACAAGTGCGTGTGCGGCGCAACTGCTCCCAAAAGCTGTAATACAAATACAAATAGCTAACTAAAAATATTAAAACAGCTGAGCACTTTCAAAGGATCTTGCCTTCATACTTTTACATAAATTTAACAAAAAAAAAAAAAAATCTTAGTTTTCTTTTTTTTTTTTCAAAATTAAAATTAAAAACCAAATATAACTGTGGTATTAAAATATAATTCCCACGCACATGCATATATATTTGTACAAGCATTTAAAAAAAACTTTTAATCAAGTTTTACAAATGAAACCTTATATAAAAATTTATTTTATTTTCTTCACCTCTATAAAACTATAATTTTTGTAATGGTGTCTTAAACATCCATTACAATATATTCCTCAATTTTAAATATTTATATATGTGCGTTAATAAATAATTTTTGTTTGTTATTACTGGCAGTGGCTTATTTCATTTTTTAATATTAAAACTATATTTTATTTTAAGTCTTTATTAAAATATTTAATAAGTAGATTTTAAATCTCTGCTTCTCCTTGGGCTAGTGGCATGGGCTAACAGTCATAATAAAACATAAAATTGGATCTTAACAACAAGTATCTACCTACTATATAAATTTTCCAGGTTCGAATGGCCTGATGGTGCCTTTGTACAGCAGATATGGTAAGACTCTAAATTTTCCCTGACTGTTATAATATATATATATATGAAGGCTTCATGTATTGAATGGAATGAGTGCTTCCATACAAGAATTCACTCAAAAGTTAAAAAGCTTTAACTAAAATTCAATTTCAAAAATTCACTAAAATATGTACATATTCAACCTCACAAAATTGATCCAACAAGTTGTACATACAATAGTGTAGTAAGAACAATAAGTACATTAGTGTATAGAAACTATTTTGACAAATGAAAAAATATAATTCTCTAAACTATTTTGCTAACCATAAAAAAAGAAGAATGATTTATTCAAACTCATTATTTTTTGTATAGAATTTCTGCTGACTTTCAATCTTTTTTACCAATAGTTGAATTGTTTTATATAAGGCAAATAATGAGTTGGACCATTGCATTATTCATGGATTATAAGAAGCTCAAACAATGCTAAAATATAATTTAAAATTAAAACTTAAGAATGTTAAAAGCATTTGGAATATCTTGATAATATATTATTTATACTTAAATTAGTCACAGTCTGATTAATGGGTAAGAGAGTTCCATATTTTTCTCTAAACTATTTATCCAAGCATAAAAAAGAAGACTGAACAATTCAAATTCATTATTTTTTGTCTGGAATTTCTGTTAACTTTCAATTTTTTTTTACCAACAGTTAAACTGCTTTTATATAAGGCAAATAATGAGTTTGACCATCACATTATTTGCATTATTCTTTGATTATAAGAAGTTCAAACAATGCTAAAATGTAATTAATAGATATCCTTTTTTTTTAAATCTAAATTAACACTGCAAACACTTTTCTTATTATTAAATGAATTTAGTGTGTACAAGATTTGGTTTTTATCATAACCCATCTAAATTAATTAAGAAAATATTTAAAGAAAAGTATAATATTTCATTTTGTATTCCTTCAAATGTTAATCGATTGATTAATAATTCTAAGAGTACAATTCCCAAATTGCAAAGAAGTAATATAATTTATCAAATTTCATGTAGATGTCAGAAATTTTATATTGGTGAATTGAGATATTCTGTGGAAAAAAGATTGAAGGGCATCAATTATTATATAATCGAATTAAAAATAACATAAATAGTCAATTTAATACAGCTTCAGTATTTTCTGACCATGAAAAAACTTGTAATTACAAGTTTACATTTAATAGTAAAAAAATAAAAATATTAATGGAAGAAAGAAATCATAAAAAAAGGAAAATTAAAGAGGCACTATTAATTGATAAATATAAGAATGATGTTATTAATAGGCAAGTTGCAAATATGGCCATACACAGCTTATGGAAATATATGTAACATTAAGTTTAAAAAATTTGAAATTCAGTTAAAGTTGATGAGGATTACCACATAATCGAAAGCAATACAAAAGAATTTAAACTATAATATTGTATTTACCGTTAAAAAATTTTTTTTATATACATAATATTTTATAACAGGTACTGTATTTTACATTAATATATATATATAAAATTTCTTCAATTTATGTTGAAAGTACATATATTTTATCCCTCCATTATTACGCTTTAATAAATTAATATATATATGTGCTCTGCACACAGATAATGAAGCTATTAATAAATTGTCAGTGAAATTATTAAAATATTACCACCAAGCGCTTTCAGGACAGTTTACAGTCCCATATTCATGGTGAGTTATTCTGTTAATAACTGTAAAATTTATGCAAATTTTATGCAAATTTATGTGCAGATGTTATGTGGACCATTTACAAGATAGGGAATAGCAGGCCCCTCTTCTGTTGATTGCCAATGGGTCAGCCACAATGAAGTAAGCTTCCCTAACTTTACGTTTGGTGTCGTTTGTTTCAGAGCAAACGACACTGGCTGTGGTAGATAGAAAAGCATGTCCAGTGTTTCTCTCATGTTTGACAAAAATCAAATTACCTTCAAACTTTGTTTTGGTTTTATTGTAAAAGTATCGGTGTTGAGCTACTCTGGTGGCAATGTTAGTTTTGGTCTCTCCATAATATGTTGCCATACAATTTCTTTGGGGGCATGTCAACCCCACAAATGATGTACACGCATTACATTGATGACATATTTATTGCTGCCCCAGAAGACATCATTACTAACCTTCACAATAGCCTCCAGAATAAAACCAAGCTTACTTTTACTACAACTTGGGAAAACCAAGACAAACAAGTCAAATACATTGACATATGAGTTAGCAAAAATATAGATAAACTAGACTACCAAATGGTAATCAAACCTTTGAAAGTATGGGGTTTGACAAACCCTAATTCTTACGTGCCTCACTCCCACAAACTTGCAGCCCTCTCTTCATTCATGTTTAGGAACCATAACTTGTGCAAATATGAGGCAGATAAAAGAAAAAATCTCATCAATTATATAACTGATTTAAGGAAAATAGGACACACTTATTCATCCATCAACAGAAAAGTTAACAAATTTTTCTATAAAATAAACCACAACCACAAGAAAGAAAACAAACCAAGAGTCTTAATCCCATACGTTCACTCTACAGCTAAAAGCCTTATCAATCAACTATCATGTGACTTTGAAGTTGCTTTCCATTCACCTCCCAACACCAATAGACTGATAAATAATACCAAAGACAGGATCAAATCTGAACTCACCCCTTAAGTTGTGTACAAAATTACCTGCCCCCAAAAAAATTGTACGGCAACATATTATGGAGAGACCAAAACTAACATTGCCACCAGAGTAGCTCAACACCGATACCTTTACAATAAAACCAAAACAAAGTTTGAAGGTAATTCAATTTTTGTCAAACATGAGAGAAACCCTGGACACACTTTTCTACCTACCACATCCAGTGTCATTTGCTCTGAAACAAATGACACCAAACATAAAGTTAGGGAAGCTTACTTCGTTGCAGCTGACCCATCGGCAATCAACAGAAGAGAGGCCTGCTATTTCCTATCTCGTAAATGATCCATGTAACATCTGCACATAAATTTGCATAAAATTTGCATAATTTTACAGTTATTAACAGAATAACTCACCATGAATATGGGACTGTAAACTGTCCCAAAAGTGCTTGGTGGTAAAATTTTAATAATTTCACTGACAATTCATTAATAGCTTCATTATCTGTGTGCAGAGCACATATATATATATTAATTTATTTAAGCGTTAATGAAGTAAAATCTTAACTATTACGCTTTGTAAATTCAATGTGCTGTATTTTGAGTAATAAAATATTTTCAGGGCATAATGTTAAACTACAAAAGTTTAGAACATATTAAAAGTTTAAACTATTTTAAAAATATCAAAATAACTACAGAGATTCTAATTCATTGATAATAAAATCACCATTATGTTTCTATAAGAGAAAACAGTTATTGGGAATATATATATATATATTATCTAGACTATACTTAATATTGGGAATATATATATATATATTATCTAGACTATACTTAATAACTATAAAAGTCAGACATTTCACTATTTACTTTATTTTAAAAATAAAAATACAATAGTTCTTTTTCTTTCTTATTCCTATACTTCAGTGAATGCATGAGTGAACATAAACTAAGTAAAATATATATAAATATGTTCTTTCAATTTATTATTGATTATATTATTATTATTTTTACAATTTCATTTACAAATAAAAAAAAAAATTCAGATTGTATGTAACTTGAACAGAAAGTAACTGAAACTTCCAATGAGTTATATAATGTTGTGTTTTTTATTTTACCATCCATCAGTCCAGAAGTCAGACCAATCTCTCACACTAAAGATACATTAGAAATATGTACTTTTCCAAGTAATCCATATAGCACATGTTACAAATTAATTTCATATATATGTTAGTTGTTGGTTTTTAAGATAATAAGCTTAACTTTTATATAATATGTATTTAAATATATTTCAAACTTTTTTTCAATGACTCATTTATATTTTTTACATGCTTTTTTATATTTCAGTAATGTGTGATGGAATAAAAGTTTGAAATATATTTAAATACATATTATATGAAGTTAAGCTTAAATACCTTTAAAAAAAAACAAAACTAATGTGTATATGAACTTAATTCTTAACATATGGTATATGGATTGCTTGAAAAGGTACATATTTATAATGCATCTGTAGTGTGAGAGATTGGTTTGACTTCTGAAACTGAGGACGATAAAATAAATAACTTGCAAACATTATATAACTCATTGGAAGTTTCAGTTACTGCCTGCTCAATTATATATATACTATAATCTTGATTTATATTACTACTATACATATAAAAAAGTATCTATGTTATATATATATGCATGTTGAAAGGTATTATACAGTTGCAGTTCAATAAACAATACGTATTCTATTCTAATTACTGTTTATCAACAAAACATGACCTATATACATTGAACACGAGGTGAGCTTGGGACAAAATATAATGTAATTTATGGTTCCACTGTATTTAGATCATAATCATTCATTGTCTCAATACATATTTTTATCATTATTAGAGTGAAATTTAGAGAGATAAAGCTATATTTCTATCTTTTTTTTTATTATAACATTAATTCCCAGCTCTTTTCACTAAAGAATATTCCATAATAGACAAATGTTTATTCTCCTTTCCATTTAAACACTTTTTTCCGTATTATGATGTATCTTATTACTTTACTATTAACTTCCTTTATCTGGTGATAGTATAAAAAACTGAGATTTATTAAATAATGTTATACTACTCAATAATTGTCATAATTACTGGTTATAGAAGGCATACTCTGAATTCCATGATTAAGCAACTGCCACATACTGTTACAATTAAACAAATTAAATATTATAATTAGAAAGTATCAAATTTTTAAATCAATTTTTTAAGATTATATATTTTTATATGATATTTATAAATTGAATCAATTATATAATGCTGTAAGGAATAGTTTTATATAAAAAATAAAGATTATGTAAACAGATCAGCCGAGAGATCATCGCAGCTGCCTTGCAAGCAAGTAGTTGGTTGCAGATGGTCGTGGGTTCGCCTTCTGACCGAAGCTATGACATATGGAAAAAAAAATACACGAATTTTATATTTATTATATTCAAATTTCCATATTTTAAGTCATTTTACTTTGGACTAAATTTATTATCAAATTCATATGTATAACAGAAATTATTTTTGTTAATTTTTCTAAGTTAATAAAAAAAATTATCTAAGAACTTTATGTTGCAAAAAAGACTGCCTTGTGTGACATTATATATATATAATTACAGTGTTATAGAGAATGAATTTGCAGAATAAAAAGTTAAAACTATGAGATAATATACACGTCATTTTAGTTTATAAATTAGAAAAACAAAATTCGATGTTTTTAATTAGATGATTTTTATAATAAACATTTTGCTCTTCAACAAAAGTCCTATTTAAAAATATTTCTTTAAAAGCAGTATCAAGCAAAAAAACGTTGTCTTCATAATTAAAAAAATAGAGTTGATAGTAATATTACTTTCAAAAGATTGTTTCTATGGGGTCAATCACTATAGTCAAGTAAAGTCAAAATCCTTACTAAGATTATCTGATTCAATCAAATCCTTGGAACATAGCTGACACTTAAAAGATACTTTACATATCATTAATATTAATACAAGCTGTCAAAACATTTATCTCTTTAAAGTAATTATAAAATATATCATAACAAAAAATGGATTTACTTTTCCTAGTTTTAATATGCTATTTTTATTAGTAACAGAAAAACATCACTTGAGCCTAGCTTAAATAGTACTTTTTAATAGCTATGTTTTTTCTCTTCATTTCTTTCATCTATTATGAATTTGAGTAATTAATATATACTAGATGTAGTGTTTATTAAATACATTTTTAATGTTGTACGATCTGCACTACTAATATCTGTTTTAAGGCCTATGTCAGTAAGATGTTTTTGAACTTGTACTTTATGTATATAGTTTCCTTTTCATCTAGCAGCCGTTGAGTACTGTTTTTTTTAATACAAGCAATGAGCCAAAATTTCAAAAACAGTATTCTTTTTAATATTTGAAAACCAGGCACTCTTCACAAACCTGGTGCCTGAAAATCTGAGTTCAAATCCTCTATATTCTTTTTAATATAAATCAATTTGCTTGCATATTTATATAGATATGACACCAGTTCATCATATATTTTGCTATCCTTACTTTTTTAAAAAAACTATAAAAACTTCTACCACTGGACTAATGGTTTAAAACAAAAACAAAAAAAATCAGTTTGCACAATGCTTTTCAAATGTGAACTATTTATTACTCTCCAGTTTTAACACTTATTTAAACTTGACCAATACATAGATACTAGATATAATGCTTATTTAATCTCTATCTAAGATTATTACCGTCCATATTCCCAGACTAATTTCAGCCTAATGCTTTCATTAACGAGAAGTTTTGAATCTGGATTTAGCGCGCACATGTACACACAAAATGGTTGCTGAATAAATAAATAAAAAATTACAAAAAAAAAATCCAGATTCAAAACTCTTCACTGAGGAAGGCTATAAATCAAAAACTAATCCAGGATATAGACAGAAAAGCATTGGACAGAGATTCAATAAGTACTATCCTTAGCATTTATTGATTACTCATCTTGCAAAAGGTGGGCGAGCTGTAGTAAAAAAATAATAATTTGCATTTTTTTTAATGTAAATGACTCTTATCAAAAATGAGTATAATTTAAGGGACCATTTAAAAATTGCTTATCGATTAAATAATTTATTACAATAAAAATCATAATCAAAGCTGGATTATTTTTCTCTATTGTTTATCTTAAAAATTTATCATTATTTTAAACAGTATAAATTATATTATTTAGATGTAAATGTAATTAATTGAGAGACTTGTATTGGGAAAAGATTGCTCTTTAGTGAAACAAGTTAACGATTTAAATTGTTGAATAGAACTTAATAGTTTCCCACTGCAAGCTTATGCTGAAATAAATTTTATCTAATTACCAAATGTTGCTTCAGGTAACTCTTATTAATTTTTCTTGTCATCGTAGATGACATAATGATGGTAAATTTAAAACGAATTATGATTTAGATTTCTTTCGATGTTAACATTTTAAAGTAACAATTGCGGTCCTTATAATTGCAACAGAAGAGATTTTTTTTTTGTTTTTAAATACATGAGACACAAACTTTGGAAATGAAAAAATAATTCATTCAAAAATCGTAAATAATGTTAATTTCAGTTTTTTTTTTTAATAAAGAAATAGCGCTCCCTAACGACTAAATAAAATTCTAGCAAATCACATGATGTACCACAAGTTCGAATTTATATAATAAATATATTTTCTCTGCAGTGAAAAAAGAAAAAGAACTACATTTGTCAATATTTAAATTAAAGAAAAATGTAGCATGGCCTACAGAAAATTTAAATGCTTCTAAGTATTTAGAACTCATAATTTAAATAATATTCAACTTCCAGCTATCATTATGAAACGAGTATTTATGACATTTATCTTTTTTCGTAGTTAACACTCTACCAACTGCACTTCGCAATGCTTTATCGCACTGAATCGCGATTCAGTGTTGATGGTGTGGAGTCAGAAAATCAGAGATGAGGATTCATCTTTGGCTTGACGTGTGATTTTTACGTATTGTAGAAATCGCTGCACACAAATTTTTTATTGTTTAAAGAACGAAAACCCGATTTATCAGCAGTGTATTTTGGTAGTCATTATTGTTTACTCAAATGTTTTCTGCAAAGAGATGAACAAAAAGGAACGTTAATTCGCCAATTAATATAAAAACATCTGTAATGAACATCAAGGGAGAATAAAGCGGTAATCATTTAATAGATTCAAAAGAACTTCGTTGATAGTTGAGGGAGTCTCCGAACCACTATTGAAAATACCAAACACAACTAGTAGGAATATGTTGTGTTTTTTGTTTTTTTTAATTTACAAATAATAATAAAAAGTAATGTGTATTTGTTATCACTGCTATTTTTCAGTAAAGTCAAGCGTCTGCTATATTTTTTTAGCTTGTACAAGATTCTTTTTGAGAGTTTAAGACTGCTTTCAGATCAAGTATCCGCTAGATTTTTCGCACGCTTAATTAAACAGATGATGAGAATCGAAAATTGATATGCGGAGGTTTTTGAGATTATAGCAGGAGGAAAGCAAACCCAAACGAAACGTTTTTTTTTTTTTAGCAATATAAAATGCAAATAATAATTTTCTTTTGTGTTTCAATCGAAACAATAGTACATTTAGTGAGGTGACAAATGTTTTTTTTTTGTCTATAAAGGAACCTTTTAAAGAAAAATAAATAATGGAAATTAGGGATAGTTTTTTGTAAATAATAAATCAATATAATAATGATGTTAATACAACTTATATTATCAGGACTGATTCCTCCCCCTATTGCTGTGATGATAGGGATGGGGTGACCTACCTCCTAACCATCCTATTTGAACTGTATCCCTGTAGACCCATTGCAGACAATGCTTGTTAACAGCAGCTATAACTATTGCCTGTATACACAATTATGTACCTTGCTCTATAAATAATAAATATATTTTGAAAGTAAAATACAGTATAGCAATTCGTCAATTGCTAAAACAGAGAATCATTAATATCAAGGCAGTAAAAAAACTCCTATTTTCTCCTATGCAAAAAATACAACATTTCATTGCAAACTGGTTAATTTTGAATTCATAGGAATTGAAAGCGCTTGGCAAGAGTTATTTTATTTATATTAATGATTCTCTGTTTTAGCAATTGACGAATTGTTATATTGTGTAGTTTTTTGCAAACTTATGAAATTAAAATAATCATTTTATGTATGCAGGTGGTTTTAATTTTTTTAAGATAATTTTAATAAACAATGCCTGTGGGGAAAAAAAGATTAATTTTATAAATTAACAAAAAAAAAAAAAAGCTTGATTTGAAAGCGGTGATTGGTTCATTGGATTTCAATATTCTGTCTATAAACTTTAACTATTATTTTTCAAAATTACTTAGTATAATGCATTTCATTATATATATATATTGCTTATAACACTCTATTCATATACACGCTAATGCAACTAATTTTCTTAAAAACTTCTTTATTTTCTTACGGTTTCGACTGTCCAGCAGTATTCATCAGAGCTCTATCTTCTTCACTGCCTTAATTGCATATTTTTTTCCTTCTTGTTTATTTGTAACCTTAATTTTTTTTTTTAAATTAATTTATACAAATAAATTTTTACTTGCACAATTAATTCATATTTTTATTCTTACTTATACATTCTTTAGCATTCTATGAATTGTAGCATCATTTCTATAAAAAAAAAAAAGTATACAACATATTTTAATTTTGTTTACATAATGCACATTAGTTTTCGTTTGTAAATGGTGTGTACTCAGTTATGAAGCTGACTACCAATAATTATCACAAAATTATTAATTACTCAAAACGTTATTAAATAAGAATAAATACATTTATTTACATATTATATATATACACATCAGTTAAGATTTTACTAAATAACAATACATAGTTACTTTATATAAACATTAACAATTAGTTCTTGATTTAAAGTTCTAAATCTTCAATACTATAATTGCCACCAAGCAAACAAATACATAGTGGTGGACCCAAGTGAATATTAAAAGTTTATATTAATGGTACTTAAAACACAATGGACTTTCTCAGGCGTACACAAATAATAAAAAGATCTGTAAGGTCTGTAAACATTTTCCCTAGTTGGCTTTCTTTCACCTTCAAAAGCATGGGCTCTGGGACACTTCCATCATTTCAGAAAAGTTTAGAAGGACTTTTCCTCAGCTTTTCTCAAAAGTCCTTATGGCAGCAACACACAACAATATGCGATGAGTGGAGAAAAGCTGACAATGGTACTCTTTTGCTGCAAGCACTATTTAAACTGTTTCTTCTTGCCTGAATTCATCATAAATTCCTATCACTCCAATGTAGAAGTAAATCTGTTTTACTAATGCATTTTTACAATGATGATAAGGATCTAGCTTCTAATTATGTCTTTGCAATCCTCAGTAATTAGCTTCAAATATGTATTCCATTTGTTTTCTATTAAAATAGTTTAATAGTTCAATTTTAATAATACACAGTTTTCTTGGCATTTTAAATCTACTAATTATATCCGGCCTTGAAAATAATCATTTGCATTATCTTTTGGTGGCAATCTTTTATAGAATGTTTTTAACATTCAATCTTTATCTGTAATTATTCAAATGGAAATCAATCACTGAGAATGCACTATTTCTTAAATATTGTAAATTTCCATGCACTCGCCTGCCGGTAAGAGTTTAAAAAGCTTAAGTCAATCACTTAAGTTTAGAGCATACATTCTATGTACATCAACTCTTACAGTCCATGCTTAAACCAGGACTTGATTCTATTGTATGCCTGATGTTATAATCAAATATTCAATTGTACAAATTTATGAATATTTGATTTTAACATCAGGCACACAATAGACTCAAGCCCTGATTTAAGCATGGTCTGTAAGGGTTGGTCTATATAGAATGTATGCTCTAAACTTATGTGATTCACTTAAGTTTTTAAAATTCTTACCGGCAAGTGAGTGCATGGAAATTTATAATATTGAATAAATAGTGCATTATTGGAGATTGACTTCCGCTTGAATAATTTCAAAAGTTTTCAGCGCTTTATAATAATAGGTTTAATCTTCATCTGTTTTAAGTCTGATTTATATGCAAACCAATCTTTCTTTATTGCATTAGACTTATTAATGATTTTTTCATTGCTTTTTTAACTAGATATGTATTTACATTTTATTACTGATTTTCTCTGAAGTAAAACTTAGCTTTATAATTATTAGCTCTTGAATTACTAAAGCCTAATACATTTTCTATAAAATATAGCACTAAACAATAAAAAAAACCATACTCTCCCTACTTATTTCATTTACCATTTGATATTCTTAGTAGTTGTTTGGTAATTCTCCCAAATGTCACCAGATGTCCCTCAGCGCCTACTATGATTACTGGAAAAATGATTATCATGATTAGGACATTCTTGTTTCTCTGAACTATTAACAAAAACAAAAAGATAACAATTATTAAAAATTTAGGATGAAATGTATATATTATTTTATGTAAAAAATTAATGTAAAAAATACTAAAACAGAGTTTAAATTTAAAATTTAGTAAAATTTATTGTACAAAGTATGCTTTCAATGCGTTCGTATCATATTCATGAGTATGATCTGAAAGTGTTGAAAGTGTATTTGGCATAATAAATCTTATTAAATTTTATATTTAAACTCTGCTTTAGTATTTTGGTTGTCATTGATTAGTTGCTTTATGCCGCTGAGGGCATTCTACCTAGGTAAAAGCACATTAAAATGTCGTTTACTAGGCATACCTATTAGTAGGCCTACATATATATGCTGTCATATTTTTTACATTAATATTGAGAATGACAGAGTATCAAAATGTAATTATATATTATTTTATATATACAATACTATCATGTAATTGATTAAATACTTGGTAATAATGGTTTATTTCTAAAGAATATATCTATTTAATGAATTATATGATGCTTGCATTTTTTTATATATAAATCTTTTAGTGTTGTACAACTGAAACAAAATTGAAATTAATCTGATATTCATCATTTAAAAGTATGTTTTAGATACAGTAAATATTTGTGTTTGCGCCTTCAGAAATATCAAATAAAGGACTGACATTGTCCATAACTTACATCAATAAATGTTTAGATGATAATTGATGACATAACATTTTATGATTACTCATTTATAAGAACATATTAATGAAATAAAAACATACATATATTTATTAAAGATTCCACATGCATTTTAAGAAGTAGAAATATCTTTTATTAAAAACTAATTTAAAAATAATGCCATATAAAAAAAGTATTGAATAAGAAAAAAAGATTAAATACATTCCCTTTATTAACGTGGCTTTAAATGCATGATATGTATTTCTCAAATGATAACAACATAAACATTCACTTTATATGTCTACATACCCATAAAAATATAAATAACTTCCAAGAAGTATTTCAGTATGAATTAGGTCTCATCAGTTGGCCTAAGTCATTACATCTTCAAGTTTATGTAAGCCTTTTGTAAAGCAATAACTTAAATATTGTTTGAGAAAAATATAAGACTTGGTGACTCAATGTAAAAAAATAAAAAATAGCCATTCATCAATAAAGTGTATAATGGAGCTGCAAACTAATTGTATTTAGCTACTCAATATACATAAATAAACAAAAATGGAAATAAACAAAAAATACATTAAAATTCACAAATTTTATGATATTCAAGCAACCATTTTTTTCCTTGAGCACAATACATTATCAATATTTAAAAAATAAAAATTTTAAATGAATATTATACCAGTAGATGTTTTTCTGTCTAGGTAGTTATAATCATTTATATATATTAATAAAATTTCTTTGATTTATGTTGAAAGCATATACATTTTATTCTTCCTTTATTACACTTTCTGAATTTAATGTGCAGTATTTTATGTACAAAAATATTTTCTGAGCATAATGGTAAAAGATTTACAAAATTTTAAAACATACTAAATGTTGATACTGATTTACAAATATTAAACGAATTAAATAAATTCTAACTTATTGCTAACAAGATTACTATTATGTTTCTAAAGAGAAACAAGTTATTGAAAAAAAAGAATATTGCCTAGAGTATATTTAATCGTGATGAAGTCAGACATTTTGCCATTTATTTTAAAAATAAAAATACGATAGGAATTAGTTGGTTTTTTTTCTTATTGCTTCAATGAATGCACGAATAAATTCACTCTTTAGTGAAATATGTGTAAATGTGTCCCCTCAATTTATTATTAATAACTATGTTATTATTATTTAAATTTTTGTTTATATCAGTGGTTCCTAACTATGTATTGGTCATGTACCATTTAAGCACCTCTAAAATTCTGCTCCCCCTCCACCATGGCAACCAATCATATTATTTAAAAAGTGAATTCTTATTCTTATGGAGAAAGGTTAAAAGGCCATTAATGAAAGGACAATTGAAGTACAATGCAGTTTCAAGCTGCTTAACTTGCTTCAAGTAACGATGGAGAAGCAAGAAGGAATGGTTATCTAAACAGAAAGAATGCAGAAAAAAGATGGCATGGAAAAAGGGAAATTTAAAAAAACATTCTGAGCTTAATTTATAAATAGTAAGATATAAGAAAATTAGCAGGCTTTTAAATTTACTGTTAATAACTCAAAATTGCCTCCTTTAAGATTCAAATAGCTCCCTTGTGGATAATATTCTAATCAATGGTCATCAATAAAATATGTGCTAATATATGCTATATACATTTATACGCAACTAGACTTGGGAAAAAAATATAGTATGGTTCACAGTTTCACTGTATTTAACCTTCAATATAACATTAAGGTATGTCCATGTGTAAAAAGCATGATAATTTCTGATCATAATAATGAATATTAGTGGTTAATAATAAAGTTGCATAAATATGGCAGTTGTCTATTAAATCATACCAATAAAGTAATGCTTTTGAATTGAATAACTAGGGTATTGTATTTTCTGGTTTTTGTCCAAAGTGAAGATAGATTCACTAGATGACAGAGATCATGTAATATTATCCAATGGCAGTTTACAAGATTTTAAAAATAATTTCAGCATCTCAATTATAGAATTACATCATAAACTTTAAATGGTTTTTATATTATTAAATATGGCACAGTTTTTATATAGTTTATATAGATGTAAGCTAAGTTTTCCACTCCAAGTCATAATCGGTCAGCAATCAATCAATAAAGTATTGCAGCCATCCTCCTAATATAATTTATCTTAGCAGTTCAAACATAAACCTTAATGAATATAACTCTAGAAATGCATATATAAAGATGTCATCTAAAAGAGGCAGGTTAATAATAATAAAAAAAAATAAAAAATAAAATCAGCAGTAAACAGAATTAATTAATGAAATCAATTTATTTCCCTCCATATCTTTAATATCACCCAGTTAATTCTTTACCATAAATAAAAAGCAAGAAAAATAGTGGAAGTGTTAAATATGTTTGTGCAAATATCCAAAAAAAAAAAGGTAACTGAAAAAGCTAACTAAAATCGTATCACAATTTCTTTTGTTGTTGAATGTCTTTTATAAATGTAGAAATTTTATTACAGAATAGTGAATACAAGTAAACGGATAATACAATCAAAAGGTGAGATCAATAAATTTGGATTACAGTACTTTACAATGAAAAACAGGAATTACATATTTTGCCAATCGATAAAACCAAACAAGGTTTGAACATTCTATTACAAAGGAAAAGGGAAACGTTTTTTGATAACAGAATCTCAGGCTATACTTCAGTGATTTATAAGGTGAGAAATTCTAAAGTCCTTGTCCCTGGAGGGGCAGAGTTTACTTGGGCAATATGAGTTCCGCAGAAGATATTTCCCTCATTGAGATAGGCCGGATTTTAGAAGTTATTTGGGAAAGCATGGAAAGTCATCGTCTCAATATTACCATACATTTATTGATAAGATATCAAAGTTAAAAATAAAAATTATGAATGAAAAATTTGGGTAAACTTTAATCATCATAGATAATTTTATTTGATATTCAGTAATAAATAAATAAATAATTTAATTTTCTTGAAGGTTTGTGATAATGGTATATTAGATGTAATAATATGTTGGACTATTTCCTCTATCGATCAGTAAATCTTGAATGTATAGAAAATTTTAAACTTTATTTAAACTTTTCATATACAAACAATCAAACATCACATGATCACCATTCTTTATACTTACACAAGCTGTTTTTCACAGAGATAAAACTCTCCATACAGTAGTGCCATTCAGTGCAAGTCAGAGTAATCAATGGATGCAGGAAGGTAAGATCATAATATCCTCTCAGATCCAAGACTCCTCACTTATGAAAGTCACATTGGATGAGTAGGCACTAGATAGGGATTTTATGCACAAACGTTCCTGCAGCCATTGGTTACTCTGGCTTGCACTGACTGGCATTACTGTGTAGAAAGTTTTGCCTCTGTGCAAATACAAATAACTTGTTAGATTTAAATACAAGTATATTTTATATATTTTTAAGCTAAATGTAATTGTATGAGGTTTGAACTTAGACTTTCAAACTCCCTTTTGTAATTTACTTCATCTTATACAACTGATACACATGACCACATACATATTAAAAAATAAATGATATAATATACATATTTCATGCTGAAACATCATTCTTCAGTTGATCCAAATTTATCATCACCCATACATATATATAATCAGTGCTTGGTTTATATTAAGATAGCAAATCTTCAAAATTAATGAGCAAACTTCATTCTTCTCCAATCTCCAACTCTTCAGCTGTCCATATTATTGAATGATTTGATGATGGCATCTTCAAAGCTCTTGTTTGCTAATTTTGTTGTCCACAAATAATTCTGATCCTCATATGGATGACAACTGATGAGTATTGGTTCAATATGAAATGTCCATTTGAGGTATTATTTATCTTTTTCACATATATTTAGTCATACATTTCAAGATATGATAATATATATTGTAATGGATCAGTGTATTTCACAAAGGATGTAGAAACACATCTAACTATGGTCAGACCTAGAGTCTTCAAGTCAGATGCTGGCAATGATGTCATGGAATATTTAACCTATGATCACATGTACCTCCAATAGGCTAACTATATTTACTCATTAAATCTAGATATAATTTGGGCTAGTTCATTCCCAGTCACCCCCCTTTCTGGTTCCATTATGCCTCAGTATTTGAACTCGGGGAGAATTTGTACTCGATTCTCTTCAGGGATGGGCTTACTCAGTTTAATGACTACTGCATCTGTATATAAGTGAGGATCAATTACAGCACTTTCCCAGAATATTTCCAATTTCAGCATGCATATAAATAAAGTTGTGTGTGTATTGGAGTTTAGCATATATATTTAGAATTGTAAATGCACAGTGATGAGAACAAGGTAGAGTCCAAATGGATTGAAATATCTTAATAACATTTACTAAATAATGAAACTACTTTAACAATATTTACATATATATTAGTATGAGTCTATGATGGTTTTCTATTACCTTAAGAAATAAAAGTGATTGATATCTTTATCCCCAAATCCTGTGATAGAAATCCATACCCTGGTGATCTCTATTTACAAAAGTTTAAAATAATAAGACAAAAAAGAATTTTTAGAAGATCGCAAATCTGACTTACTAATTATTCTTATACAGTCATATTATAGAGTAATGCTCACTGTCTGATTCACAATGAGTATTATAATCCTTCTTTGAGGAAAGAACCCCCATCTATACATATATGTGATTGTCTAACATTGATAGGAGAGACCATCCACTCAAGAAAGTTAGTCATATATACTGAAAAATGAATATGTAATGAGTGTTAGTAAAACATTTAACAAATAATGAAAACTCTGTTCTGTCTCTACTGTATGCTCTTAATGTGGAACAACATCGAGATCTTACCTTATTCCATATTCAGATGAATGATGTCAAGCTATTGGAGGGATACGTAGATGTAAATTTTATTTAATGCAATAAAACGTTTATGTAATCTAACTCTTCCCCCCTCTATGCTTAAAATAAACTTTCCCATTTTCTGAAATATAAGCTTCCAAATGTGGAAACAAAAAGAAAAAAAAAGAAAAAGTAAAAAAAATAAAGTGATAAATAATAAATAAAATAAAAATACCAATTGATTGGATAAAAAAAAATTTCTGAGTCTGTCAAGCACTGTCCATTGTGTTCAAAGTCTATTCCTCCTGGTGATAGATCTTCTCGGGTGGTGTACTGGCCATAAGTTTAATTGACATGCACTCACTCTGGGATCATTGATCATCAGTGCTGTCCAGTTTATTTCTTTCGAAGAAGACACAGGGGATCCACTGAAGATCATCATTATTGATCAGTATTTAATAAAGGTATTTCGCACATCATAATGCTTCTATGGGCTTGAGGAGCTGGTGTTTGGCCTTCTATGACAGTTCTTTTAGCCAGACCACATTGTAGTGCCCTTATTAGTTTATGTAGTCTTTCTAGGGTTGTTTTTATGCATAGGGAAATGGTGCAAAAGAATAGCCTTGATAATTGTTAGTGGTTATTTATTCTATTGTGGTGATTTGATATAAACTTGAGGGTTTTTTTTTTAACAATTAGCTTAAACCATTCGGCTTTCTTCCATATCTTGGACTTATTTCATATTTTTGTTTATATTGATGGATGACATAAATTACTGTTTATTCTTATGTGATTGAAATTTGTTCTAAAATTGAACATGTCCACCCATCTTGCTTTGTTAAAAAATAATAATGCCATTATCATGATGTTGACTTTCTTGTGCAGTCTTCACAAAAAAAAAAAAGATAGACTTATATGCTCTTTGTTCTCTCTTTTATCCTCATAGGACTGCATGATTGCTTTTATTTCCCATGCTTTCTATATTTATTGATTATTGAGTAATTGTACATAGATGTAATGTTATTTACATAAATATTTATTTGGATTATCTTTTCCTTTCTAAGTCTGGTTACTTAGCAATATGCTTGACATAAGGTCATTATCTTGTATCTTTTATAGATGTTCATGACATAATGTTAGTTAGTTGATGACTTACAATACTTTTGGTTAGTCATATTATCTATATATACGTAGGTGTATTTATTTTTCTAGTGTCTAACTTGAAACTTTATCTTTCTTTAAAACACACACAAAAAAAATAACTTGCTGATCGCAGGTTTTGCATATACATGGGTGTTTGAAAAAGGGTAATTGTTGCTTAATAGTTGTTTGGTAGGCTTATGCAAGTGGGTGATATTTGTAAGTCCCCTTACAACATATATATATTTCTGTAATGAAAATTTGTTTATTAACTTCTCATAAATTATATAATATCAATAATTATGCACTTTTAATGCTTGTTAAAAAGTTATATTTATTAATAATTTATTTAAACTAATTAACATAAATTTGAATACTCCCCCTCATCACTATCAACCACACACAGCTATGAATATGAAGCCATGGAGCTTTGAAAGCGCTAAGCTTTAAATAAATTATTAATAAATATAACTTCTTTAATGAGCGTTAAAAGCGCATAATTATTGATATAACATATATGTGTGTGTGTGAAGTTAAATATATCTAAAAAATAAAAAATAAAATATAAATATTTATAAAAAAAAGAATAATAATATGATCTGTGTATGTCTTATATCACTTGAAAAAAAGAGGTAAATAGAGTAATTCAAAGAAAAAAGTGCATCAATTAAGTGGGAGAGGTTTGGTCTGACTTCTAGGCTGATTGATGTTTGCGATGGGATTGATTTAAAGTGAAAGATGCACTGAGATAAGTATAACTAGCTGTTGAAAATGTATATATATATATATGCTGTTTTAGAGGTTGATTTATACAGCTATACAAATAAGCAAGCTTAAATTCAAAATATAATGTTTGCAACTTTCAAGCTATTAGTTTCCATAGTATAAAAAAGTAATAGTGGTTACTATAAATATATGTGCAATCCAATGATTCTCATTGGCTAAATGTCTTATCAATCAATGCTCACTGATTATTCATAAATAGTATCTATGTTGGAAATAGATAACTTGCATTTTTACATATAAAATACTGTAAGCAAATTCAAAAATTTGATAATGCATGAGCAATATCTATCCACCTGCCTTTTTACATAAGTTCTCAAATTTGAAAATGTTTGTTCATTTGCATATTAACGCACTTTCTGCCTTCTGTATACTCTAATGCTGTGCACTTTTGGAGAGCTATGTTCATGGAGAAACCCACCGAAAGTGTACTTAGGCTATAAAGAATAAAAAAAAACACGTTGATATGCAAATAAACCAATATTTGCAAATTTAAATTGCAAATACAAATGAAGAAAAAAAATTAGCATTACATAACTTCTTATAAAAAAAATTCTGAATTTGTTTAACAAGAATATATAATTAGTAAGTAAGTTATTAGATTGCTTAATTCTCTTTTGGGTGTTGGTTCTCAAACTTACTTTTTTCTTCTTGTGATGGTGGAATTTCTTTTGAAACCTGGTTTTCTCTGCCTGCTTTTTGCATATCTGTTCAAATATTGGGATTTCCAGGCAGAATAAAAACACCAAGACATTTGGATTAGGATTATTCATTGTATCTGAATTTGAAACAATAACTATTCAGGATTTCTTTAAATAAATATTTATGGTTTGAATTTACCGTGAAATTAAATATATTAGAATTTAAAATGTTAAACTGCTCAATTGGGAATTAAACCATCTGTTTGTTCTTTTACGAGGGAAGAGATCTTTGCCCTGCAGTCGGCTTTTTATAAGCTGTTTTACCTCCATAACTAAAAATATTTTTAAAATAAAATCTTTAGAAATGAACTATTTACAGTTATATGTAAAATATTAATATTTAACCAGAAAAAGTTCTCCATTAAGTAAAGAAAAAAGTTAAAATTATATTTTTAATGATTTGCTGTTTAAACATTAAAATGTTTAAGATATGGAAGTGATTAAAATAGCATTTTACAGAAATGCATTTCGAGAAGAATTAGTTGAATTAAATATGTAAAAATCTTTGCATAAGTAGGTAGATTTTTTCCGTTTTCTAAAGCTGTAATTATTAAACAAGTATAATAAATTTCAAATTTGATTGAAACATTCAAAATACCAGGAGAATTTAAAATTTATTATTAATTAGTGTTACAGTAATTGCTTCTAGATAAATCTTTTAAAATTTACAAAATCAATATTTTTAATTTATATCTTTTAATTTCTCACATATATCCATTAATATATATATGTGTATGTAATTATATTTTACAGCATTCTTTATAAATATATAATACAGATTTCATTTAATTATATAGTTAAATATTTAAATGATAATTTTTTTAATTTGTTGTATATCATAAGAAAATGTATTCCCCCCCCTTTTTTTTTCGTATGTCATAGCATCGGCCGGGAGGCGAACCCACAACCGTCTGCAACCAACTACTTGCTTGCAAGGAGGCTGCGATGACCTCTCGGCTAACAACGCTTGACGATGTATTGCCCCCCCTTCATTACAATGTTTATTCAGATTGCAAATAATTTAAGTTTATGTTCCAAAGCTTTCTACAACCGAAAATATTTTACAGATTTACAACGGAAAGCATAGGATATAAAAACAAGTATAGATTTTACTCAAATCATCTTGATAAGCCTTTATCGCTTCAAAGGATATTAGAAGAGTTATCAGATAAAAATTTAAAAAGTGGCAGTGAGTATAGCCTTAAAGATAAAGAAAAGAAAAATGGTGTTTTCATAACAAACAAGGTTATTGAATTAGAGGTTTAACAATTAAAAACAAATACTTTAATCAAATTATTAATATAGAAGAAATTTTCATATAATTAGAGAGATTTAAACTTAGAATGTTTCAGTCTATTCATCCTTTTCTTCATCTCAAACGACCTATACACATGACTACACACAAGCGAAAAAGGTATATGACCCCCAATATGCACATTTTATGCAGAATGCATATTTTATGCAGAATCAGCACTCATTAGTTGGACCGGATCATAATCTCCCACACTTATATACAATCAGTTCTTGGTTTATATTATGATAGCAATTCTTCAAACTTTAATGGACAGGCTTTGATCTTTTCACTCTTTCAACTATTCAATTGTCCATTTCATTGAAAAACCGACAATGGAGCGCTCAAAACTTTTATTGGATTTGATATTTAATCATTCTAATGTAAACATTACGCAAAACTTCGTGGAAGAAATTAATTATAGGATTATTAAAGTTGGTTCACATTTGGATAGAAATAACTTAATATTAAAAGAAATATATATTTTATGAATGTTTGTTTTTGTTTTTTTTGTAGTAAATATATGTTTAGCTTTAGATTTGAGAAAAAGAGAAATTCTAAAGACCATAAACCAAACGTGAGATCTGAAGAACTCCGTGTTAGGAATAACAAAAAGAGATTGAACGTGTTGTAAATGGGCAAAAAAAAAAAAACAGGTACCCCTGAGAGAATTAAAAGACAGAAATGAAATTAGAACTGACATGTTGCTAAGAAGAATGAATTCTTAATTAAATTGAATCCCCCAAAATTTTAAGAATTCACGTGTAATGAATGGGCAAGATAAATTAGTTTTCTAAAATTAATCGGAGAGAAAATTATTACAATAAACTTAAGAAAGATATAATTTTCCAATGTTGAAAATAGTTGTGATGATTAATCTATCATTTGTGAAAGTCAAATAATAAGAAATCAATAATAACAATAATTATGTAATAATAATATTTTTTGTTTGCTTAAAATTAAATTATTTATTTTTATATAACTATAGACTAGTTTTCAAGTGTTCCTGCTTTTTCCAAATACCCGTCTTTGCATAGAAAACGAAAAATGCGTGTGAATATATATAGTATATTTAATTATAGTAATTATTGAAATAACTTTTTTTTTTTTTTTTTACAAAAGTAGAAATTGTTTGAAATTCATAAATCAGAAGTGTAACTAGGTAATTTTGCATAAAAATAATTTCTTACAATGATATAATTTGCTACAACTTAAATAGCGTGATGAAAATTCTAACAGTAATTAATAATAAATGAATCCAAGGATTTAAAAGATATAGGCACAATATTTTTGTTTTACCACAAAAAACAGAAGCAGTTTCAATAAATACTCAATAGATGGCAGAAGTTCAAAATTCTACTGATTAGTTGAGAAAAGCTTAAATAATAATAATAAAAAAAGACCAAATATTAAAACATTGTGAATTATATATATAAGTACACTATGTAGATGAGTTCTAATAACTAATATTAAATTTCTTTAAATAAATCTATTTGTAAATAAATTATTGTTACATTTGTCATTGAATCATATTTGTTGTAAAGACAGGCTAAACTCACTATACGTATTGCCACACACAGCAGAGTAATCAATGGATTCCAGAAGGCTTGTGCATAAAATCCCCATCTAGTGCCTACTCATCCAATATCCCCAGACTAGTTTCTGGCTTGTGACCTTAGCTTGCTGTGTGTGACAATACATATAGTGAGTTTTTTCCTGTTTTAAAACAGTTATACACAAGCATAAGAAGTGGTGGTCATGTAATGTTTATTGGCTTAAAACCAATCCTGCCTAATAGGATAGTAATGGCTATGGTTATTAAAGAACCAAAGACAACAAAATGGGTACTGAACTGAGTTCAGACTCATATGAGTATATAAGCTAATGGGCTTGGATTGAAAACATTAAGATGTTTTCAATTTAAGACTCATTTTGTAGTTAAGTGGAGATAAAAGGTGGCTGCTGGAGGGTTTCATTAGATCCTAAGATCTAGGTGCAGTGCTTTCATATCCAAGGCTCCTCACTGACGAAGGCCACAAGCCAGAAACTAGTCTGGCGATATTGGATGAGTAGGCACTAGATGGGGATTTTATGCATGAGCCTTCTGGCATCCATTGATTACTCTAGCTTGCTGTGTGTGGCAATACATATAGTGAGTTTTGCCTTTTTTAAAACAGTTATACACAAGCATAAGAAGTGGTGGTCATGTGATGTATATTGTTGTAATTGATACTAAAGAGATTGTCAATGAGACAGGCATATAATGCTTTGATTTCATGTCTCTAAAACTTTTTACAACAGTTTTACAAGAAGTATTCTATGGATTAAAATAAGAAGGAACTAAAAGTAAATGGAGATTATTTAGCCCATCTAGATTTTGCAGATGATTTAGTTATTTTTGCAAATAATGCTTTAGAGCTTCAAGAAATGTTGCAAGAGTTATCAGATGAAAATAAGACTGTATGAGTAAAGGTAAATGTTAAAAAGTCTAAAGTAATGTCCAATGGATTTTCTCAAAAGAAGAAAATAAAGATTGATAATAATGAGCTAGAAGAAGTTTAACAACTACAAATACCTTGGTCAGTTTATTACTGCAGACGGAAACATGGTGGATAAAATTAATCATGGATTTAAAATTGGTTAGAGTGCTATTGGTAGAAATAACAATACTAGAAGAAAATATACCTGTGTTTAAAAAGAAAGGTTTTTAATAAATGTGTTTAACCAGTTCTTAGATATGGATCTGAGACTTGGTCACTTAACAGAAGAACAATGAAATGCCCTCGGACCATTCAACAAAGTACGGAGAGATGCATGTTAAGAATAACAAGAAGGAATCAAAAATGAAATACGTGGGTGAAAGAACAAACAAGTGTTACTGACATTATTGAAAAAATTAAGAGACTGAAGTGGAGTTGGACTGGATATATTGCTAGAAGACATGATAATAGATGGACAACTGAAATCTTAAAGTGGATTCCAAGAGATTGTAAAAGACTGGAAAGAGATCATATGAGATGGATGGGTGAAATAAAAAATTGTGCTGGGGTCTTGTGGTGAGGAGAGGATGGAGATTGGAAAAGATGGATTGAACTTGCAGAGACCTTTATCCTGCAGTGGATTAATAATTATTGAAAATGATAATGATGATGTCATACTTTGCAGAATATCTTCTATCCTCAACTCATCAGATTTGAGAGATATCTATCTTCATATGCATTCTTCACTAATGATGACCAAAAAAAACAGAATAACTAATCTAATCCTAATGAATTATTTTTTTTTAAAAAAAAATCAGTATTATTATTACTAACCTGAAGAAAACCAAGATTATATAATGATATTAGCAGAGTTACAGGTTTCTATATATCAAACTACTGAGAGAAAAATTCTGTTGTATTTTTTGCATATTGTACAAACTAAATTTTTGATTTATTTGCATATCTTAGTCTTATTTCTATTTAATTTAACTGATCAGTTTTCACCATATAGCTGGCTGTCTACTGACTAGGGGTACAAACCAGATCATTTGGTCATATGCAAAAAAATAAAATGGTAGCAGAAAAAGTTGCATATATCAGCAGTGTAAGATGATATGCAAATCAAAAATTACTAGTAATTTGAATTATTGATATCATTTCTCAAAACCTTCCAATGTTTAAATATTAGCATAATCGTTTTATCATTTTCAAACATTAGACAGTTACTTTTTAAATTTGAGATATTATAGTTTACAATCTCTATGATATACATTTTATTTAACTATTTAAAAATATATAGCTTATAATTTTTTTACAAGACACCTTAACATCGATCATGGGTCTTCCATAAACATGTTAATTTTAATCATAAGCAAATAGCACGAAGTGGATAATTTGCATTTTCCTGATGATTATAGAAATAAGAGAGTGTTAACATTGTTAATTTAAAAAAATATAAAGTTTTAAAATATTGTGAGATTGTAAAATTAACTGAATATTATGATGACTGATGAAAAAGATTTTCTCTATTATTTAAGCGAAAAAAATATCACTCTCTTATTTTTATATTTTGGCAACTGGTAGGAAATTTCTACCCAAACAAGCCAATAGAATGCACATGCTTAATAGTGTGCTTTTCATTTTTCTCTACTTTGCAAACATTTGAATTCTGACTCACCTATGTTGGTGCATATATAGTCAATGCTGTGAACAATTTAAGTTTTAAATTAATTACTCCATTGCTTTTTAATTCCATTATTGAGTTCTATTATACGCAAAAAAATAGTATATACTGCAATTTTGTTGTCGTAATGAAGCTACATTTTTCACATCGTAGTGTGATTAATGAAGCTTGTCAATAGTAGTTACTGCAATATTAACTAATATTAGTAATGCTGTTTGCTATTATAATTTTGAAAACATTCATTATTAGAATGGGGCAATTAATAATGGTTCTGAAATACACTGAGTTTGAGAAAGCCTAAAGTTAGTCAGATTACTATTAGTGATGTAGTTCTCTGGTTACTATTTTCCTTGGTAGAAAATTGTTAGGAACTTACTCACCAACTATATATATATATAATACAAACTTGTCAATGAACAAGTTTCTAACGATTTCTAACAATGGAAACAAATAGGAATATTTCAAAATGATATATTGGCAATGGGACTGTAGTGTGTGTGTATATATATGTATAACAAAGAAATCAAGTCATATGTCACGTGACCTAATTTAACAAGCTTGTATTACAAATGTTATATAATGAGCTTGCAAATAGCTCTTAACAAGCTTTTCAGAATATCCCCAATCCTAGACCAATTTCTGCTACTGGCTTCCTTAGTGAGGTGCTAGGATATTCAAGAATTAGATCTAAAATACCAAGCCAAGCCCAGCACTTTATCTAATGGTTATTAGATAATGTGATATGTGACTTGATTTCTTTGTAGTTTCATTTTTTTGCTATTAAGTCTTTGGTAATTTTATATTGCTAAAGCTATTGATATATGGTGTACCTGAATTTGGTTCAGTCCCATATGGTTATTTATGTTTGATAGCTGGATTGAAAATATATGGATATCTGAAAATTTCAGATTTTTCTACTTAATAGTTATCCATTAGATGAAGTTCTGTGTTTGGCTTGGTATTTTAAATCTAATTCTTGAATATCCTAGCATCCTACTGAGGAAGCCTGTAGCAGAAACCAGTCTGGGGTTGGGAATATTCTGAAAAGCTTGTTAAGAGCTATTTACAAGCTCATTATATATATATTCATTAAAATCTATCAACACTTAAACAATTCCAATATCAATAATAATCAACAATCTCGACCTGTTGTTAAGAAAACTTCCTTTTAACAATAAAAGTGGAATCTCACTTTTATTTATGTTTATATTGACACTAAAGATTGCACCTTGACCACAGAGATTGAAATTATTCATACACAGAAGTTTAAATAAACCTCTTTAAACAGGTAAATATAAATTCTGAATGAAGACTAATAAATAGTCAATTATAACATTACAAACTGTAATTATAATTTTCAAATTGCACCCAAAGTATTACTTAAATAATAAGTGCAATAATGCTTAAGGCTAAATGTATTTATAAGTAATACTTAAAATCAGTCAACCCTTAGACAATTCTATTATCAATAACAATCTCAACCTATTGTCAAGGCAATTCTCTTTTTACAATAAAGGTGAAATCTCACCTTTATTTATGTTCCAATATATATAAAGATTGAAATGATAATTTCGCGTGAATTTTCTTACAAAAGAAGGAATTAAATTCTAGTTAGTAAATTTTCAAAGAAGAGACTTGTTGTCTTGGACTATTATAGAAAAAAATATTGTTACAAAGTATTTCAATTAATTACATATTATACAACATAAACTTTACCAAATAAGAGTATTTGTGTCAATGTGTGGTACACACACAAACTCTATACTAATTTTTAAGAAATGATAAACTATTTTAATAACTTGAAAGGAAAATTCAAAAACGAAATATATAATATAAAATTAAATAAATATTTTTATGATTTAAAAACTTAAGCAATACGTAGTGAAGATTCTTGTGTGAGTAAAATAAAGAATGTATCATAATTATGTAAAAGAGAGGGGGGTACAATGTATTAAAAGTTTTACTACTGAAATCTAATGCTATAGAACTTCAAATATAATAATATTAAAAGTTGGTAAAATAAATAAAGAAAATATATAATAATCCAGTTGGAAAGAAGTAATAGATGGTTAAGTTTCTGTCAACTATAGTGTTCTTTTTACTAATATTTGGATATCACAAATACTCTTTAAAATGAACACAAAACTTTGACAGCAAAGTTTACTATTATGAAGATACTAGTAATGTTTCATTAGTTTGTTGTTTTTTTCCACAGAATCCTAAAATAAAATTTTAGATACAATAAATAATTATGGATTAAAATTCCTATACTTGAAAAAATTGTCTGAAGTGAAGTTGGGCTGGACATATTTCTAGGAGAGATGATAATAGATGGACAGTTGAAATTTTAAACTGGATTCCAAGAAATTGTAAAAGACCTAGAAAGAGATAATACATGAGATGGATGGATGAAATAAAAAACTATGCTGGTATGATGTGGAGAAGAGAGGCTAGAGATCAGAGAAGATGGATTGAACTTGGAAAGAGCTTCATCCTGCAATGAATCAATAATGGTTGAAAATGATAATCACAAAATGCCTTAAAGCAATTATTTATAAGATTGGTATATATAAATAACTTTAAGAATAATCATTCCAATTCTATTGAAGCAGTCAATCTTAGCTTAATTAAGATTGAGCTTCATGATTCCATCTACTAACTTTTATTCAAACCCTATTTCCCATCCTGCTCCTTTTGTTAGATATATCTATTTTATGTATATATTTGATATCGCGCATAAGTTATAAAATTTTAACGTTCCATAACATTTTTTAAAATTATTATTAATTCTTTTTTATTAATTATTAGTTCTTTTTTTATTAAAGTATTATAGGTGCAGCTCAAATATATATATATAGGAGCAAAATCTTACTAAAAAAAGATTGATGTTTTAAATATTTTATTATACGTCATTTTTTAAATTTTTTCTTTTTAAATTGCTTGTTTGTTTTTTCTTTTAAACTGTATATTTTGTAAAATCCAATATGGGAGATTAGCTACTCTAGTGAGAACTGATTGTGAACATCACTGTGATACTAAAAATGATATAGTGTAAACCCACCAGGCCCTGTTGGGTCATCATCTTCCATGGCCGTACAATCCTGCTGCCCAAGAGTGAAGTAAAAGCCCAACCTAAGAACTTTAAAATGCTAATAGAAACTTGCTGCCACTGAAGAACTTGCATTTCAATTGCCGTGCACATGCCATACTAAATTGGACTCTTAAAATTGCAAGGTAACTTCCAAACTGCACCATTGAAACTAAATCTAGCTTGATTAATTAATCTCAAATCCTGCTATCAATATTTCTAAGATATTGCTCAATTTTCTATCTTTTAAATTAATATGTAAATGTAATTTGCTCTTAAATAATTTTATAAATCTAATTTTCTCTCATATGCTCTTAACTTTCCTTAACTTTGGTGCGGTCATTTATTTATAGTTTTTATTACTTGATTTTATATTTATGCTTGTATTATTAATTTGCCAATCTCAAGCAAACTGGCAAGCTTAATTTATAAAAATCTTTTCTGTTATTTTTAAGTAAACCTTCATGAAGCAAGTTATTAACGTCCCCTTTTAAAACATAACACATTATTAATTAATACACTCACCAGATTGTTTTTCGAGTCAACATTTTATTTATATTTTAGTATAAAAAATATATATAATTGTTTAACTTTGGATTTTCTACCTGGGGTGAATTCAGAGCTTAGGCTAATTAATGCTTTGAAACCTTATTTATTTTATAAATGTTATTCAATTCTGAAAGGGTGGCTTTTTAATTGTTTTCTATATATAATTGCTAGTTTTATTTTTACATACTCTTAAAATATCAAATAAAGTACTTATACATTCCATTCATTGTAAAATCAATGAAGGTGGGATTGATTAATTTTAAATAACAGAAAGGGAAGGTGGTAAATCTTAATGTTACTTTTGCTAAATAAAATCTTCAAGTATATTTTAAGTAAATGAAATGTAAATCTCTATATATATTATAACTGCATAGCATATTATTTGTCAAAATTATAGTACTCAAACAAGGGTCATTTATTTTAAAGCATTAAAATTTATTCAATGTCGTTAGTGACATTTATCATTACTGTGTTACTGTCATCTGGCTATCTTCGTATATATATATTACATGCTTCTAGTCTTCTAATCTGGGGGTTATGACAAGATCGAACCCATAGATTTCTCGTTATGTCCTGTCGCATGGGGACTTATTCCATATAAAATGCCTCTGGCAGTGATCCCATAAGTTTGGCACACGCTATGCATATTCACTTCTTTGTAAATAAAGGGCCTCTCACATCGGTTATACCAGCAAAAGTCTGGGTCACACCATGCCTATCCACTTTTCTTTAAGCACTTCCCAAGAAGACAACCGTTTCCTCTTAGTTATTCTTCTGGCTATTATATCAGTACCGCGAACTTCTTTGTATTATTATTTCTTTTGCTTATGGCCTAATTTTAGTGCTGTAATAATATTAAAATTACGCTCTGCTCAATATATATATATATATGCCAAATATTACTAGCTAGATTAATTACTAATATTATTTTAGTTTTATTATACAATCCCATCGTCGTAATTTGTTTTTTATCTATTTAAGAGTATATGACTTGGAAAAAATAAAGTATCCATCTTACTATTGTTAAAATAATTTTTCATTAAATATTTTGTCATAGATTCAAATATAATCTTTCAAATATATTTTGTTTATTTTTATGACCCCAGTGGTGTGAAAATAGTTTATATCATATGTATAATGAATTTTGGAATGCTCCTACAAATATATGTTAGTCACCATGTTTCAGAACCGTAAATCAAAGCATTAATGGCAGTATTATGTAATTCTTTCTAATAATTGATTGGCATCTTAATATTGGACCCACCAAAGATGTGTGTTTATTTATAATATATTATTTAGCTAATAAAGAGTATATGAGAAATAATAGCGTGAATGACAATATATAATTATCTATCGTTTGGTAGACCGCTTGCTCATTCACGCACATACTAATGTACTTAATTTATAAATGTATATAAATAATTTGTCATTATATTAAACTATATTTTTATTGTCTAACTTATTTGAGTAGTTCAAATTTCTTTTCTCCACTTCCAAACATACAGCCATGCTTATATGTATTTTAGTTTAGTCATAGTTAATAGATGTCTCATTGTTTTGCTCAGCTTTGCTAGTCGGTCGGATTTAAAATTAATTCTCATGCGCCATCATTGTTATGTTATCCATTAGGTGTTTTATCTGGGGCTTAGAGAGTGGGTTTGAATTCAGGCTGATCCCTGACCTAAATCTCAGGCTTGACGGGATTTGAAGCACATTTTGTGAGTTCCAGCTCATGTTAGATAGATAAACATGTTTTGACCGGTACACTATGAATTAACTTTAGTTATATGTATTATTATTCCTTAAATTCCAGGTTAATTTGTGATTTAAATTCCAAACTGACAATACATTTCTGCTTGGTAATATATACTATTATTGCCACTCATAAATAAACATATTATAGTAAACCCAAAAGAACACGAAGGAGTAAAGAAAAGTGAAATAAATGATAGTATTTTGATATACACCTGGGTCTCGTTTTATGCGGATTATTTTAATGCGATTTTGAAGTTATGCGATTCATATTTCTTCTTAATATCCTTCATATTTCATTATATTTATTAGATATCAAGAAATTTAAATTATTAATAACTTATTTTGATTTAAAATACTTTTTTTTCCAAAAAGATAACGTTATATTAGCAGCTTATTAATAATTTATTTTGATTTGAAATACTTTTTTTTTTCAAAAAGATAATGTTATATTAGCAGCTAATGTGAATATGGCCTGAAGCTGTATTTAGAATCTTAACTTCTATATAAATAATATACTTATACTAATGAGTAATAATAGATTTATACTTACATATAAAAATATCACAATAAATATTCAAAAATTTTAAACTTTTAAAATGTATTTTGTTAGGTATAACAGAAGTAAATAATTGTAGATTTTTAAAATAAATAACAAAGATTTTATTGATTTTATAAACTGAAAATAATCTTACTAATGATAATGTATAATCTTTTTGTTTTGATTGTGATCTTATTTTTTTAATATAGAAACAGAAAACCATTAACACAGCACAAGACCGAAAGTGGCGCTAGTTGTACATCACATCACGAATAAAAATAAAGTGGCTAACAGGTTTCTCTGGGCATAATTGCTGAGAAATTCTTGATTTCGTTTAAGGAGAAGCCACAATACATCACATCACATCGAATCTGATTTCTTACCAGTTTACAAATGAATGTTAGTGGTAATGATTAAAATATGTATGAAAAATGTAAAATTAGATACTGTAGTTAATAAAAAAAAGTAAAAAAAGTTTGTCTTGTATCAATTTTTTTCAAATATTTGAAATTTTTTATTAGTCATACTTTATTTGCTTATTTTTTTAATGCAAATTTTAAAGTAATTTTTCTTTGTTGCTTTGCTTTTATGCAAATTCTAAAAATTACAGCACCTATCCCCCATTTTTCAAGGTAAATTACATTTATTTTTGTGCGATTTCTTTTGTGCGCATTTTCTGAGGAACTTATCTACTGCATAAAATGAGACCCGGGTGTGTATATATATATTACCCCAAATTCACAACTCAACCAGACTAGTTAAGAAAATAAACTCTAAAACACTACCAATGGTTTCACTGTGACAAATAGATTTCTCAAGTGTAAAGAACTACAAAATAACATATTTAAACCAAAAATTATCCACAATTCCACTTACTTCTCATACACCCTTAATATTAAAAGAACTTTTAAATAAATTAATTGCTTCAGAATCATAAAATTTAAATAATAAAGATTCTTTAATTCTTTTTATCTCAAAGAAGACAACCTTAGCTTCATCAAAATTAATAGTGTGGCCAGTATCATTTTCATGGCTATACAAAGCAAAACTAAGATATTTATTTTTAACCCTACTTTTATGTACCTTTATTTTTTTTATTTAAGCTCAAACTACTCTGACCTATATATGCTTTCATACAAAAACAAGGGATAATATACACTACTCCAGGAATAGTCTTTCTTTCAAAAATTTCCATTGTATTATTTAATAAATTATTCAAAGTAGTACCCCTTTTCCAAGAAATTTCTTATTTCCAAACAAATTAATATTTCTATATACAATTTTATAAGAAGACAAAGGGAAAATTCTAAATAGACAAAAAAAAACATTTATTCTAAATAATTGATTATATAGTAAATAGTTATTTTTGTTTACACTATTATTAAATTTGAAAATTAAACCCATTATAAAAATATGTTTGTTGATTATGAAATAATTAAATGAATTATTTAGATTTTTCCTTTAAATTTAATTAAATTCATATTAGTTTAAAGTTGATTATGAATAAACAAAAACAATAGGATCATACATAAATTTATAATAGGGTAAATATGAAAATAAATACATGCAACAATAAATTGATAATCTGTCTATACTTATATGAAAGAGAATCACCTATAGCAGCATACAGATTTTGAATGCACAGAGCAATTGACTAGCAATGTCAGCCTTTGACTTATATTCAAGAAGCTGCTCAAAGCACACACACACACACACAAAATGCTGCTCAGCTAAAGACTGACAACATATTTCTCTTAAAAAGTATATATATATGGGAAATGAAATAAAAGTGCAATGAATTAATAATTATTTAAGTATTTAGCTTATAACAGGATTTATATTACTTCACATATTGCTGAAGGTTGTTAAATGTATTGGACCAGTTGTTTCTTTTTTCTATATTCAAAAGCTTCACTAATACATCTCTTTCCCTATTTTTTGAACTATCTATTTCATCTATGTAATCAAACAAAATAACTTTTATCCTAGTCATAATTTATCTTTTCAGTCTTGTTATTTATTTCAATATTTGATTATATATATATACACTTATCTTTTATATTTGCTTTCAATATTTGATTATATATATATACACTTATCTTTTATATTTGCTTTACTTTTCATCTAGCTTTAGATTATAATTTTATGACAACATTTAAAGCTCTTTTAATTAAATTTATATATTATTTGGTGACAGTAACTTTCATCTTAGTTTTAATAAATGAAATTTCTAGGCTAAATAAATAAAGTAAACATTGGATGGACATATTCTTAGAGTATAACAATAAAATGCATGTTAAAAAACTATAAATAAAAAATGGAAAAAAAAATATGGTAGTTATAAAAATATAAAAAACAGAACAAGAGATAGAAATAATTAAAAAAAAAATTGGTATAAAGTCATTTAGAGAATCTCTTTAAAAAACATGTGAGTAATAACTGATATGTATATAACTTTTTTACTTAAATTTAAAATGTTTTTACTTTTTAACTAAAAAGAAACTAATCTTTGACTTATTTTGAGAAGTTTGTTTGTTATGTTAATTTGAAAAAGAAAAAAAACGTAAGTCAGCCTGCTCCCAGCATTGTTAGATGAGAAGCCACTAAAAGTTAACACAGTGCTGTTACATTAGAATTTATATATTTAGTTTAAAAATACGTTTTCATAATGGCTTGACTCAACTCAAGGTTTTGGAGAATTACAATATATGTGTGTGTTAGGTGCTGTACTCTGATTACTGATGAAATCTACAATTGACAGATAGTAGTAGAAGCTTCAATTATAAGGGATCAATAATAGTATACAAACTTTCTTTATGCCACATTGAACACTATAAATAAATCCTATGGTCATGTGATGTTTAGCATCCTAGTAGCAGAATGAGTATTTATTAGTTTCTTTCAATTATATTTTAACAAACCTGATTCTAATCTTTTACAATGTGTGCTACATAACGTAAAAGGCAGTGCTTTGCTTAAGGTAGCCTAAAAATTTATTGGTTTATAAAACAGTAAAAAGTTCTTAGGTATTCAGAAAATAGACTTAATGATATTTAAATTAGGTAAGTATGAAAGTCATAGCAGTTGAGTAATAGATTTTCATATGCCTCAAATGAAGATTTAGTTGTATAAGTTGAGGATTTTGATACTGATGTTTAAAAATAGTGCATGATGGGATGAAAACTATTTTTGAAAGATTCTAATAGTCTGCATGGCAATATGTGTATCCATCACCATGATAAACTGTTAGAAGAATGAAATCTGTTTTTTTTTATGATTTACAAACAAACATTTACAGTATTAAGGTAAATGAAACTGATTATTAATTTGACCATGCGTGTAGACACTTATTATTCCACTTTATGCTCATGACAAGACTGTTTCTACATAATAGATTAACATAAAAACAAACATTTGAAATGAAGATCATAATTGATTTGTTAAACAGTAAAAGGCTTAGATGTGCCTATATTTTTAGCTCATTTACCCACATTGTCAGTTGCTCTTCAGCAAACATTGATTTTCAACCATAATTGGTTTTAGTTATGTTCTATTCTAGCATCTTTAAATAAAATACAGTAATTGAACAGTTACTGTTTAGGATGTTCCTGGATGTATTGAGAACTAGTGGTATTTTTTAACATTTGACAATCCTTACAGCTAATTGAGGATTGACCCCAGAACTTTTAACCCTCTGTCTGCTACTCTATCACTGCTTGAAATCATACAAGGGATCATCATTTTTGAAACATTCAAATACTTTAGGAGATCCATCCTTTTTTAAAAAAAAATTTCACAGTGCCAACTTTCTGTCAGCCACTTTTTATTACCTTCTTGATGTCATATATTTGTTTTACTTGTGGTATACATGATATTATAAATATAGCATCAATACATTAGGTATTCCCATTATTTTGTTCCTCTTGCATGTAGAAAAGATAAGATAAAATCAGGCTTCCAAATAACCACTTCAGGATAAAGACTTTTCAAGCATGTTCTCAAAAAGAAATGTGCATAATTCCCTATGGATGCAAGCCAATTTCTAAATGGTAAAAAGTGTTAGTGGTTTTTGACTATTCAGCCTCTACCTAAAATTACTAACCAGAAATTGAATAATAATTGGATTAACTATGATGCAGCTTCTTGGGAAAATATTTTAAGCCTGTTAGAATCGGAATTTTTAAATTTATTTATCGAGTTTGGATTTAAAACATCAAATCATGGGCATAGCAGACAGATGTCTATCCACTATTCATGTAATCCTTTTTAATCAGTTACTAAGATTATGATGTGTGCTAACACAAATTTAAAAGTATGAAATCTATTATTAAATAGAACTAACAGCTATTTAGTAACAATTTAAAATAAATACAACATTCCATGGGGGGGGGGGATTACAGGCAGAGGGACTATACTTGCACCATACATTATTCCAAGAAAAAATATTTGCCGAATTTTGATAAATTTAGGTGAAACCAGCTTAGTATTACTGAAATATAACATTAATTTATTAGAGAAGCAAAACATATATATTTGCATTTATCTTATGCTGGTCCATGTAGTCAATTCATTTGCCATCTTGTAATTCCGTTGTTTAACTTTTATAACAAACAACTTTCTTTTAAAAGACTTCCAACACCTTGTTTGAATGCAATTCTCTATTGTATTGTGTCTTATTTTCTCAATTAACATTGCACTTCCTTAGAGAATGATGGAATCATCTTTATATAGTAAATATCTATCTATCTTACTCTTCATCTTTACCCTATGATTAATACAATGAAAATATATCCTAATGACTATAAAATAAGTATCATATCTCATAAAGCAAGCTAAAAGATATATTAATTAACCTTAAAATCTTGACATTATATTTTTAGAATATTACATCCTTAATTAAAAATGATCTAATATCTATGTTGATGTTGGATTAAATAGTTGTTGCTGTTGTTGTTTACTTATTTGCAAATAGTATTAGTCTTGTTAGAAGATACATTACTTTTAAAAAAGTTAGTTCAGTAAATAATGATTTCAAATGGAGGCTTATGCCCCAATAATGTCATTATTTGCCAAGAGGAGTGTTCATACTTTCAGCAATCATTTTGTTTTCGTTTGGGAATGTTTAAAATGTCATTTGAGTAGTAGTCATTGTTGAAAGGATTGACACACTAATTAAATTCAAAAATTTCGAAAAACAACTGCAAGTAATTAAAGGATCTCTTTATTTATATAAGCAAAAATGTCACCCTCCTCAATTTATATGGGTAATGTAATAGAGCCACAGGTCTCACTGTGCAGTGCATCCACCTAGCTTTGAATTTTTCCTTTAGTTAGTTAATTTACAGCTAACTAACTAACCATCTAATATTGGTCAGTAAATGGCTAACTTATTTTTAAAAAACATATTCAAACTCTCACTAACTGGCATTTAGAAAACCTGGTGACTACTATCTTCTACTTTATTGTTTATCTATAATTGGCAGAATTTTGTCTTCAGCAGACTACTTAAAGACTTCTTTATATATCTATCTACGAGTGACTCCTAGCATGAAAAAACATTTCGGGTGGCATCCCCCCCCCCAGCATACCGTTTGACAAGTCAATTCTAAAATATGGTTATTGGGGGGGGGGGGACTGTCAAACGTTGGTGGTCGAGAGGTCAGCACAGCTGTGTTACATGCAGTTGTCCAGGGTTAGCGGGTTTGCTTCCCGGCCGATGTTATGATAAAGGTATTCAAAGTTTTTCCCAAAATTTTGATATTATTAATAATAATATGAAAAATGCAAGCTATAAACAATTATTAATTTTGTGCTTATATGTATGCGCTCATTTTAAACGAATGGTTAGTTATTCTTTTTCCATTTCATTATTTAAAAGTTTAAAAATCTATTCTAGCAGATGTTTTTAATGTTAATTTCTTTTTTAAGGGTTGAAATTTTCAAATGGAAAAAAAAATTATATCGCTTCTTCATTTTATTTATTTATATATGGAAAAAAAAGGAGACTATTTTTAAAATAATGACTTCTGTAATTTAATAAAAGAAGTAATTGTTAACCCTTTCATTCCTGATTAATATTTTATAAACCTTAATTGAATATTCGCAACTATAAAATTGTTACACGTATATATATATATACTGACAAATTACTATCATTTGCTTAATAAGCTAAAACAATTAATACCATGGCAAAATGTTTTTCATTTGAAGGAAATTTAGGTGACTAGTAATAGGGTAATATCATCATCCCAATAAAATCCAAATAGATAATTATTTATTCTAAAATAGAAATAGTATTAATTTATTTATTTTTTTCACTGGTTTAACACAGAGGCTTGAATATAGTATAAATACAAAAATGCAATGAAAAATTATGATTACATTATACTGCATATGAAAATTGCTTTTGGAAAAATGTGTTGAAGCACGTTCTCTTGTAGTGTTTACCTGAAGATTTGTGATGATAACATTTTCCATCATCTAACGTTAAATATTGAATGTCTTTAGAAAAAATTGTAAACTTTATTTAAATTTTTCAATTACATTCAACTATTAGTTAGTGCACACTGGTTAGTATTTAACACATTTCGGATGGTATTATTCTCTTCTCTTCTTCAGGTGTTGCTGGCCCAACCAGTGACAGTATTAGCATGGGAATTGAACTTAGACCTAAGATTTACCTTAAAATTCAATATTCAATAACCTAAAGGTCCAGGTTCGATTTCCATGCTAGTACTGTCACTATTTGAGCAATAAACAACTGAAGAAGAAAGGACGATAATACCACTTGAAATGGTGTGTATATTACTAACAGTTGAATGTAATTAGAAAATTTAAATAAACTTTTAAAATGTTTTATAAAGACATTCAATATTTAATGTTAGATGATAGAAATAGATTAACACATAAATACAACATTCTCTTGAAGTAGCAGATATTTTTCGATAACATTGGGAAAAAACAGATCAGAGAAGCCTTGCAATCCATGATATTAATTAAATAATCACTTCCACCACTAGCATCATCATCATTAACAGTCATTTGCAAAGAAGTATGGTCATTCTAACTCTGAAAAAAGCAATAATAAGATAGAGTAGATAACTGTAGGGAAGCTTGAATGTTTGTGTTCAAATCCCCTCTAATTACATCTAAGTTTCAATATATACATTATACTTGTATTTAAATATTACTGATTCAGCCTGAATTTTGCCATCCTTCTTATATATATATATATATTGTGCCAGGCACATTTGCCATCCTTCTTATATATATATATATATTGTGCCAGGCACATTTGATGTGGCCAAGCACAAGATAAGGTCAGATAAATTAATGGTCGCAAATACGTAAAAAGCCATTAAATGGGGGGTGGGTATACTATTTATATAATTAAAATTTGTTATAAATTAAGAGAGAGAAATATGGCTATAGCATAAACTCACACAGACATATGATTAAAGCCAATGTTTAAAGGCTTAGAAATATGTATTTGCAATTTTGATTTTTTTTTTTTTTTTAAAAAAGAAAAAGATAACTCCAAAATGTATTTATAATTTTAAATGTTTTTGTTTGTTGAAGAAACAGCGTTTATTTAACAAATTGTTATTCTCTATTTATATTTTTTAAGTGTGTACAAAATGTAAAAGAAAATTTTTAATATTACTGTTGATTAAAAATATTTAAGAATAATTTCAAAATCGAAGTTTTAATGGTCATTTTTCTCTTCAGTCACATTTGAGCAAGTCATTGTCTTAAATTTAAGAAAAGCCTAAAGGCATTCTGGCTTCCTGTCCATGCTAAAATAATTTTAACAGGACAAAAGAGTTTAATTAGACTTGTGATAATGCGTGGAGAGAGGAATGTTCAAGTTATATGAAACAAATGTTTGTTAAAACAGAAAAAACTTCGATTCTGATAATGTATTTAATCAAGGGTAAAAAGATGTTATCATTTCTTAATTGTGATCTGAATGGAGATATAAAAAATAAGAAAAAGCTAATTGGAAATCAAATTCTTAAAACAATTAGTCAAACCAATTCAATGAAATTTAATTAATTTTTGTGTATGGAGGTGGGATATCTGTTCTGAACTTGCGAGAGGGCAGTTGACTTTTGCTTTTCAAAGAAGGCAGTTCACCTTAGTTTTTCTAAGAAGGCAGTCTAACTTTTTCTTGTCAAAGAGAGCAGTTCACGTTTGCAAATCTTATTAGGAAGCTAATGCTATTCTGAAACATGCGAAGTCATGCAACTGTTTTAATCTGCTGATTCTAATACCTGGTAAGCCATAAGATTTACTCTAATAAGAAAGAAAAAAATTAAAATTCATTCAGTCATTTTAAATCAATGGACATTAATCCAGGCCATCATTGAAATAACCTAGCAGTTAACCAGTCAGTTGATTCTGATGGAAGCATAACTACAACACGCCATCGAAGCCTGCAGTTAACATAGGATCCTTAAACCAATAAAGGATGATTGATATTGTTTAATATCCTATTTAATATCTGTTCTCCAACTTAAAGATGCCAATCAAGCATTCACTTGCAGATAAAATGATCATGGAATAGAAGCCGACTTCAGCGCATCCGTCCAGCTCCTCTCCCGCCGTCCCACAAGAATGTAAATGCCGAGATTCAAACACCAAGTGATGATCAAGTCATGAACTTGTGCCACAGTCAGGTCCAGCCCTTGTTGCAGTAGATGAACCTATAGTATAGCCCACTCAAAACCCATACAAGAATGAAACTTATAGACTTTATCGGGTACACTATTTTTTGTGTTTATTTTATTTTAAATTTGATACCCATTTCATAAATATATATTTCATGTACATACATACATAAACACACCTGTATATAACTTGTTAAATTTTCCTTATTTGCATAATGCATATGTGTGAGTTTACTTATAATCCACAGATCACTATCTCTCACGTATAATTATTTAATACATTTACTGATTTAAGAAAAAAAAATTTTTCTTTCATTTAATCTAATCATTGCTCTATTAAGTATTTCTTTATGATTAGTTTTGTTTTATTAATATGATTTGTGTAATGTATAATATGCGTTTGTATATTTATTCAATTTGGGAACTTTAATTTTATATTTATGTTATAAATGGTAGGGGGTGTTGGTTTAATAAAAGATTTTATAATTTAAAAGCGATTACTGCCATATATTCCATATTTTCTTCATCATTTACTTTCTCTAACCCCATATTAGTTAGTTATGCGAGTTTTCCAAGCCCCAATTCTTTTAACTGAGTATAAGAGTATGCTGAGCTAGCGAATGGGATACCTTCTTGCCAGAACCTAAATCTTTATTTTCATGAGGATACTTATTTATTATTTTTTTATGTATAATTATTTATCGGCACACATGCCCTAATATCATTTGAACTTGCATATCCTTTCAGGAGGAGAGTTAAATTTCCTTCTGGGAGTGGCGTGAGGGGTTGATTTAGAGTCATCCCCCAAAGGTATGTAAGAGTCAACCTTTCCATAAGTATCTTCTGTGTCCGTAACACTGTTACGAATTTCTTTTTACTCCAGCATGTTGCCATATTTTCCCTCATGTTCAGTTTGTGTGCATGCTCATATTAACGAAGTAAATGTTAACCGGTATAGAAACCTAATTTTTGGCACCCCAAGTTGGCCGTTTGGCACCCCAGTTGGGCGCCACTTTAACGGTCAATGCAAGGAGCCTTTAACGTATCTGCTGTATGAGGGCACCATCTAGGCATTTTAACCTAGAAAAAATTATATAATAGGTAGATATGTAAGTTAAGATTCAAAAAAATTTTTATATATATTATTCTGACCGTTTGCCCAATGTCACTAGTTCATAGAGTAGCAGAGATTTAAAGATTTTTATAAGTTTTAATAGATTTCTATTCTCAAAATATATATTAAATATTTAGAACAATAAAATAAAAAAAGCCACTGCCAGTAATTAATACACAAATAGATTTTTATTAATGCACATTTAAAATTGAGGAATAAATTTATTTTTAGATTTTAACATTAATAATTTTTTAAAATTCAAATTACTATTTAAATAGACTGCACATATGGATATTTAAATTATATCTTACTTTAGCATGTCGAGTATAGATAGTCTACATGGATTTTTTTTTCACTTAAAAATTTATCAAAACATTCATTCAATCTCAGACTAAAAGTCCGTAGCCAACCCAATGTCAGCTTCCAGATATATATTTGCAACCAATATAATTATGTGTGCATCTGACAGCGTGATATTATTTGAAGGAAATGATTTGTGTCCAGAACAGGAAAGTGCATCTGCCAGACTAAGGAATCATGTATATAATTTTTTTAAGAGTGCTATGTATGGGGGAGAGCGGTCTTTCTTCCGACTTATAAATCCCTGTCCATAGAGCTAGAAGGGGTCAATGGCGCAGGAAATACATGTGACCATTTCAATGATATGACTGCCTCTTTGGGGTCATGCATTCAGTTGGGCATGTTGCCCTGTATGCTAAACATGCCTCACATTACATTAATATAAATGTCTATATATCTCTCCACCAGCACTGACACAACTACAAAACAAATAGCCTGAAATTAAAATCCCTTAAATTAAACATAAACAAATTTAAACATAGTTATTAATCTTTATCCATGCAGCTATCTACACCCAACTTTAAATTTAATACATTTTATTTAACAGATAGAAATAAATAACCTAGTTAAATACAAACATAAATAATTAAATTAAAAAAATGGAAATGATTGAAATAGCAAACGTATATAAAAACAAATATTTATAATTGATTTAGAGTTTTATTCTTGGTCAGATAAGAGTACATTAATTTATATTACTTTTTTTTTGGATTGATTACTTATTGACATTATACGATAATTATTTAAAAGAAAGTTCAATTGGTAAAAATTTATACTTTACGGATTCTGCAGATTTTGAGGTCCATCTTCGTGATCACTTATGTAGATTGTTTGTTCTTCCTTTTTAAAAACGAAGCCGCTACTTGCCATTTCTTTTTGGTCCCTAACTGTCAAAGGGAGGTCTTAGCTGGTTGTCCAGAAATTAAATCTATTGCAGACTCCTACATCATGTGAAGTCTGCAATACAACTACCGTTCATGGGTATATTCAAAGTCAGCTCTCAGATAACAATTATAATAATAATTTGGCTTTTATATTTTTATTAGTCTTTTATCATCCAATCTTTGGATTCAACTGGCAAGACATCACTAATCCTCTGGTGTTTCAATTACAGTCTGTGCTGACATTTCTGGTGTTTGCATTGGTCATTTAATTTCTTTGTACTCTCTTATCTGACCCTTTAATTTATTTTAAATGCCTCAAGGGCCAGTTTGCTTTTGAACAATCATTTAATTAATAAGACAATCATTTCCATTTTCTAAGATTATAGAAATCAACATTATTTCTATTTCCAAAAATATCAAATCTTTATATCTTTACTTTTTTACAAAAAAAAAATTACTTTCAAATACTTTTTCTTAAAATAGTTTAAGTTTTCCATCTGCGCAACAATATATATATATATTAAACAACTTTTAATTTTCAGTTTTTAAGTTTTTTTCTTTTTATTAAATCAATTTTTATTTACGATCTTTTTATTTTAATTTTAAAATAATGTAACGAAATATTATATTACATTACAATATATATATATATATATAAATGGTCATATAAAATCCTTTATAAGAGGGGTCAGAATGTCTTAAAGCCAACATGAATGTGACAACAATATTGGCATCAACAAGGGCTTTGAGCATTTTATCATCAGATTTTCAATAATATATGGCTGAAGAATTGGACAAAAGAGAAGATTTGAATCCTGTACATTAAAGTTTGAAGATTTGCTATCTTAATATAAACTGAGTACTGATTATATATGTGTGGGGGAGATGAGAACCAATTGATGAGTGCTGGTTCAGCATGAAATATATATATTGGAAATCATTTATATTTTTCACGTGTATGTGAGCATGTGTTGGTTGTATAAGATGGAGTGGATAGCTGTAGGGAGTTTGAAAGTCTGAGTTCAAATCCCCTCTAATTAAAAAAAAGATGAAACAAACTACTAAAGATGATATTTGTGATAATTATATATATGTCAAGCTATGAACAGCAATATATCTAAATATATTACAGGTGTTCTGTATTTTATCTCCTGCAGCAAACTTTTTTGAACAACTTGCCAAGCTGTATATACTTATTAATTACATTCTTATTCATATTTTCTAGATAAAAACAATCATAATTTGTTTACAGAGACTCAAACTGATCAATAACAAAAAAACAAAAAAAACAGGTTAGATTTACATTAATAATTGTTTGTTAGTCATTCATTAAACTAAAGATTATCTATTTAATGAATAACATTTCTGTAGTGTAATTTAGGACAAAAATTATTAATATACTTCCATAAAGTGGTTTGTGTGAAAGTTGTGGGGTCAGAGAGTTTAATACTTATAAAATAAACTGTAGTAATTCTCTATCTATATATACTAAAGTACAATGATAAAGATATGTATAAGAGAATGTGGTCTCAGCCAAGTGATGTGTGCTGTTTTAGCACAAAATATGCAACTCAGGGATGATACATCTTTTTCATATGTCTTTAAACATATGTTTATGATTACACCCCTACACAAGGTATTAAAAGTGGTTAAAAACGAGTCCCTATCTTGCATGAGATTAGTGTAGTAAAAATTACACTTTAGAAATATTATTTATTAAAAGATTAAATTTAAAATTGGTTTTAACACAGTAGATTGCACCCAAATATTAAGTAACATTATAGGAAGAACTAATGAGTATATGTTGCCATTATACTTTGGATTTATAGATTATAAAAAGATATTGTTTCTGTGTTTCAACAATGATTAAAGCTTTAAATTATCTAGATGTAAATATAGGCTATTGCATATTCTGAAAAATCCTTATCAAAATTAAACAGCAAAGATTAGATCACATGGTTATAGTAAGAAGATTAACATTGATAAGAGTGTGTGACAAAGTAATTCTATCTATATCTAGTTTCAATAATAATTTATTATTTCTAATGTATACAGTGATGAGTAATCATACAATTGGGGTTTACATTGTTGTTCTAACTATCTTGTTATTTCCATTTGGGTTCTGATGAGTCTATGTTGTGCAATATGGTGTGAACATTAGATCTTTCACATATTTGTTATCTGATTGTTAACACACACACACCCTTTTGTCTTGTTGTTAGTTTGGCATATTGTATAATGTCCAAGTGTCCTCAAATATTTTTGATGATGCCAGGAGTTGGTCTCTCTTCTGGATTTTAATCATTGTTTTGGAAAAACCCTGTTTTATAGTAGGTTGTGGGTGTTCCATGGTTAGTTTACATTGTGTAACCCATATGGCATAGTTCAAAAATATAGAGAGACATATTATTGGATAGGTTTTAGTATTGATACTATCTTTCAGTGATGAGATCAGTTGAAAATCTATCTTGGTGTTGGAGAGTATGATTTCTCGATCACTCTGAATCCCATACATTGTGAGAAAAGGTGTTCCAATGTCTCATCGCCGTTCATGCAAATGCTGCAAGTAGGGTCTATGTTGTGACCACATTTGTAAAAGAGGAAGTGATTAGTAGGTAGTCCATTAATGTATTTAATGAGGAAGTCTAGGTATTTGGCCTCTAGACTCCATCTTTTAAAGTTGGATACCAGTTTCTGATTATTGTAATAAAATGTGTTGATTATAGGATGTAAGATTGGATGGAGGATTGTGTATGATTGCCATAATGATATTTTAGAATTGAATGTGGAGTTATTTATTGGGCAGTGCTGCTTGATAAGACTTGTGTTTCTAGTGATCCATGTTTGTCTGTCTGGTGGGGGTCGGTCAGTGGGTGTTACCTTTTGAAGGAAAGTTTTTTGGAGAATTGTGTTAAAACCATATGATGCTACCAAGTTGTGTATGACATTGTGGGTTTTTTGGTAAATCAATGCCTGAATGGAGTGGAGAGCAAGACCATTTAGCTTTCTTGATCGCTGAGTGCCTTTGAGGCTGATCGCAACCGTTTTACCTTTCCAGAAAAGCCTTGAGCACAAGCCATTTATTTTATTTATGAAACTTTTGTTGCATTTGATAAATGGAAGAAAGTATGCTATTTTTGGCATCACATTAGTGCTACCTTGCTAGGGAGGGAAAGGTAGACTTGTGACAAGGAAGTGATGAATTTGTTTGTTGTTTCCAGGATGTTATCCTGAATCTCTTTGGTCATTGCTGTGGTAGATTTGAATATGGAAAACCTAAGATATCTCTGTGGCTTGGCAGAGAAGAGGGTGTTGATTTTCCTTCCTGAAACAATTTTCCAGGAGGTAGACTTGCTGGGGTTGAATTGCAGCCTGTATTTCTCAGTATAGCAGATTAATATTGTTTGTAGCAAAGGAATATGTTTTCTTGATGGTAGGATGATCATTACATCATCCATGTAGGCAAACGTGTTGAATTCTCTTCTTAAATTGGCTATAAAAAGACCTGGTAGATTTTTTTCCAAATCCATCAGGAGAGGATTTATATATGCGATGAAGCATAGGGCACTGAGGGGGGAACCCTGAGGGAGAGCTTGTGTTGGTTTAAATCCAGAGGTGATATTACCATCCATAGTGATAAAAATTTACCTGTTGTATAGTTTATTGCTTATGATCTGGACAGCAGCTGCAGGAACATCATACTCAGCCAAAATATTTAAGAGTATGTCTAAATGTACCAAGTCAAAGGCTGTAGCAATGTCCGGTTGAATAGCTATCGGCCCTGACTTCCGGTGGATTCTGACATAATCAATGATGGAGATTATGTTGCCCATTGCATGTGCAGTAGAGGATCCCTTCTTGGCATATTGGTTGTTAGATATGTGCTTTAGAGACATTTGGTTGGATGAGGTCTTTAATCACGGACTCTACAATTTTAATTAGCAGGGGTGTCATGGAAATAGGTCTGATGTTTCAGAGATCCATAACCTGATTTTTTTTTATGAATGGAACTAGCGCCACTGGGTAAAGGTTAGGTATCACTCTATTACCAGTTGCTAGGTAATCCACCATCTTCTTCATTATGGGAATTGCAAATTGGTTGAGGTGTAGGATTAGGAATCTGGGAATCCCATGTAATCCAGGATGTACACCATTTGGAAGGGAAGATATTTTCTGTTGAAGCAGGTTTTCTGTGATCCCATGTGGTGCCTATGGATCAACTTCAGACTAGGATTGTGTGCCATTGAGGATTGCGTTTTGCATTCTTTGCTGGAAGTGTTTTTTTATTGTGTTCATCATAGGTGTTCCCAGTAAGGTTTTCCCATCTGCAATGATGGAGGTGGGAATGGTTTTGTTATTTTCCCCTCCAAGTGCCCATCTCAAGTAGCCTTTTGTCCAGTGGTGTTGTTGTGATAAATAGCATTTGGCTCTCCTAATGGATAGGTATTCCACCAGGGATTTTTGTCTTGATCGGTATAGGTTTTTAAGACTATATATAACTTGTGCTTTGGTAGGTTGACTTTGGAGCATCTGAAGCTGATTCTTTATTTGTAGAAGATCTCTGAAGAGGCTATTAGGGCCTTTCGCTTTCATGGCATGGTGGTTTAATATTGTCTGTAGGATGCCTATAAATGAAAGCCAGGCTTCTTCAGCTGGTCTTGAAAGGATGTTGATTTTGTGAAAATATATATAAGATTTGGACACTATGGCCTCTGTCATGTTTGATTTTGATACCATCTGCATGGTTTTGTGAAGAGCCTCTGAGGTTGGGAGGCCAGCCATGGTTTCAAGAGTAACTACCAGGGCCATATGGTCTGAAATCGAAACCGGTAAAAGTTTTGCATTTAGATGAAAATGTAAATCTGGTGAATAATATAATAGGTCTATTAGGGTTTGGTGGGATTTGGTGTAAAAGGAGTAGGATCCGGGAGGAAGGAATCCTTTCCCACACATCAAATTTCTATTTATCAGTGGAAGAAATTTTAAGTTAAAATGACCATATGTGGTGTTAAAATCTCCCAATATAAGTAAAGAGCCTGATTTGTTGCTAAGGATAGCATTTAAAATCAGAATGATTTTGTGATAGATAGTAGGATTGTTTGAAGTATATATATAAGCTAGATTTATGCTCTAGCCCCAATAGTCTATTTCTAATAAGATTAAGTTGTTATCCAAATAGAGTATACAGAATTTGTTTGGAGGAAATTTTTTGTTAATTAATACTCCAAACCCTCCAGCTGCTGAATGTCCAACTGAAAATTTAGTGAAACCCATAGTGGCAATTAATGTTTCTATTTTAGTGTCAGTGTTATTATGGAATTTGGTTCCCCCCATTAGAAGGATGTGGGGAGAGTTAATGCTTATCCAATTTCTAATTGCATGAGCATGGGCCAATGAGTTGAGGCCACGGACATTAATCCCTGCAATTTTATAGTTCATAATATAGTGTCCCTGCCCCCTCAGCCGGCCCCCGGTTTCGGGAAGAATTTGGAAGTAAATGACTATAATTAGTTTCTTGATCTGATGCTTCTTCCAATGAGAGTTGATGTAGATTTGATTCCATGAGTACTGGAAGGTCCTCATTTTCCATAGAATCTGATAATTCCAAATAGGGATCATCTTCCATTGCTGCTGAATCAGTATCAGAGTGCTCAGAGATTTTTCTTTTCTTTTTTCCCATGACACTCTGTGTTTACTTTGTGATTCTTGTGAATCTGGTTTTAATGTAGGTAGTTGTGTTATAAACCCAGAATTCATATCGTCATCTGAGCTTGATTTATCCGGAACATCTGATTTCCGTTTATTAATATTTGATATAGCTTGTCATGTTAGCTCTACTTCTTGTGAAAGATCCTGATTCCAATGTCCAGATAAACCATCCTTTTCCCCCAGGTTTGGAGTTTTGGTGTGTGCTGGGTTTTTCCCTTGGTTTATTGGTTTTGCTACTTTCTTTTTGAGGATGTGGAGTTATTGTATTTTGTTTACTTTGTGACTTTCTAGGTGATTGAGTGTTATTTTTGTCTATTTTGATTCTGGTATCTGTTTCTTCTATCGGAAGTGACTTCAAGTCTGAAGGATTGTCAAGCATTGATTCATAGCCCTTTTTTTCCAATGTTGTACTGTTTATTGACTGAATATTATCTGTGTATTGGTTTGAAATGAGATGAGGTGTACTTGATGTAGTTGTTTGTTTATCATTTCTATTTTTGGTTGTATTGTTGTGGAATTCCATTTCAGTTTGTTGGGAAAGATTATCATCTTGATCTTCATCTCTAGATATTATGTGGTCTGGTGTTACATCTGTGGGAGTTATATCTATATATTCAGTGTACTTTGATGTTGTAGCCCTGTGTTTATCAGTGTGGTTTTCAATATTATTGTCTGTTTTAGGTGACTGTTTGATGTCTATAGTTATTGTTGTTTCTATATTCTTTCCACCGCAGTGGTGGAACTTGCCTTTCTTTTGATTGCAGATAGTGCAGATACATGCCAAACAGTCTTTTATAAAGTGTGTCCTTTGTAAACAGTGAAAGCACTGAGGCCGCACCCCCCTGAATGTTAGGACCATTGGTGAACCTCTTGCATTAACTACAGTAGGGATGTCAGTGGGAGAAACGTTTTTTTTCATGGCTAGTGAGAAGATTGCTGTGTTTGATATTATGTTTCCATTCAAGATGGGGTCTGGAAGGAATTTAAATTTTGAAACAGTGCCGTAGGGATTGAGGATATTTTGGAGCTCTTGTTCAGTGAATCTTGTTAGGCAGTTTTTGATTTTCCTTTGTAGTATCATAGGTCTGTTCATTTCTACAGTGCAAAGTATTTTATTTCCCAGTATTTTAATATTGTTTTTAAATTAGAGCCTGTCTGCCCAGGTCTTAAATTCCCAACTCTGAATCATGTTGTTTAATTACGGAATATAAATGCTCCATGGCGAATTTGTATAATGATAAGTTTTCATTCATTACTGATAGGATTAGAGTTTTGTCATTGTAATAATTTTGGAAAGATTTATAGAATATGTTTGGAATAGTTTTGTTGAAATTATAGTTTATGTTTTGATGCATTTTGTCAGTAATATTATTATAATTTAATATCTTAATTGATTGGGGGTGTTGATTGTTTTCTGTTGTGATTTCTCTTTCATATTCCGATATGCCTATAAGCATTTCATTAATATTGCTGACCGAGTTAGTCTCCGTGGTTTTAACGTCTTTGTTGATACTTAAAGCGTTAGCATAGGATATAGATTTTTTTAGAAGGGTTTGGATTTGTGAGTCTGTTTTGAAATGTTCGAACGATGTAGATATTAAAGGTTCATCTAGTTTGAAATTTTCATTTGTTTGTGAATGGGTTTTGTTGATTTTTTTTAATCTATTATTTCATTTTTTTCTCCCAAAATACTGTTGACAGTCTTTGGTGTTACAGCAGCGAATTTGGTGACTTCTGGTGATTCAAAAAAATTTTTTTTCACTTTCTTCAGATAGATTTTGCTGATATTTTATTTTTTGTTCCAAATTATTCTGAGAGTGTTTCGCGGTTGTGGATGAATTGTGTTTATTTATTTCTCCTAAAGGAGTTTGGGAAATACGATGAATGTTGTTACTGTTTTCGTATGTATTATTAATATTGGCTGTTATTTCGCCCGATGGGAGACCAACGCTATTGCATATAACTGATGAAATTTCTTGCATTTTAATGTTATCAGTAATTATTTGGTGCTTAGTATTGCCAATGGGAAGGTTTTTGATCTCAGATGGAGCCCGAGATTTGTTATTATAGCTATGAAGATTTCGGCCATCGTTTCTGTTGAACGAATGAGTGTGACATTTTAAGCTTGAATTGCTATGTATATTATCTATATCATTGTCACATTCCATTTTTAAATATATAAAACTTCTCTTACCTTGTATTTAGGGGTTTGGAATGGGGTTTGACACCCCCTTTCCTGCTGATTTCAATTTTTGAGGAGAGCTATCTTTCACGTTGCTTGCTGTTTAAGAACCGGAAGCGATCTATAAATTCTATCTATATCTATACAAACTTTTCACAATAGCTTTGCAAAAAGTATAAATGGATTAATATGGAAACTAAGGAAATAAATACAAATAGAGATTGTTATTTAGATTTAAACAAATGCTTTCTTTACATAATTACTGCCTTAAGAACTTAAGAAGTTATAAAATAAATACAAAAATAGTGGAACATAAGGTAAATGCCTTAAAAATAATATTCAATGACTATTCTCTTGAATTAGAAACAGTTAATAAATACAATCACCTTGATCAGATTAGTAATACTGATGGAGATGTAGCGACAAAATTAATTATAGAATTAAACTTGAATGAAGTGCTTTTGATAGAATTTACTTTTTTTAAATAATAATAAATATATATATATATTTTCAAACAACTAAAACATCACATAAACACCATTTCCTATCCTTACATAAACTGTTAAAACACTATATGATTATGCAGGCAAAAAAAAATTAGATTGAAAACGTTATTGTGTTTTCATCTTGGGATAATAGCTTTGTTGTTAATTAAATAGGTAAAAGGTAACTGCTGGATGACTGCATTAGATCCTAAGATCTAAGTGCAGTGCTCTCAGTTACAAGGCTCCTCAATGGTGAAAGCCACAAACTAGAAACTAGTCAGGGGATATTGGATGAATAGGCACTATGATAGGGATAAAGACTTTATGTCAGTATACTTGTATGAAAAGGTGGAATGATTGTGTTAGGAATGTTGAGAGCTGTAATGGCAAAGAATGGGATAAAAGAATAGATGCATTAATAAAAAATAGGGAGTTGGAGAGTAAAAGAGTCTAAATATATACAGAAGTAAATAGAATATTGGATGTGAGTTAATTTATGATAATGGCCAAGATAAGTAGTCTACTATTTAAGGCTCAAACACAATCGTTAGCAACAAAGGAATATACCCATAAATGGAGAAATGTGAGTGATTTAGTTTGCAAGTTATAAAAAGAAGGCAGGAAAAATATTAGGCATCTGCTAACTGAATGTAAATGCTTACAAGCAGAAAGAATACGAATAATGAATTTGTGGGCGAATAAATATAATCAAGGGAGTTATACAGAAAGTGGATTCTTGCTTTTTATGCTGGGTTTAAAAAAAGACGGGGGGGGGGTAGATATAAAGGCCATGGAGTGGACAAAGATGATGTTGTGGAAATGGAATGGACCAGGATAAAGAAGAATATGATGGGAAATGGAAAAGGAAGGTAAGGTGGCTAATATGTTTTTCTAGGCATAGTGGCTGAGACATTCCTGATTTCGATAAAGAGTAGCCATATCACATCACATCTGTCATGGGTTTTCCTTCTTTTTTTAAAAAAAAGAACATTTAACCTTATGTTAAAATTATATGCAGTTTATACAATTAAAATAAATTTTATGATTTAGATTATAATAAAATCTGAAAATCATAATTATTTTTGTTTTAAATTTCAAATAAAAATATGTGGGAATGAAGATGCAGATTTTTATTTTTATTTTAAAAGAAGTTGGAATAAGTTTGACAAATAATAGTTTACGTAAGTGAATAATTAAACGAGTCCTAAGCGATATTTAATTAAGTTTTATAAATCAAGCTTTATAAAATAAAAACAGATGTGCTGTTTCTGTTCAGAATTGGGATACAAGTTAAATTCAATATTGTGATATATATTTTTTATTAAACAGTGTACGTTTACATTATTTATTCACCTTTTCCCCCTATAGAAATGATGTGATATGATGTGATGTATTATGGCTTCTCCTTAAACGAAGTCAAGAATATCTCAGCAATTATGCCCAGATAAACATGTTAGCCACTTTCTTTAACATTCCCCACTCTAAATTTACCCATAATCTGCTCTATCCCATTTCCACAACATAATTTTTGTCAACTCTATACCTTTATATCTAAATCCCCCTTATCTTTTCCCAAACCCAGCATAAAAACCAATAATTCATTTTCTGTATAATCACTCTTTTCATATTTATTTTTCCACAACTTCATTATATGTACCCTTTCTGTTTTCAAACATTTACATTCAATTAACAAATGCCTAATATTTTCAATTCCTTCCTTACATAATTTACAAAATATAAACCACCCATATTTTTCCATTTACATGTATATTCTTTTGTATATTTTTTGTTTTAGATTGTGCTACCATCTATTGGAATTCTTTTAGCAAATTTATAACATTGATCTAACTTTCTAAAGCTATTTGTTTAAAATTTACATCGTGTAAATTTTTTTGTTTTAAGATATTTTTCAACTTTTTATAAATTTTAATAAACATGTTAAAAATATTTCATTTAAATAAAAAAAAAAAAAGGCAAATTTAATTAATAAAACAAAAGTATTTTAAAATATTTTTAACTTATATTTTTTTTCATTCTTAAGAATTTCAGGAGAAAATACAATTGATTTAATGTTTGTTTTTTTGTTTTGTTTTTAGAACTTCGTTATTTTTTTACATAGTTTTAACAACTACAGACTCTATATAAAATCTGAGAATGTGCTATCTATATGTATATATATAATGCTCTAAACAAGGAAATTGAGCTACCCAAAAGGCAATGATATGGCAGCTTGTAAACCTGCAGACAAAATATGCAAATCGTTAAAGTTGTCACAAAAAATATTCAAATGTCCAAGAAATTTAATAAACATTTTGTTCTATGATGAATAAAAACATAGCATATTACCGCCTATCAAAGAACTGATGAGCCTAGTTTGTTGTTGTTGTTGTAGATGTTTAAATAGTTGGATTTTGAATTTGATATATAACAATGGAGTTTGGCCTGAAGATTTTAACAACTATAATGATTCCAATTGCTAAAAGGCAAAAAAAAAAACAACTGTTAAATGTGAAGAGTACGGAACAATAAGTTCATTGTCTCAGCTTCTAAAATTTTATTGAGGATTTTAAATCAAAGAATTTATGGGAAGATAGAATATTATATTGGTGAAGAGTGGTTTGGTTTTCAGAGAGAGAAAAGTACAAGAGGTGCTATTGATGTTATTAGAACAATTGCAGAGAGAGATATTAAACTTGTAATTAATAATTTGTAAAGCGCATACTCATTATGCAAGTAATATAACCTTCAGATTATGCGCCTAAAATGCAGCAGTAAGGGATCTCTACAAATCTAAACACAAGATTAACAACTTTAAAAGTCAAGAGCAAATATTGAAAAAGATAAAGGAATTGAGATATATTTTGTGAATTTGGAAAAACCATTTGATAGAATAATATTGAATAAACATATGACCATCTTAAAAAATAACGGAGTACTTTAGAAAGAGAGAAGATTGATTTGGAATGTGTATACTGGACAAAGGATAAGAACTAAACTGGGGAATAATGAAACTGATGAAGTGAATATAGAAAGGGGAGTTAGGCAATGATGCTATATACCTCTTGTTTTTTTTAATATTTATTTAGAAGACATGCTAAATAATTATTTAGATTATAGAAAAGAAAATATTGGAGGCGGAATAATCAAATGTATAAGATTTGCAGATGATATGGCTCTTATAGTTTGAGGATAAAAAGTGTTTTCTTCAGAATATGCTGCATAAATTGGAGGAATGATATTTGAAATATGGAATGAAGATGACTGTCAAGAAGACTAAGTGTTAATGGATAGGGAGAAATGCAAAAAGACTGTAAATTGAAATCAGTGATAACATAGTTCAACAGCTACAGGAATTCAGATATTTGAGTAGTTGGTTAAATGAAGATAAAAGAAGTGAAGAAGTTAAAAGAAGAATGGCATTGGCAATGGAGGCATTTATTAAGAGAAAGAAAATATTTTGTAGTCCTTTAAAGAAAGAATTGAGAAAAAAATTGATTAAATGCTATGTATGGTTGTAAAATGTAATAAAATTAGAAACAGATTGGAAGTCTTTGAGATGTTGACACGGAGAACAATGAAAAAAATTAATTGGATAAATGAAATAACAGATGAAGAAGTTTTGAAATGAGTAAATAAATAAAGAAGATTGAGCAAATCAGACAGAGAGAAAGAAAAACTGGATTGGACATACATTAAAAAAAATTATAGTTTAATGAAAGATGTTTTGGAAAGACTGGTGAGTAGAAGTTAGAAGAAATGATGAAAATGATTGATATTGTTCGATGATGTAAGAGATGGGAAAAATTATGTGGAATTGAAGAGCTGAGAAATGAAAAAAGTGAAATGGAAAAATGGATGAATTGGTGATGTGACTACTCTCTGGACCTATCTACTTGACATAATACTGTTGATGATGATATTTCAGGGAATTGAAATCATAGACATGCATGCAGTTGATGATGCATATATTAATTAGATTTCATAGATCTTGTGGTGTAATTAAGCAATTAATTGGATGTGCAAAATGGTTACATTATTAGGAAGACTTGATGTGCTCAAATAAATGCTAACTTCAAAATCAGTATATTTGTTAGAGATAATCATGATGCTACAAGCTAGATCATGCAGCAAATGGTCTCATAGCAATGAATATTTCACCCATGATTAGTAAGGTGAATTGAAAACACCAGATGCAGGTGTAAATTTTTAGTAGCCTTTGTGATGAATCCTATTGTCTGTTGAGTATTCCCTAATGTAGACAGTATTAGATCTGTGCTGTAATAAATATTGTAATATATCACATGCAGCAGTGAATCATAACCTCATTTAGATATTGATAATTGAAGGGATCCTACCTAGTAACAAAATGGCAGTAAGACTATTTTGAGATTATTTTCAAAATGACTGATGACTTCCCCACCCCATATTATCTTACCCATATTGCTACCAAGTTCAGAATTCAGGTACTTCATTAAGCTTTCATTTTGACAGTATTAAAAGATTGGTGATTCATAGCCAAAATTGTATTGCTAAAGATAATGTCATTTTTAGGAGTAATGGTGAAATGTTCTTTAACTCCCTCCTACAATTTCTAACAGCGTCTACAATGGATCCAAACATTTTTTAGACACTTTTATTCTTAGTATTGTTGGATTTTATTCAAACTATTGGAAAATATTAAACTAAGTAATCAGATTGGTGGACTGGAGAACTACAGATTTCTGAATTGAGAAAAGTATAATTCCTTAACTGGATTAACTGAAGGGCATCTTTTTGCTCAGTTTGTCATTTTGCTACTTAAATGACAAGTGAATTCTGATGCAAGTCATATAATAATAATAATAACAATAATAATAATAATAATAACAACAACAACAACAATAATGATGATAATAATAATAATAATAATAATAATAATAATAATAATAATAATAATAATAATAATAATAATAATACCACCACCACCACCAACAACAATAATAATAATACTAATGATAATAATAATGATGATGATGATAATAATAACAATTCAATTAACTTATTAATATTTCAGCAGTTAATAAAACAATTTAAAGAAATACATTGTAACTTAAATATAATAATAATAGTAGTAGTGTAGCAGCAGCAGCAGCTTACAACAAACCTTGCCTTTGCCAGATTATTGTTTACACAGTTCTTAGGGTTTGGATCACAGAAAACCTTAAAATGCACATATTATAGACTTACAGTCATATATTTATGAACAGTAAGTATTAGATATTAAAATTATTTCTTTTTAAGAAAATATATATATAACTATTAAGTTTTTACAATTAATAAATTTTGCTCAACAGCAAAATACATTTAAAATAATGACCACCAGGTCATGTGACCAGATGGATGGCACCAATAACACCTCTGGACCAATACAAACTACAAACCGATCCAAACATATGCCAACATTGCAAAAAATAATTTGCAACAAAACAAATCAAGTTACCAACTAGCCAAAAATAATGTTTTTTATTGCTTCTGAAGAATAAATGCTAATGGTATTTTGCAACTCAATATATGGTCACAGAAAAGTGCCCCCACCCACCTCTAAACATTTGGAATAATAATAGTTTAATATTTAAATAATGAAAGATTAAATAAATGGTACCAAATGGACTGCACACATCATTTAAAAGATTTTTACCCCTGCCTTTAACAATACTATCAGCCACAGATGTGAATATATCTTTATACAAATTTCCCTGGGATTTGCTCTATGATGCAATAACTTTATACGAATTCTGGTACATGGTGCTGAGAATTAACTGAACATCCTAACCCGTAGTATCTAATCTTTGGATTTTATAAAAAAAAGCCCAAAGACCTGTTTTCAAAACACTATTAAAACTTTAGGTAATTATGTACCTATCTCAGTGAATCCAGATCAATATAACATCAAAAACTTTTCAGAAAATGATGGAGCCATTTGATAAAGTCATAGCTTTTAACCCAATCTATCTGAAAGATAGACTAGTGCTATTTTACAGCAACAGCTTCGATTTCAAGCTGGTATTGCACCCAGAAGTGGATCGAGACAATATTCCTAATTCCTACCCAGATTGCAAATCAGGAAGCCACATTAAGTCTCTTTATAAGGGGACTCAAACAACAATGCTACTCATGTGAATAGTGTGGCCACCTTGCAACATAGTGTGACAGCAACAAGTGTTGACAACCACAAAAGAAAAATGATCGGCTCAAACACACACAAACTGAAGATACCAACGACACACACACTATTAACATAAATCTAGATATGAATAACCAGATTCAAACAACTCTACTTAAAAATTCATTTTCATCTCCCCCCCCCCATGTATTAAACCCCAAACAAATCTAACTACATCATAGACCAATAAAACAGCATACAGGACATAGATACAAACATAACCCAAATGACTCTAAACTGCACACATGAATTTCATAATACACAACAACACCTCACAGATGCAAATATCAATCTAACTGAACTATCACAAAGCACCTCTAGTGAGATTCAAAACACCATCAAAATAAACATCACACCCATAATTAAAAATAACATATTAGCATATATTATGGATGCACTCATACCCTGCCTCACCAGGTTACCCCAAAAGAAATAAAAACAATAAGAAACCAAGAAACAAAAGAGTATAACAGTTCATTATCAATAACCAGCCTTCAAACAAAAGACTTGATACCATCCCACCAACCAATGAATCTCCACTAACATGCAACAGGCCTCATGCTGAAAACCCATTATCAACATACCTTGAAGTGAAAACACCCCCACTTAAATTATCAATAAAAATCATAATAACAGCTTTTAATGTGCAGAATTTAAACTAAGCTAACAAAGTATATCATCATATATAATAAACTAGGAATTCTGGAGACAAAAAATGTATAGCAGATCATAGATTAATCCTGCCTTCACACTGAGATTTTTATTGCCTTTTCCAGGGACATGTCATCATCTTCAGAGGACACTGATCTACTTATAACTCCAAGTTGTCAAGGCACATCATTCAAGATACCTATATATTGATGCAAACTTGCCAATAGCAATGTTTAATCACTGCATAATGACATCCAACATAATATTCAATATATTCCAACTGGAAACATCACCATAGCCAACATTCTAGTCACCATCAACTATTACTAGCATCAACTCCTTACCCAACCAACCTCATGGGAGATTTAAACATGAAGTACAAAGACTTCATCTTCAAATATCTTCATCAAATAGTACTACTGCTCATAAGAGCAGAAGGTTTTCTACCACCAAACACAGTAACATTCCATAATAACTATGTTTACATCATTTATTGACTTTTGCTTCTATTCACCTTTGCTGATCACTACATCAGTATGAATCTCAGTCTTTTTCCATTCTCAAACAACTCTGCACAAACTGAAACACTCAACCTAGTTGAAATTCAGCCATTTACATTACCCCTTGGAAAAACAATTATAATTATATTTTTGATATCCACTTCAGAATTCCTTTTTCTGAAACATACCTTATGCTCCACAAACTTGAAGAACTACAACTAATCCTTGTGTGGAGATACCAGACCTATATAATGTAATGGTATGGAAAATGTAATGAATCTGGAGTGATGGCACCCAAATAAACAAAATATTAATTATAAAAGGAATGATAATGAATATAATGAGAATGCAAGATTAACAAAACTATAAGTAGAAATTTACCATATCATCCAGATACTCATGCCATACCAAAATTTTTATCTAAGCATCTTTGCTGTTTAACAGCTCAAGTGCTATGTAACCTTGCAAATTATCTTTCACAGAATATCTACAACATTGAGAATCTTTATTCAATCATAATAGTGTCTTTCAACAAAAAACATTAACCACCCTTATCAACTTATAGCCTATCACCATGGGTCCATTAGCCATCAAAATTTATGAGAAATTTATTAAAGAAAATATTAAGTCAAACCTACTCCATCTGATTTCACCACATCAATTCACAAAAAAAACAATTATCAACAGGACAAGCAGCACTTTAAAGTGGTTTTGAGCTCAGAGTGAGACTGAAAAAATAACACTCCTGTTGCAGTACAAATGGAAATCAAATGGGTCTTTGACTCTGTGGAAATCAATGTACTAATTGATTTGTTAACAGCAACCACAATTCCTCACACTCTTCTGTATATGCTGACTGACTTACTGCTTAATCCTGAAATCTATATCACATTAAGCAGCAAAAATTCCATATCCTTCATTTCCACACAATCCATCTCTCAAGGTTCTCCCATCAGTTCATTATTGTTCACTTTCTATATCAACCCACACCTAGTGAAGATCCAGGAAACATTTACTAGCACCCAAATAGAAAAGACATTTCCACAGGTAACATGCATCACCTATATGGATGACATAACTGTCTTCTCATCCAAAAATGCCTACTAACCTTTCACATAATACTTCAGTATTTTGCAGCTACATATAAAATCAATGTTAATCTAAGCAAGACCACTGCTTGGTCTCTTATAAAATCAATGTTAATCTAAGCAAGACCACTGCTTGGTCTCTTTATAATGGCAAACCACGCATAGATTTATATTTGGGAAATTTTTTTCTGCTTTTCTGGGTTTTTCCTTTTATATGAGTGCAAATGCAATGAGGTAAAATTCAAGTGAAGCTAAAAAAAGAAACAGGATGAATCACTATCTCACATTCAAAAGCCTATATCTCTGTATACTCCAAGAACAAATTATTTAACCAGCTAATTGTCACCAAAATTACCTACTATTCTTCCATAATTATATTTTCCAAAGACTTTGCAGCCAATATCTTTCTGCAAAAAGCTTTTATGGCTGAGGGAGACAGTGTTCATGTCTGCAAAACAGCTTATCAGACTATCCATTCCCAATGGACTAGACCTTCATATTATTCACACTTTTCATCTGCAGAAGGCCACAAACCTAATAATAGGACCCTCAAACACTTTTTGATGTTACAATGCCTTCTTCAAATAACACCAACAGATAGGCCACCCTGCACACATGACTAACTATTCTCCATCTTCAACTATATAAATGCCTCTTTACACAGATATCTCTTCAAATGATGTACAAGTATTCATACTGGCAAATCTATCCATTGATCTACCCAATTCTGCACCACAACCCCAATCTCACAATGCTTGGAGTCACCAATCAACAGTTATGCTGTAAGTTCAAAAATTGGTCTGTTGAGGTGTATTTCAACTTCCTGTTAAGATTAAACTTTTATGCTCTGCCCACTTCATATTTAGTGGACAGTTGTATACCAATGTTTACTGTTTTGGTCACTATGCAACAGGGCAGAGGAAACCCAGAAACACCTATCCGCTGTTCAGCACTGGACAAACATATGACCAGCACCTACAGACAACCTAGTACCACTCTCCAGACAATTATCACTGCATACCACAAAGACTTTGCCCCATCAATCCTTGCAGCTACACACATTCTCTATGCACATCACTGTAAATTTTTGTATATTCACCTTAGGTAAAAATACAAGGCCATCATATATTAACATTTAATAACACAATTAAGAGTCAGAGATAATTACATAGCATATTCTGACATCTTTGTGGTCACCTGGGCATGTGTGGTGCAGCAATAAAACCTCCAACTGGCCACCATGCTACCACCAATTCATGCCATCAACAAGAGCTCTCCAAAAAGATATTATAGTCACCAACAACTGAAACACAGATAATTTTCATCTGATGTCATCTGACTGCATACTATTGATCTCAAGGACCACAATACCATACACAAGTCTTAAACACAAGAGATATTAAAATCAGCAACACTTTTATGAGGTCAGATTACATGAATTAAAATGAACAATAATTGTCACTCAAGACCTGAAAAAACAGGTAATATATTGTAATGTTATAGGGAAATAACAGGGTCATACCTGACATGATGTTTACCAGTATATAATCATCAACAGCTTAAAGTTGGATCATCATTTGTAACAATACAGGGAAATAAGGGGATCATACCTGAGGTGAAGGCCACCAGTATGTGATAATCAATGACCCTCAATTGGATAGCTATTTTTAACTTTACAGAAAATCAGGATTTAAACCTTCAGAGATCTGAGAAATTGTTTGTTTATACTCGAATAAGAAAAAATATAAAATTTAATATCAAAGGAATGAGCATGATAGATTACTCTGAGAGATAAGCCTAGTTAACTCACTAGAGTATCTATAGGTATAATTAAATAAGAATTCACCAGCATTATAAATAAGTATAAGCAATATTCATTCATCATCATGAATGATTAACAGCAATATTCATTCATCATCATGAATGATTAACAATAAAAATAAATCAACAGACAATTTGGTGACTGAATTTAAAATGGGTCTACTATAGATCAGGCTAATTATTTAACCCTTGCCAGTTTGGGGCAGATCATTAAACCATTAGTTGGATGCACAAACTTAAGTGCTAATCTATCAGAATAGAACCAACAAAAAATAATAATGCTGGGATACTAAAACATGCTGATCATCATCAATGCTCTGACCACTTAGTATATGTAATGTACTATCCATTATACACTTAATGTCTAATAGAGACTAAAGTAAAATAAAATCTAGTGCATGGACTTTAAAGAATATACTATAAATGCCAAGTTAGGAAATGATTATCATCATCAACTAGATGTGCAAATACTAAATATATATTTCTTATTCCATATAGCTGTTATGCACAAATATAGCTTAGGAAGCAAGAACTCTATAATTTAATACTGTGAGCAAGAGGGAAATAAATAAATAATACCTTATTATAAATAATCTTAAGCAAATCATGGGCTTCCCCTACTTATAAATAACTAGTTTTATGGATCATAAAAAATAGCTAAATCCTAAAATATAAGCTGTCATGAGATAAGGTCACATACATACTGTACATCTTGACACAGAAATTGGAAGTATAAAGAAAGTAAGACAAAATATTTTTTAAAACAAATTATTTAATATCTAATTAACAACAGCAACAAAAAATTGACATGATAGTATGACATTTCAAACACCCATTTCATAAAAAAATATATTTTCATAAAATTATATTAACCAACCAACCAATTAATTTTTTATTCATGAATTAATTTTAAATTCGTTAGGTTTTTTCTTTAAAAATAACTAAGAGTTTGTTAAACATTTTCAAAATCAAAGATAATAATCTTTTCTTCTACCCAGAATGTATACTGAGAGAAAAAAAACTTAGATTTACTGCAGACTATGTATATATTTTAAAGCTATTTTACCAAAAGATAATGTTTCACAATTTGAAACATCTTAATGGAATTATTTAATATTGTCAATTCTTACACACAGAAAAAAAACTTATTACATTTATGAAACAAAACACATCTTATATTAATAAAAATATAGTATGCACACCCCAAAAAAATCATATTACCTCTAACCATAGCTTTAGTGTTATGGAGTCCTTTCCAGTTGCCATTTCCAGTTTTCTTTTTGATTGATCTTCTCCTTGAAGACTTCATAGACATGTGCATGGTTAAGATGTCCTTTTATTGGTCTGTAGCAATTCCAGGTAAACAAAAAATAGAAAATTTTGCTCATTGTGATTTTTTGATTTTCCAAGTGTGGCTGACCCAGTCTGAAATTTATGATTTCAATTGAAGATGAGGTTGAAGACTACTTTAGAGGAGTTACTTCTCTACATCTTTATTCCAATGAAGATAGATTACATAGAGAAAGGTAATGCATAGCTTTTAGCTAAATCTAGCAAATGGGTTTCATTGTACAAACCCATTTTTAGTCATAGTGTGCTAAACGCTTGATTAAAAAACTTCTATTATTTTATTCAATAGCTTGATAAAGATTTTGCTATATTATGCCACAGCTTGGAAAGACTGCTAAGTTAGAAATCATTTCTGCTCTTACTGTCTTTTTCAGAAGCAGAAGTAAGGCTTGACTGCTCTCTCTTTAACAATTAAGTTAGGAATACTCTCACCAGACACTGGAGCTTATCACTTATTCACATCCCCACATCTTGATTACAAGCCAATTACAATCTGTCTCTTACATGATAATTTTCATGACAACCTATTAGATAAATTTTCACAAATACAATTGTTCAGAAAATTTCCTTCTTAATCATAGATAGTAAAAACAAGTGAAGAACTTAAATTAACATCATAAAATTCTTGACATTCCTTTATAATTAAAAACCAAATTTTCTTGCAAAAATAAAACAAAACAAGATAATCAGTTAATTGCACTGATTTGATTTTTCTTTTTCATTAAAGAGTGATAAAAAACAACTCTGATGAATTAAAAATAAAACTTATAAAGATATTAAAATTTTATTTTATTCTTTCATCTCTTTCCTTTTTTAAATTTAATGTTTAAGAATTTTCATACTATCATATTGGAACTTAAAATGTTTAGTTAAATAAAGACCTATTAAAATATCTATAGGAAAATGAAATATTATTTACCTCATTAATTAATTATTTTTTATACTCAAACCTGAGGAACATATTGCCAAATAATGAATTATTTTTAGTGCAGCTATGTAGTCAACTGGTTACAATATACATATGTATCTGTATCCCCCACCAAAAAAGTTAAACAAAGATAATTGTGCAAAACATATCCAAATATAAATCAGCAAATGAATATTATAAGTACCATTTCTGCTCCACCATGTATAATTCTTCTGTAAAAGTACCTCAAACCACCACAACACTACCTCAACTACCCCATCCCCATTTTCTCTCTGCATACACACTTTTATTGCTGACTTAAACCCATTTAATTTTCCATTGACTTGCAATGTAATCATATGTATGCAAAGCAACTCATAGTAAATAAAACCTTTTATTCATTAATAAACTTCCTTTTGAAACTTAATAATAATAATAACAAAATAAAAATATAAAAGTAAAATATATTTTGAAATTAACAAAAATTATGAACTGATTAGTCAATTTTATCCAAAAAATCTTAATGTTACCAAGGGGGAAAAATGGAAACAATGAAACCATATGATAGAGTAGTTGACATCAATATGTCTACTGCAATGCTTCAAACTTTAAACCCTATTAAATCATATGCAACTGTAGCAAAAGCTAGTAAGCAAACAATTGATCTCAAAAATAATCCAAATATAATAAACACTGAAATGGTCACAAGATTTAGGAAAACAAATTCAAATGACATAAGACAACTAGACTTCAAGATTCAGGAGAATCAAGAACCCACACGCACACAATGGACTGTTGAATCACTAGAAATAATCAATGAGCACTTTAACCAACATAATTCCAAGGCTTTAACAACATAATTCCAAGGGGACTACATACATCATTTAGAATATTTTCCCTCCTCATTTGATAGTAATAACTGCCACAGATGCAAACATATCGCTATTTCATTTTCTGTGATCGTTATTATATCAAATGATAACTGAGCATGGATTTTGGCAAACGATTCTATGAATCACTGACTACCCTAATTGCAGATACCTCACTACTGAATCTTTTGATATTAATCAAAATAAACTATTTTGGAATCAAATCAAAATATTAGGCAATTAAGTGATTATTATAGTAGACCAAGATTGTCAAAATCATATTATAGGGATAAATAAAAACACATCCTTTGAATACATGATACAGGATTTTCAAAAAAAATATGGAATGAACCATTTAGTAAGGTAATAGTATTTCAACTAATATATCTCAAAGACACACCAATACCAATATATAACAATAGTTATGACTTTAAATTGAAATTACACAGAGACATTGAACCAGAATTCATGTCAATATGTATTGCAGATCACTTCTATATATAAAAGGTTTAAAACCACAACACTATTCATGTAGACAGCCTGATCACCTGGTCACACATTGCATTAACAACCAAGTCATAAAAGTTCAGCCAACAATCAATCAACACAATTAATGCCAATATGAAGATAGCAACAATTCCAGATCATCACCAGCAACTCAAGTAATCAACAAGAAGACAAAGATAATTTCTCTGTAAATGAAGCTTCTCAACATAGTCATGCAGAAGAAAACACACATACTTGACTCTATAATATATAGCTTGAATAATACAAATACAAGCTCTGAACAAATGGTTCAAAATCAAACACTCATCTTACCTGATATATAACTACACTAGTCTTATCAATCAATGATACAATAGATTCATATCAGGATATATCCAATGACACACATAACTGCTCCAAAACAAGCATACCATATATAATCATAAATAAAATGTTATCAAACATCATGAAGTCACAAACTCCATGCCCCCTACCATAGAAACAGCATTAACAGAAACCAAAAGGTGACTTTGTGCCAGAAGCAAAGTAAATAATCTAAAAAGGTTAAAACAAATTGGTATGAACTTCACATCTATGGACTTTGACTATGATCAAGACATTAATAGATGCTCATCAAACTCTAGAACATATGCAGAAACTCCACAGATATTACAACAAGATCATATAAAACAACTTGCAGCTGATCTTACTAATAAAATTAAAAATAACAGCATTCAATATCAGAGAACTTAACTCAATCACAAAAATATATAAGCTAAAACAATGAATAAAGATCACACAACCTCATATCCTAGGAATCAAGCATCTTAAAAATGGTTGACAAAATTCACACAAACACAAAGGCTAAACAAAAACATATTCAAATAGAAGCTTAACATAATTAATTAAGATAGCAAACCTAAAACCTTCACAGCCTAGTATTACTATACTTAAAAAGAGAATGCAAAAAGATGGATATCACAAAACAAATAATTGATATATGATAATAAAACATACACAACATTGCTAGCAGGATCATATGCCAGTTCACAAAAACCAATGTCTGAAGGCTATCAAGCTGTTACAAAGCATATATGTGAATAAAAATATGTGTCATATACATGTGTATTAGTTATAACAAAATGTACAAAGTAATATAACTTTAAGAAACAATTTAAATCAAATCAACAAGCTAACAAATTCTAACCAAAGCCATGTAAATTTTGTAATATAAGTTTTCACAGATAATCCATTTTTTACTTAGTTTATATCTGTAAAGACTTATGAAGTATGTATTTAGACACAGTACTCACAATCCTCATGTACACAAATGTAAGCACATGTATACAAAAAAAATTATTAATGTAATCTTGTTTTTTAGGTTGAATAAAGTTCCTTTTTGAATATTATTATTATTATTATTATTATTGTGGTGGTGGTGATAAAAGCCTGAAATCCAGGCACGGCCACTTGGGGTATTGTTTACGTGTCAAAACACATAAAAATGCCGTTTCGGCGGGTGCGGCCTTACAGGCTAATACAACATTTACGTATTGTATTAACCCATTGAGCTAAGCTGCTTTACATGACATTGCACAAAAATATTATGGCCTGTTTTATGCTTCGAAGCTATTTACGCATATTCATTCTATTCATAGCTGATTACCGTATTGCTTGAGGATGTTTAAATTTCAAGGCGGTATGACATTTTCAAATCTCCATAATAGAGTAATGTCATTTCGATTTAAAAAATGTTGTTAATTATTAATAATTGTCATATGGTCACCACCCTTCCCGAAAAAAAGGTTAATATGTAAAAAATTGGCAAAGTATATGTTCGAACAGGCTTCGACAAAGCTCACGTGCTAAATCAGATTTCAGTGTGGGGGGGAATATTCGAAACCACTAAAAGGTCTGAGACAAACGTGTAATTTTGAAACTTTTTTTCAGAATTGCTGAGTAGAGAAAGTGTGTGAAATTGTGTTTTTTTTTGTCAGGCACACATAAAGTTCACTTTTTATTACAGCAATAAAATCGAATAAATAATTGTAAAAAGTCCAAAGTTTGTGTCCTTTTTTGTTGTTTTTTATTTTATTAGCAATTGACAAATATTTGGATTCAATTTTTTGCAGCAGGGTTAAAATAAATGACGACTTTGGTTTACTTTTTGTTAAGAATAACAAATTACGAAATACCCCCCACCCCCACAAGCAGTTTATTGTAGAAGGCTAAAAAAAAGAAGGTAATTCAAATGAAATAGAAATCAAAGTAAAAAGTGAGAAAAAGTTGTTTAAAAAAAAGGAAAAAAGTTAAATTCTTGACTTTTTGGTTACAATTCTTTTTTTGAGTGTGTGGGGGTGGGTGTTTGAAAACAATTTTTTAATCGGCAAAAACACAAAAAAAAAAAAAATTTGATTTAATATTAAAAAAAAACAATTACGTCAACCAAAAAGAAATCAAAATTCGAAATAAGTCCCAAAGTTGATTCTCTTTTTTCAGTGCTGTTAAAATAATTGACTATTTTTGTTGCCTTTTTGTTAATAATAACAGTATGAATCCCCCCCGCCCCGTCCCCTGCTCAAAAAGCTGTTTCTGGTAGTAGCCTCCCCCCCTCCAAAAAGAAAAGGCTAATTCAAATATAATCTAAATCAAAGTGAAAACAAGTTGTGTTTTTAAAATAAAAGTAAAATTAATAATAATAAGAAAAACCATTTAGTCAAGCCAAAAAAAAAGGTAGAATTAAGTTCTAAACAAGTCGCAAATAATTGTATTCTATTTTTTCCACAGTGGCATTCCAACAAATTTTTTGACGTCATGAAACGGTCCAAATTTTTCAAATAATAAAAAGAAAAAAAATACAATTAGCAAATTTGTTGAAAAAATGTCATTCAGGTTCCAAAAAAACACACAAAAAGTAACGAAAATGAATATCAAAATTTGTTTAATAATAAAGAAATCAGGTTCTAAATGAAATAAAAGTTATTCATTTAATCAATATTAGAAGAAAAAAAACCTTATTGTCTAAAAAAAGAAAAAGTTGCTGCAGCGGTAACATTATATTTCATTGATTTTGTCTAGCATCAACGCTCCAAGCGGCTTTGCCCGGATTTCAGGCTTTTACCATTATTATTATTATTATTATTATTATCATCATCATTATTATTATTATCATCATCATTATTATTATTATTTTTTTTTTTTTTTTTTTTTTTTTTTTTTTTTTTTTTACTACTACTACTAATAGGAGGAATAGGAGTAGGAGTAGTAGTAGTAGTAGAAGGAGGAGTAATATAAAAAATCTTTAATTTCTATAATCAATTTATTATTTGTTATTATTGCGATGTTAATTTTATACTTTGTATGAATATTTTTGCAGGTATCATAATCCATTGTCAATAATCTGTTTTGCAAATGAAATACTAAATAGAATCACTTATCTTCAATACCCATACAGATAAATATTAATTATAACTTAAAACAACATTAATATAGTAATAAGGATCTGTTTCAAGATCAAATTTCTAATAGAGCTTAAGTTTGCTGAGACAATTAGTATTATCCATAAAAAGTTAGAAATGAAAAACATCTGCCACAACACTGAAATAATAAATTTATTTCTCATTTTCTAATTCTTGAAAATAAAGAAGATATTGAAATAGATGATAAAGGTATGGACATATTGACAAATGAAATGATAAAGTCAATTGTACAATGAAGAATGATAATGCTGTTGGTTATGATGCAATATGTATAGATTTTTTTTAAAAAAATAGGAGCATTTACTATGAGGGGAATAATTGGACTTTGCAATTTGTTATATAATAGGGGAATTTGGTCTGACGACTTTTTAAGGGTTATAATGATTCTAATTGCTAAAAAAAGAAAGCTGTTAAATGTAAAGATTACAGAACAATAAGTTATCTAATGCTTCTAAAGTTTTATTGAGGATTTTAACTCTAAGAATTTATGAGAAGATAGATTATTATATTGGAAAACAGTTAGTTTTTCAGAGAAGGCAAAGAATTAATACTATTAGTGTTATTAGAACAATTAAAGAAAGATATATTGAAAAAGATAAAGGAATTAGTGTATGTTTTATGGAATTGGAAAAACCATTTGACAGTGTAATCTGGAATAAATTTATGACTATCTTAAAATATAAAGGAGTATTTTGGAAAGAGAGAAGATTGATTTAGAATATGTATACTGGGCAAAGAATAAGAATTAAACTGGAGAATAATGAAACTGATGAAGTAAATATAGAAAGAAGAGTTATACAAAGATTCAATATGTCACCAGTTCTTTTTATTATTTATTTTGGAAGACATGTTAAATAATTATTTAGACTATGAAGAAGCAAATGTTGGAGATAGAATAATAAAATATATAAGATTTGAATATGATGTGGTTCTTATAGCTGAGGATAAAATGTGTTTTCAGAATATATTAAATAAATTGGAGGAAGGAGGTATGGAATATGGAATGAAGATTAATGTTGAGAAGACTAAATGTTTATGGATAGTGAGGAATGCAAAAAGACTGCAAATTGAAATTCATGATAACATAGCTCAACAGGTAAAGAGATTTAGATATTTGAGTAGTTGGTTGAGTGAAGCTGAAAGAAGTGAATATGAAGTTAAAGAAGAATCACATTGGTAAATGAGGCATTTATTAAAGGAAGGAAAATATTTTGGGAATCTTTGAAGAGAAAATTAAGAAAAAGATTAATTAATTGCTATATCCGTGGAGTGTACTATTATATAGTTGTGAAACATAGACAATGAGTAATAAAATAATGAACAGATTGGAAGCCTTTGAGATGTAGACATGAAGAAAAATGGAAACAATCAGTTGGATGAATCAAATAACAAATTAAATTTTAAAAAGAGTGAATGAAAAAAAAGATTGATTGAAAGAGAAATTAGATTGGACATTTTTTTTTTTTAAAAAGTTTAATAAAAGATGTTTTTGAGGGAATGGTGTGTGGAAGCAAGAAGAAAGAATGGAAAAGATTCACATTGTTGGATGATATAAGGGATGGAAAAAATTACATGGAATTGAAGAACTGGGCAATGAAGAGAATGGAATGGAAAAATGGATGAATTGATAATATGACTATTCTCTGGACCTGCACATGGGACAGAATACAATGATGATAACTCTAATTCTATCATCTCGTTTAAAATTGAATAATTCTCAGAGAGAAATTATTCAATCACACAAAGACATTTAGAATATTTAACTTCCAGTTTGGTTACTGACATTGTCTTAAAATTTATATTATGCACTAAATGTTTTTTTTTAAAATGATACTAAATAGAATGCACTCGGTGTTTTATATTTATTTTTTAAGAATTTGATGATGTAAAAAGTTTAGTAAAATTGCAAAAATATATTTATTTAAATATTTTGGATAGAATTTAATGAAATATTGATAAAAAAATTTTGTGGTATGGCAAAAGCAAAAGATTTAAGCTTGATTTATACTAATCATCATCATTATCATCAACCATTATCAATCCACTGCAGGATGAAGGTCTCTTCAAGTTCAATTCATCTTTTCCAATCTTTAGCTTCTCTTCTCCACATCACCCCATACACACTTTCTTATTTCATTCATCCATCTCACATGTGGTCTCTTTCTGGGCCTTTTAAAATCTCTTGGAATTCAGTTTCAGATTTCAATTGTCCATCTATTGTCACCTCTTCAAACAATATGTCCAGCCCTACTCCACTTCAGTCTTTTAATTTTTTCAATGAGGTCAGTAACACCTGTTTATTCTCTTACCCATATATTGCATTTTCGGTCTCTTCTTGTTACTCCCAACATGCATCTCTCCATACTTCTTTGAGTGGTCTGAAGTCTCTGTATTACTTTTCTATTAAGTATCCAAGTTTCAGATCCATAAGTAAGAACTGGTAAAACAGATTTACCTTCATTTTTAAACACATTGGCATATTTTCTTTTAGTATCAAGTTGTTTATACTAATACAAAATATTATATAACATCCACAGCTTACAATTAAAATATCCATTGGTATTAACAATCAATATTACATCACTCTATCTTAAAGCTTATATAAATGCCACCGATCAAATTTTCAGCCTAGTTTATGCTATTGGTATTTGTTATCGAAAAACTCTGATTGCATATAATCACCCATAACCTGTAATTATATTTATGCTATTTGGATTTAATACTAATTGAAAGCATTCAATGACCCTAAGATTTTTAATATACTTTGAATGAGTTTTTCTTTAATTTTTAAAAATTAGAAGAATTCCAAAATAATTTTAATGGTTCAGGTAATACTTTTTAAAATAACAATATGTTAAGTTTTCAACTAAAATGAACTTGTTAAACATTTTTTGTTTTGTTCTCCTTGTAATAAAAATTGATGATGATAAAACACAAAAGACACCATATCGATGTGATATTAAATTATTACCTATTTACTGAAAGAGCAGCTATTTACTTGTAGAAGAATGAAACATTTTTCAATCTCAGCACAGTAGTTGAAATACGAAATGGAAAATTGAATTTTTAATTTTTTAAATTATACTTTTTATTAAATCATAGATAAATGAATCACTGGTATTACTTTTAAATTTAACCAGTTATTTTGATTGGATTGAGACATATAACTGGTGATTGGTCTGTAATTTCTAATATTATTTTTCATCCTTCTTAAACATTATTATTGCAATTTTTTAATTTTGTATACAACCTTATTATCTATATCTTCTGAATATAACTATCAATAATTTTTCTTCTTCGTCCACTTTTTTAAAAAAATATCTGCAATGATTTTATAATTTCGTACCTTTTTGATTTTTCAAGTATTTAATTATGTGTCGCACTTCTTCATTTAGAATATGTAGCATTTAAATTTATATTGCCTCTATTGTATGTTTTCCGGATTTTATTATTACAGTCTTCTTTTTTTTTCATGTGTCAAAACGTCGGCCGGGAAGCGAACTCGCAAACCTGGAACAACTGCTTGTAAGGCGGCTGTGCTGACCACTCCACCACCAACGTTTGACTATTACTTTTTGCAGAATGCTTTCATATACTTAGCAATTATATCCTTTTTTCTTTTTATTTCTAAAATTATTTACATTCAATTATTAAAGTATTCCATATCTTTCAGTTTTTGTTCTCTTCTATAGCTTTATTTATCATTTCAATTATTTATTCATTTATTATTAATTCTTATCTAAACCAGCTTATGAATTTTACATCTTCAATTTTTAAATATAATCTTTTTATTTATTTTCACATTTATTTTTCATATTTTATCTCATCGTAACAAATTATGGCTGAATTGCTATTTTGTTATTGCTCTTATCTATTTAATGCTTTTTAGGAAAGTGTTTATCTTCTTATAGATCTTGTTAATTTCTTAATCTTTTTAAATATTTTAGCACTTAATTTGCAAGTTATAGATTAAATTCAATAAAGTATTTCTGGAGATTAGACAAATCATCTGTTACTATTTTTAACATCCGTTTTTAGATTTACATACATTTCATTAATCAGCAATCATTTTCAATGTAGAATTTATTAAACACATTTTTGTTTTAAAATACATATTTTGTATTAATTAAAATTAATTACTTTTGTTAGCTCCCATTTGATTGTTTTATGTATATTTTCTATTTGAATTCTTTTTTTTTTTTTTAAAGTTATTTCATTATACAGATCTTTTCTGAAAATTTCACAACTGTCTTTCATTAATTTTTTAATCCTAGTATTAAAAGCTTACATAACAATTTTTAAATAAAAAATTAAAGATTGAAATACAGGAATATCCAATAAATAAATAAGTTGGATTCAAAAGGAATAGGACTACTGTGCAAGAGATAATTTTACTTGGCATCATTGCATAAAAAGTTGAAAAAAACTAAAAAACTGATAGACTTGCTTTGATTGACGTTCAGAAAGCCTTTGATAGTATTAACCAAAAATGACTTGGGCAGCATGTGAATCATAAGAAAAAAGAAAAGATAGTTAATCTTTTAAAAAGTCTTGATTATAATAATGAAAGCAGATTGTTAAGAATTCATTGATAAAATTTAGAAATATTTTTATATTGGAAATTATATATTATGATAATAACTAATATTTATAAAAACAATAAACTTATTTTTATATTCAAACATTTGTAGAACTAAAAAAAGGGAGTTAATCTTAATGATTGGAGTTAATATATGACTGATATATCACTTGAATGACACATTATTCCCCTACTTTGAGAAACTAACAATATAATTGATATTTATCATCACTTTCACTATTACTGATCCAATGCAATATGAAGAACTTTCCAAGTGTAATCCAGTTTTTTTTAATTTCTAACTTCTCTTTTTCATATCACATTAATAAACCTCCTTATTTCAACCACTCTACCTCATATGTGGTCTCTTTCTAGCTTTTTAACAACCTCTTGTGATTCATTTAAAACTTCATTTATCAATCTATTGCTACCTTTTTAGAACTATGTCCAAGGCATCTCTATTTCAATTTCTTAATTTTTAAGTATCAATGATATTTACTTGTTCTCTCATTCACATATCTTATTTTCAATCTCTTTTTGTTACTTCTAACAAATATTGCTTCATTCTTCATAGTTTGAAGTTTCTGTATTGCTCTTTTGTTAAGTGTCCAAGTTTTAAACCCATAGTAAGAACTGATAAAGCATATATATTAAATATCTTCATTTTCAAATATAGATATATTGCCTCTTAATATTAAGTTATTTTTTATTAAAAGTACTCTATCCAAGTTTAATTTTATGATTAATTTCATCCATTATATTTCTATCTATATTAATAATCTGACCAAAGTATTTGTAATGATTAATTTTTACTAATTCATTATCAATCTTTATTTTCTCCTTTTGAGAAAATCCATTGGACATTACTTGTCTTTTTTAGCATTTATCTTATTTTTAACTTTCATCATGAGGCTCTTAAACATTATTTGCCCCCAAAAAATCAACTATAAAATCTAAATGATTTAAATAATCTCTATTTATTTTTACTCTCTTAATTACCATTTTAATCCACAAAATGCGTCTTGTAAAATTGCTGTAAAAAGTTTTTGAGATATGGAATCATCCTGTCATGCGTCCTTTTTATGAATCTTGAGGAATCTAATCATTGATGCCCCATCTTGATCAATTTTCTTCAGAACATGGTTTTATATCTTGATGGTACAATGCTTTAATTCCTATAGAAATGCAACTTCTATGACTAATAAAATATTAAGTTTTAAAACATTTCTTTTAAATCATAAACATAAAATTTTCAAATCAAGTAGCAGAAGAAAAAATAATTTGGATTCTGAATAAAATTAATATTTAATATTTCTAGAATAAAGAATTATATTTTTTAAAAGTATTTCAGTCTTATTATTATTACAAGCGAAGTATGTAAATAGTAATAAATAAATAAATTGCTTTTGCAAGACTGCACACGCACGTGCACACGCCATTTATTTACTCTTAAATTTTTACATAAATATTTGATTTTATATAATTTTGTCTGTTGTCAAATAGTTTGAATAAATAAATAAAATAACCACATAGCTGCTCATGAGGTACTGGTAGGTTCCAACAACTCTAGCGACTATTACCTCTACATGTATATTATATTTACAAATTCGGCACAGAATAGATATTTAAATAATTTTATGAATGCGAACATGTACAAAAGATATAAAAGAACTATATATATTTTATAAAATCTATAAAAATAACAATAATTAATGGTTAAAGCAGTTCAAAAGTAAATAAAAATGTAACAACAAAAAAAGTAAAACAGGCAAAACTCTCCATACTGTAGCGCAAGCCAGAGTAATCAAGAAGATTTGTGCATAAATTCTCTATCTAATGATGTTGGATGAATAAACACTAGATAGGGATTTAATGCAAAATCTTATTGCATCCACTGATTACTCTGGCTTGCACTGAGTGGCACCACTGTATGGATAGTTTTGCCTGTTTTGAGAGCTTGAGCAAGCATAAGAAATGATGATTATGTGATGTTTAGTGGTTTAACAAAAAAGTAATGGTGATAATGCCCACTAGCTTTCATGAGAACTATATCCCCTCTCCCTAATGAAATAATAGTAATACCTTTTGGAGGGGGTGGTATATTTATCTGAAGATTAATTCTCTGACCGAAATACAAATTTTTCTGGCTTTATTTTAGTTTTGAATTAATATGAAACATATTAGTAAAATGATTATATATATATATATATATATATATATATATATATATATATATATATATATATATATATATATACTTCATATATATATATATATATATGAAGTATGCTACAATGAATTAATTGATTTAAAAAGTTAACAGTAAACTACCCCGAATCTGCAGCTTATATGAAAATTACCATCCAAACAATCATTTAAAGAGAGAAAATTAAATTAAATTATCATCAAATTTTCAATGATATGGAAGGCTGAAGAGTTGGAGAGTGGTGAGGATTGAAGCCTGTCCATTAAAGTTTACAGATGTGCTATCTTAATATAAACGGAGCACTGATTACATATATGTGGGAGATGATGATCTGGACCAATCTATGAGTGCTGGTTCAGTACAAAATATGTATTTTGGAGATTTTTTCCACATGTATGGATAGAGTGGATAACTGAAAGGAGCTTGAAAGTCTGTGTTCAAATCCCCTTTAATTATATCTACCTTAAAGTATACATATTATACTTATACTTATACACTACAGTTAGGTTTTAATAAAAAAAATATTCTTTTAAAACCATGAAATAAATTCACATGTTGATTATAGACCTTCCAGCTGTCTTGAAAGATAATAATTAGCAGTAATCCTATCTGTGTTAGTAGCTTCATCATGACATATAACACTATGCAATTCATTTGAATCCAGTGAACCTTACTTTTTTGGCAACAACCACTTTCACCGAAACAGTACTTAAATTAGAAGGCGTTAGTAAAAAAATACATCAAACAATTGCTTAATTTTTCACAAATGATGATGTCATATGACATTTGCTTTTTAACAAAAGTTTCAATTTATTTCATAACATTACAGTGCAAATTATGTAATCTATTTACTTTTTAAGTTCATTATTTCTTAAAAATAATATAGATTATTGATTTAGATATACCATATTCAGAATTTAAATCATCAAATGTTTTATGGTTGCCTCTTTTTGAATTTTTATTTTCATTTTAATACTGGTCACATTTTGATTCTGTTTTTATATTTCATGATTAAAATTACCAAAAAAGTTATAAAATTTTATATAAAAATGAATAAATTGAAAATTTAAACACAAATGAGTTTACAAAATAAATATAAAAATATCTAATGTTTTACTTTTAATTGAAACTCTTTGAAAAATCTCATACATGCGATTGTTATGTGGGCTAGTAGGGGGCATTGTAGCATTTCCTGTTTCAGTTAATGACATTGATTGACTTAGCTATTTCATATTTATCCATTAAATTTTCACTAATTGTAAATAAATTTTTTTATGTGTCATCATTAGTCAGCTTCCAAATTCTGCTTTTATGGCATATGGCTAAAATTATTACAGTGTGCATGTAGGAGAATTTTTTTTCTTGCAAGCATTTGTTGTATAAAGTGTAACTCAATGGAAAAATTGCTCATTATTTTGTGTTCACTTATAAACTTTCATCATACAAGGCATTAATTTTAATATATATGTGTCCTTTTATAATGTAAAGAGCTTATGTATGTGTTTAATATACATATAGACATATGTTGTTTTTTTATTTCAATTTTTATGAAAAATATTATTTGTTTCATAAAGTTCTTTTTGATTCACTGTGTATAATCATATAATTATTATTTCTTTTCCACTATGAATAATGGTTCTATTTATAATTTGAATAGGAAGTTACTTTATATATTAGAAACAAACGTCATAATTTTTGAAACTGTATTTATTTTGACATTTGTTTGTTTTTTATAAATCAAGTTGATTTCACCATTAAATAAAACTACTGTAATTTTATTTGGATGATCTATACCCATTCCAATAGAAAATACTTTCCTAAAAAATTGGAATTCTTTAATTTTTTCTCTAATTACTATAAATTGTATTTGCATAAATGACAGTATTTATATGTCTATTCTCATTATTGTATGAAAATGCTTATCTATTTATTTTTAAATGCCTAAAATCTGGAAGCCACAATGAAATTGTCATATATTTAATTTTTCAGACTCTCCAATGTTTTATGTACTATTATGCTACTGGAGTTGATCTATCTTATTATTGGTTAGCTTCTCTATCTTTTATCATAAACCTTTCTGAACAATGCATAGTTCATAACAAATCAAGTCATTTCCCAATGTAATCAAGGTAAAATATTTTAATATGATTATTCATACTTCAAACAGAAGTTCAGATATAATTAGTAAAATATTCACATTATTTATTTCATTTGCTCTTCATAACAATCACATAAGTCTTTACATTTAGTATATTTTAAAAGTACTAACATTTTTTCATACTTCAGATTCTAACTCTTATATTTATAAAAAAATCACAAGAAATCTCATGGTTTAACAATTTTCTTGAATCTAAAAATATTTTCAAATCCTTCTAATGCAAATTTAGTCAGCAATGAATCCACTATATCCTGTGTTGTTTAAGAGTATTAACCATTTTTTAATCTTTCTGCTTCAGTTCCTAAGTTTCACCTCCATAGAAAGTTAGAGAAAATAATATATAACCAGAACAATTCTGATCTTTGTTTTAAAATTATATCCTTTTGGTTAAAGATCTCTTGGTGCAATTATGCCTACTACAGTCTATGATTTGTTAAAAATGATCCAAGGAGCAAAAAATCCTGTAACTCTATTCCTTTATCAATAATTTTAATGTCAGTCATTTCTTCATATCATTATAGTTTTTATTTTCATCATATACTACTTACACTGTTCTTAAACTTTCATCAATATTTTGACATATTTTTTTATTTTTATATGTAAATAAAATGTCACTAGTACAATGAAGACTGTTTATTTTGCCAATCCTGAATCCACATAAGTTTTATTTAATTTTGTTTGAAATATCTATCTAACTCATAATATAAAACTAGGTAAGGATGGCATATCCTTATGTTAATTGTGATTTCTAATTCTATATGAAGATACATTATTAAAACAATGTCATTTTCCAATGTGCTATTTTCTTAAAACCATTCCATAATTTATCTTGGTCAAATAAAACAAAAACTTGTAATTAATAAAGCATTTATTGACTCATTTCTAACACTCTTAATCTAATACATTCACATTTAAATATGTAGTGGCTCTTTTGGCTTTAAAGTTCTATGTTCTAAATTCTTTTCAGCATATTTTTTTTATAAAGACATTATGTAATAGTTTCACATTCAATTACATTCTCAATAAAAATATAAATCAATTTTTTTCCAATCTGAACTATCATATATTAAACATGGCTTGTGTTAAATAGCTATTAAATTAATCCATATAATATCATTGTTTTTATTATTATTATTATTATTATTATTATTATTATTATTATTATTATTATTATTATTATTATTATTATTATTATTATTATTATTATTATTATTATTATTATTATTATTATTATTATTATTATTATTATTATTATTTATTATTATTATTATTATTATTATTATTATTATTACTACTACTACTACTACTACTACTACTACTACTATTATTATTATTATTATTATTATTATTATTATTATTATTATTATTATTATTATTATTATTATTATTATTATGCTGTTTATGATGTATAATTATTTTATGAGAAAATTTGTTCTTAATTAAATGTTGATAAAAAGAGCAAATTTTTATAAAGGAAATTAAAATTTTCATTTTTAACTTTAAGTTGTAGAATCTTGGTAAACTTAGTTCTGCAGTCAACAATATGAAGTTTTAATGACCAGAATCTGTTTAGATCACAAGAAAACAATTAAGATTTTAATAGATCTCAGCTATAATCTTATAAAAAAAGAAAAAGATAAATTTTTCATTAGAAAAAGATACACTTCTGTTCTTGGGCAACTTCTTTCACTAATGTTTATAGAAAAAAATAAGTATATATATATAAGTTTCATTGTTTTTTGTAAAATTATTAAATATTTATTTTTTATTACATATAGCTCTTGTTTGAGTGTATATATAAGAATTTATCCCACTGCATATCAGTAGCTAAAAATTCAAATACAAAATTTTCAAATCACTCTTTCAAATGTTATGCTTTTTCAGCAATGCTCTCTGTGAATAAATATAAAGTCTGAACTTGAAACAAAGGGTGATTTGAACATTATGTGTATTTTATTTTGAAAGTTGTTTTAATTTCTAAGATTAATTTCATTGTTTGCATATATGCTTTTAATAAAATTTATCTTAAACATAAAAATTTATCAAGAATATGTTTTTCATTAAGAACTTTATTCAGAATAAAGACTGATATAAATTTCTTTGTAATATTTTTAATCTTTAAAGTTGATATTTTATTTCTAAGATTAATTTCATTGTTTGCACTTATGCATTTAATGAAGTTGTTCTAAAATATAAAGACTTAATGAAAAATAAGTTTTTTTCATTAAAGTACAACTGAAGGTAAAGTATGAAAAAAAAAGCAAGATATTTATGAATACATTCCAAAACAATATGCTTAACAGATAATTTGGCATAAATTATTTTTTGGAGGGAGGGGGGATGAGGAATGAATGGAAAGTATTATACATTATATACAATGTAATAGCTCTCATTTCAAATTTAGAATGTTAGAATAAATTTTTGTTAAGGGGCTGACATTTAATGATTAAAATTTTTATTGATGTCTTGCATTGGTGGTCGAGAGGTCAGCGTGACTGCCTTGCACTTGCAGGCAGTTGTCCGTTTGCGGTTTTGCATCCCGGCCGATGCTATGACACTTAAAAAAAAATTTTTTTTATTGATAATGATCAAATGTTAGCACTAAATTGTAACACCCTTCTGCCTAGTTACCCTATATGCTATCAGAAAAAGAATTTAATATACCAACAGCACTATCATACATCTTTATTACATTTATGTGCTTCTAAAAGCAATTTTTTACATTCTATTTTTAAATTGTTTATTGTCAATTGAAATAACCAATAGATATCAGGTAGTATGGTGATATAATATTCTCATCTTTAGATTAATTTCTGCATTAATGAAGGGGAAAATGCAAAACTCAACTGATGTTTAATGATTATTAAAGTGGTAATAAATGATTTGAAAGTGGAATGAAGAGAACTGTTCTTAGAACATAATATACAAATATATACATTCTAAAAAATTATAATTAAAGATATTTTGTTTATTATAAAATGCTAAAGAATGAATAAATAAGTATTTTTTTTTACTTAATGAAAATCACAGGATTCCAACTAATACATTGTTTGCTTGCAGCTGGAATTTTATGTAATCTAGAACTTTATTTTAAAAAAAAAAAAAAATAAATAAAGATAAAATAAATTAAAAAAGCAAATGTAAAAGTGGTTTCAAATTTAAAGTTTTAAAGGCTAAATCAATACTATATTTTTAGTTTGTTGATTTCTACAAACCGCTTTATGATGTTTATTGTTATGTCCCAGACATTTATATAATAATGTTAATTATAAATTTTAGATTTTATCAGACCAATGATTTTTTTTAGAGAGCCAATATATAGCATATCTGCCAAACATTTTATATTGATCAGTAAATAAGTACGTAGATATTCTTAGCTAGATACGTCTAATGAATAATATTTTCTTTTTTAAAAAATAAATAACTTAATCTTTGAAAATCATTCAATGCTTGAATGCAGAAATCACAGACTGATCTCCAAACTAGAAAACTTAAACTTTGACCTGTCAATTTATTACTATGTTAAATAGCACAGAAACTATAAGAAATTATTGGATTTTCCATGTAGTGAGCTATTTAAAGGTCTCCCTCCTCTCTAATAACCTATAAAGTAATTAATTATCAATCAGACAGTATCTAAAAGTAATTATTTAATATTTTGATAAATTATTTAAAAAATATATTATGTTAATTATGTATAAATAAATATATAATATTCAAATATAAGTATATTGTCTATAATAAACAATGTAATTAGAAAGGACTTGAACTTAGTCTTTCAAGCTCCATACAACTATGCACTCTATCTTATACAACTGATACCACATTCATGTGAAAAAAATAAATGATAACCAATATATGTATTTCATGCTGAACCAGCACTCATCAATTGGTCCAGATTACGATCTCTCACACATATACACAGTTAATGTTCAGTCTATATTAAGATAGCAAATCTTCAAACGTTAATAGACCAACTGATGAGTGCTGGTTTAGCATGAAATACGGATATTGGAGATCATTTATCTTTTTTACATGTATGTGGTCATATATATCAGTTGTATAAGATAGAGGGCATAGCTGTATGGAACTTGAAAGTCTGAGTTCAAGTCCCTTTTAAATAAATATATACATATAAACATACACACTAAAAGGATTTTTTTTACTTTTTAAGAATCTAGTTAAAATTTAAGCTATTATGTAATGTAAGTAGGCAACAACCCACTTAAAAGTAATATTGCAATCTGAAACCATATTATCTAATAATAACAGGAATATTTATCTGAGTCACGTGTAATGAAGCATTGAAAATGCTTCCTAGGCTTAGTTAATGATAAGTTTACATTTTTACAGATGTGAATTAATATTATGAGTGCAACTTTTCTGCTTAATTTCAAAGTCAGTTTCTGAGAGAACTGCATTGAAATACTGATCATTAAAGTTTGAGTCTGAATTTAAATCCTATAATGCACTATATGGTTTAGTAAATTGGCATAATTAGGAACTAAAAATCTGAAGATCGTTCCCTGGTTGAGAAAAGTAAAAAATATCTCTTAGTCAACTGAGTGGAATTGTTGTGCTCAATTACCCACTTTATTGTTCAAATATATGATCTCCCAGGAAATTAGTGATATGATTATACATAGTTAAGCAAGAAAAGAATAACTTCAAGTAGTCAATGTAAAATTAGAAAGATCCAATCCATGGGGAAAAAAAATTCAAGGATTGTCTTGTTCTACAGATTTCATGTAAACAATAAGTCTAAAAATAATTTAAAGGAAAAAATATATAATGTCCATCAATAAATTAAAAGTAATACTAAAACTGGTTCATATGAGAAAATTTTATATATGAAAAACAGCAAGGATTGGTTAGATAATTATTTGATTATCTAGAGAATGTGAATATAAAAACAAACTAGCTTGATATTAAACAAAAGTTTAAAAATATTAGCAGAGTGAGAAGCTAAAACAAGAACAAAAACATGAAATAAGTTTAATCAAATTGAGAAGTAATGAAAACAAAGGCAAAACTCTCCATACAGTAGTGCCACCCTGTGCCAAATAGAGTAATCAATGGATGACAGAAGGCTTGTGCATAAAATCCCTATCTAGTGCCTACTCACCCAATAGGCCCAGACTAGTTTCTGGCTTGTGGCCATCATCAGCAATGGGCCTTGGATCTGAGAGCACTGCGCCTAGATTCAAGGCTCCTCACTGATGATGTTTACAAGCCAAAAACTAGTCTGGGGCTATTGGATGAGTAGGCACTAGATAGGGATTTTATGCACAAGCCTTCTGTCATCCAATGATTACTCTGTTTGGCACAGGATGGCACTACTGTATGGAGAGTTTTGCCTTTGTTTACAATTATGTGCTAGTATAGAGATGGTGATCATGTGAAGTAATGAAAACTTGAATTACTCTTTAATATCACACCAAAGTCAATTTATATTAAGATTGCCAAAACAATTTATAAATTTGAGCAGGAAATTAGAATGTTTACTATCATTAATGATTGAAGAAAAATATAAGGAAAACCACATAATTGCAAAACAATTAGGAGAGTGGTAAGATAAAGAGGATTGATAGGTCTGTAAATAAAAACCTTGTAGTATAATAGTCAGACATTTGTCTACTAGGATCAAGACCTAAAAAAGTTTGGTCCAGATTAATAGGTTCTCAAATTTTTTTCAGATATAAAGCAAATATAGATTATTTTCTTTTACTTAGCTCAAGCTGATCTTGTTAGTGCTCAGATTTGCTTGTTAATAATTATTTAGCAATTATTATCTTAAGTTTAAAAGTGCCATGTAAATCTATATTAGTTAGATGGGTGTTGATGAACTGACTATAAAATATCAATTTAATACCAACATAAGCTACATGCACCGTTTGCATTAGTAATTTTTAATCAGAAGGTAATCAACTTTGGACATACACTGTTTAATCATGTTACTAACTCACCAATGTTATAGCGAGTATGCAGAACTTTCTCAACCCAAATGTAAGATAGAAACTTTTAAAAGATAAGAATGGCCATTATTTTAAAGGACAAGAATGGCTATTCTTATCTTTTAAAAGTTTCTATCTTGTGTTTGGATTTGAGGGTCCTGCATACTCACTATAACACTGGTGAGTTAGTAACACGATTAAACAGTATTGATTACCTTCTGATTAAGAATGACTATAAAATAATAAATGTAATTACAATATAAAGCAGCCTCCATTATTGGTATGCTTTCTTCATACTCTTATGGGTGCTGATTCTATATTTTATCATTATTATATATTTATGAAAACTTTAATAATAATTGAATATTCTTCAATAAAATAAATCAAGTTAAAACAGCTTGAGCAAGCATAAAAAATGGTGATTGTGTGATAAATCAAGCTAATTGTATGACTATACTAAAATTCATTCCCAGAGTTCAAATAATGTAAAGAAAAAACAATGCCAATTTGATAAAGTTATGATACAAACTTATAAAAAAATAAATAAAGAGGAGACAAATTTTAATTGGTACAGATAGCCCAGATCTTACCTAAAATAGAATAAAAAGATGAAAAATTGGGTTGAAGTAGTAATAGCAAAAATACTATATGTGTTATGAATTGACTTTATTGTATGATTCAAAAATAATGGTTATTGTATTATTTGGAGTTTAGATTCTATAAGGATAGAATACAAAGTTCGAAAATAGTTTGAAATTAGAAAAATATATATTTGAAGTTTTAGAGATATGAGGAAATAAAAAAGTTGGAGGTATAATAAAACAATTCAGCATAGAAAGATGATTTATTGGGAGAATTAATAAACATATTAAGAACAGAGAAGGTATAAAGTGTTTTAAAAAGACCATCAAAAGATATAAATTAAAAAGAAAGTGATAATCTTCTAAAAAGTGTGGCTATGAATATTTGAAAAGAGTGTAAGAGAGAAAAATACAAGGATTAGATAATATGCAAGTCAGTATTAAATGCCTTCTCTGTATATGGTAATGCGATAGATATGAGAGCTAAAAATTCTTGTAAAGCTCTATCTGTCAATTTTGCTATCTGAATATTATATAAGTTTTGATGTAATCATTAGATTGTTTTTGCTCTGTGATATTTCATCCAGTAGTAAAAGAGCCAAATTGAAGTTAAAATTTCTAGACCAGTAATTTCTGGTGTTAATAAGAGTAGAAAACTCTTCATGTAGTAGTATTACCCAGTGCAAGCCTTAGTAATCAATGGATGCAAGGAGGTTTGTTCATCAAATTCCTATCTAGGCATTAAATCAGCCAATATCCCCAGACTGCAATGCTCTCAGATTCAAAGCTCATCACTGATGAAAGTCACAAGCTAGAAATTAGCGTGGGGATATTGGATGAGTATGCACTAGATAGGGTTTTATGCATAAACTTTAATTGCATTTATTGATTACTAAGGATTACACTGGGTGGAACTACTGTATGGATATATTTCTACTATTATTAATAGTTGGTGTAAGCAGAAGTAGTGATCATATGATATTTTGATGGTATTATATCAATCCTGCCTATGGGATATTGGTGACTGTGGTTTTTGAAAAACCCAAGACATCAAAATGTATCGATGCTGAACTGAGTTCAGATCTATATAATCCTACAAATGAATGAGCTTGGATTGAAAACATTATTGTTTTCATTATGGGCTTTAAACTTTGTAGTCAACTAAATAGGTAAAAGGTGGCTGCTTGAAGATCCATTAGAGATTAAGATCTAGGTGCAGTATTCTCAGATCCAAGGCCTTTAAATGATGAAAGCCACAAGCTAGAAACTATTCTGAGATATTGGATGAGTAGGCACTAGATAGGGATTTTATGCACAAACCCCTTTACATAAATTGATTACTAAGGCTTGAATAGGTGGCACTACTGTATGGAGACTTTGCTACTATTATTAACAGCTTGTGTAAGCATAGGAAATTATGATCATATAATGCTTTGGTAATTTCTGGTTTTCAAACATTATACTACAATGCCAAAAATGAACTACATGAATCTACCTATCACAGATCAGTACAGAAATATTACTCATAAAGTTGATACTTTAACAATATTCTATATTTGTATAAGACAATAAACAAGGACAGTCAACCAAATTGATGATTTTTCTAAATTTTTTACAAGTCTGAAAATCTAATGAAATCATTTTTACATTAGTAAAATATTTAAAGAAGTACATAATGAAATATGATTGTTTGCAGTATTGTATTTAAAGTCAATTTATATATTAATTATAAGCTAAAATGTTTAATCTGGTAGTCAACGTAGCTATTTTAAAACATTCACAGATAATAAAGTTATAATATATAAACAAAAAATAAACATACAAAATACCATCTAGGAAAATTTTTTTTTTCATTATGTAGATGCATGCCTTTTATTCATAAGTGTTATCAGGAGTAGACTGTAAAACACCTTAGTAATGCAGTGACACCCCCATTATATTTTTGTGGCATTCACTATATCATCAGTAGCCAATATTAAAACACATGATCTGGTTTACCATATATAGATACCGTTTCATTAAACTTTGCAATGAATTTTCTAAAATAGCTCTTTGCTATTGTCTTATAATCTGGAAGCATTTTGTAAAATTTTCTGAAGCTTTTCTTTGAAATTATTATTTTTTATCTAGCCATTTATGCATTTAAGATATATTGTTGATGTATTGATCTCATGGTATACTATTTTGATATTTATTTTTCTACGATAAAAATTACATTTATCTCTGGTGAAAGCATTAAAAAGTAATTGAATAATTAATTTCAAATACATAAAGATCTATAAAAAATATGCATTATTACTATTATGTTTTATGATACTGATGTTATCTGTATCTCATAGAATTTAGAGTGTTTCATCAGGACTTCGCTGGAATTTTTTAGACTACAGCCAAGAAAAATATTTTTTTATAATAGGAACACATACTTTTTCTTTCGCTAGTTATAGCCATAAACAAAACTTCATTTAATGTGTTCTGTTTTTCTTCTTCGATATCATGCTAAATATATCTATTCTATGTAATGACTTTTTATTTTTTAAAGTTTCTTTAATAAACACTTATTTCCTTAGTTACTTTTACTTTATTTGCCATTTCTTTACCTGAATGGTCATATTTGGGTCATCCTCTCTTTCTACAAACTTGTGTTTTTAAAAAATAACTTCAATATATATATACTTCAAGCTGCAGATGTGATATATTGCATTATTTCCACCATCTATCATTAAATGTTGACTGTCTAGAAGATTTTAAACTTTATTGAAACTTAGCTCAGTTGGTTAGAACATTGCCTTAAAATTCAATATTCAAGAATCTAAAGGTGTGAGTTCGATTCCAATGCTAGCATTAACACTGCTCAGGCCAGCAACATCTGACGAAGAGCAGAGAATAATACCACTTGAAACGTTGTTAAGTCTACCAACCTGTGTTGTCTATATACGTGTCATTATTAATAATTGTTTGTATGTGGAAAAGTTTAAAAATTTCTAGATATTCATCGTTTAATGACAGATGGTGGAAATACTGTAGTCCATTATATTATCACATCTAAAGCTTGAGTATTCAATATATATATATTTGATTAGCCACATTTTATATTAATAGAATGCCATCATGGCCACGACAAAAAATGAGGCTGAGAGCCATTCACTTTAAAGATGTGACAGAGTGAAAAAGGAGTACATTAAAAAGTATTAAAAAAAACTGAATTAAAAGGTGTACTATATAACTATGTTCAATATATATAAAAAATTACTTGACAAGCATTGACAATAAGACAAAAATGATTATAAATTAAAATAATTAATTTGTATTTGTTTATATTTGATCATTATAAAAATATAATCTAAATAATTTAATTTATTCTACTGTGATTAATGTTTTTGATCTTTGAATATTTTACTGATAGCATTTTGTTAATCGGTGATAAAAATTATTTTGAAATAGAAAGATAAATATTTTATTATTTAATTTTATTACTAGATTGTACATCAATTGATCATTGGTTTTATTATTATATTATTTTCATTTATTACACATATTAAATATATATATAAAAAAAAACAACCTATATTAGATTATTTAAATGACAGTTGCAAAATCTCAAAATATTTCATTTATATTTAATTTATTTATTTACAATATCACTCAATATTCTTTTTATCTAATCTTAATTGATATTTTTTATTTATATATATTTGTCATAGTAAATAACTTATTATGATTATTACGGTGAAATGTGGGACTAATAGTCAAGGCCGCCCCGAGCTTGTTTACTGCTCCAAACAAATGTTTTGTTGCCGCCCCATAATTTGGTACTCATATCAGATTATTAAAATTTGACATTTTTTAAAATATAAATTTATCCGAAACAAACGATCTCTATTGGAAATGAAAGTAAAATAAAGTGGATTCCAAAATTTTTTATTTAAAAAAAAAAAAAAATACAGTATAAATATATATTTAAAAAAAAACTCAAATAAAGTAAAATACAGATTTTAAAAACATCTAGTTTTCTTTAATGCAAAATCTCCCAACAATTGTGCAAAATTGAGAGTTTTAGCTATTTGACTCTATTGAAATTGTAGCTAGTGTGACAACCGATTTTGACAAATTATTGTGTTTCTCAAATAATTTATTTTAAATTTGGAGATGTTGCTACTGACACAAATATCGTTAAAAGAATTCTCAGGGTAATAGCAACATTTGGTGCTAAATTATTTTTTAGCATAAATTCCAAGATTTTTATTAATGATGTACTTGGTGTGAGAAGGTCAGATAAAGCCAACAATTCATCATAGAATTGAATACCATCAATGTCGATGGTCTATATTATCATGCAAAGCTAAATACAAATCTTGGAAGTATTGAAGAAGCAGCTATTTAGTAAACCTTTGATTTAAATTCTCAGTATCATATAAAAATTTGAATTTATCAATATGGTCATTTAATTAATAAAATTTTTCTTCTAGTGATTTGTCCAATACGTAAAAGAAACATTCTATTTTCAATTTCTCCTTTGGATTAATAATAACATTATCTTCAGATAAATCAGATTCATAAATAAATTATTTTTCTTGGCCTTATGTTTTGATGCATCTGAAATATTGGCTGTATATTTAAATTTTTTGCAAGAGTACTTGTTATCATTGTTTATTTCCTAAAATAAATTGAAATGTAATCTAGTAATAACTGCCTATCTGGCGAATTTATGAGTTGATCTATTATGATTCATAACATGAAATGGTCCATTCTTACCTACCCTCATACTCTAGTTTAAACCTGTCCTATTGTATGTGTTGTGTTTTAATTGGCAAGATATACATACATTCAAAGCATGTATCATATATATATATATGATTATTATAGATAGGTGAGTTAATAATCTAAAGGAATGATAAATTGATTAATTTAGTTTATACCTGGGTCATGTTTTATGCAGATTTTTTAAATGCGATTTTGAAGTTATGCTATTCATGTTTCTTAATATCTTTTTACGTGGGTTTTTTTATGTGATAAAGAAGTTCATATTTCACTATATTTATTAGATATCAAAAAATTTAAATTATTAATAACTTATTTTGACTTGAAAGACTTTTTTTTTTCAAAAAAATGTTATATTAGCAGCTAATGTGAATATGGCCTGAAGCTGTATTTAGAATCTTAGCTTCTATGTAAATAACTTATTTATATTAATGATTAAATAATAATAATAGATTTATACCTACGTATAAAAAGATCGCAATAAATATTCAAAAATTTTAAACTTTTTTAAAATATATTTCGTTAGATATAACAGAAATAAATATTCTTTTAGATTTGTAAAATAAACAGCAAATATTTTGTAAACTGAAAATAATCTTTCTAATGATAATGTACAATCTTTTTGTTTTGATTGCGATCTCATTTTTTAAATATAGAAACAAAATGTGAACATTTAAAATTTATTACAGTAGTAAACAAAAATATTTATCAAATGAAGACAAATTTATTATTTTCTGATAAATAAAAATCAGTTAATCATAGATTTTACATTGATGTGTGAGACAAAGAAAAAGTCAGAAAATGTTGAAATCTGAGTTTCCTGCAATGAACAACCTCTTAAATTCCAACAAGAGCTAAATAGTTATGTCTGAATATTGCGAGCTTTATAAACAATTAGTAAAAACATCATCTCAAAGTATAATCACCGATTACATTGTTCTTGTGACGAATCTGATTGCTTATCAGTTCACAAACGAACAGCATATTGTCAAATAGCGATGAATAAAATATGTATGAAAAAATGTTAAATTAAATACTGTAGTTAATAAAAAAAAGTTTGTCTTGTATTAATTTTTTTCAAATATTTAAATTTTTTTATTAGTCATACTTTATTTTCTTATTTGTTTAATGCGAATTTTAAAGTAATTTTTCTTTGTTGATTTGCTTTTATGTGATTTCTAAAAATTACAGAACCTATCCCCCATTTTTCAAGGTAAGTTAAGTCTATTTATGTGCAATTTTTTTAATGCGGGTTTTCTGCAGAACCTATCTATTGCATAAAACAAGACCCAGGTGTAATTTGAAAATATGTTTACATGTGGATATATGTATAAATACATAAATCAGGTATGCTGATACTACATATATATTCCAATATTATCTTTAAGACTTATATTTAATATTATTTTGCTCTTTTATTTTAAATATTTAAAAGATCTTGCCATGAATTTTGTTTATTAAAAAGAAATGAGCATTGGGAAGCTGAACAATAGTAGTTCGCTAATGTAATACCATCTGGATACATTAGTGGCTTAAGTAATTAGCTAGTAAAATAATAACATTTTGGCAAGTTGCAGATGTTATCAACAAAGAAATAGACTGTCTTTAAGCATTTGCTTTATAATGTTTTTAAATCTTATTTTGTAAAACTGTAACAAAAGAATTAATGTAGTCAGGATATCTAAAAATAATGTAACAAATAAGTGTACTTTTGCAGCATTCTGCTCCAGCCTTTAGTTAGTAAATAGATAATAAATGCTTGAGGTATCATGGTAGAAATTTCACCACAAGGTAGTCCAGTAGGAAAGATTAATGGCATACTTGGCCAATATACATATAGTGGGATTTTGTAATATAATATAGGTAGATCTTGTAAACCAGACTTTATGAGTATGAAACTAAAATGGCAGTGTAGATAGGCAGTGCTATTTTCCTACCTTGAGAATGGTCATCCCATAGCTCGATACTACCTGCATGCCTCCAACTGTAAGAAGATACCCATGACCTGTCGCTGCCACCAGTGAGATCAGAAATGCTGTTGTTAAGGCCATAGAGAGTGCTGCTGCTGCTGGAGTCAACATGAAGCAATTATAGAGAAAGCTGACTATCCAGTGATATGGATTCATATGAACATTTCATAACCATGATCAAAATCATTAAGTGCACTAACAATGCTATAATTGATAAACTAAGGTAACTCCCATGAACATTTTATAACCATGATCAAAAATATTAAGTGCACCAACAATGCTACAATTGATAAACTAAGGTAACTTTCCTTTCCAAGAGCTCTAAAATGTTTGTATGTAATTTCCCTAAGCTTTAGCTAAATCTGTAACAAACTATCCATATAATTAAATTATAATGTACTCCTATACAACTGTAACTGAATTATACATTTTCAACCTAAGTAACTTGGCTAATCTATTCTTTAAACTATATTTTCGTGCTAGAATAAACTCTCTTGAATTTTATTAAATTATTTTATTTATAAAAATTTGTTATGATGTCTGGATAACTTGACTGAACGAATGAATCTCATTCTACTTATAATAAATATGCCACTACATTTCCAAATGGGTTAGTCATATAAATGGCAAATATTTTGTGTCGAATCCTTTTTCTACTCGCTAGATCGGATGTTGTCTTTCCATATATATATATATTCTACTGTGGATTTGATGAATCCTATTGTTTTGTATAGCAGTTAATTCACCCACAAGAATTTACTTATGCTATGTCATGTATTTATTTATTCATTTTAAGTTGAAGTATAACATGCGGGTGTGTGCGAAATTATAACTATAGATATATTTTAAACATGCGTGATTAAACATTCGGATACTAAGAATCGCTTGTCATGCATGCAAAACCCATTTAGTTATTATTATTACAACAATGTTGAATGCGGTTACTGTCTTGGAATTATATGATCCACTTTAATCTTTAAGCCATGAATACATAGATTTATTTAAAATCTTTAAAGACTTAGGAATGGATTAAGTATAACCCCACTGTGCCATGCAAAACTTTGAGAGCAAATTATTGTTATTATACTTTATGTGTGTTGCTGGTGCAGATATATAAGTCTATGATTTTATTATGCTTTGTCAATCTTCTCCATGGTGTATATATGGTTAAGACCATCTCCAAATCATTAAGGTTCCCGCATCAGAGTAGACATGGAAGTCTACCTAACATAACTGTTCAATCATGCATCCACAGATTTTACTGAGGTGAGGGCCCAATCTAGTGACCATGCTTATTTGTGACAAACTCTTCATGGACAGAAGGTAGTCCGCTAATCCGAATTATATGTAGACAAAGCCTTGTGGTTTAATGCACCACCTTCAGCATCATCGATTACTTATTAAGTTCTATATTTATCTATAGCATTTAGTTATCATATTACTTAATCCCTTCCTATCAATCTCACATAGTTATGAATGATGAGTCTCCAAAGACTATCATGATTCTAATCCTACATACACCACTTGATTAGCTTAATAATTCTCATTACTAATAAAAGTTACTTATAATTACATATAATTATGTCTATGGTTGTAATGCTTTAATCTCTAAATTGTACACATTCACATCTATTAAGCCAATTGGGTGATGTTTAAATAAGGCATTTGAACTAGGAGTTTACCCTATATTCACCCACGAAAGTATTGAGCCTCCAATAATTAAATATTTCACCATAATAAAATAAGTATGTATTATCTTTCATATATATTCTTTAACATTAAGAACTACATTATTATCAGTGTAATTGTATAATGAGCGAAGCCAACCTATTAATGTATATATATATTCAGTTTGACAATTATTAAATTTTGTATTAAATTATATCTATTGTTGTTGTTGTCTTTCCATACAATCCATATCACCTTATCTTACCTTATTCATGCATTTCTAGAATTTATTAAAGATCTTAATGTTACTCATCTGTACACCACCTGTAGATATATAATGATAGTATGTTAATGAACCTAGGGCAAGATTTATTATTATTAAGGATCTCATGGGTCTCCCTGACCTCCGGCAGTAGAAGGAAATTGTACTATTAGTAGCATCAGGGATGTTGTTCAAGTGGTAAAGATTGTGGGAACACAGGTAAATAGGTTTAAGACTTAAATACTCTTTGGGATGGCTTCCCACCCAGATGTGCTGAGCTTTCTGTATTCTGCTTGGACTCTGCATCTTGTTAACAGAACATACGAACCTGACTGTTACAAACAATATACTCATAATTTATAAGTTTATTTTTAAGAGATAAAAAATACATTGCACAGCATTTAATTAACTACACAATTGTTTTAAAAAGGTAATATATTATTATGGTTTAAAAATAAACTGTGTTTTATGTATGGACATCTATATTATTAGAAAAAATAAAACTCGGAAGTAAATGGTGATGGAAACCCATGTTCAAAATCAAAATGCCATTTAAGCAGTTGCTTGCTTTACTATGGTTTAAGCACAGCCCTGCTGGTAATATTGTTTTGCTGTGTGTATTGGGGGCACTAGAAGAGTGAAAGCAAATTTTGAGGTCCACACATTTAGTTCACATATACTAATTATGGTGCTCAAACTTTTATGAAAACACTGAGCAATAAAGATATTCAATTATTTATTTTATTTCACTTCTGTTAGGTCAATATTAAATTGAGGATTTTTTAAATCTTTTATTTCAATCACACTTTTAGAGTAATATTGTATATTTTTCTAAATTTTTCTTCAAAGTCTAAAATAAAGCTCACTTTTATTTCAATGTTGACTCAGTATAGTTTGCAGAAACAATCATATTTAATATTTGTGGAAATCAGTATGGATTTCATAGTTCTAATATTTGTAATATCTTAAAAAGATTAGCATTTTATAGTCATAAGCACAATTATTAGCAGCAACTATTTGCAAATGAGTAGTTCATTTCAATTATATACAATATGCTAGACCATTACTACAATATTAACTTTCAATTTTTTTTCTGCAGCAAATTTTTATTTCTGAAAGTCTTCAATGTTTACGGTCACCCATATTCTTTTTAATAAAAACACTGCCTTTTATCAGAGTCTTTTTTAAGATCTTTATAATGTAAGTAGAATTAGCTCTCCCGCGGAACCTGTAATAAAGTTCTCCACAAAATACCTTTTTAAAAAATCTGTTACCATTTGTATTTATATATTGGATCATTTCAATCATCTAATATTAAATATTGATATCTTTAGGAAAATTTTCAACTTCATTTTACATTTTCCAATTACATCCAATTTTTAAGCACAGCACACAGGTTAGTAAGTTTTGACTGATATTATTCTCTTCTCTAGGTGTGGCTGACCTGACCAGTGACAATATTATTCTTGGAATTAAAATTCAAAACCCAAGAATATAAACATCCAGATTTGATTCCCATGCTAGCACTGTCACTGGTCAGGCCATCAATACCTGAAGAAGCTGTGTGCTATACTAACACTTGTATGTATTTGGAGAGTTTAAAATTTTTCTAAAGACATTCAATATTTAATCTTAGATGATGGAAATAGTCCAACATATAAATACAAACTAAAATGCCATGATCACAAATCTTCAAGCAAAGTCTCTGCTATCGTTTATTCATTTCACATGCCCAATTAAACAAAAATATGATTTATAAAAGCAGATTCTATAATATCACATCCTGCAAGTGAAAACAGATATCATTTAGTCTTATGATCTTGGCATCATATTTTTAGAATTTTATGAAGTCTATTATGGAGTAAAAAATTTCTAATGCTTTTATCTTACATTGCATGGGAAATTATGATCTCCTTTCCATACAATAAATAAAATAAAATTCTCTATATTTCTAATTTAATTGCAGTAATAATATCACTATTATTAAATGGCCTATTTTTTAATTTGATAAATGGAGCAGCAATATATTGGAATCAATGTTACGTACTGACTTTCTACTTTAAAAAAAATTATCAAGATATTTGAATTGACTTATATTCTTCAGCTGATAAACATTCAAGGTAAAATTTAATAAATTCACTTTTCTTTATTCATGGAACAATGCTCAAAAAGTGGATTTGTTTAATTATTTATAATTTTATCAATGCATACAGAAAGATATAAGGGGAAAGGAAGAATATAACACTTCACAAAAAGGATACAATTTCTAAATATTTTTTCCCATCAATTAATATTCAATAAAATTCAAATCCTTTCGCAAAGGACCTGACTTTTTAAAATATTAATAGCTAAACTGCAGTCTTTATATTTCAAATGCAAAATTTTAAATACATTCAGCAAGGTCATTTTATGAGTTGTGAAAAATAATATAATCATCAGCATATTATAAATCCAGAATGTAAAAAGATGAAGTATTTGTTTATACTTTTAATAGATTGAAATTAATTTTTTTTACCATCAAACCCATTTGGCATATTGATGTTGGCTTTATGAAGCTACTTATAAGTAAATCTTAAACATCACTGTCATAAATAAATAAAAATGAATTTGAAATTAATACATCCTTTTTAAATACCAATTGTCATTCCATCATGAAACTGTATAATACAAATAAAATTTGGTGTTTTTAATTTCAAATCAAGCCAAAGATCTATTTAATTAATTAAGTCAATGTCTTGATCAAGTCTTGTTCCTAACACTTTCTTTCTCGTTGGGATTTGTCTGACATGAAAATCAATGCTCTAGTAACTTTTTGATTTTTAAAACTACACCGAATCTCTGTAACCCAATTATCCATAACTGGCAGCAACTTATTTAATAAAATTCTTTACACTACCTTTGTTGCAATAGTTAACAATGATTATATAATTCTAGCATAATTTTCTAGCTTTCTTTATAGCAATTGTAATTATAAATAAATACTTTCATTATGTATAGTAAGAAAGCTTATTTATTCTTTTAATATAGTATGCTTAGCATGCTTTCAACTAGCTTGCAGTCATAATCATAGCAGAAATACTTGGAGCAAATTATGTAATTTATTAAGATAAAGATTTTCAGTATGCAAATAAAGTCCTGCATCGCTCTTTCGAAAAAGTGGATTATATAAATCAACTCATTTACATTTTGCAATTCATGTAATGAAAACTTTATCTTGATAAATTATATAATTCTCTCAGTGTTTCTGCTATGATTACGACCACAAGCTAGTTGAAAGTATGCTATGCATACTATGTTAACAGAATTAAGCATATTATATTAAAAGAATAAATAAACTTTTCTTAGTACACACAACGAAAGTGTAACTACAATGATTATATACAAAATTATTGCAATCTTATCTGCCCTCTTTATTTTTATAAGTTGTAAAAATAAACGCTTCCATATGCTCAGGATGACACAATTTTGTAAGTTCATATAATGCTAAAAGTTTCAAACAGTTATAAAATTTTCCAAAGTAAGCAGCCTGTCCATTTTTAATATTACCAAGAACCATTTTAACTTCAATTAACTGAATATCTTTTTCCAAATATAAGTAAGTAGATTAGATAAATATATTTTTAAAATTAAGTTTTAATTCTTGTATTATTATTCAAAAAACGATTAAAATACTTCCCTTCCCCCATTTGTTTGAAATATCATGACTATCATATAAAAGAATGTTATCCATAGATTTAATAGGATATATATCATTTTTTGATACGTTATTTTCAATACCTAAAATAAGATATGAAGTAACAATGATCAACAAATGAATGTATCTTAGCAATTTTAATACACCAGTTATTTTAAAGCCTTCTTTACAATCCTTGACTTTCTGGCCTTTAAATCTTTACATTGCTGATGAAGTTTCTCAATTTATTATTCTTTCAAGCAAAGAATACCTCATATTTTATTGTAATCAAATAACTAATAAGAGTATCTCTACCAAAAAAGCAGGCAGGATTTCTTTTTTAATGAACCCAATAATATACTTAGTTGTAGTCACAACAGGCTTAGGAATATTTTATGTCTTACTAACTATTCATTATAATTTTTGCTCTATAAAGTTTTTTTAAATACATATTTCTGATTTATTTTATTGCACAATTTATAGGAAACTTTTCGCATCCAATTCTAATTTTTTATAGAATGTAAATTGTAAAGATTTCGCAAAGTGTCATTCGTTCAAACTTAACAAATGTAATTTAAAGTGATCGTGTAACATCTCACACTCTTATTTCCACACACTTAAGATTTTCCCATACATAAACGTTTGGGTCGGAAAGAATGGGTGGATTCATTCCATTCTTTCTAAAATACTATATCTCATGTCTGGAAAATTGAGTATTCATTTACATAATCTCTTTAAAGCGCATGTGCATTGGCTTAATCGCTAATATTACTATTACATAAATAAACATAGCGCTATATAAAATAATATCTCATTATATAGAATGTACTGTAAATCCCAAAATTCTTCTCATTACATTTTTTGTTTTAATTCATGATTGATATATTTAAAATACATTAGTAAATATATATCCAGTACAACTAATTCAATATATAATGTATATTTTTGCATTTTCAAATCTTCTCTGAGACTTATAAATGTGCACTGTTGGCAGTTTAGATCACTGGTATTTCCAGAACTTTGTATGATGTTTGGTCCAGTTCCAGCAATTTTCTTCATCATTTTCTTTTTCTAAATATGAGTTTATATTTTGTACAAATTAAGTAAATTCCATAACTCTTTGCTTCTTTGTTTAGTATCTTTAATTTCAATATTTATTCACTTTCTGGATTATTATGCTATATCCATACCTTATTTATTTTCATTCCATGCAGCAATATTCTTTGCATTTTTCTTCGATCTTTTTCATTACATTTTCCAGATATGTAAGAATATGTGTGATAAGACTAGATTTGTCTTTTTTACAAATTTCAAACCATTTTCAATTTTTTACTTATTCTCATGACTGCAAGCATACTGAAACCATTTTTATTTGCTAATGCAATATATTAAAAACTGTAGGAAATTTGAGGATTCTTCACTTATAAAAGATACATTAGGCAAGTAAAACTTGTAAAATGACTTTAAACTTGAAGGATTATGCTTATTTCTACGACAAATTGTACAGGAAAATAGATTCTATTTTAAAACAATATTTCAAATATATCCTTATTTGTTAATGATAAAAATCCAATTAATATTTTATATTATTTTAAATAACTTGTTATTATTGCCAGTTAATTAAGACATATCTTATAACCAAGATAATTTAATGAAACTAACAATTTGTGACCATACATAAATCATTGGTCAATGTTAATCTATTTTTAGATATTCAAAGCAGGAAAAAAAAAAAGTCTTAATTGCAGATATTAAAATAAGGAACAAAGTCATGTAATGCGTTGTTTAACCCAATCTCTCATTTAATCTTTCAATTTTTTTAAAAAAAAAAATCAAGCAGAAGTTGAAGTTTTTACAATATGGTTAAGATAATAATATAGTAGTACTAATAATATTTTAATCATACTAAAAGACTTACATTAGAAAAAAAAAAAAAACTACTATATTCATAAGCTGCAATTATTAATTATTCCACTACATTGTATTACAACTACAACTTAAAATAACATTTTTGCTGTTTTACGTTACAGTACAAATAAATCAAGGGCGGTAAAAAAGTAAAGACTTTTAGAACAATTAAATTTTAACAATGATCGCTTAAATAAGAATTTGCGTGTACCATTTTATTCATCATCTTAAAGAAATTTTTTATAACCCTGAAAAATACGCAAATACGTACTCCCACATATCTTTTAATACTACGTACACACACAAAGAATATAATCAGTGGTGCCCTCATTCGTACTTTTAAAGCTTTAAAGCCAAATTTACAAAATAAAATAAATATTATGCGTGCAAAAATTAATAATAATTTATGTGCGCAAATAAATGCTTTAAAATCTTTTTATTTACGGAGGATTGCAATCGGGTTTTGTTAATCAAGTTAAATTAATCGATAATAAAAATAACCAACAATTTTTTTTTTCTTAAAAAAATAATAATAAAAGAAAAAAGCAAATGTTATAAGAAAACGTTTTAAGATTAAGGTTATTTCGAAAATTAATTTAAAAGAAAAATATTAAAAAAAAGAAAATTAGACTAATGTATTAAATTTATTGTATAAACAAACTACATTATATTATAAGCAATTAAAAAAATTCTTATGCCCATTAACTCACAGTGATTTTGGAATAAAAAAATTACTTTAAATTTAAGTTTGCAATTAAATAAATAAACAATTAGGGGCTGGATACGTCAAACAATAAATGTAATTCACTTTAAAGATGTTATTTCCGAAAATTACCGTAAAAAAATGACTTCCTATTGCATATGCGTAAAAGAAATGTCGCAAACTTAGATTGACTTTCAATAAATGTACAAATTAATTATTTCTATTTGTAATTAAACATTAAAAACCAAATTAAAATAATCAGAAAAGAATTAATTAATATTAAACTATATTAAAGATTTCAATATACTGTTTTTATTATAAAAGAAATTTAATAAAAAAAAAAATAATTATTGACAAAAATCGTGTCTGAGAGTAGCGAGTGTGTTGTAAGCTTAGTGCACGTTTAGAAAGCGAGGAATGTTGTGATATTTGTTGTGGTTGTTGCAAGCGATGACTGCGTCCTTGAATCGCTGGAGGAATATTTGTATTATTAAATTAAACTATGTGGAATCAGACTAAAAAAGAATTTACTGCTCTTAATATTAATGAATCGTTTGACGGCAAAAAGGGGAAAAAACAGTCTTTGTGGAGGGTAAGTATTTATTGTATACATTTATTTCTGCCATCAATGAAGTCCAATTCTAACGGTTTAATTTATTTGATTTTTATGGTTTGCCAACTAAGTTGGAATTGTCATAATTTAAATCGAAGTTATATATAAAAAAATATAGATTATTTTGCAAAATCTATATTCATTTTGGTTATTTTTTATTTTTAAAGTTTCGCAAAAATGTTTTATTTTTGAAATGGCCATCTCTTTATTAGACTACCGCTTGGTTCTTACATGCTATTTTAATAATTTCTAAATAGTAGCGCTTGATATTATATATATACGGAAACATGAAATCGTAAAGTTCATTAATAAGTTAACAGAGTTTTAAATAGGTAGTTGCATTAATTTTTTTTAATTATTCTACCAGATGCTTTAATCTACACTTTTTACCGTCGTATGATTCTTCTTTCAGACAATATTACCAATTTATATTTTTAAAAATTAAAATAAATTTTAAAGCGTAATGATGAATTAAAAGTAAAAAATCTATAAGTTGTCACATTTATTTTTCCTCTTCCATCTCACTTCGATTGGGATATAGGCCATGCAAAAATAATTGCCTGATCTTGCATATTTTCATAACCTTAAGTGGTAATATTGAACGTGGATCGATATTTTTGATAATAAATTTTGGAATTAGAATATTTTTTGTGAAACCACTATCTATATTTTATGGATTTAATATTTTTAAGGAATATATATTTTTATCTCCAAAGAAGAAATTAATATTTTATAAAGAGAAATTGTAAAAGTGGACAACCATATTTAATTCAATTAATATTTATAAAACTTAATAAGCTTGCTGTTTAAACGGAAAGCATCTAAATTTTTACCATATTATTAATGACATTTCATATAATGCTCAGATTTTGAACCAAATGAAGTGCCCCCTAGCAAAATATTTTTCTCCACTTTACGTACTAAATCACTGAAATGATTGTTCAGTTAATGCTAGACTTCTTTTTCAATCTAAAATAGTATTGATTACTATGAGAGGAAAAAATGTATTGAAATAAAATAGTGGTTTGGAATTTAAATAAAAAAACATTGCAGCTTCTAAAAATATTCTCACACACACACTCAAAAAAAAAATAAATAAATAAACGCATGCAAATATGTGTATTAATATTATATCTGTAAATTTATGCATGCAAATATACAGGTAAATGCATTTATGAGAAGTAAATTTAGAATATATATTTATATGTGCAGGCATTATCATAGCATTTATATTTTGCAGTACCAAAAATATCGCAAACATATATATTTATAGTATTATTCTACAAATTACATTATAACATCTATACAGGTATGATATTGACAGATTAGAGAAACATCAAATGGAATCCAAATTATATGATAAAATATTAATTAAAAATAATTTGGCTAAGGGCAAGTTCTCAGTGATAGTCAATCATTAAGATATATATTTATGCATACATTACTCTGCAAACATAAATCCAGGATTCATTTATGTAAGAGTAACATAATTTTTTTTTTTGCTTTGAATTCATGTTGAATAGTTTTTTTATTTTTGAAACTAATCAGAATTATAATTAGAGTAGTAAAATATTTTAGCCAGTATAAAATATCTCTTTTTTTTTCCATATGTCAAATGCATTGACCCGGAAGCGAACCTGGGTCAACTGCTTGCAAGGCAGCTATGTATGATTCTTATGTTGTTCCAATAATGTTAACTGGGTACATTGTATTTTAAACTGTCTGCCCAAAAATAGTCTGATTTAAATGGCATTATGGGGGTCTATTTCCATTGTCATTCTTAATGATATTTTGCCACTATTACCATATCTTCTTCCACATCCTAACATCTCAATATTTATATGTATCTCTTAAATAATGAACCCATTATATGTAAAGACTTATTTAAGTTTATATTTCAATTCTAAAATTAAGATGGTTAAATTATGTTGAAAGATTGACAGATAGTGATAGCTAGCACAGTGTCGGATTAAATATTATTACTTCTTGTAAAACTATCTTGCCTAATCTTCTGACTGAGAAGATACATATATTATTATTATTAAAATTTTTATTTAAATTATATAATTTATCATTTAAACAGAAGTGTGTATGTGGAAGTCTTCTAATGAGTTTTTTTTAATTGAATATATATTATTTTATCCCCTAACAAGTTACATTAGAGTTAATATATAAAATAGTATATAATCATTTTATTTTATTAAAGATAAATCCTTCATTAATCGAGGAGTCCAATTTATTTATGTATTTGATTATAATTGCAGATATTGATGATAATTATTTTAGACATTTAATTAAGATGTATATATTTTTAATGCACACATGCTCTCATATTGCATAGTTAAATGTGGGTATATAATATTTATGTGATCACATAAAATATGAAAAATAATTCTTCTGTAGATGTATATTTACATTTACCTTTAAGTGCTTAAGGGAAAACACCAGATGTAGAAAATAATTTTAAGTAATAAAAAAGAGGATTATAAAATGAAAAATGTGAAAAATTTGTGCTGCTTGAATGATTTTATTTGGGTTTAATTAATAATACTATAAGATAATTAATTTGTCATCATCATCCATTATCAATTCATTCCCAAGTTTAATCCACATTTTTTAACTTTATATCATTTCTTCCTATACTCTAGCAAAATTTATTTTTTCATGCATCCATCTTATATGCGATCTGTTTCTAGATAATTTACATTCTCTTGGAATTCAAGGATTTTAGTTGTTTATCTGCTGTCATCTTCTTTTTTAAGCAACATTTTTTATTCTAGTTTCATATCACTATTTTAATTCTTTCAGTAATATCAGTGATATCTAATTTTTTCTTTCACTCATTTAGCATTTCACTTTTGATTTCTCTTTTCTAATGTATTTTTTCTATACTTTCTTAGGCAGTCTGCAGTTTTTATCCAAGTTTCAGATTCATTAATAAGCACTACTGTAACACATTAAAAACATTATTGAGGGTCTGTATACAGTATATAGTTTTTTTTTTTTTTAAATATAACATTTAAAGCAGACAACTTTTTAGCTCAAAAATAATTTATGCTTTTAGGAGGAATTATTTTCATTCTATCTCACAGTTATTTATTGCAAATCTTGACTAATCAATGGATACTATAGATTAATGCTATTATTTTCTTATTCTCAGATTAGTTTCCTACTTATGGTTTTTTTCACTGAGAATCTGCAGGCTCCAATGTAAATATATCAAAAGATTATCTTATATTTCTTTTACATTATCAAGTCAATATTTGTCATATGATTTTGGTATATAAATGATCTGAAATTCTATTTATTTATACTTATCATTTTAAGATGTGGTATATATATATTTGTATGTGTAGCTTGCATTAATATATTAGCAGTCAATTTTGTACTTATAGTTACTTTTGAAATATTATCTCTTCCTATATCATCTTTTGGCAATTTTTTTTTTTAAAGTTTTCTAGCTAAATGCGTAGCTGATATTCTGATGGTTATGAAAAGGCTTACATATTTTCTACAATGCATTCAGCAGTGGTATTCTCAGCTTAAAAACTTATCTTCTTGCCTTACTTTTTAACGTTTCCTTTATTCTTTGTTTTTATCTTCTTATCTTCAAATGACATTTTTATTGTTCTTTCTAATATTCTTGACTTTTAGTTGTTGTTGATTTCATTTTTAACCAAAGTTTTTTCCCTATTTCTTTTATTAAGTCAATGCAAGACTATATTGCTTCCATTAATTTGTTATGTCCACACATCTACTCCTTAAAGTGGATAACAGCAAAACACATTAGCATTATTGGTCTACGCAGTTTAATGCAATTGGTTGAGGGTCAGACTCTGGATGTTTCCAGTTATGGAATTTCCAGCACTTAAATTTTTTATGAACTCTCAAGCAGGGAAGCCATTCGATTATTTATTTATTAAAAGTTATTAATTTCTAAGTTATGTAGATTGTTAATAAATATCTTTGATCAAAAACTTGTTTCTCTGTTTGAACCCTAAACCTGATTTATCATCCATTTTTTCTTTCATTGTAAGTTATTAACTGAAATGATTTTCATATTTTCTTTTTCCCCCCGCTTATTTATTTTCATCCAGTCTGTTATTTACACACTTTTTGTCTCTTATTTATACTGTATTTGTTTGTATCTATAAGCATATCATGCCGGAACCAATAAGCAAAAAAACAAATTGCCTGATAATTTTATAAATATTTTTTTTTAAAATACTGCCCATGTTAATTATGTAAAGTACTTTTTAAAATTTTTTAATGGAGGTTTCTGTATTCCTATATCTTCTAAAGGAAAAATAAAACAATTCATATAACTTGTTCTCTTCTTCATTTTTTAAAATAATGTCATTAATCACTGTAATCTAAACGTTATAATGCTGGTCTGTTTAGCTTATTAGCATATAAATATTCATAAATTAATGAACAGTGCTTAGCCACCCCCTCCTTTGATTTGGATATTATTAAACGCTGTGTATTATTTTGTGATATTTATAAAAGTTTTTTTTTCCTCATCCTCTTTCTAAATAATTGTTTATTATTGAAATAAAAAATGATATATAAAAACTGGACTGAAATTTTAATATAGTCAATATATATATATACACGGTATGACCACATACAGTCTATATGTTGTTTATCATAATTTTTTATCTTGCAGACTTCCGGTAAAAAATTTACGGTTATAGAGACTGCATTTTAGATTGACTTATTTCATTTTCAAACTATAAATGATAATTAGATCATATATAAAGTATATAATTTTATTTTTTAATGTTAAATTGTATTATTATACATCGAATGATTTCTCTTCAATTGAAAGGAAATGAAGGAGTTCGACTTTTGGCAAGAAAGATTTTTTAAAAAATATCTTGTGATTAAAACATACACGTACATACATAATTTAACTTTATATAAATATAGTAAAATTTACATATACTTATTACGACAAGAGTAATAATATGTATTAAAATATGACAGTTTTTTTTTTCATATGTCATAGCATCGGCCGGGACGCGAGCCCACAACTGTCTGCAACCAACTACTTGCTTGCATGGCGGCTGCGATACCTCTCGGCCAGCAACGCAAGACAAAATATGACAGTTTAGAGCATTATTATCGTTTTTTGTATATAGATTTATCCCCGTAGATATTTAGATAAGGTTGCTAAACTTTCTTTTCAACTTAAAAGATCACGAACAGTGATGCTTGAAAGAAGATAAATAAGGCTAAGTGTGGGGATGAATCATAGGTCTATTTTTTAAGATATGAAAGAAAACTTTAAAAATATGGAGATAATGTATATGGTGGCGAATGAAAGTAAATGGCCACACATATCATTAAATGAGATCAGTAATTAGATTTGCAAGTCAAATATACAATTTAATATCTATTCTCAGTCTTATACTATGAATATGTTTCATTACAATATGATTTTTTTTAAAAACGAAATCTATGTAATATTTATGTTATCCTGCATGATTTTCTGTTGTAATTAAGAGACTAATTGAATCGAGCTCAAGAATTCTGTATCGAAACTTAACTCTTTCTCTTTTATATATTAGATTATCTTTTTTTTTTTTTATGTGTCAAAGCATCGGCCGGGAAGCGAACCCGCAAACCCGGGATAACTGCTTGTAAGGCAGCTGTGCTGACCTCTCGGCCACCAACGCTTGAAATATTTTTGATAAACGACGTAAAGATAAAGTAGCGTTTAAATAATTGACTGCTCGGTTCTGAAGGAAAGTATCAAAGAAGATAATACTTATCAGGAGGATCAACTTCTAGATAATGAAGGTTTATGATTTTTCTTCTTGATTTGTCCTCTAGCTAATAAGGGATATATATCTATCCATGTACGTTCATCACAATATATAATACAAGTATAGTGTATATACTTAAGTTAGATGTAATTGAGGGAATTGAACATAAGCTTTCAAGTTCCCTTTAGTCATCCACTCTATCTTATATAACCGATACACATGACCACGCACCTAATTCGTGTTGAACCAGCACTCATCAATTGGTCCGGATCATCACTCATCAATTGGTCCGGATCATAATCTTTCACACACATATATAATCAGTGCTCGGTTTATATTAAGATAGCAAATCTACAAACTTTAATGGAGAGGCTTCAATCCTCTCTACTTTACAATTATTCAGCCATTCATATTAATGAAATTCTAATGATGGAATGCTCAAAGCCCTTGTTGATGCCAATATTATTGTCATACTTAGATGTTGACCTTAAATCACTCTGAACTCTCATATGTAGGACCATAATATGTACATTTAAATATACAGAAGAGGGATGGGCAGTATACAAACTGAATATATAATATTTAAATACAAATATAATGCATATACTTAAGCTAGATATAATTAAAGGAGATTTGAACACAGACTTTCATATTCCCTTCAGTCATGTTTTCTATCTTGTATAATCAATATGCATGACCATATACATGTGAAAAAGATAAATGATCTCCAATGTACGTATTTTGTGTTGAACCAACACTCAACAGTTGATCCAGTTCAGCACGAAATATGTGTATTGATCATTTAACTTTTTCACTTGTATGTGATCATGTGTATCAGTTATAGAAGATGGAATGGATGACTGAAGGCAGCTCGAAAGTTTATGTTGAAATTCCACTTTAATTACATCTAGCTTAAGTATATCATTATACTTGTATTTAAATATTACATATTCAACCTGTATAGTGCCCATTTCTCTTCTGTGTATTTAAATGGGCATATTAAGGTATTACATATGAGGGGTTATAATGACAAGATCAACATGGATATGGAAATTTATATTGGCGTTAATAACGGTTTTGAGCATACCATTATCAGATTTGCAATAATATGGATGGCTGAAGAATTGGAGGGTGAAGAGGATTGAAGCCTGTCCATTAAAGTTTGTAGATTTGCTATGTTAATATAAACTGAGTACTGATTATATATATATGGGAGATGATGATCTGGACCAACTGATGGATTCTTGTTCAGCATGAAATATGTATATTTGAGATTATATGTGATCATTCATGTGTATCAGTTATATATGATAGAGTGGTTGACTGAAAAGAGCTAGAATGTCCATGTTCAAATCCCCTTTAATAATATAATTAAAAGTAATTAATAGCAACAAATATTTGCAGAATATTCAAAGTAATTACTTTGACTAAGCAGCTGTAGAAGTGGGAAGACCTTCTTCTCCCCTTACCAGCAAGGAAGATTGCATATTTATCACCATCATCATCATCATTTTTTTAACCATTGCCATTTTGATGCAGAATGAAAATCTTACCAGGTGTAATCCAATTCTCTGATCTTTAACTTCTACATCAATCCAATAAATTTCTTTATCTCATTCCCCATCTCACACATGATTTTCTAGCAATACATCCAATGATATCTGTTTTTCCCCCTCACCTATGTATTTAGCTTTTGATCCTTCCTTATGATTCTCAACTTACATCTTTTCATATTTTGCTGAACATTCTGAAGTCTCTATATTACTCTTTTGTTAAGTATCAAAACCACATAGTATGATGCATTTTATTAATTGATGATTCCTTTTTGTGTTGATCTTGAAATATGCATTTTCTGTTAATCAAAATATAATCCAATTCTGCCGTACCTTCATTTGGATGCTTCCCTGTCCATTTCCTTTTAACATTTTTGTCAAAAAAAGAATTCATAATATAAAGTTTTTCTTTCTCTGCAAACTCCACAAGTCTTTGTCATCTCTCATTTCTATTACCATAACCAAATTTACCTACATCACTTTCATCTTTTGTTTGTTTACCAATTCTAGCATTAAAGTTTCCCATAATAATTTAAAAATGTTGTTTAGTCTGACCAAAAGCCTTTTGTACATCCATATAAAAATCTTCTACTACTTCATCACTATAAAAACTTGTTAGGGTATAAACCTGAATTATCTGCATTTGGTATCTGCTATTAAGTTGAATAACTAATCTTGCCACTCTATCTGATACACCATCAATCTCCACAATGTTGTTCTTCCACTTTTTATTTATAATGAATCCTATTCCACTTGTACTTTCAATATTTGTGCTTTTGTAGTAAAATACATGCCCACTTTTTAATCAATTGTCTCATCTTTTCTTCTAACTTCACAACATCCAATAATGTCCCATATAATATGAGACAGTTTTTCCAATTCTTGCAATCTTCCTTCACTTGAAAGTGATCTGCAGTTGTATATAGCTAAATAAAAAGTCATCATCAAATGGAAGCTTGGGTCCACAATCAGTGGTTTCTTAGCACTTTCTGCCATGTTCACCAACTGCTGCCTTGGCTGATAAACCTCCTAGAAATAAAGGCCATGATTTATTTTTGTCTGGCATGATTGTATACATCTACTAAAAATTTTTCATTCACACACACATTCATTCTGTCGTATCAGGCAACCGAGAAGAAAGACCGTGGGTGTTTCTTGATCTTAAACTCAGAGGTAAAAAGCCAATAAACTCACCATGCTGGCTAATGCATGTTGATGAGCAGCCCATCCATGTTCTTACACTATATGAATAATCACATAATAATAACAGCTGCAATGACAAGAACATATTGAGTGGACATTAGGAATTTGTCTTCCTTGGTTCCTTTAAGGTCTCCAAGAGGAATCAAAAAATCTCCTTTCAGTTAATAGCAAACTTCTTTCTGCAGCCAATATCACACATATATAATAATAATAATAATAAAAATAAAAAATATAATGGTAATAAACTATTATACACAGTTTTTCAATCCACAGAAGTACTTTTAGTAAATTCCTTAACCTGCCTCAACTGCAGTTAAATTCAAAAAGCAAAATGGAAGTAAATGTCCATCAATTTAAATCCCACAAATTCCAAATTTTAATGTTAGCAGCTTGTCTATTAATTATATTCATTTTATTTTTATTTATTAAAATTGCCTTCTTAATTTTTTTTTCTTCATTATATTGGTTTCTCTCTTCATGACGAATCTTAATATTTTCTATATCAGACTTAAATATATATTTACATGTCCTTTCATGATCCAAGAAAACTGAAGTAGTCATTAAATGACTATTATTTTTACTTTTCATACACTCCTTTGCATGGAAAAGTAAAAATAATAGTGATTTAATGACTGCTTCAGTTTTATTGGATCATGAAAGACATGTAAATATAAATTTAAGTTTGATATTGAAAATGTTAAGAATCTTCATGAAGAGAGAAATCATAATAAAAGAAAAATTAAGTAGACAGTTTTAATAAATAGAAATAAAATGAATATAATTAATAGATAAACTGCTAATATTAAAATTTTGGGATTCAAGGGATTTGAGTTGATGACATTTGCTTCTGTTTTTTTTTTTTAATTTAACAGCAGTTGAGACAGATTAAGGAATTAAAGCCTGTGTATAATTGTTTATTACCATTATATTTATTATTTTTATTGTTATTACAATAGTTTTTTAATTAATTGACAATTTATTTGTATTATCTACATTATATTTATATATGATAAAGAGTTCACCTAGTTTAGAAATATCTTGAGTTATTCTATAAATTGTATATTAATAGATAAAGAAAGAATGGATAAAACATAACTAATTAAACTTCTTAATGTATAATTTTTCTTTCATATCTCTAAAATAATTTTTACATTTCCATTCAATTCAATTCATGATTTTTATGATTAGAGAAATCATATTCCTTTTGACATCGTTAATGTTTTTGAATATTCTACACTTGGTAAAATTTGATCAGTCATTATTACCATTTCAAAAATCATATTTTTATGAGTACAGTTGAATTATCATGCATGTTATAAATAGTCAAAATAAGAGTCATAGATCACATGACCCTATCTCTTAAGCTTGTAAGTTATAAGCAATGAGGATTGCCAATTCCTCTACAAGCTTTATGATAAATGCTTAACCAGAGCCAGCACTTAAAATATCTCTGTCAGAAACCCCTCCCCAAATCCCTGACCTTGATTTCATGCTTTGGCACTTCTCAGAGAGGTGTCAGGGTAGGTTCAGACACTAGATCTAAAAATACCAACTCAAAGCCAAGCACTTATCTAAAAGTTGTCTATTGAGTGGAAAATCTGAAATTTTCAGACATCTACATGTCTTCAAACCCAGCTATCCAACTCAAATAGCTATATAGGACTGATAGATCTTCAGTCATACCATATATTAGTAGTCTTAGCAATATAAAATTGCATAAGACTTATGGTAGAGACTATAAATAGTCAAAATAAGAGTCATAGATCACATGACCCTATCTCTTAAGCTTGTAAGTTATAAACAATGAGGATTGCCAATTCCTTTACAAGCTTTGTGATAAATGCTTAGCCAGAGCCAGCACTTTAAATATTTCAAATTAATGATATGTATGCAATGTGAAATAATCCATTTATTTTTTTTGCTGAGATTAAAATTTTCTTGCTCTTGTAGTAGTTTTAAAATATTGCTAAATGCATTTATTCTTTGATGCAATAATTCCTTTCTAAACGTATCCAACATCTTAAAAACTCTTAGTGTTAATCACAGGTAGCACCATTGCTTAAAATCTATTAGTATGAATGTTTTTATGTCAGATTTTAATCATAATCAAGTTTATGAGAAATCCCCTACATATCATTAATTCAGCCATGGATAAATGAACAGCTTCGAAGTCATGGATATTTATATAATATAAAACATCTATTTTATAAAATATTTGTTTTATTTAGAAGTTTGGAAAAAATAAAGATACTGTTTTATAATTTCATTTAAGCAGTAAAGAGTTAACATTTTTTAAAGAGTTGGTAATTAAATGAAATTATTTGTCTTTTTTACTTCTGAAACTGATTGCTTTTCAGATATGCTTTTTTGCTCTGAAGATTGGTCTCTCTTTTTTTTTTTTTTAAAAGAAAAAAAATTAGGTAGCTTTTTTTTTTGTGTAATAATCTGTCCTATAATTTATTCATTTTTAAATGTTAGAATTGTTAAAAAATTTTAACAGGTGGCGCTAATAATCTTATAATTGTTTTTGATTTCACAGTATAATATATTCATATTGTAGAATATATTATATTCTGGATATACAAAATTATATTGTTTTAAATATTTATTTGCAGAAGTAGTGATATATATTTAAAATAGTTTTATGTTAATTTAGCTCTTTATTGCTTCTGTTATAAATTTAGATTAGTAGTTCGATATTGATTTATACTAATGTTTATATGATTATATTTTGAATACAGTATACAAAATTACAAATAACAAAATACGCTATTGAATTAAAAAACAAAATTTTACAAAGTAAAAGATTGGGTAATTATTTATAATAATGGCAGCAATAAATAAATGGATGAAAGCGATATAGTTTGTACCTATTGTACACTCACACCTCCTTTTAATTTTAAAAATCGTTTTGTTAAAAATAAATCTTTTGAATATAATACTTTTTATTTATGTGTTGTGTGGTGGTATTTTCTTGACTTGAAGATAGGTGGCGTGTCTGGATATAGGAAGGCGAAGATATTAATAAAAGTGGAAGAGATGGGAGTTAAAAATTTTGGAAATATATTAAAAGAATGGGGAAAATAGTATTACTAAATGATAAGGAAAAGAGTATAATTCTAGTTGAAGAATTAGAGACAATCTTAAATAACCATGTAATGGATATAGAAAAGGTGTTAGATATGAAGGGTAGAATGATAACAATCATAAAAGCACATAGTAATGGAAATATTAGTTTTACAGAAAATGAATTGAATGAGGCAGGGAAGAAGTTGAAAAATGAGAAGACAAGAGGTTTAGATGGTTGGGCTGCCGAGATGGTGATAAATTTGGGAAATATGGCTAAATTAAATCTATTATCATGCTTTATTAAGATGGCATAGAAGATAGAATTCCCATATAGCTGGAAAAATACAAGAGTGAGACTATTATTTAAAGGAAAGGGTAAAGACCATAGAAAGATGAACAATTATAGACTGGTAGCTGTAACATCAGTGTTGCATAAATTGTTTTATATATATGATGACCCGAAGGGTAGCCAAATGTATGCAAGAAAATAATATAATGGAAGAAATATAAGGAGATTTTTAGAACAGATAGGCTTATAGGAGATAGTTTATTTGTAGTCACACAACTTACAGAAATGATTTAGGATTACAAGTAGGCAATTGAGTATGATCTTTGTAGATATAGAGAAGGCATAAGATAGAGTGAATAGAAATAGATTATGGGTAAGTTTAGTTAATTTGGGAATGAATGGGGTTTTAGTGGATCTTATACATATCACTTAGCAAATATAGAATCAGTTAGAGCTAAAAATGAAGTGGGACTCAGGCAAGGATACCCTATATCACCTATTTTTGTTTTTGTTATATTTGAGAGAAATGGAAAGGGAAATAGAAAGATTAAGAAGAGGGGTAGAGATATCATTAGTAGATAGCAAGGGAATGTATACATTATCAGGTCTTTTATTTGGTAATGATATTTTCTTATGCGCAGAAAGTAGGGGAGATATGGAAGTTGTGATGACAAGTTGTGCACGTAAGGTAAAGAGATGGGGATCAAATTTAGTGAAGAAAAATCAAAAGTAATGATGGAAAAGAATTTTATTAGGGAATATAATGTTAAATCTGGTGAATATATACAACTATTTGGGAATTATCTTAAGTAATCAGAGGAATTGCTTGGATGAATGGAGAAAAAATTGATAAATGAAGCAAAGAAAAGAAAGGGACTGATGAAAAAACTAACAGTATTTTTATATAATAAATATAATGTAGCAAGAGTCTCAGTAGTGGGTTAATGTCTGGTAATGTTGTGTTATGTGTTAGCAAAGGATTATTAGATTACCTAGAAAAAGTACAAAGAAAAATAGGAAGACATTCATTAGATGCAGATGTATGGATAGCAAAGGAGGCAACTCAAGGAGAAATAGGATAGTCCAATTTTTTATGAAAGATGCAAAAAGGAAAATGAAAATGTTCAGTAGATTGGAATTTATGGATAGTAAGAGAATAGCCAAAATAGTATTTTAGGTTATGAGTAAAGGGCAGGCAACAAGATGGGTGAGAAAGGTAATATGGTATTCAAAAGATTTGGATAAAGACTTTGTGTCAGCATTCTTGTACAGAAGGCGGGATGATTGTATTGTGAGGATTGTTGAATGTTAAGAGTGGCAAAGACTGGGATAGAAGACTAGATGTATTAATAAAAAATAGGGAGCTGAAGAGATGGAAAACTAATAATGAGAGTAAAAAGAGCTTATATATATATAAATAGAATATTGGATGTGAGCTAATGTATGATAAAGCAGGGAAAGTAGTTTGCTTTGTAAGGCCCAAGTAACAAGGGAATATACACATAAATGAAGAAATGTGGATGATTTAGTGTTATATAAGGAAGGCACAGAAAATATTAGGCATTTGCTAATGGAATGTAAATGCTTACAAGCAGAAAGTATACAAATATTGAAGTTGTGGGAGAATAAATATAGACCAAGTGAGTAAAAAGAAAGGGGTTCTTGGTCTTTGTGCTGGGGTTGGAAAAAGATAAGGGGGATATAGATACAAAGGCCATGGAGTGGATGAAGATGATAATGTGGAAATGGGATAGAGAAGGATAGAGAACAATATGGGAAAAACTATGGGTGGGGGAATGGAAAGGGAAGGTAAGGTGGCTAATGTTTTTTTCTTGGGTATATTGGTTGAGAGATTCCTGACTTCAATAAGAGAGTAGCCATACCACATCACATCATACCAAATAATAACCATTAACACCAGTGCTGGTTTGCCATGATTTACTTACCTAATTCATTTTACTTATTTTAACATCATTTTTTTCCAAAAAACAATTAATTTTTTTGAATATGAGTCTTATGTGTAATACCTTAGGTGAGCAGCTACATCATTGTCACCATCAACTATTATCAGTCCACTGCAGGACAAAGGTCTCTTCAAGTTTATATTAATCAAATCTCTCCTAAATCTGGCCTCTTTTCACCACACCACATCAACAAACTTCATTAATTCATCCATTCATCCATATGGCCTCTTTTTTCACAATCTATTGGAATCCTATTAAAAATTTTAACTGTCTGTTAGCATCTCTTCTAGTAATATGTCAGCCAAATTCCATACCTGTTTGTTTTCTCAGCCATGCATTTTGTTTTTGATTTCTTCTTGTTATTCCTAACATACATCTTTTCATACTTCATTGAGTTGTTTGAAATCTCTGTATTGATCTTTTGTTAAGATCCATAATTAATAACTGTTAAAACACATTTATTAAAACTCTGCCTTTTTCAAATTTTTAGGCATATTTATTTTCAATTTTGTCATTTCTATCAAAAGCACTTCATTTAAGTTTAATTTTATGATTAATTTATCCATTATGTTTCCATCTGTAATAATAATGTGGCCACGATATTTGTAATTGTTAACTTTTAATTCATCATTATCAATCTTTATTTTCCTTTTTTGAGAAAATCTATTGAACATTACTTTAGTATTTTTAGCATTTATCTTTAGTCCTATTTTCTTATTTTCACTTGATTTTTCTTACAATATTTCCTGAAATTCAAGCATTCCTTTCATTTTTACTTCCTTAGTTTCCCATTTTAAATCACAAAATATTTTTCTTGGAAAATTGTTGTTAAAAGTTTAGGAAGTGTGGAATCACCTCAATGTTAATATTATTAATATCACTTTATAATCTAATCATAGCTGTTGCATTTTGATAAATATTCTTCAGATATGACAATATCCCAGGTCTATATCTTGTTGATCCAATATTTTAATTACTGTAGAAATGCTTATAGAATTAAATGCTTTTTCATGATATACAAATTCAAAGCATAATGTCAATTTATATTAATTGGTTCTGTTTTAAAACCACTTTTAAATTTAGTTTGTTTTTTCGTTGATTATAATCCAAAGTTCAGTGTAGATGAATTGTAATTATTTTACTAAAAATTTTACAGGAAGTAATAAAAGATTAAATTATTTTATTATTCATTAAATGTTTTTTTCATTCAACAACAACCAAGTATCCACTAGTCAAGAGATTTGTCATAAATACTGGGTAGAGTTATGGTAAATCCTAAAAAATATTTTTACAGGATATATCTTTGAAAGTGAAATCAGAATTTGTCAAGCTATGGTGTTTTTTATATCGGTTTATGAATATAAAAGGGCAATGACAAAGAATGATAAAAAAATATTGATGCTTTTGTGGAGACTTTTAAGAATAACACGGACAGCAAAAGAATCTAATAATTGGATACTTTATTATATTTGATGTTGATGCTTGCTCGAAACATGTATGATGATTACAGTAATTCAATTTATGGGTGTGTCATGAGATAATTGAATTCATTAGAAAAGTATATAATACTCATAAACGTTGATGATGAAAGAAACAAGACAACTGGCAATGAGGTGGGTAAACTATCATATTATACCATTATAGGGTCTGAAAAAAAAACATAAATAATTTTGGAAAAATATTACCAGTAATAAACTTATAACATTTAGTAATAGAAGTATTTCTATGATCTCAGCAAATAAGCTATGGTTTGCCATTACTTGTCACCCTAGTTTTCCCTAGCTTTTCACATTTAAAGCGATATCATAAACTTTGAAGAGTTCTGATGTTTAGATTTAGATTACAAAGAAATGAAATTCTTTTATGATGATTGGATTCAAATTTTATTTTTTATTTTATTTTGAATTTATCATATTTATAATACTTGGCAAAAACCTAATTTGCAAGATAAAAAATTTTGCATACAAATTATTATGTATTTCTATACCCTAACACTGATATTTATAAACAGGATATACATTTTAATTCTCTAATTCATTATTGACATTTTAATAAAAGCATGTAATAAATATTCGTGATCTTGTATGTGCATGTTCTTATTCCTGAAACCTACTGTCAGACACTAGGAGAAAATATTTTTATAACATTTCTACTACAAATTGGAAGTTTTTTTTATATTTTTATAGAATTGTTGTGTTTATGTCTTATAATTATGAGCTTTTTATAGTTTCAGACTTCTTTAAAAATTAATTTATTCAGTTTATAATATACCTTGCTACTAACTTTCATATGATGTGACTGTTTTTATTGACTTTTAATTTGTTTTAGTTTAAATTTCATTTGAAATTTTGTATCTTTTAAAACCCTGATCTTTTTTAAGTCAAAATTTTTACATGGTTAAAAGAAAGCTAAAATTACCATAGTAGCTGAAGAATTTGGAAACCATCACCTTCAGAAAAATTTGAGATAAAAGAAATAAAAACAAATTTAATTTCAGAAGCATCATACAAGTTAAAGATAAAATTTTGAAGACAATTAAGATTTATTAATAAAATTTTAGTGGGTGTCCAACTCTTTACAGTCCATGCAGCAATTTTTTCACGCATAAGTTCAGAATATATCATACAACTTTTGTTTATATTCAATTTTTATGTAAAAGATGTTAATATAAATATATAATATTTAGCTTTTTTAAAGTTTACATTGCTTAATTTAATGAGATTTAAAACTGTAGCCATTTCTCCCTACAAAAGTGCCACCTAGTGCAAAGTCTAATAATTAATGTATGTTATAAAGTTTTCATCATAATCCATATCAAATGCTTTCCCATCCAATATTCCCCAAATTAATTTCTAATTTATGGCTTTCATCAAGGCTCTTGATTGATGGAAGCCATAAATTAAAAACTAGTCTGGGAATATTGGATGGGAAAACACTGGATAGGGATTATGCACAACTTCAAGCATCTATTGATTACTAGAGTTTGCACCATGGTGGGGAAAAACTTTGCTACTGTTTTATAGCAATTTGTATAAGCATAAAGAAAAAGGAATCACCTGATGTTTTTAATGAGATTGTTTTCCTTCACTATATTTTTAATGTTTGAAGTTAAGTTTGATAATAAAAACAGCAGAGCCTTTTTGCTGGTCATGACTTGGGATTTTTTTTTATCAATTTCAGGAATGAAAATAATTTTTGTAAAGAATAAAACTGCAAGGCTTTCTTTACAAGAGACGAACAAAACACAACTTAAGGGACGACAACACTCCTGCAATGCAAAGAGCGATGTGATGCATCTGATAAACCTTGGTTTTAATAATCTAATAGCCAGGGTGTCATCAATAATTGGGGATCCCATGGAATCTAGTTAAAAGCATAGGGGTAGACCGATGCAGACAAAGGCACAGGACTGAATATGACCAGGTCCCTTGTGTGGGCAAAGCATGCAGCGGGATACCTATGAATCCTTAACTTCAAGTAATTTATGTACCATAATTCATGTAGTTTTTCAAAATAAATTTATTTCTTAATAAAAAAAAACACAACTTCCCGATGTAAGAATATAAATTTCAAGAGTCATTTTGGAATGAGCATCTGAAGATTAAATGACAAATATGTATTTTTTTTATTTATAATTTGACGTTCTGAATTGGAATTTTTATTATAATTTTTTTTTCATCTGATCGCTAAAAAAAAATTTTTTTTGATTACAGTATTATTTTACCCAGATGTAGACTTACTTTTTCTGGCTGAAATAAAATAATAGAAAAAAATACACTAAATAAATGAAAAAAATAAACATTTAAAATTAAATATGTAAAAAATTAAAGATGCATTTAATATGTATAACTTAATAATATACATGTTATTGAATCAGCAGTGGAACTCATTTTATGTTTTATTGAAATTATGAACATATAGGACCAATCAGAGGGGGGGGACAGGAGGGGCAGCTGCCCAGGCCTCATAATACTAGGGACCTCAACTTAGCAACGCAATATGTTAAACAAAAATATAGAAGGCAAAGCAATGTCATGGCTCATAAAACGGCCTTAATTTTACAGTTAAATTCCCCCAAAAAATATTTGAGAAAAAACTTTTCCATGCCATGAGTCAAAAATGTAAGCCAGTTTAGGGATGAGGTGCCAATTTGATGGTTCTGCTATGAAAGAGACTGCAGTGCTTGGCGACAGGTGGAACTAATAGTCTCAGCACCCTGTCAGCCAGTTCTGTGCTAACAATGTTTTATGATACTAACAGTGTTAGAGTGAATCTACTCTATGCAAGTGCTACTTGGATCTGATCTGCTTGCTCATTTTTATGACTTGGAGTTCTGTTTTTGGCCCTGTAAGTAAAAACTCTTGTTTCTTTTCTCTCTCCCCATGATCTTATTTTAAATTTTGAAGGGAATATTAGTTGCCCTGGGCCTCACATTTTCTCTGAAAGACCCTGTGAAAACACATTTATAAATTATTAATGACAACCAGATAATTCCAACTTTCTCTATAAGCAGGGTTTTAATGCACCTTAATGTTAAAGAAAGGGAAGAGTGAAAATAGCATTTTAATAATTTTGTAAATTTTAATTTATCAGAGTTGTTTTCCTTTTTTTATCTTTATTTAATGGAATGAAAAAATCAAATCAATGCAATTAACAGATAATCTTGTTGTTGTTTTTTGTTTGCAAGATTTGATTTTTAATTATAAAGGAATGTTAAGAATTTTATGTTGTTGAATTCTTGTTCTAAATAATTGCAGTTATGAAATTTTATTTAATTGGTTGTCATGAAAATGATAATGTAAGAGACAGATTGTAATTGGCTTGTGGGCAAGATTGTTCTAAAAAATATATATGTGGGTGTGTGAATTAGTAACTATACCCACGTGTCTGGAGAGAGATATTGCTAACTTAACTGTTGAAGAGAAGTCAAATCTTAATCATGTGGCTGAAAAGAATATAAAAATTTGCTAACTTAACTGTTCAAGAGAGCAGTCAAATCTTAATTCTGCTGCTAAAAAAATAGTAGAAGAAATTATTATTAATTTAGCTGTTGAAAAGAGAGCAGTTCAAGCTTAATCCAACTGATACCAAGCTATTGAATAAAATAGCAGTTTTTTTCTATCAAGTTTTTAGCATACGAGTTTAGCATTAAAAATGGTTTGTACAGTGAAAACAATATGCTACGTTCATCATCTTCCATGTAACTTATCTTAACTAGAAGAAAATATAGGGCCGCTAAAAAACCTTTTAGCAATCTGCAGCTTTGCCTTTAACCAAGAGCAATGAGTCTCTGCCTACATCTGTCTCACCTGGAAATTCAAGAGGAAAACCAAATGGACAAAAATTGCTATTTTCATTTACCTGGAATTGCTACAGACCCAGGAAAGGAAAAATTTAACCAGGCCCATGTTTAGAAGCCTTCAAGAAGAAACTTCATTAGGAAAAACTGAAATTGCAACTGGGAAGCCGTTTGTAGACAAGAGAGCTATGGTGATAGGTTTTTTTTATGTTTGCACACTATTTTTTTTATTAATAAATTTTTTTTTTTGTTTCATAAATGTAATGTTTTTTTTTTTTTCTCAATTTGCCCTCTGTGTAGAATCAAAAATTGCTATCTTTGATTTTTTTGAACATGTTTAACAAACTCTTAAAAATTTTAAAGAAAGAACCAAATGAATTTAAAGTTAATCCATGAATAAAAATTAATTGATAGGTTAATATAATTTTATCAAACTGTATATTTATTTATTTTTTATGATGAAATGGATGTTTGAATTTATCTACTATCATGTCATTTTTTTTTTGTTAATTAAGATATTAAATAATTGTTTTCTTAAAAAATATTCTTTCTAGTCTTAATTATTTTATTCTATCCAATTCCTATTTCATGAAGTGTAGTGTGTGTGTGGCCTTATATCATGGCAGCTTATATTCTAAGATTCAATTTTTTTCTTGATGATCCCAATAAAACTGGTTATAAGTAGGGGAAGCCCATGAATTGATTAAGATTATTTATAATAAGCTAATTTATTTATTTATTTCTCTCTTGCTCACAGTAATAAACTATAGTATTCTTGCTTCCTGGGCTAGATTTGTGCATAACTGCTATATGGGATAGGGGGATTATATTTGGTGTATGGGCATCCAGATGATGATGATTTCTGGGTATATTCTTCAAATTTCATGCACTACATTTTATTTAGTTTGGTCTTTATAAATTTTTTTTTTTAACTTGAGGATAAAAATACAATTCCTCAGAATCCTCATGGTTTAAACCCCAATTTTCTGTAGAGTTGTCAATGGCTAACCAATTTAGGGTAGTTGATGTTCGCATACTGGTGACCATTACTTCAGGTATGACTCCACATTTCCCCATAGTGTTACAATATAAATATAAAAAAAATAATAGTAAATGTACACTATTCTGGAAAGATTATAAATTTAATAAAATATTCTTAAGCATTGCTTTTGACCAGGTTGGTCATATTCCTCGAACTTTTGTAAGTTTATTTAAATAGAATTTATATGTTAATAATTTATATATACTATTTATGTGATAATGCAATGCACGGATCTTTCCTTTTTTTTGTTTATTGCATTGATATTATTTGCAATAAACCATGCTTCTTTATATTTTCTTTTTTGATCATTGCACTCAGTGCAAACTTGTGGCAAGACTTCATTTAATGTTTTAAAAATACAGATTTAATATTAGGTCTGTTTTAGTGCATTTATATTTAATTGTGTTGTGCATGAGACCATAATTAATAATGCATTACATGTTGGTTCATTATATTTCATTTTATAAACTATTTGGAGAGCTGGATTTGGAGATAATTTATTTTTAGGATTGTTCAAAATTTGATTAAGACTAGGAGGGGTTCTAAAATTAATATTGAAATTGTTTGAGCAAATTGTTTTCATCTTTTTAGATATATGTGGTACAAAAGGAAGGCTGATCCATGCATTAATATTATTAATGTTCCTAGTATTTAAAGATAAATAGATTTTTTAAGAGTTTTATTGAATATATCACTATTATATCCTGGATTGATTAATTATTATATGTAGTTTTCAATGTTGTTTTTTTCTGCCTGCTTCAAGCATATGTAATTTATAGTTTCTATACAAAAAACATTTGAAGCCAACCAATTTATGTGAAATTGGAGTGTACGAATACACAAAGAACATTGATGGTTTTTATAAGCATTTTATAATTAATTTGAGTTTGAATGTTGAATATACATATCTAAAAACATTATGCTATTTGATATATCTTCATTTTCTATAGTCCAAACTAAAGAAGATAAAGGAGAAAACTCATTCTTTATATCAATAATTGTATTTTCTTGAGCATTCCATATAACACATATACAAAGGCAATGTTGCTGTAGCAAACGTTTTTGGAATAGCTGTTAATTCAAATTGTTAAGAACTATATTACAAATTATTCCATTTAATAATAATGCCATAGACATCCGAGTTCCATTGTATAAAATTCACTATTGAAAAGAGCTGTAATGTTCCCATCCGTCCATTTAAGAACATCAACAATAAAATTTATTTTATGCTTATTAAAATTTAAATTAATTAAGATGTCATGAATTATATACTAATAGATAACTGTCATGATACTGAACGATAAAATTCCATTACATCTAATGAAGCAAGTTTTATATACTTGTAAATTTAATATTTATGCATATTCAAATGATTTTATAGTAAATTTTCTGAAACCAAGTTGATCAATGCGATGAATATAATTTTAAAAGAGAAAAATATATATTTATTGTTTCAATATTATGACATTATTAAAACAAAGCAATTAATAAATTTGAACCTAAATTTTCTTATCCAATAACTGTATTCTTCAGATAATTTTTGCGAAAGTAAAAATGCATAGAGAAAATCTATGTCTTAGTCTTTTAATTGATTTTGGAGGCACCTACTTTTATAAAACACCTAAATAGCTGAGTGGATAATTGATCAATTGGTTTCAGAAAATTTGCTATAAAATATTCATTTGAATGCGTGCAAATATTAAATTCTCAAATGTATAACCCTAACAATGAATCTACTTCATTAGTTGTAATGGAATTTTATGGTTCAGTATCATGATAGTTATCTATTAGTATAATTCATGACATTTTAATTAATTTAAATTTTAATAAGCATAAAATAAATTTTATTGTTGATGTTCGTAAATGGATGGCTGGCTCTTTTCAACAGTGAATTTTATACAATGGAACATGGTTGGCCTATGGGGCTACTATTAAGTGGAATAATTTGTAGTATAGATCTTAATCAATTTGAATTAGCAGTTATTCCAAACAAGTTTGCTAGTAACATCACCTTTGTATATGCACTATGTAGATGAGGTTCTTATCTATGCTGAAGAAAAAACAATTATTGATATAAAGAATGAGTTATCTCATTTATCTTCTTTAGTTTGGACTATATAAAATGAATAGCATAAAGTTTTTAGCTATGTATATTCAGCATTCAAACTCACAAATTAATTATAAAATGTTTATAAAAACTATCAAGATTTATGCTGTAATTCACCTGCATTCTTATATTCTAATTTCACAAATTTTTTTTTGTATAGAAACTACAAATTATGAAAGTTTGAAGCAGACAGAAAGGACAACATTGAAAACTATATAAAAAGCTTAGTCATTTTAGGATATAATATTAATATTTTAAATAAAAACTCTTAAAAAAATTCTATTCATCTTTAAATACTAGGAACATTAAATAACAATATTAATGCATGGATCAACCTTCTTTTTGTACCACATATATCTAAAAAGATGAAAACAATCTGCTCAAACGATTTCAATAGCAACATATAGTGCAATTTATTTTGGGGAGTTTTATGCCAACTGCACTACAAGTTAGCACAACCACACACACACACATATATATATAAATGTGCTAAAACAGACCTTAATATTAAAGATATATTTTTAGAACATGAAATGAAGTCTGTCCACAATTTCGAGTAAAATGATCGAAAAAGAAAATATAAAGAGACATGGTTTATTACAAATAACATCAATACAATAAACAAGAAAGACTCATGGATTGCATTATCATGTAAATGGTATATATAAATTATTAACTTATAAATTCTATTTATATAAATTTACAGTAGTTCTATGAATATAACTGACCTGGTCGAAAGCAATGCTTAGAAATAATATTTTATTAAATTTATAATCTTTCCAGAATAGTTCACCTTTACTATTATTTTTTTATATTCAAATTAATGAAAGAAATATTTTATTGAGTTATAGTTTTTGTTCTACTTATAAATATTAATTATTTTTTATTATATAGAAAATACTCTTAAATTATTTTTATCAGTTTTTATACTGAAAGTAATAATGGTTTGTTTGTGACCCATGGAATGAAACAAAATGGGAAAACAACAGAGGAGAAATTCATATTTTAAACATTGTATTTCCTGTACCTATGATTTCTTAATAATCAAAATTGATTTTATTTTTTCATATAAAATCAAGCAGAAAATAATATAAATACACAAACATATCTGAAAGATATTGTAAACTTCATACACCGTTTAATATTTAACCTCAGATTTTTCAAGTAACCAGTATCCGTAGATGTGGTAATACTTATATTTAACCACCATATGCAATTTATCACTGTGCAGTCATGTTTCAGTACATGATATGAAAGTAATATAATATACTATTACTATGATATGAAAGTATATGATGGATTGCTTATCCAAATGTAAGAATGGTTATATTCTTCCTTTCACTTTATATCTTTTTGCATTGATAAAATGATAAGTATATATGTATAATACAACCAAACTTTATATCCCATCATAAATTGAACCAATTTTATATCCTATTATATATAAACTATGTATTGATGTACTTTTATATATATTTTAGCTCTGAAGAAGACTGCTGGTCAGTCAAAACTGTCAGATTGATAAAGTTAAATAAGCAAAATTTTTATAGTGATATAAAAACGGTGGATTTCTTTAATTAATGTAAGAATGGTTATATACTTTGGAGAATGTTGTTATACATGTTCATTGCATCCCTTTGCCTCATCTATTTTTTTTTGTTCATATGTCAAATGCGTTGACTGGGAAGTGAACCCGGGCCAGCTGCTTGAAAGGCAGCTATGCTAACCACTAAACCACCAACACTTGACACCTCATCTATTTTTAAAAGCTTTTGTAGCATTACATTTTATTTAGTAACAGCAAAATCGGGATATTTTATCCAGGAATTAGATACTAAAGAGGGGGGGGGTAATTATCAGTAATAATTTATAGGTCTTGAAATTTATGAAATTGGTTAACAGATACTCTTATATACGCTAATTAGATATATATACTAAGTCTGTGTATTGCTATTTTGTTATTTCATTGTTGATGGATAGTATTATAAAACAAATCTAGTTAAAATATTCGGTTAGAAAAATTGTCTTTTACTATAAATCTGTGAAGATATTTCTAGAAAATCCATTTCTATGAATGTTTAAATAAAGAATGAATAAATATTTAAAGAAAAATTGCATCAATTATTTGCTTGTGCGTGACTCATGTATTTTGAATAAGAATTTTTTCTCTTTATATATATGTGTGAAAATATATATACGTAGATATGTGTATGGACATATACAGACCGATGCCAGATTATTTTGCGCACTAGAAAGGCCAACTATTACCCCCCCCCCCCACACACACTCCGTCGAAAAAAATGTGTTGATTTTTTATAATATATTTTTTTGTTGGCGGCAAAATTGATTATCTTTTGCAAAAACATCTATTTTATCTAAAATTGTGATCCTTAAATATCACTACTCCATCCCTCATCTTGTGCTGCTCTCTTAAGTGTTGACTAGTTTGTTTTATTATAGAGTCTGCCCTGGTTATATATGTAGAGATGTGTATGCACATGCTTATTAAAACAGATTTTGTAACTATAAAATCGCTATTACACATGGTGTTGAAGTTTATCAGAAAGTTTTGTGCTGAAGAAATTAAAAGATCAAAATATCGTCAAGCAGCTGCTTTACAAGCACTTGTCCCGGGTTAGCGGGTTCGCTTCCCGGCTGATGCTATGACACATGAGAAAAAAAAGATCAAGATATCAGTCCAACAGAAAAATGAACCACCATGTTATTATATATGTGGATGTATTTATGGCAAACAGATTCGCAAAACTCATTTTTAGAATTGTTTTTCTTTCTTTCTTTTTTCTTTTTTTGGACTTGGAATGGTCATAATCATTTATGAGGGGCTGTTATTAAAGAAAGCACATCGTCATATTATCTATAGATAGGTGACTGCGGCATTTTCATAATCTTTATGAATTATATTTTACCATTTCATGAGCAAGCTATGTATATTATCATATGCACTGAACATAAATGATCTTTTGTTCCATTTTAAACATTTATATTCGCCAATTCATTGAGCTTAAAATATCGAGTATTACCAACTGCTTTTAAAAGTAATACATACTCCATTTTTCCTGACTAGGAGATGATTTATTTTATTTCAAATCATTTAACTGATTTTAATGGTAATAAAAAAGAGAGAAAATATGTATAAAAAAAGGGAGTAAAATATGAATTATTCAAAGCCCACTTTTTTTTTTAATGATAATAAAATATTAAGTTCATCATCCAAATCACTTTATTCTTATTACAGCTTTGAATCATTAAAAGGAAAAAAAAGTCAATTTACTATTCTTTTAAAAGTTTTACATTTTAAATGCCAGTTAATTACTTTTCGTAAACTATTGTGTCTATTTTTATTTTATACTGCATATATATATATTTATAGATAATATAAGTAAAATGTCCGTTAATTAAAACAAAATTATATTTTTATAGATATATTAAACAACCTTCGTACTTCCACATTCTTTTTAAATTCATATAATAAAAAACAAATGATTCCCAAGATGCATTTCATACTGAACCAGCAGTTACTAACACACACACATTCATATATATTTACTGTCTTTAGACTCGTTGGAGTAATTAGGCAATAAGCTATTATGACTAAGTTATCATAATTGATCATCGTTGATGATAAGTCGTTGTTGCTTGCCATCTTCTTGACATAATTTATTACAGCATCTAAATTTTAGTCACACATTTACTTTAATATATCTATATGCCTAGTAATAATTCTGGAGCTCATTAAATTTTAAGACGGATTGTGTTAAAGAGAGTGGCAAAAACAATGACAAAGTATTAAGTATGATGGTCGTAATATTTATAAGAATATTCAAACAGACTGGAGATATGAAGAGAAAGAAAAAAAAAATAAAGTCAAAAGAAGGCGCATATGGATAAATAAGAGAAATATAGAAAAATGAATAATATTTCTACTTTCAAAAGAAATTTATTACTATGATAATTTACATTAAAGAGAGTCAAAAGGGAAAGAAATACATTGGTGGTAACTTTAGGTAAAGGGGTTAAGTACCAAAATAGGGACTACATTAGTTGTGAAACTGGATTTGGGTCAATAGTGATAGTTTAAAGTTTTACTGTATTCTGTATGAACTTGCAACATGAATAATATTTCTATAGTGTAATTTTCATTATACCACTCTCACACAAGATAGCAAATGATTTCTAGCCATTTTAAGACCAGTCCCTTCCTACCTTATGTGAGAGTGGTGTTGTAAAAATTACACTGCAGATATATTATTCATTATTGATTTATTGAATAATCACTAGTCTAATGAATGACTAATAAAAATTATTAATATACTTTCATTAAGTGATTTGTGTCAAAATTGTGAGGGCAGCACATTTGACACTTATCAATTAAACTGTAGTAATTTGCTATCTGTATATATTTTGAGCAATGATAAAGATATATGTATAAGAGATTGTGGTCTGGATCAACTGATGAGTGCTGTTTCAGCACAAAATGTGCATTTTGAGGATCATATATCTCTTTCGCATGTCTTTGGTCCTTAATTGTGATCAAACATATTAATAAATAAATTTGCCCATAATGTTGTTTCCAAAGTATTAAAAAATTTATTCCAACTGAGTTTAAATTAAACAAGTAAATAAAAATGAATAGATGGAGTGTTGGTGGATGTATTGGTCGGGTGATTTATTGGAGTTATATTTTGAAAAGGTCCTAATATTGGATGACAGTTCAATAAAATATTTATTAATTTTTATGGTTCAATAAAATATTTATTAATTTTTATTTAATTGTTTAATTTCAATTGAGATAAAATAAAATTTTTAATGTCTTTGGTCATATGTTTAAGATTATATCCCTCCACAAAGTGTTAAAATGGGGTAGAAAACAGTCTCTGCCTTGCGTGAGAGTTGTATAGTGAAAATTATATTACAGAAATATGATTCATTATATGATTCATTATTGGATAATCCCTAATAAATTACTAATAACAATTATTAATAAACTTTCAATAAGTGATTTGTATCAATGTTGTGAGGGCAACACATTTGACACATCAAATAAATTGTAGTAATTTGTTTTCTATATATATATATATAGTGAACAATGATAAAGATGTATGTAAGAGATTGTGTGGTCTGGGCCAACTGATGAGAGTTGATTCAGCATGAAATGTGCATCTTGAGGATCATAGATATTTCTCATGTGTCTTTGGTCATATGTTTATGATTACATCCCTCCACAAGGTAATAAAAGTTGATAGAAACCAAGCCCTATTTTGTATGTGAGGGGTATAGTGAAAATTGCATTATAGAAATATTTTTTATTATTGGATAATCTCTAGTCTAATGAATGAATAATAAAAATTATTAAGCATAGGGAGATGACTTGAAAAAGCAGGTGATAATGTATTTATCAAGATAGGTGAATGATGATGATGGGTTGCAAGATGATTTTTTTTTTAAACTGTAATTTAGAGCTTTTTTTTAAATTTAAATATACAGTATTTAATTAGATCAAAATTTGATTACATAAGCTACTGTTGTTAACATTTAGATCTGAGAAGTTGGATTAGCAGGTAACATCCATTAAAACTTTCAAATGAGCGATATGACCCTTTCTGATATTGACTGCCTAACAAGCTAATGTCTGTTTGCAGTGTTTCCAGTTGGTTTTGGTGAAGATAAATGAAGAAAGATAAATTGTGTTCAGAACTGTATATGTGCTTATTGCACTCATTAAGAGTGAAAGTGATGTTATGTTATCTTTTTACTTTACAATTAGGACATCGTGGTTCATCTGACTAACTTAGATTTCTCGAGATCTTTACATCTTCCTTAGAATTAATTACATACCCATTTTTGTATCAATACTTGGGGGTAGTCAGATTGGCTGCTTCGTGGAAAAAATCTTAAAGCTTACTTGGGATACCAACGTTTTTTGAAAAAAGTGTCATATTCCACCAGAATTTAAACCTCAGGTTAGGAACGAAACAGACTTTTAAGTATTGATTGCTTTGACGTACCGTGCATACTCTCGAGTGCTTACGGTTAATTAATTTTGGGAAATATAAATATCATTAGTGTTTTATGCATAAATTAAGAAAGGTCGAGCCTCGTTTAGTGTTGACATTTTTATAAATTTGCTGTATTTATTAAGTTATAATTTCAGCTTTATATATAGAAAGTTGCTAACAAATTGATTTAAAAGCAGTTTTTTTTCCTTTAAAAAACAATAGATAACTTTAAAAGTAGAAATAATGCTATCAAGACTATTTTGTTATATAACATTCTGTCAGCAATATTTAAAAGAAAATATTTTGAGCTTAAAGAAATGATGAAATAAAAGAAAAAAAATAGGCGCACTTACTACATTGATAAATTTCTATCATAAACAACAACTGAGAAAGAGCGCTTTTAAAAAGAAATGTGATAGATTGATGTTTAAAATTAGAATAATCCATTGAAGACCGTGAGACGGGGAAGAGAAAAAAAATAAAAGTAAGGGAAAAAAGTGACATTGATTTTAGTTGATATTTTATAATATAAATTGCTGAGCCAACAAATTGTTAACCCTTTTAAATGCACATCATAAAAGTAGAGATATTATTTTACTGAAAGCATATTGGCAACAACTGTTTTAAATTTGAAAACACTTAATTGTATAATGGTTTAAAAAGTTTAAAAACAGCCTTCTCTTAGTAATGTATCCTTATATATACTTTATATAGTAAAGTATTCGTCTGGGCAAGATCTCCCGCATCTTTCCATAAAAGAGAAGTTATTATATAACAGACTGGCCATTACAAATTTTCTTCATGGTTTTAGCTTCTAACCTGTAGCTGTTCTTGTTACGAGTTACTAACATTTGTATGGTTAGTTAGTTGGCTATGGACCAAATTGCCAAATTCTATTCAGATTTCGATCACAGATCATAGTCTTAATAAGCTAATGTAATTATGTTTTGCAAACAAACATCAACATAATCGAATTGCTACACCTAAATTTCACTATTCGTTTTTTTTTTTTTTTAAGTTCTTTAATTTTAGTTACTATTTGTGTTATTATATGTATACAAGTGGATTGGGTATCTATTAAAGGCAGAAAATGAGGGAAGTTGTGCTGAAAAGTATCTAAAAGAATATGAAGAAAAGTAGAACTATGATGTTGGTTGATGATCTTAAGAAGAAAAATAGCTTTATGTTTTTGAGAAATAAAATAAAAGCATAGAAATGTTTTCCTTAATATATGTTAAATCTAATGTTAGTCAATGTATAACATAGCCTAAAGTAGGTATATAGTACAATTTGAGAATAGATTCTAGGAAAGTACTTCATTAATGTTGCAATATTTGCCCCGATCAACATTATATACTTATTTTACTCTACTGTGTATTCCTTGACAATTAACTAACTGAATATAATGTTTTTTATATATATATATATTTAAAACAGTGTAGAAATACTTAGTGTTTTCCTGAAGATTTGTGATGATGGTGTTCTAGTTGTATTTTTATATTGGACTATTTCCACCATCTAATATGGGTATAGAATATTTTTAGAAAAATTTAACTTTATTTAAATATTCCAAATACATTCAACTGTTAGTAATAGCACATCAAACAGGTTAGTATATGCACAACGTTTTGAGGGTATTTTTCTCCCTTCTTCTTCAGGTGTTGCTCACCTGACCAGTGACAGTACTAGCATGGGATTTGAACCTGGACTCTTAGATTCTTGAGTATTGACTTTTAAGATAACATTCTAACCAACTGAGCCATCCTGCCAAAGACAACAGTCTGTAGTAAATTCATATACTTATCTATGAGGTTCCTCCTGATTTCTCCACTTTTTCCTAAGGGCAAAGTTGATTAGTGGTTTCCATACATGATTTATAATCACAATAGATTGGCTTATGGGATTTTTTGCCATTGTTAATTTTTTTTTTTTGATGTCATGAATTCTTAACAGAGATGGAATGCAGTTTTTTTTTTAAATAACGTTTTAATAATTATTTATTTTTTTCTAAACGTGCTAATTTGAAAAATATATTAATCAGAATGTTTTCTGTTGAAGGGAATATTTGATTAGTCAGATTTTTAAAGGAAAGAAAGTTTAATATTTATATAATGTAACGTGTTTTTGGTTTAAAATGTAATCTATAATTAGCACTTACCTGACTGTGTGTGTAAATAAATGTAGAAATTACAACTAATGTACATTGGAAAGAAGCTCATGCCAGTGATTCCCAAGATGCAGTATTCTTAGCTAAACTAAATTCCACATAATTTTTATTGATGTGAACTGGCTAAAATACTCATACATATTTTCCAAATCAGTTTTCATGTATGTTTTTAAAATTATTCTAATTATTCAATTTTCTTAAATCATTAATTTCCTTATTTTTTATTTCTGTTTGTGATTTTATTGTGACATCTCTTGTAATATCTATGTTTTTAAATGTCATATTCGTGTTTTATTAAGTATATTATAGACATTTGTTAAATTTTATGTGTAAACAAAAAGATAAAAATTTGAAAAGTACGATACACACACACATGGGCGTCTTTTGAGGTTGTAATCTAGTTTTCTTTCTTCTTTTTTTTAAAAAAAATAAAAATGTAAAAATAATTTTTATACATTTGACAACTACTGCATTTCATTGACAATTTTTAATATTCCATGCATTCTATATGTGAATTTTTCTTTTTGTAAAGGCAGATTGAATAACTAGGCATTATAACAGCCATATAAAGACTAAAATAATGATAATCATTATATTAAATTATGAAAAACGCAGCTGCCATGCAAGCAAGTAGTTGGTTGCAGACGGTTGTGGGTTCGCGTCCCGGCCGATGCTATGACACATGGAAAAAAAAAAAAAAAAACAAACAAGCTGTATATATATATATTTTAAATGACTGCAATTAATTCTGGTGAAAAGTTCAGTTTGAGGGATATTTAGTGTGATAATTATTTAGGCAATAAAAAGCCAATCAACAAACTATGTTGTTAAACCAGTTTTGACAGTAATCAACTTTCTTTTTTATATTTTATATTTAATACTGAAAATAAACAAATGCTTTTATTTTTTATTACTACTACACTGAAAATGTATTTTATATGTTCTGAAAACGTTTAATGTATATTATTATTATTTCATAAAAGCAATATTTTTCTGACAGCATTAATGTAATTAAAACAGTTTGTTTACATTTGTATGCTTTCTTATAGTGAAATTACAATAATCATAATTTTACCAAAATTTGTAAAGCTAATTACTAAGTCTCTCCATAAATATGTACTACATATTTTTAAGAACTTCTTGTTTTCAAGTGAATCATGTACCCTCTGTAGTTATTGCAGATATACCATGACAGATGTGAGAGGTAATGGTTTTGGGATTGTGCCTAGTTCAACTGGTCGTTTTGGTGCACAACTATCACATGACCTCCTGAGCAACCATCAATATGGTTTTTATGTAATAAATTTGATAATGGTTGATAGGAAGCAGCTGCTTTAATCAGCCACTCTGATGCTTGGATGTCACATGACTTCCTGTATAATTAATTATACAACTATAATTATGAGAGATGTTGCAATTAAAGATTGTTGAAAAGCAGTGCAAAAGGGTTTTATTTATTGCTTCAATATAGTGTCCTTCATTGAATCATTATTTGCAGTCACCAAACCTACTTTACAACCTCCTACTTACAAATAGAGTGGCCATAAATATGGAATCATAGAGAAATAATTTGTATATTATAGTTCAAATGCAATCGGTTACGACAAATTCTGATATTGGTATGGCTCTTTGTTTTTCTAGAAAAGTTTCTCACGTTAATAGCAAAATGCTTGATGAAATCACATTTTACATCATTCTGACAAAAGAATATAACCTATTCAAGTAAGAAATGGTTGTAACATATGAAAACATGTTTTCTCTGATATATTAATTTAAAATCCAATTGGGACAGATAAAAAAAAATATTAATTTACACAGAAATAAAAAAAGACAAATTACCCATGAATCCAAATTTTTGGGGTACCATATATGTAAATGTAATTATTTTTCACAATATTCCAATGTATATGTCATATTTTTAAATTGGACTTCAATGGGATGCCAATGTAAATTCACTTAGTACAGTGAGTGATTTTGAAACAGGACTAAGAACCAAAACATGCAAATAAAAATAGAATAATGATGGGGGAAAAGACATATATGTCAATATTGTAACACAAAATACAAATCAAGAGTTATTAAATTAAATGAATGTTATGACAAAAAATGGATCTCTTCCATTATTTAATTTAGGAAAAATCTTGTTCTCTTGCTTTATTTTTTTGATAAATGATGAGGAATTCTTCTCTAAACAATGTGTTATGAATACAGTATTATTGTGGTGCAGATGATTGGTTCCTCACAAGCTCAGCTTTCATTGTCCTCTGCATTGCCAACATTCTGTTACACTAATATTGGAGATTTTTCAATTAGTTCTGTGAGTAGTGTTTAATGAGGGAATTATTCTTATGTTGAAACATTGCTTTAAAAAAAAAATATAGTTAGCCCAGCGCAATAAAAAAAGTTTTGTATGTATATACAGATAAACTATTATTAACTGAGCTACACTTTTACGTCAGCCAGACAGTATCAGAAATTACAAAGACTAATTTCTATGTTGTTTATATTAATGAAAAAATTGAATTAATTGTTAAGAATATCAGATTAAAATCTGAATAATACATGTAATATATTGTAACCAGTTGGTTACATAGCTGTACTAGAAAATAAATAATTAGATAGTTGGCAACATTTTCCTCAGATTTGAGCATAAAAAAAATCTAATTAATGGGAAAAATAAAATTTAATTTTCCAATACATATTTTTTATTGTTCTTTATTTAACTAAATATTTGTAAATCCCCATATGATAGTATGAAAATTTTCAAACATTAAATATATTTAAGAGTATTTTTTTAAAAAAAAAAAAAAATAAAGAAGTGGAAAGAGCAAAATAGGATTTTAATAATTTTGTAAATTTTATTTTAATTAATCAGAGTTGTTTTTTTTAATCTCTCTTTAATGAAAAAGAAAAATCAAATCAGTGCAATTAACTGATTATCTTGTTTTTTTTTGCAAGAAGATTTGGGTTTTAATTATAAAGGAATGTCAAGAATTTTATGTTGTTAAATTTAAATTCTTGACTTGTTTTCAGTATCTATAATTAAAAAGGAAATTGGCTGAACCATTGTATTTATAGAATTTTATCTGATTGGTTGTCATGAAAATTATCATGTAAGAGATAGATTGTAATTGGCTTGTGGGCAAGATTGTCCTAGAAAAAAATATATGTGGGGGTGAATAAATGACGATACCCAAATATCTGGAGAAAATTATTGCTAACTTAACTCGAAAAGAGCAGTCAAATCAATCCAGATGCTGATAGGAGACGAAAGTATCCATAACTTAGCTGTTGAAAAGAAAGCAATGAAGTTTTAATCCAGCTGCTGAAAATAAAGCAGAAGCCTTACTAGCCTGTGGTTATAACACAGCAGGAATCTTAACCAAACTATTGAATATAATAATAAAAGTTTTTAATCCAGCTTTTAGCATACTATGAGTTTAGCACTAAAAATGGTTTATACAATGAAAACCATGTGCCAAGTTCAGCTAAAAGCTAGGCATTACCGTCCTCCATGTAACCTCCCTTCATTGGAAGAAAATATAGGGAAAGTAAAAACCCCTTTAAGTAGTCTACAACTTGCCTTCAACCAATAGCATGAAAAGTCTCTGCCTACATCTGTCTCACCTGGAAATTCAAGAGGAAAACCTAATGGACAAAAATTTATATTTTCATTTACCTGGAATTGCTACAGGCCCAGAAAAGTACAAATGCAACCAGTCCCATGTTAAGATGCCTTCAAGAAGAAACTCCATTAGGAAAAACTGAAATTGCAACTGGAAAGGCCTCCATAACAAGAAAGCCATGGCTATAGATAATTATTATTTTTTTTATGTGTGCACACTATATTTTTATTAATATAAAATCTGTGTTTGTTTCATAAATGTAATTTTTTTCTATCTCAATTTGCCCTCTGGGTAGAATCAAAGATTGCTATCTTTGAGTTTTGAAAATGTTTAACAAACACTTTGTTATTTTTAAAGAACATAATGAATTTAAAATTAATCCATGAATAAAAATTGATTGATAGGTTAATAAAATTTTATCAAATTGTATATTTATTTTTTATGATGAAATGAATGTCTGAAATTATCTACTATCATGCCATTTTTTTGTTAATAATTAGATATTAAATCATTGTTTTTTTTTTTATAAAATATTTTTTCTAGTCTTAATTACTGTATTCTATTGAATTCCTGAAGTGCAGTATGTGTGTGACCTTATATTATGACAGCTTATATTCTAGGATTTAGTTTTTTTTCTTGATGATCCCAATAAAACTAATTATTTACAAAGTAGGGGAAGCCCATGAATTGCTTAAGATTATTTATAATAAGCTAATGTATTTATTTATTTTCCTCTTGCTCACAGTAATAAATTAAAGATTTGTGCATAACAGTTATATGGGATAGTGGGTTTATATTTAGTGTCTGGGCATCCAGATGATGGTAATGATGATGATTCTTGGGTTGGTGCAAAAAGGATATTCTCCAAAGTCCAGGCACTATATTTAGTTTCAGTCTCTATTAGAAATTAAGTTTATAGTGTAACGGTCAGGTTTGTACATTTGCTCAACAGACTGAGAGTCCAAGCCAGAGAACCAAAAGCTGACCAAGTTGGGATAGTAATACCCTACGTCTGATCATACCTTAACTCTCTCACTCGTGCTTCCAAGTCAACCCATCGCGAATGACATGCCTGAGGTTACACTCGATACCTCTTTGATCACGTTCCAGCAATAGCAAAGCAGTAAAACATGAGACATCCCCCCCTAGTACATATTCTATTATATACCTTAACTAGTGATTCATAAGATAATGAGCAAGTAATGAGACTGAGACAAATTTATATTTCATAAATTTAATATAACAATAAATACTCAAGCATAGTAGGTTGTGTACAGCTAGCTCACACGCAGGTGAGTGGATTCTCAGGGTTATAAATAATAATACCAAGCAATGAATGCATGCTCAGAGTTATAAAACAATATTATTACAAAGCATTCAGTGTGTTCTCAGGGTATAAAATAATAGTACAAAGCATTGAGTGGATTCTCAAAGTTATAAAATAATATTACAAAGCATTGAGTATGTTTTCTCAGGGTATAAAATGATATTACAAAGCAATAGACTCTTAGTAAGCTTATGTCACCTTTCATGTTGTAATTCATGCCATGTTTTATATGTTTGAAATCGGTTATAGTTAGCTAGAGTAATCGAGTTGATGGATAAATGCTAGATATTACTAATACGTTGAAGATTATATCATTGTTGCTAAGTTTAAAATATTATAATGACTAAGTTTAAGATTATATTATAAATATATTCAAAATCATATTATAGATATTTGCGTGATATAATATTGTTATACAGATAAACGCATTAACTCAGATTCTAGGTCGGATCAAAGCCGAAGTCACTTTCTAGGGAAACTGAACTGAGATGTGGTGGCAGGGGAACGTCAGATTCTAGTGCGTTAGAAACTATACTATCAGATAAGTGCGGCTCGAATGCATTCTTAATGGGGTTTATTACCTAGTAAACGGTTCCCTAACCGATCTGCTTGCTACAATGGAAGAGGCCTTTTTATTAAGAACAGAAGATTGGCTTATGAGCCCTTTGGAAACGCTTTGGTTTCGTTATACAAGAATAAATGTCACATTTGCCTAAACTTTCGAGGCGTGACTTGACGAAATACGAAGAACTGTCGCAGTGGCCTAAACTTTCGAGGCGTGCCTGGACGTGGAACAATCTTGAGATGGGCCATTATAGACATAGCAAGTAGATATGCATTTTTATGCAAATTAGCAATACATTCGCAACGCTAAATTAATATTTAATAAATTTAATTACGCCAAAATCTTAGCTTCTTCAGTGCTACTACCACCGGTCAAGTTCATAAATGAGATTATTAAATTATAAAATGATGGCGGTAATGAGAATCTGATTTAAGTTTTTCAGCATAGCTACTTATAGAACTGGGAATAGTATATGTAGTATAACTAGATCTAATATCAAACTGATTGTTAAATAATAAAATGAGTTATAAAATAGCTAAAATTATTGATTTTAAATAAATTACCATCTTAAATAATTCGTCAAAATAGACCTTACTAATAATGAAAAATAGTTTTAACTAACGATCAAATCTATATTCTAAATAGCTTGCGTGAAATATACTTTTTAAATATGCAAAATACATATTTTAAACCTTAGAAATATAATTCTTAATAAGCAATCTGGTTTTAAATAGATACGAATATATACGTTTTAACTAACTTTAGTAAACATTTTCATTTTATATAACTTTAGAAAAGATGTTTTAAATAATAGAGCTAAAGATACCTTTTAAATAACTTTAAAACATTTTCATTTCAATTAATTGGAAAGATGTTTAAATAATATAGAATATACATCTTTAAATAAGTTTATCAAAAGATTTTAAATAATTTGAGAAAAGAGTTTTAAATAATATAAGAAATATACTTTTTAAATAACTTTAGTAAAAGATTTTAAATAATTTGTTCGATTCACTCTATAAAATATAATTCAAAAAGAGTCTTAGCGTATTCTTTATATCGCAATATTGATATAATAAAGTAATTGTCATCCCTTCCCAATAATTTATTAAAACAGACTCCGTGATAAAAATAAATCAATAAACATGAACTTAAAATATAAAATAAAATATAAAGTATAATTTAATAAAATTTATAGTATGGTTTTATAGAAACTAGAGTGTGTGATTATTTAAATTATTAATGATCAAGCCTACTTAAAGTTATTAATGATAACAAGAATTAGTGTGTTCTAAGATTTAAACCATTTTACGATAAACATTTTAGTGGAACATTTAGAAATATTATAAATTATGTGATTTATTTAGCTACTTTCATTTAGTATAGTTTTAGTTAGGAATTAATATTTTGTAGAAAGGATTTAGGAGTTTTAAGGCCTTGTTCATTGGCTTTCTTTATATTCAGTAGGCTGGGCTTCTCTTAGGTTTTAGTCGGGATGTAACTTCGTGAATTTATCTCTGTGGCAGTTTCTCCATTCTCTGATCAGGAACTATCTGGTCTCTCAGGTACAGGTTCTTTCTCTTGTGATGGGCATGGTGGAGGTCTTCTTTCATCGGTAGCCGCTCGTGGAAGAGCAAACGGCTGTCTCTGTGTCTTCTAGCCAACGGTCATTTTATAGCAGCTTGGATGATGGTTTTTTTTAGATTTAGCAGTCTAAACGGCAGGAACAGTTTTCTTAGTTAACTCGGGTCTTCGGAAATAAAATTTGGCAGCAAGCACAAATTTCTCACAACAGAAAAAAATTTACACGGATGATGATAGATGATGGAAGAGGTAGGTTAGAGTTGGTGGCTATTTTGGGCCCCTTTTTATGCTTATTTTTGACAGAAGTAACCTCCTACTTTGAGTCATGCCACATCACAAGATGACTAGTTCAAACTAGCCTTTAACCAAATATCCAGTTAGTAAAATATTAAGTATATCTAAATCTGGACTTGGTAAGACTCTATTGTTTTAATTGACGTCAGTTTTAAAAGATATATATTTTTAAGAGAATGGTCACAAAATTTGTATAGATTTTGTATAGATTTATGCCTGACTGAATATTATAATTGGTCTTGGTTATAATTTTTAAATAGGTAAATTTTGGCTAAAGATTTATTTTAGAACGAAGTGTTAAAACTGATAAAACTTTCTGCTTGTAATTTTAAGAAACAAAAGAATTGAAAACTTGGAAATTATTTAAAATGAATACTGACTTAAATAATTATTGAGAAAGAATATTGAAAAATAAATAATATTATAAATTTAACTTATTATGCTGCTATATAGATAAATTAATTATCCAGTTATGTTTATTTCAGTTTTAACAAATCTAATGGAATATGCTCGTATATAAATATTTATAATTAGTAAGGACGATTATATACGCACATACTCGCAATATTATAAGGACAAAGTTTTTTAAAATTTAAGAAATACACGCCATCTGAGTACAACAAATATATACTATTATCAAAGATAATAGGTGAAACAGGTGTAACCGTTTCAATAGTTGGCCAGTACATTAATGATAGTACGTGGCCAGAGCATTGATGATAATCAGCAGCAGTGTTGTTTTTGATTATGACATATTTTGATGGATGAGCACTTAAGTTTGTGCATCCAAACTATTGCCCAAACTGACAAAGGCTCAATAGTTAGCCTAGTTTACAGGAGACCTATTTCAAATCCAGTCACAAGATTGACTGTTGATTTATTTTGATAGATCATTCATGATGATGAATGATTATTACTTTTGGGGAGTGCTGGTGAATAGTTAGCTTTGCTGATCTCTCAGAATGATATATTATGCTAATCTTTTTTGAGATTAAATTTTATTTTGTTTTCCTCAAATCCCAATGGCTAACCAATTTAGGACAGTTGATGTTCATATACTGGTGACCATTACCCCAGATACGACTCTGTATTTTTCCATAGTGTTACAATATATTTATTTTTAATTGTGCATGACAAATAGAGACAAAAATTTTCTAATTCTTCTTGGGAAATTTATTTCTACTAATTTAAAAAAATGAATAAAAAAAGTATATTGCCAGCTTTTAATATTAGATCACTATTATTTTAGCTATGATAAAAAGGAAAATATTATGGTTAGAGTTTAATATTCAATAATATATTTTTGTGAAGTTAAATGAATTCCTAAGCTATATGAAATTTCCAACAATCTTTATTGTCCAAAACAAAAAGTTTGCAATTCTATGCTAAAATCTATTTTCAGTAACAAATGAAACATAAAATGTGAAGGCAGTTTTTATTGTCTCATTGCTTTAGTATGCAATCAACGGAGATTAAAAGAAAATATAGAACCAGAGTCCATAATACATTTTTATAAAGAAATGGAAGTTATAAGAAGTTTTCAATTATAAGAGATAGTTCAAAAACAAAAAATTACCATTCTCTACTAAAATTAATTAAAAAAAAAATCGGTAAGGTGTGATGACAATTTTGATGTAAGTTCATGGGCAAATAGTTCTCAATCCATAATATATTCTTTTATAAATAAATATACCCCGTGCCATAAACTGTATGAATGTCTATTGATTTGTAATTATATGGTAGCTAAAATGAAAAAAAAAAAATGCATTTCATTAAAAAAAGAAAAAAGAAAGCCAAATACACACATACACGGTGATAGTTTTAATATGCTGTACTGTATATATTATTTCCTATAAAATATAAATGCAAAGTTTCTTTCTAATCAATATAAATGAATGTAAGTAGATAATGAACTTGAATGCATACTTTTTCTCTTCATTATTATTTTTAAAGCATTTTTTAAATGTCATTTTTTATTACCATAAAAAATTTCTGCCATTTAGACATGCAAAATTTCTTGTAATCAAATGAACATAAGTAATGCATTTATTTTAGTTTTATAATTTTTTTTTAAAAAGAATATTGGCTAATCAAGAGATTTTGCTATTATATCACGTTTAATTTTTAAACATTTCCCGTTTTACCATTATAAATACAGGTATGATTTTATTCTTTTTTCATAAAAACTAAGAGCACCAGAATAATGGAGTCTGATCTTGCGCAAATTGCCAGTTTATCTTTTTAAGGCTATTATTCCAATAGTAATCTATAAATTTGAATCAACACATACATTAAATGACAAACATTTTGTTAATAGGAAGAGTTTAGGTTGGAAAACATTAATTTATTTTCATACATCGAGACTTTTATGTCCACATCTGTATTCTTGCAGTAGCATATTTTAATTATTTAAAATAGTAATAGCATTTTTTTTTTTTTTTAAAATCTTCAAGGGAAATATTTATTTTCATTAGATAATTTATTAAGGATGATTGAATATGTATTTCTTTTAAAAAAAAAAAAAAAGACAAAAAGAAATGCCTCGTAGAAGAAGCGGATAGCTTTTACATCTCCAATCTTTTTGTTCCGTGATTAAAATTCTGTCATGTTTAAAGTTTTCTTTTTGTTCGTTATATAAATCTGGAAATAATAAAGAATTAATTGTATAAATTTGTGATTTAGATTTGAAAAATAAGACTTTGAAATTTATTATTGAACTTACGATTTTTTTTTGTATTATTGGATTTCTAATCGAATTGCGTCCCCCTTTCATTCTGAATTAAACATAAATAATTCATCGGGGGGGGGGTGCGACTTAAAAATTTGTCACTCATTTAAGAAATTAAATTTATAGTTTTAAGACATTTTAACGCAAATTAATAGGTTTGTTTATTAAAAAATAAAAATTCTTCCATAAGTGATCCTATGCATAAACTCTCGCTTTTAAAATTCGCCCCCCCCCCCAAAAAAAAAAAAAAAAAAAACAGTTGAATTTAATCACAGAGTTAAACGACGCGATTACTTTAAAAATAAAAATAGGTAAAATTTCCTTAAATGTAGTCTCTGTCACGAACTAATTATTATCGAGTATTGTTTTTTTATATATGTAGAATCGCACGTGTTTTAATATATGCACATACGTGTATATTTATTTACATACGTATAAATTATATCTCATTTTCTATTATACCTTATTTTCTATTCTCTAATTGCATTTATAAAGTATGTCAATATGAATTCTATTGTTTTAAAATTACAATTTTACACTTCATTATTTTTGATATTATTATTATAATTATAATGTTCTCCAATGTTTTGATTTGCTTAGATGACCGTATATTATTCTAATTCGAGAGGATTTGAGCACAGACTTTCAAGGTCCATTTAGTCATACATTCCATCCTGTACAACCGATACACATGACCACATATATGCGAAAAAGGTAAATGACCTCCCAATACATGTATTTCATGCTGAATCAGCACTCATCACTTAGTCCGGATCATCATCTCTCACACACATATATAATCAGTCTCGTTTTATATTAAAGGTAGCAAATCTTTAAACTTTAATGGACAGCTTCAATCTTCTCCAACTCTTCAGAGATCCATATCATTGAAAATCTGATGATGGTGTGTTCATTTGTCAGATTTTCAATGATATGGATGGCTGAAGTTGGAGAGTGGAGAGTATTGAAGCATGTCCATTAAAGTTTGTAGATTTGCTATCTTAAGATAAAGCGAGCACTGATTATATATGTGTGTGAGAGATGATGATCCAGACCAGCTGATTAGTGCTGGTTCGGCATAGGTATATTAGAGATCATTTATATTTTTAGTATGTATGTGCTCATGGGTATCAGTTGTATAAGATGGAGTGCATGACTAAAGGGAGCTTGAACGTCTGGGTTCAAATCCCCTCTAATTACATCTAGCTTAAAATATAAATACTATACATGTATTTAATTATTAATATATTCTATTTTTTTTTCATGATATATGATTTTTCATAATACACATCCATGGCTATTAAAATGTAAATTGAAAAAAAACCCATAAAGGTACAAATACGATTAAGTCAAAATTTTTTTACTTTTGGGAAATATATATATTCTAACATGTGTGCTAGAATAAAGGTACAAACTATTTACGTTTCTATATTGTTGCTAATGCTTAATTTCTCATTGTACCTTTATTTATATTTTAATTTTATGTTGTTATTGTTATCAAATAAAATTTTATGCGAATGTATTGTAAATTTTATCATAGTATATATGTAAACATTATTATATTTAAGTGCTATATACATTTATAAATATAGAATAATATATTAATAAATTGAACACATTTTTTTCTTAAAGAATTATTATATACTAATGCTAAAAGTTAAATCAGTATATATTGTTTCATGGATTGCATCTTGGGAGTTTGTGTAAAGTTTGAGTGTTGAAAGTAATCCTTGAGCTGCTAATCATTTTGAGCTCTAAGGTTTGCCACTGTGCTATTGCACTAAACTGTATTAATAAATATAGAACAAATTACACCAATTCAAAATTACTACCCCAAAACTAGGCAAAAATTCACTACTATCTTTGCCTTGGGAGTGAAACCAATTGGTGGTTTGGAACTAGTATTTGGCAATTTTAAATATATATAATTTGTTTTATATTACTATATAATGAAATAGTAGATGATCCCTGATAATAAAGCTGTTCAGTTGCGACAGTAAATAGGGGTTTTATTCTGATGCTTACATTGATCACTAATATGTTTATGATTTTAGATCTTATTTTCTCAAGCAAATGTGATGACAAATATATGTTAGAAGTAAAGAGACAAACAGAATTATAAATTGATGAAGTATTTAAGAAATAGTGTGCTTAATAATAGCAATTGAATTTCAAATGGATTTTTATTGTGTCTTAGCAATTAGTTGTTCTCTATTAAAATAACTTACAACTTTTTAAACTTAGTTTATAAAGATATATAATTAATCTCTCTAGGAAGTACATATATATTTAAGGCTATAACCTTAATACTGTGCCTTGAGTGTTCAATTTTCCACTAGAGGGACTTTTGCAAATCTTCACACAAGATTATGACTTTATAAAGATAAGAACGGCTAACTCTTATCTTCATCCTACTATCTAATTATATAGGCGAATCTAAAGCAGGTGACTTTTCAGTAGTAGTCATATGGCATAGTATGTTAAAAGATAATCTCATTTTTAGAGATGTCTCCACTCTGTCTAAAAGTGCAGAGTAATGCAAATACTACCCATGAAAGATAACTAATAAATGGTTGTTTCTAGGTTTAAATTTATTCTACATCATGCTATCATGTAACTTGATTGATTCTGACTAAGGATACGCAATTGAGACTCTTAAAGCAAATGATATCAAATAGATAGACTTAACAATAAGTATGCAAAAAGATAGTTCAGATGTGGAAAATTAATTAAACATTTTTTGACAGTAGAGATAACTGAAATAAAATTGTACATTAACACTCTTAGGCATAACATGCTGCATAAAATTATTAATTAGATATAATCCAATTTACTTTCATCAATTTTGTATCAATAAATCTTGATACCTTTAAATTAGATTGATAAGTTTGGAACCAAACTTAAATTCTATTATAAAAATAATATGATAAATGAAATAGAAAAGTTCTCTTTCAGATATTTGTTATACTTAAAAATAGACTAAACTTCATTTCAAAAACTTATAACTTCTAAAAACATTCTTATGAAATTTTAAATTTTTGCTATCTAATAAATTGTATGTTCAGATAGATTGACACATATATTACAATAAAACACAGACATTATACTTAATAAACAAAATCATGTCATAAATATATACTGGATAATTTTATGGTCAATTAATCCTATTAAACAATACGTAGGATTTTGTATAATTGCCTTTCCATTGCATCAAAAGCAAGAGAAATCAGTCTGAAACAGCACATTCTAAATATTCAAAATACATAATCTTAAATGTATTAAACCTTAAAACATCACATGATCACTATCTTCCATGCTTGCTCATAACTGTTGTTAAAATAAGCAAAACTCTCTCCATACAGTAGTGCCACTCTAAGCAAGACAGAGTAATCAATGGATGCCAGAAGGCTTGTGCATAAAATTCCTATCTAGTGCCTACTCATCCAATATCCCCAAACTAGTTTCTGGTCTAGGTGCAGTGCTCTCAGATCCAAGGCTCCTCACTGACGAAGGCCATAAGCTAGAAAGTAGTTTGGGGATATTGGATGAATAGGCACTAGATAGGGATTTTATGCACAAGCCTTCTGGCATCCATTGATTACTCTGTCTTGCTTAGAGTGGCACTACTGTATGGAGAGAGTTTTGCCTATCTTATATGTATATGTAAAAGTGCTATAAATGCCGGCACTACTAAAAGTATTTCATTTCAAATTCAAATTACTTTAATTAAGAGACTAAATATTAGGAGCATAATAAGCTATGACATATCAGATATGTATCCTTGAGGGGTAATCATCTTCCTCAGCAAAAAAAAAGAAATATATTAAATATTAAGGAGATAATATTTTTTGTAAATCAAATATTTTTATTTCAAAATCATACACATGTTCATTATAAGAATATAATGAATGCACTACATCTATCTATACTGTTAACAAATGGGAAGCAAAAATAAAACATTCATTATAAGACATCTATTAATAAAAATAATAATGATGACTAAATTTAAAAATCATAGTCAATCCAGGTGATTGCATGTAGGAAAATTTTCAATTTGCATACATTCTGATGGCTTCAAAAATTTTACTACTGCTACTGTTATGTTCATATATGAATGTAATAAACACCGACTCCTATCAATACAATTAAATATTTTATTCAGTTTATGAACAATATATTTACAAATATGTACAATAATGTTTACTATACCTTATGCCTGATACATTGGTTTGGTACAGCATTTGGTGGCCATGCATCTTTTGAAAGAAGAGATTTTGGGTGACTTAAATTTACATAACACTTCCGGCTATACTGTCATAGCATGCTTCATGTGTAGCTATGATAACATTTCCAATTGTACCATGACAGCTTGCCTCATCTGGTTTCTGAACCAGCAGCTTCTAGTTCAATATGAACTTGCCTCACTGCTTTAACAATATAGTGAATGTGGGTACTACTGTTCAGTTCTGATAGTTATCTTAGTTTAGTTCCAGATGGACTGTCCATTTATAGATCCCTTCCTTCACCAAGCATTATCACCCATACTTACTGATATATAGTGATGAATACTTAATTTGATCAGATAAGATAGAATCTGGAGGTCCATTAGTTGATGGTAAATTAAGCTATAACATTCCCCCTCCCTGGGTAAAATTAGCCCTGGAGAATGTAGTCATTGATATGCTTTGGTAGATAAATTTGTCATTTCTTGTTTCTACACATTTGATTTTATTATCATCAGGTTCAGTGACTTCATTAGGTATAGTATCTGTATCAACAGAACTGGTGACTTCATCAGCAGATTTGTTTTAATTAGCATATTTGATGTCTTTTTCCACAAGTCTGGTATCTTCATTGGCAGTGTTTTTGAATCTTGTAGACTATTTACTGTTGAATTTAACTTTGTTGGTTTCTGTACTTGTAGTTTTGCTATTAATCTGCTGTTTGACCAACCACTGCTTGCAATCCTTTTAATTTGATCATAGCTTCTAAAATTCATTTGATGGTTCCACTACACATGTAACATAAAACAGAGATGCTTATATGCACTTCATGAATATGTTGACTAGGCTTACAGACTGCTATATTTATCTTAAGAGTTCAAATCCAGTTTTTTATCAATCACATCTGAGTAGACCCTCTTTGGTTTTTTTTTTTTGGGGAACTGGTTCACTTTAGTAACTGTAAACATTGAACCAATCATAGCCTAATAAATTGCCATGCTTACTAGTGAATGCATCAAGAGGCAAATCAATTGGTTTACCAGGTGTAGTAACTTTAACTTTTGTCTGATTCATGGGTGATATTTGATTACCTTGATAATCAATAATCACTCTACTGCTAGAATCCAATCAATGATTAACTTTTCTATTAATGATAACCTACATGTTTTTTGACATAATGGACACTGCAGACCTGATATTCAGTTTCATTGTTATTGGCAATAAGGTAGAATCAATGTTACACAATTTATACAGGTACTGGTATTGTTTGATTTTATATTATTCTTCTGGCTTTTTGGAGTGTTCTTTTGTAATTTCTTTTTTTCTTTTTAAAACAATGTGATTGACATGCCTATAATATAGACATACTTTATCTCAACATGGACATTCATTGAATGTGTGTGTTGGTTTGTCACATCTATAATGAACTCTAACAATATTATTATCAATAGAAGATCTTGTAAGCTCATTCTGATTAAGAAAATCTTTAAATGTTTTGGCTTTCTGATCTACAGCTTTAATGCTGGAACCATTTTCTCTAATGGAGCAGTTGACTCACTGTAAATTTAACCAGAGTTGCTTGTGAGACAGCTGAATCAAACATGGTATTAGATCCATCAGCAGTTTGATGCTAATATTGTAATATTTCATTCCATAGATGATATGACTTCTCAGAGCTTCATTTAAAAAATCCTCAAATTCACAACTAAATATAAGCTTCCGGAGCTTAGCAGCAAAATCTCTTATTTTCTTCAGATTGAAGTGATAGCTATGCATTATTGTTAGGATATTTAGGACAGAAAAAGTTTGACAACAGAGATAGTGCTTTATCAAGTCAAGCTCAGCTGGAAGTACCAGAGCTGCTTGTGATCTCCGTAAGATTTACGTCTGAGAACCTCAAATAGTAATGAATGTTGCTAATCTTAATTAAGGCTTTAATTTGATAAGCTTGCATATAGAAAAGTACTAGATTAGGTTGCCCAGTTTTCTAGATAAGCTAGTTCAAACTCTTTTAATGAACCAATTTTCATTTTGATTTTTTTTTTTTAATAAGAGGAAAAAATTGTGGATTTTCTTTGCAGTTAATCAGTAACTACTTGTATTTGATTCTTTATTGATATGCCAATAATATTAGATGTCAATTTTTTGTAATTAATGATAAAGATTTAAACAATTTACAGGGATATTAAAACTTTTTTCCAGTCACGGAGACCCAAACTGTCTTGACTCCCCTAAATCTGTTGTGTTTATATGTGAATGTAATAAATACAGACTCATAAAAATACGATTATATATTTTATTCAGCTTAAATATAATATATTTACTAATATATACAATATTGTTTGCTACATTGTACATCTGATATGTTGGCTTGGTGTTTAGCATTTGGCTGTAATGCAATTATTAAGACTCTTTGGGTGCTTTTCTAGATTTGCCTAACATTTCCAACTATACCATGACAGTTTGTCTCATGTGTAGATATGGTGACACTGCCAGCTGAACTGTGATAGCTTGCCTTTTGGGTAGGTACAATGACACTTCCAGCTATTCTGTGACATCTTGCTTCGATTTTTGTTTTTGACTAGAAGCTTCCAGTTCAATGTGAATGTACCGCATTGCTTTAACGATATAATGGACAACCTGTGTACATCTGTTTAGTTCTGACAGTTGATTGTTATTGTCTAACTTTACTTCCATATGGACTACCTATTTGTAGTCAGAACTTTTTTCATCATGAGAACAATCAGTTTAAGTGAGGATCATCACCTATTGGCGTGTTTGTTATTGGATATCATCTGTTCATATATCCATTGATCTATCTGTAGTGATGAATGCTTAATCCAATCAAGATTAAGATGAAATCTGAAGATTAAAGTTCAGCTGCAACAACTACTAATAACTTTTGAATAAAATCTTTTAATGGAGAAGTTTATTGAAACTTCATATTGAATCTATGTATAGTCATACATCATAAAGATGCCATTTATTATTTGGATTAAAATTTTGCAAACAGAAGCCAAATAGACAAAATAGGCTCAATTTATAAAATTAAAACATTTCATACATATATAATCAGCAATAATATAAATTTTATTCTCGTTTCCCGCCTTTCCTTCTCCTTTATTTAACTTTAAAGAAAAAAAATCAGCGTTTCCCCCAAATATATAGTAGATAGCAGCCAATAAACTAAAAGGTGAATGCTCTATGTTATTCACTCTACGTGACTCAAAATAAAAAAGGATGTAATATGATTTGGGCTCATCTACTGGTGGCGAGGTATCGCTAAACTCATCTTACCATTAACGTTTTAATATATATATATGTTTTCATAATTCTTTCATCGTTTAAAAAAAAAAAAAGAAATGAAAAGTTGATGCTTAATTTTTTATTTCGAAATTTTAACTGAAAATATTCAAATTGTAAAAACAAGTGTTAGAGATTCTTTTAAAAGAGTAAGAACAATGTTCATAGTAAAATGAAATAAATGATAATTAATATATTTACATATCCGCTAGTAATTTTTAAGAAGAGATTATTATTTCAAAATGTCAAGTAAGATTGCACTTCTTGATAGTCAAATCTTTACATTCTTAAGAGTGGCATAAAAGATTAAAAGCACTCATATTAAGCTTTTTACTGCCATAGTCGACATTTTTCTTGAATAAGAAATAAAAAAGGGCACTTACCACAAGTATAGTTAGTTTGCAGGAGAAAATAGAGGCCTTTGTTAAAGAATCTGTTAAATTTTGTTTGACAATTACTACTGTATGTTATGAAACGACATATATTTTTAAGATTTGAAAGATATAAATATTGTCCTCTAAGTGATATTTATAGTCATAATTTGATGTTTTCTATAACTTTTATTTATCATTACGTATATAAAATACCGTATATGTGTAATTTGTCCATTATCCCGTGTATATATTTTACAATTAAATCATTATTATTGTCAGCTACTTGTGATTGAGTATAATATATTCATTCCAGTTATACTGAAAGAAAAAAGTAGGGGGAAAAAAGCATTTATGAGCCCTGTCACATCCTGGTTCTTTAATCTGCTTATTAAACGCACATTGATTACGTAGTAATATTTACTGAGGCTATAACCTCGATAATATGCGTATAAAATGCGATAGTAGGGACCTCTACAGGTGTTTTAACCACAACACCTGTAGAGGTCCCTACTATCGCATTTTATACGCATATTATCGAGGTTATAGCCTCAGTAAATATTATTTAATTAATGTTTTTTAATACTTCTGCAAAAGTTGTACTTTAATGAAGTATTTTATCTTCAATCATATCTTTCTAATAAAACAGTCAATATTGCATTTTTTTAGTATCTTTATGATTATCTTTAAGATGTATGTGTGCTCTGCCTTTTCTATGGAAAGTCACCATAAGAAATCTGTTATCTTGTATGTATGTGGGCTCTGCCTTTTCTATGGAAAGTGACCATAAGAAATCTGTTATCTTGTATTTACTTTACATGCTCAATCCAACAAAGGTAGGATTTTTACAAGAATGGATTCAATAAATTAAAGATCAGCCTTTCAAGCTAACATACATGCGTTTTTTTTTATTTTTATGAATATTAATACTAATAAATGAATACTTTCATTTCCAACACATGATAAATTCTTTTCGAAAGAATAGAATGAATCCACCTATTCTTCCAACCCAAATGCTTATATATGGGCAAATCTTAAGTACTGGAAATGAAAGCGTGAGGATAAGCTTGAAAGGCTGATCTTTAGTTGGATTCAATAATATTAAATCCAACAAATTGAGAATACACCCTGTTTCCCTGAAAATAAAACTTAATCAGAAAATAAGCCCTAGCATGATTTTTCAGGATGCTAATAATATAAGCCCTACCCAAATAAAAACCCTACTTAAGATTGTCAGCTTGTTGAAACACATGACAGATGTATTGAAGTATGAAGTAATGGATGTATAAATAGATATAAATGTAGATTTTTGGAAATGAATAAATGTTACTCCGAATTATTTTGCAGGCAGATTCATAATTAATCATTTTATTTTTCATTTATCAATGCCCATTCATTCAGTCTGACATCCAACTGTGTGTGTATATATATATATTGTAAATAAATCAACATTTTTATCTGAAAACATTGAAACTTTTTATTAACGCAATTTTAATTCACAAATTAATCAAGCCAGCTTAACGTTTCATATATTATTTTAAATATTATTAATTTAACAGAACATAAATAATTTTTAATATTCTCCTATTGAACAAGAATGTTCTGTGATAAGATTATAATCCTAACCATTATGTATTCAATGGTACACGCGGTGCTGGCTCACCTTTAATCATGCACTAGAACGTCCACTCGAGCTCTATGTTAACAAAATGGAAAAAATTCAGAAAAGGGACCAGAATTTGGCCGCCTCTTACAGTATATGATTCTACATGGAGATTATTGATTTGGCCCCCAAAAGCTGGTCCCTTTCACTCCTGAATAGAAAGCTCCTACCCTGGAGAGTGATTTGAGGTGGAATGGCCCGCATCCCTTTGTGATGACTCACCTTGCTCTACATGATTATTGCCCGAACCCTGAATTTTATGGAAGTAGCCTCCAATATGAAGGGTTGATTTGGTCATACAAAGCATGGATAAAGGATTAGATCTATCGTTGAACTATATGAGACATGCAAGCATGGTTACCTATTAACAAGATACTATTCTGGACTCGTTCCTTGCTGATATGCTTCATATTAGTTCTTTTAGCTGGTGCCAAGCAAGATATCAATATTGAACATTCACCCCCCTGATTATCATGTAATATATTCTATGTTTAACTGTTATCATATGTTGTAACTAAATTTCTGAATAAATTCTATATTTTATAATAAAAAAAACAGTTATTCTTGTGCTGTTGAAATTACTAATATTGAATAAATGTAAATTTTTGTATATGAATAAATACAGTTTTTTGTACTTGAATAAATGAATATTTTTGTACATGAAAAAATAAATCATCCCTTGAAAGTAAGCCCCGAGCCATCTTTTGGAGCAAAAATTAATAAAAGACTGGTCTTATTTTCGTGGAAACACGATAGTGATTGGTCTTATGATCTTGCTGTTGTATTTGTAAAATCTTAAGTAAATTATATTTTTCTAAGGTGAGCCTCATTTTCATACAATAAATTGAGCTACATACAATTAATTTATTTTTCATGATGAAATATTCTATTTTTAACTTGTTAAATTTGGCAATAATGCATTAGGCTATGCATTGCACTAAATCAGCCAAGTTACTTAAAAAGTAACCGAGCTATTTAAAGACTCACATTATCAAATTGATATCCATTTTAGTTAAAACTTATTGAAAAAAAAAGTTTTTAATCATTAGCTAAATTGATTTTAATAATCAAATCATTTATTGCTTGGGAATTTATGAGAAGTTTGAGCACCAAGAGCGAGACCAGAAATGAAAGTCTTGTATTATCATACCATTTACAACTTTCTTAAACACTTTATCAATACTATTAAATAATTAAATGTGTGGTTTATATATGTAATGATCAGATATTTTACGGTAGTATCTCCACACTAAACTCTAATATATTTATTTATTTCTATACTTAGCGCTTTCAAAGGAATGATGCCTTCATTTTCGAAGCTAAAGATAGTTCTAATACCGATGTTCATTTATATATTTATTTTATTCAACAGATGCAAAATTATTTAAATCAGGTCTCCATTTCTTCGAGATTGCGTAAAATGTGTCTCTTTTATTTAACGAGTCTGCGTCTAAATTAATGAAGTAGGCCTCCTTAATGTTTCTTCTCATCTCATGTCACTCACTGCACATCATGTGTGGATTGTCCGGTATACGTGGGTGGCCCGTAGTGGCTTTGTGCTGTGCAAAGATGGAAGAATGGGAAGGATCTGCGAGTGCCTTATTGTACGCGTATTTATGTTGTACCAATCTTGTGTGGACAGAAGCTTTGGTCTCCCCATAATATGAAGCATGACAATTGTTTTCTGGGCAAACTTTTATACATGGCCTGCTGGGTGTATATTGTAGGTAGTTTATCTTTGGTGTTATTGATACATCTATTGAAGTTAGAAAGAAATCGGTAACATATGCTAAAGTCTTTTCAAAAAATTGTTTGTAGATTTGTGTGTATGTTTTTGATGTAAGGCAACAAAATTCTGGTTCTGTTCTGCCTATCAACGAGATTGGCAGGGTCTTTGAAACACCTGATTATCTTGTCTATTGATCTTTTATTATATTTGGCTTTAATTAAATCGTCTCTAAAACTTCCAATATTCATATTTTTGTCAGCTTCAAAGCTACACAGTCTGGCATTTCTATTCAGAAATATTTTCAGGCCTGCTAGTTTGTACATGTTGGGTGTATTTGACAGATGATGAATGTGGCCTCTTATATTAATAGGTTTGATTAGCATTTTATGATGGAAGCATTGAACCTTAATCCCCACTTGTAAGTCTAAATATTTAACACAGCCACTGATTTCCTTTTGTGCTATATTTATTGTAAATCCCAAGACAGTTTTTAATTCTGTGATTATGTCTTCCATGGTCTCCTCCGATGCCACCATGAAAATATCATCTACATAGCGGGTGTATGGTATCAGGTCACTACTTAAATGTCTGGGTATAATTATCTGTTCATATGCATTATGAACAATGCTAGCCACAATCCCACTCACTGGAAGACTCATAGGCCAACCATTGCGCATGTAGTACCATTCTTGGTTGAATACTGCATACATGTTTTTATCCAGCCACCTCAGGAGTGCTTCAATAAATTGACATGTTGTTGATTCATGCCATGTCTAATCAATTCTTCTTTCACAATGGTTATAGATTTTAATCTATCAATCGAGCCATACAGTTCTGCATTGTCTAATGCTACCATATGTGTATCCTGTGTTGGAGAGACATTGTTCAGCTTGTCTACAAATTCAAAAGATGACTTTATTGCAAACTCTCCAAAACTTAATGTCTGTATAAGCCAAGTATTTATGAGTTTGGCTGCTTTATAATAATGAACTCCACCAAAATCAATCATTAGATGCAGTGGCACACCATCTTTATGTGTTTTAGCATTGGAAGGCATTCTAGGGGGCATGGTGGAAGAAGGACACATCTGGTAGTATTCTGCCTTGGAGAAGGCTTTAGCTATGTGTGGTCTAAGCACTGTTGACACAAATTTGTCTTTGTTCAGTCTAAAGTTGATGTCAGAAAATAAAAATAAAATATGGTTAAGCAAACTATAACAAAGGTGCTGAAACATGCCACTTTTCAAGTGAGCACTATCCCATAATTTTGAAAATATTGCACTGAACATACAAAGGGTTGTAATTAAATTTTTTTTAATGTAAATTCACTACACCAGCTGTAAACTAATCTCAGTGCATTCACAAATGATGTTTTGGAGCCTTCTAGCCACATTCCAGATAGGCACTTCGAATACATTTGCACATGATCCTACCACTGCATCTTCATTCACTCATAAAGTGTAATATCAGCCCCATATAACATACTTTTCAGGCAGGCACTATCCTCCAATTTTGAAAATATTCCACTGCATCGTGTTCTGTTGATAAAAGATTCCACATTTTAATCATATTTTCAAAAATGATAAGGCGGAAAAGAAATGTTAAAAAAATCACGTTAACAAATGTTTTTTTTTTTTTAAAAAAAGTTAATTTTAACTGCATGTTATCTGTTCATCTTGTATTAACATTTGGAAGTTATGTTGTGAATGTATAGCTTGATAACTTTAAAAAATATTAGCAAATGTATTCTAAATTAAATGTTAATTTTAAATAATTCAAATACATTTTAAAATAATTTCCATTCATGACATAATGTCCAAAGGTTAACATGAGGCAAACAGATAATACATGGTTAAAATGAACATTATTTATTTTTGTTAACATTCATTAACACATGGGATTTTTTAACATTTTTTTTTTTTTGCCTTATCATTTTTGGAAATATTAAAATTTGGAATCTTTCATCAACAGAACAAGATGCAGTAGAATATTTTTAAAATTACAGAATAATGCATGTCTGAAAAGTATGTGATAAGGTGCAGATATTACACTTTATATGTAAATGGAGACACAATGGTAGTTTCATGTGCAAACATGTTCTAAGTGCCTATCTGTTTGGAAAAGAATATTGTTAGAAGGCTCCAAAACATTGTTTGTGAGTGCATTGACATTAGTTTATGGTTGGTGTAGTGAATTTATATTAAATTTTTTTTAAATTGCAATCCTTTGGATTTTTGTGTGTTTTGGTGCAATATTTTCAAAATTACAGGATGTTTGCCCGAAAAGTGATATCTGTACGTACCTTTGTTATAGTTTGCTTAATCATGGTTTATTTTCTTTCATTTACATTAAAAAAGTTTTTAATTACAATCTTTTGGACCTTTGTGTTTCTTTATCATTTTAATAACTAAAAAAAATGTAAATATTGAATACGATAACTTAGAGTCAGCCATATTGTTTATGTATTGGAAGTCCCTGAAAATGAATAATTTAAAATAAAATGGGTGGCAACTTTTTTGGCAGGCAAACTACAAAGTACCAATTATTTTGCAAATACTCTACATGTTTTAGCACTGTAGTAGATTGAAGTTCTTGAGAACTTTGAATGCTCAAACATCCCATCACTTTCTGAGTAATTGACCATTCACTTATTCCATGACTTCCTGAGTAATTGACCATTTATTTATTTTTTTATTGGGAAAATACAAAACATGCAGTTACAAATTTACATATAAATATTATACCATGTAATATAGTGATTAGCACATCTGCATGTCATACCCATGATCTGGGATTCAAATCTATAGAGAACGTAGAATCAATAACTGATGATTTTTATGCAAGCTATATTGAAGTGAAAGTTCAGAAATGCTGATTAAATCAAGTCATTTTTATAAATGTTGCCCTGTCCAAATATAATAGACTCGAGAGCTAAAACTTATTGGATCAAAGCTCAAATAATCACTTCTGGTATTCAAACATTATAAGACTGCCCAAGAATAGCCATTTGATGATTTTTCTATCAATTAAGAAGATTCAGAAAATTTACAGCCACAATATTATCAGTCCAAATGAATGTTAGCAAGAGAATAACAATGTGCCATATACTCCTTAATTTACACTGTACAATGCAGTTAACATAAGATTTATTTTATTTCCTTTCTTACAGTTTCAACTGTCCAGCAGTCATCATCAGAGCTTTTATCTCAGTATCCAAATGTTGCTTCTTTATTAGTCTTGATCTTAGTGTGCCAATTTCTTCTTTGAAGTATTAAATTTTATTCCACTTCTTATTTGCATTGCTTAATTATATATACTATAATGCACCATATACTCCTTAATTTACACTGTACAATGCAGTTAACATAAGATTTATTTTATTTCCTTTCTTACAGTTTCAACTAGATTTCTTACTATAAGATCTTTCCATTGACTCGTTGTAAATCGTAAGATTTCGCGAGTATTTATGTATAATTAGAATTGTGGACTTAATTAATGAAGTATTGAATAGCTTCACACTCTTAGATCTAACCACTTCAGCTTCACCTATTCATATATAAAAGTAGGTTGAAGTAAAGAAGGTTTCCTTCTTTTCTTCTGAGCGTAAGCTTGTGGCTAAGACCTGTAGAGGTCCCTACCTTCGAATTATCATTTTGTAACTTTTATAGTGAAACTATGTCATCGCATAATATATGTGTTGATTCAAAGAAAGCACTGCAGGCTGCGTGAAGAGAAAACCCATCATCATTCACCTTATCACTAGGAGATAAATATATATAGTTTATATTGTATGAATGTCCATAAAGGGCTGATATTTAAATTGAAATCGAGGGTAAATGTTGGTGACAAATTAATCACATTTATGCCAGCAACTAAAAATCAATTTAAATAGGAAGAGAGAAAGCAATCACAAATTAATTATCTTCAAAATTTTGTAAGTAGATATGTACATTATTTTGATTTTGGTTCCATGACGAAAGTAAGAACAAATACTTCAATATCAGTGAAAATGATTTTTTATTAAGCTTTTGCGTAACGCAGTTTCTTTTTATTCAGTAGTGTATATTTACAAGTTTGAATGTGTGTGTGTATGTTGTCTATGTATATACTCCTTGAAATACAAATATTGCATTAACTTTCAAACTGAATTTCTTTTGTTACCTAATTGACCAAAATTCTTTTAACGATATTTGTTTAATGCAATTAGAAAAAGGAATTGTGGAAGAAATGAAAGGAGATCTGTCTGTAAACAAAAATGGCTGTGGAAAAAGCGACTAACTCAGGAGACTGAATTACATATTCTAACAACCACAATCCTTCTGAATCAAACAAAGAAACATTTGAAAAACTTTTGAAGACGTTATTGTTAAAAAGGAAAAAAACATTGCCTTTGAGATCAAAGATTTTATTCTTATGTTACTTCAAGCATTAATTAGACTATTATTGTACCTGGCAATCTTATCTTTTTTCATTCATTAATTAGTATATAAATATATATGTTTATAGTAATTAATAATATATGTAATAGAAGAACAGTTGACTTTGTAGTAGGAGTAGATGGTTCATGGGAAAAAAAATTCTGGTTTACTTCCTGATTGAGGGAGATCAATTTGGACATTTAAGTTGGAACTAAGTGCTAAAGTATTTACGAGTTAAATGGTTGTAATAACATATTGGTAGGATCTCCAAATTAATTAACTGTGAGAAGCATTAAATAGCAACTCGGAAGGAAAATCTAGTAGCTGATCGCAAGGTTTGTTGTCAATGATTAAGACGCTATCATTGGTTAAAAAATAATTATGACGCGCGCACAAAAGACAATGAAAAAATAAATATTCTGCAATGCTATAGTAAGAAAGAAAAAGAGAGGAGGGGAAAGGAAAAAATATTAGGCTAGCCAATTATAATGAAATACCGTAGTTTTGACCTACCTGCACTTTTTATTCAAAGGTTGCTTGTCCTCGTGGGTAATGATAAATATATCTATATTGGCAATGATACACTTTGTTTCAATTATAAAAAAAAATAAAAGGAAAATATTTAAATTACTATTTTCACTTGACCGCATTTGATATTAAGAGCTAATTGAAATTTATGAAGGTATAGATCAAAATATAGAAATGTAGGACATTTGCTTGAATAATAAACTATCATTGATGATGATTAAGTGTAATTTCATGATTATAGTATTTGTTCCAGTTATTTTCAGCAATTTTTTGTTTTTGATTGCATTGTATTATCCTCATGTAATGTTCATCTTTAATAACAGAAACACTTATTAAAGTTAAATCTTTGGGTTTATACCCCATAAAAGATATAACATCTCCCCCATCTCTAACAAAGTATACATATACTTTTTATAGGCATTACATTGATATTAATCTGATCATTGCAGATTGACTGGAAAGTTTTACTTCTTAAACCTTATTAAATGGTTAAATGGGTTGATTTCGGATCAGCTGTCTGAAAGAAAAATTTTAAGAGTACTTGAGTTTTTTTGTTCCGATTTTGTAATACCAAAGTGACACTAGACAATAGTGTCAACAAAATTCCTAGTTTACTACTCTTAATGTATAGATTGAATTATGATTATGTATGTCTCTGATCATCATTATGTAGAATGTAATGTATAGATTGAATTATGATTATGTATGTCTGATCATCGTTATGTAGAATGCAATTATACTTGTAATGTAATATGGATGTGCTAACTCTGTGTTCACATGTTCGTACAATTGTAAAGCATTGAAAATTGTTCAAGCAGATACTTTCTTGATAAGTAAGATTAATAATTGATATATAAGACCAATAATTTGAACATGATTCAGATTTGAATGAAATTAATATGAAAATAACTGATACACTTTTAAAAACTGCACCAAAGATAGCTGGTAGAAAAAAGCAGCAATTGACCAATAAAATTTCTACTGAGACTAGAGAATTTATGAAGAAAAGAAGGAATATGAAGATATACAAAAATGATGCATTAAAAAGGATTGAATATCTCGAATTTTGTAAAATGGTGCGGAAAAGAGTTGAAAATGATATAAGAAAGTATAACTGTAAACTAGCAAGGAAAGCTGTAGAAGAAAATAAAAGTCTCAAGAATGTAAAACAACATTTTGGTATTGGTAGGAAATTTATATCTGCAATAAGAAAAAAAGATGAAATTATTACTAAAAAGAGAGATGACATTATGAAATGGGTAGAAGACTTTTTTCAAGAATTATATAGTAATAAAGAACAAGTACCTCCTATTTCTATTACATCTTCTGAATTGCCCAGAATTTTAAATGAAGAAGTGAAACATGCAATTAAATGTTTTTCTGAAGGTTTGTGATGATGGTGTTCTAGCTGTATTTTTATATTGGACTATTTCCATTATCTAATATGTGTGTTGAATGTCTTTAGAAAAGTTTAATTTTTAGTTAAATATTCCAAATGCATTCAACTGTTAGTAATATCACAGCAAACAACTTACTGACGATGACTACATGAGAGTTCAGTAAGAAAATCATATTCTATATTACATGGAAAAATAAAAGAATGTCAAAAGAAGAAACTTGCTAACCTACATGAGCATATCAAAAATCATAAATGTATCAAGTAATGTAACAGCTTCATCTGTTAAAAATCTAAGTTTTAAACATCTAACAGATACTGAAATTTCTGTTCTTGAAAGAGGATTAAACTTTGCTGTAACACCATCTAATATCCCCTTATTAGATATAATGGCAGCCACTGAGGAAGTCACTCAAAAATTGCCTTTAGAAGAAGCAGCAGAATTGCGCTGGAGATAAAAAGAACACTTGACAAGCAACAAAAATTGTAGTCAAACATATCCTATGGGGAAGGAAAGCAATTAAATCTCTCAAAGCAGATAAATCTATAATTATTCTCCCTGCTGACAAAGGCAATGCAACAGTTGTAATGGATACAACTGATTACGACAACAAAATACAAGAACTCCTCACAGCTGGCCAATATAGAAAAGTGGCAAAAGATCCGATACCAAGTACGGAAACAAAGTTACAAGCATTGCTCAGAAAGCATCGCAAGTACTTCACTGATTCAGAAAAGAGTAAAATAATATATTTCAGCAAAATTCCTCATCTTTATGGTCTACCTAAAATCCATAAGGATCATGTTCTATTACGACCTATTGTTCTAGAGATTCACCATGCCAGAATTTGGCAAGATTTCTTCTCAAAGTTCTAAGTCCTTTGGCATGCAAGACCTAATCATTTGTCAGGTATTCTAGACACTTTGTAGAATTAATCAAGAACATGAAAATTGAAAGAACTGACTTACTGGTAAGCTTTGATGTGGAAAGTTTATTCACAAATGTACCATGTGAAGAAGCATTGTCTATTGTAAGGAAAAGGTTAAATGATGATAATAGTTTACAAACCAGAACAGCTGTTCCTATTGATAGCATAATGGAACTATTAACTTTCTGTATAAAAACAACCTACTTTCAATATAGCACAGAATCTTCCAACAAAATCAAGGAATGGCTATGGGCTCACCATTGTCTCCCCTGATTAGCAATATTTACATGGAAGAACTTGAAATCAGCCATAAAAACTACTCCTTATCCACCTAAAGTTTGGCTTCGCTATGTGGATGATACATTTGTTGTATGGCCACATGGTGTAGCATTGCTACAAACTTTCTGGACACACATCAGCAACATATCCCCTTCAATTAAATTTACAATAGAACCAGAACAAGAACAAAAATTGCCATTCTTAGATGTTCTTGTGACAAGACTCCCTCATGGCAAAATCAAAACTACAGTTTACCGAAAACCTACACATATAGGAAAATACCTAGCCTATAATCTAATCACACCAGAAACACAAAACATGGAGTTATACTATCACTGTGGAACAGAGCAAAAGAAGTTTGTTCAGAAACTGGTGATTTGGAAAAAGAAAAGATCTATATAGAACAAACTCTTAAGAAAAATAGTTATCCATCAGCTGTTATTAAGAAAACATTAAATAGACAACAAAAAGAACCATCAAGAGAAAAGACAATTATTGGTACTGTAGTGTATCCATACATTCCAAAAATAGCAGACAAATTAAGGAAAATCTGCAATCAGTATAACATCAGAACAGCTTTCCAGAGCCATACCACACTATGAGGAATTCTAACATCTACAAAGCATAAACTTGAAATGCTGCAAAGAAAAAACTGCATCTATGAAATACCATGTGAATGTGGAAGAACATATATTGGTGAGACCAGCCGTCCCATTCAAAAGCACTTGCAAGAACATAAACTGATGATTAGAAGAGAGAAAACAGATGTGTCTAAGGTAGCAGACCATGTATGGACCAATGAACATACGTTCAATTGGGAAAATACAAAAATATTGGATAAAGAAGAAAAGATACAAAGAAGAAAATTTAAAGAAGCTGCTCACATGACAATGGCAAAAAATTCCATAAGCCACCCTAGTGTGACTATACATAATGTATGGAAATTACTAATCAACTTTGCTCTGAGGAAAAAGTGGAGAAATCAGGAGGAACCTCATAGATAAGTATATGAAATTACTACATACTGTTGCCTTTGGCAGGATGGCTCAGTTGGTTAGAGCGTTACCTTAAATTTTAATAATCAAGAATCTAAGGATCCAGGTTCGAATCCCATGCTAGTACTGTCACTGGTCAGGCCAGTAACACCTGAAGAAGATAGGAGAAAAATACCTCTCGAAATGTTGTGTATATACTAACCTGTTTGCTGTGATATTACTAACAGTTAGTGCATATACTAACCTGTTTGCTGTGATATTATTAACATTTGTTTGCTGTGATATTACTAACAGTTGGTGCATATACTAACCTGTTTGCTGTGATATTACTAACAGTTGAATGCATTTGGAATATTTAACTAAAAATTAAACTTTTCTAAAGACATTCAACACACATATTAGATGATGGAAATCGTCCAATATAAAAATACATGCAATTAAATGTATGAAGAAAGGAAATGCTCCAGGTAATGATGTAATTATAATTGATGTATTAAAAGAAGCAGGTGAAGAAATAGACTTTTTTTTAGCAAAGTTATATACCAAATGTGTAAATGATAAAGATATACCAGATGATTGGAAGAATGCAGTAATAATATTAATATTTAAAAAAGGTGATAAAGAAGATATTAGAAATTACAGACCTATCAGCCTTTTATCAGTTTTATACAAAATTTTTACCAAGATAATTACATCTCGTCTACAAAGAACATTGGATTTCCACCAACCAAGGGACTGTATATTGTAACAGTCAAAACACGTGTATCTCGTTAACATAGTGCAGAATTCGACCACCACACAGAACAGCAGCACCATCGAGTAGCTATCAGATAAGCAAACAAAAAATTTTCTTTTAATTTGTTTAGTCTGAGAGCATTAATATTTATTAATTATTATTGTGTGTGAAAGTATAATTAGTGGTTAAGAGTATTTGAAAGATTGAAAATTGTGTTTTTTATTTGTTTTAAAGTTTTTTCAGTTTGTTATTTATATATATAGTAATTTTTTTTAAAAAGTTATTATTTATTTTTTGTTTTGTTTTATTATTTATATATTGTTATTTTATATATAGAATTATTATTGTTTTTTTATTTTTAAAAAGTTATTTTGTTGATTAGTTTTTTGTAAATTTGTTATTAAAAGATTTACTTTTAAGAAAAATATAACGTTCGAAAAACGTTATTTATATATAGAAATTTTTTAAAAAAGTTATTATTTATTTTTTGTTTTGTTTTATTATTTATATATTGTTATTTTATATATAGAATTATTATTATTTTTTTATTTTTAAAAAGTTATTTTGTTGATTAGTTTTTTGTAAATTTGTTATTAAAAGATTTACTTTTAAGAAAAATATAACGTTCGAAAAACGTTATTTATATATAGAAATTTTTTAAAAAAGTTATTATTTATTTTTTGTTTTGTTTTATTATTTATATATTGTTATTTTATATATAGAATTATTATTATTTTTTTATTTTTAAAAGTTATTTTGTTGATTAGTTTTTTTGTAAATTTGTTATTAAAAGATTTACTTTTAAGAAAAATATAACGTTCGAAAAACGTAAAATAAAAAAAATGGATTATATTTGTATTTCAAAATGTTTATATAATCGGGAAAAGGAAATTAAGCGTGCTGTTGTAGAATGTACTATATGTGATGGGGTATATCACTTGAAATGTTTAAATAAGACTAGGAAGGATGTAAATGGTTTATGGTTATGCAGTCAGTGTATTAATATGATAAAAGAGGTGAGAAAGTGTTTTCAAAGTGTAGATAGTCGAAGAATAGTGGGTGGAGAAAGTAATAGTGTAATGGAGATGATTAGTCAAAGAATAAATAAGATAGAGGAAGAATTGAAGGATGTAGAAGTAAAATTAAAATCATTAGAGATAAAATGTGAGGAGATAAAGGAATTATTGAGTAGGAATGATAAGGAAGAAATAGATAAGGAGGACCAGAAGGTATTAGAAAATGTTATAGATAGAGCAGAAAAAGTAGATTATGAAACAGTATTGATAGGAGATTCACTAATTAGAGAATGTGGGGATATAATTGCAAGGGAAAATAGAAGTAGGTATGTAAGAGTATGTTTGCCTGGAGCTAGAATTAGGGATGTAGCAGATAAAGTTAAAAAACAAGGTAGTAGAGATGTATATGTTATGGTGGGGACTAATAATTTATTAGAATCATCAGAGAGAATAATGGATGATTATGTAGATTTGATTAGGAATTTGATTATGATTAAAGGAAGAGTAGGAATAGTTGGATTATTACCAAGGTTTGACAAGAGTTATTTGTTAGATAGGGCATGTTCTATAAATGAGAGATTGAAAAAATTGTGTGAGAGAAATAATGTTATGTTTGTGGATGTGTGGGATTGTTTTATTGGAAAGAGAGAGTTATATAGTAAAGATGGGTTGCATTTAGGAAAACAAGGAAGTGAAGTTTTAGGGAGTTTGATTTATAAAGAATTTTTTTCGGGAAACTTATAAAGGGGGGTGGGTTTTTAAATTGTAATATTATTAAAAAGAATGGATGGAATATAAGAAGTAAGCAAAAGGAATTTGATTTTGATATAAATATAGATATGGAGAAGGAATGGGTTTGTAAAATTAATGGTAAGAAAGTAATTTATAAATGTAATGGAGAAGAAAGAATTAAAAGAATTTATAAAAGAGTAGTTAGGAAAGAAGAAATTGTTAAAATTGGGTTTTTGAATATGCAAGGTGGTAGGAAACCAGAAAAGTGGATGGAATTAAATAAAACAATTGAAAATGAAGAGCTTGAGGTATTAGCAGTAGTGGAAACACATTTAAGAGAAGAAGAAGAACCTATTTTGGAACAGTTGGTATGGCAGGGTATAAATAGAAAAGAAAAAGAAAAAAGGGGTGGTGGTATAGGTGTTATATCAAAAAAATATTTAAATATTGTTAAATGTCAAGAACACTTGTGGTTTGAAATAAGGTTGGGTAGACAAGAATGGATGGTGGCTATAGTTTATATAGCTACTGGAGATAGTCAAATTATATTGGAGTGGAATAGTAACATATACGAATGTTTAGTTAAGGATATACAAAGTTTTAAAGAAAAGGGGAAGAGAATAATGGTTATAGGGGATATGAATGGACATATTGAAGAAATTGATGATGTAGATAATAAAAATGGACAGCTTTTGAAGAATTTTTGTCAGAAAGTGAATTTGAGTATTGGAAATTTATTAAATATTTATGAGGGACAATACACATGGTCCAGAAATAATATATTTCACACAATAGATTATGTATTGGTAGAGAAAGAGGGAATAAATAAAATACGGAAAATTAAGGTATTTGATAATGAAGAAAAAGTATGCACTAGTGATCATAATTTCATTGTAATTGAAATGGTTAGTAATGTGATGGAGAATAGAAATAAAAGTAGAAATAATAGTGAAAGATGTGGATGGAGAGTAAATGATAAGAATAAGTTGGAAGAGTATAAAATACAAGTTGAAGAAATAATGGAAGAGTGGGTTGGGGATGAGTATAAGGATTGGTGTAAGGAAGTAGAAAAAGTTGCAAATAGGGTTTTAGGTGAGAATATTGAAAAGAATAAAAGTAATAAAAAAATTAAAATTAGTAAAAGTGTAAAAGAAAGGAAAGAAGCATGTAGAGAATATAAGTGTGCTATTAAGAATAAGGAAAGTGAAAAAGATATTAATGCTAAATGGGAAAAGTACTTAGAAAAGAAGAAGTTGGCTAAAATAGATATTTATAGAGAGAGAATGAAATTGAATAGTAAATTGTTGGAGGATATTAATAAAAGTGGAAGAGATGGAAGTAAAAAATTTTGGAATTATATTAAAAGGAGAAATGTAGGGGAGAGAGAGTTAGTATTACTAGATGATGAGGGAACTGAGTGTAGTTCTAGAGAAGATTTAGAGAGAATCTTAAATAGTTATGTAATGAATATAGAAAAGATGTTAAATGTGAATGATAGAATATTAGAAAATATGAAAGAATATAGTAATGGGAATATTAGTTTTTCAGAAAATGAACTAAATGAGGTAGAGAAGAAATTGAAAAGTGGGAAGGCAAGAGGTTTAGATGGATGGGCAGCAGAGATGGTAATGAATTTAGGATATAGGGCAAAAGTAAAGTTATTATCCTGTTTTAATAAAATGGCACAGAATAGAGTTTTCCCAAGTAGTTGGAGTAATACAAGAGTAAGGTTATTATTTAAAGGAAAGGGTAAGGATCATAGAAAGTTGAATAATTATAGACCGATAGCGGTAACATCAGTTTTATATAAAGTTTTCTCGTATATGGTGGCTAGTAAAGTTGTAAAATGGATGGAAGGGAATAATATAGTGGGTGAAATGCAAGGAGGTTTTAGATTAGATAGGCGTATAGGAGATAGTTTATTTGTAGTTACACAACTTATGGATATGAGTAGGAATGCAGATAAACAGTTATATATGAGTTTTATAGATATAGAGAAGGCATATGATAGAGTAAATAGAAATAGATTATGGATAAGTTTAGCAAATTTGGGAATGGATGAAGCTTTAATAGATATTATTAAGAAATTATATGAAAATAATTATTATATATATCAATTAGAGAATATAGAATCAATTAAAGTTAAAAATGGTGTGGGACTAAGGCAAGGATGCCCTATGTCACCTATTTTGTTTGTGTTGTATTTGAGTGAAATGGAAAGAGCAATAGAAAGATTAGGAAGAGGGATAGAGATACCGTTAATAGGTAGTAAGGGAGTATATATTTTGTCAGGTCTTTTTTTTGCAGATGATATATTTTTGTGTGCAGAAAAAAGAGAAGATATGGAAGTTATGTTGAGGACATGTGCAAGGGTGGGTAAAGAGATGGGGATTAAATTTAGTGAAGAAAAATCAAATATAATGATGGTTAATACTGAGGAAAGAGAAGATGTAGAATTTTTATTGGGAGATATTAAGTTAAGTGTGGTGAATAGATATAGTTATTTGGGAATTATTTTAAGTAATCAGAAAAATTATTTGGATGAATGGGAGAAAAAATTGATAAATGAAGCAAAGAAAAGAAAGGGATTGATAAAGAAATTAACAGTATTTTCATATAATAAATATGATGTAGCTAGAATTATATGGAAAGGAGTTGCAGTAGCAGGGTTAACATATGGTAATGATGCATTATATGTTAGTAAAAAGATATTAGATTATTTAGAAAAAACTCAAAGGGAAGTAGGAAGACATGCATTGGATGCAGAAGTATGGACAGCAAGGGAGGCAATTCAAGGAGAAATGGGATGGTCAAGTTTTCATATGAGAGATGCAAAAAGTAAAATGAAAATGTTTGGTAGATTGCAGTTTATGGATAATAAAAGAATAGCTAAAATAGTATTTAATTGGGTTATGAGTAAAGGGCAGGTAACAAGATGGGTGAGAAAGGTAATGCGCTATGCAAAAGATTTGGATAAAGAATTTATATCAGTATATTTGTACAAAAGATGGGATGATTGTGTTAAGAGGATTATTGAGTGTTATAGTAGTAAGGAATGGGATAAAAGAATAAATTTATTAATAAAGACTAGGGAGTTAGAGAGATGGAGAAATAGTATGGAGAGTAAAAAGAGTTTAAATATATATAGAAATAAACAGAATATTAGGTGTGAGTTAATATATGATAATAGTAAGGAAAGTAGTTTATTGTTTAAGGCTCGAACGGGATCTTTAGCTACAAAAGAATATACATGTAAATGGAAAAATATGGGTGATTTATTTTGTAAATTATGTAAGGAAGGAATTGAAAATATTAGGCATTTGTTAATTGAATGTAAATGTTTGAAAACAGAAAGGGTACATATAATGAAGTTGTGGAAAAATAAATATGAAAAGAGTGATTATACAGAAAGTGAATTATTGGTTTTTATGCTAGGTTTGGGAAAAGATAAGGGGGATTTAGATATAAAGGTTATAGAGTTGACAAAAATTATGTTGTGGAAATGGGATAGAGCAGATTATGGGTAAATTTAGAGTGGGGAATGTAAAAGAAAGTGGCTAACAGGTTTATCTGGGCTTAATTGCTGAGATATTCTTGACTTCGTTTAAGGAGAAGCCATAATACATCACATCACATCACATCACATCACATCACCCGTGGTACCGAGTTCGAACATAGTTTATCGGTTCCACAATACAATCTACGGAATAACGCCTCTGATGCGACATAAGTAAACACTTCTTTAGGCACGGTGGTCAGGGAGATGCATGAGATTCATGGTTTTGTTTCCGAGTTTGCCAACAATCAAACGAATATTAATTAACATATATAATCGAGGAAATATGTATAATGGGCATCGAATAAATGAAAACTTAACTACAGACGTATAGTTAAAATTATTTATTTACGTATTTAATAAAAAAAAACATTATTAATGTTATTAATCATATTTTATATTCAGAGTTTCAATAGTTAATTGACAATTTTATTATATATAAAATACATTTATTTATAAAGAGCATTCATTTTTATGAAGGCGTAATCTAGCTACCTAAGGTTCTCGAAGGAGTATTTCTAATACGTGCTGTAGGGAATTTATACTTTGCACTGCAAGAGTCATCAGTAGCGGCGGACATACATTTATTTAATAAAAATATTTATTTTACGACTAAAGGCAAACATTTATTTGAGAGTGGATGATGAAGATAATGCCGAGGCGGAGTGATATAGAGAATGATAAACTAAATAAAGGAACACGTGGTACGCTTTAGAAGGACGATATAAAATGGCAGCACTGAAACTGCAATGCCGTGAATAAGTTTATAAGGGTTTCGGGTTGGTCTCTGCCTCGACCCGAAGAGGTAAGGTGTCACATGAGCATAACCAGGGACAAGCGGTCCGTGTCGCAATTTGCCAGCTGGCTGCGTGACGGTCGTCAAGCCCTGCAGGAACATTATCATGTCCACTTGTGTAGGACGACTGGGGTTAATTCAACCCTATAGAATCCGGAGTATTAACGGCGTGGAATAAGTCATCCTGGCTTCAAAATGTAACACATGTATAAGATCTAAAAGATTATGGTAATATTTAACTAGATTTCAAACTCGGCCCCCCATTATCAACATTGACTAAAAGAAAATTGGTGACTCTCAAAGAAATGAAATTTCCGTAATTATTCATTAAAATTTAATAATCAAAAATATCTAAAAGGGGAATTATTACAGCGAGTATGCCAGCTATTATGAAGTAGTAGACCCTGCATTACAATAACTGATTCTTTGAATGCGCGTTTTATTTACATGAAATTTAAGTTATTTATAAAGCAAATATTAATGACAATTTGACATGCATTCAATGTTCAAGCGATTATAAATTTAGATATAAAACTAAGACAATTATGAGAAGGTAATATTTCAATAATAATTATAAATAAAGTGTAGATTTGAGAAATACACACCTAAGAAGGATAGAGGGAGGTAAGCTAGATTAAGCGAGAAATTTACAGATTACATTAATTCTCAAATTTTAGTTTCACAAAATTACAATTTTAACAATCAGACGTTAGACAAATAGTAGGAGATGAGCTATAGCTTATTATTACTAGAGTACTCTATAATTTGGAATACACACACAGGTACCTGTTTGATAAGATGTTTTCTTCCATTTGTTTAATAGTAGATTGTTCGTGATTAGCAGTTTTCTTTCTTGTCTTTGGCATTTTATTGATTTTAACAGCAGCGGCTTTCTTGTTTATTTCAGGTAGCAGATCATTATGGTGTTTTTACGATGGGCAATGTGGAGTTCGGCATACGAGGGGCCATCTCCCGATGGAGAATAATCTCGGTGCTTACTCGGTCATACCTTGGCAATATCAATTTATTTTAAGATATTTTAGACTCTCCACTCGAGAGCAAAGCTAAAGTTCAAGTCCAAGTCTCCAGCAAGTCTAAGATGGCCTCCCTTTTTTATCTTGATCTTTTAATTTTTTTGTTGAGATATTTTTAGGTTTTCTTTGTCTTGCCCTCAGGATAATCAATGCTTTTGCTGGTTTTAATTAGAAAGGAATCTGCTGTGCTATTGTTTTTTTTTTTTTTACATTCGTTAATTACATTTTTTTGGAATTTTTCTATAATTAATTTATTATCTATCACTGACCGATGCTTTTAAATTTTCAAAGACAAAAAGGAATAAAATTATTTTAACTTTAATTAATTATTGCATCAGATTTTGTTAGAATTATTATTTAACGAAATTTAAACTAAACAATAAATACGAACTTTATAAATTAAAAATAAATGATTAATATTACACAAAATTTTATTTAGCTAAAGAAATCTAAATTATATTACTTTATCCGTATTTATTGCCTTTAATTTGAGATCGAAATGTGTGCGTGTTTATGTTGAATTCTACATATATTTATACATTTTTAATATTGTTACACACACAACTCGATACCAAAAGTTTAAATTTGGGTGGGATAGACCGGTCAGTGAGAGACGACAGAAAAGGTGAAACTTAAGATTCGAATACGAATCTTACTGTTTCAATATCATATCCAGGTATTGAGAGAAGTTTTAGAAAGGACAAATGAATATGAGTTGCCATTATGTTTTGGATTTGTAGATTATGAAAAGGCATTTGATTCTATAAACATTTCTTCAATGATTAAAGCATTGGATCATCAACATATAGATCCAGGATATTGTCATATTTTAAAGAATATTTATAAAAATACAACAACAACAATTAGATTACATAATGATACTGGGAAAGTCAACATTGAGAAAGGTGTAAGACAAGGTGACTCCATATATCCAACACTTTTTACAACAGTGTTGCAAGAAATATTTTGAGTATTAAAATGGGAAACTAAAGGAGTGAAAGTAAATGGAGATTATTTAAGTCATTTAGATTTTGCAGATGATATAGTTGTTTTTTAAAATAATGCTTCAGAGCTGCAGGAAATGTTGCAGGAGTTATCAGATGAAAGTAGGAAAGTAGGACTAAAGATAAATGTTAAAAAGACTAAAGTAATGTTTAATCGATTTGCTCAAAATATGAAAATAAAGATTGATTATGATGAATTAGACTTTGGTCAGATTATTAATACGGATGGAAACATAATGGATGAAATTAATCATAGAATTAAACTTGGTTGGAGTGCTTTTGGTAGAAATAACTTGATACTAAAAGGAAATATGCCTATGTGTTTGAAAAGGAAGGTTTTTAATAAATGTGTTTTACCAGTTCTTACTTATGGATCTGAGACTTGGACACTTAATAGAAGAGCAATACAGAGACTCCAGACCACTCAAAAAGTATGGAGAGATGCATGTTGGGAGTAACATGAAGAGATCAAAAATGCAATGTATGGGTAAGAGAACAAACAGGTGTTACTGACCTCATTGAAAAAATTAAAAGATGGAAGTGGAGTTGGGCTGGACATATTGCTAGAAGAGATGATAATAGATAGACAATTGAAATCTTAAACTGGTTTCTAAGAGATTGTAAAAGACCCAGAAAGAGACCACATGTGAGATGGATGGATGAAATAAGAAAGTATGCTGGGGTGATGTGGAGAAGAGAAGCTAAAGATCGGAGAAGATGGATTAAACTTGGAGAGACCTTCATCCTGCAGTGGATTGATAATGGTTGATGATGATGATAATTTAAGACCAATACTTGCTTGATATGTATGACATAATGATATGAACTAGCCAGTGAAGCATATAAACTCTTTGAAGACACTTTTAAGGGATTTTGGTATTACTGCAATGTGTATTCCTTTCGGTAAAAAAGCTGTTTATTCTCTGCAACAGCAAGGACAAGAGTTGCATTTTTGTATATAGAGATGTACATTAAAATGTTTAATTACTGAAAGATTTGAAGATGTTTCAGACTAAATAATATTGAACATTTTTTTGCTTTGCTTTATTTAACTAAAGTTAGGATCAGAGTCTATTTGGTTTCTGGTGTATTTTGCCTCTGATTAGCTGACAATTAAAAAAATTAACATATTTAATGGTTCAGTTAAATTATAGTTTGCATAATGCTACATTACTTTATGCATATAGAATTCTGAATTAGGTGTTTGAAATTTAGTTCATTTATATGGAGAGGATACTAGTTATCATCTTCATTAGTAACCACTAATAAATGAGAATGGCCTTTCTAATCATAAGGGAATTAAAAAAAAAAGATAAAAGAACAAGAAAAACAAAAAAATAAGAGTAATAAAAATACACTGGAAATGAATGTTGTTATGACTATATAAACCACTTTGCAAAACACAAATACATCCATATATAAAACATGGTGGACTATTATTTTCTTTACTCGATATTTTGTGATGATATCTTTTAATTTCTGCAGTAATTTTTTTTTCTGCAATAATTTGATACTTTGTCTAATTATACTTCTCCAATATATTCTATATTCAGCTATATCTTCTCAGAGAAAATAACTGATATTGCATTTCTTTAAAGTATATTTGAGATAATCTTTATAACATTTAATGGGGTTTGCCTCCCTCATAGAATTATGGTAACGTTCATCATACAATAATTTTAGAAAGTTTTGTATTGTTATTCATTTCACATGCTCAATTCAACAAAGGTGTGATTTTACAATCGGGAACTTATCATATTTATCAAGTTGAAGCATATATTGATTGGTCTTATGATATTGCTATTATATTTTTAAAGTTTAAAGAATGTTCTTAAATGAAATTTTTCTAACATCTTTATGTTAAATTGATATAGTGCCCAAGTCTTACTTCCGTACAGTAAATTAGATAAAATGACTGTATACCCAGATTTTTTTTGCAGTAATTATTTCATTATGATGTAATATTGCTATTTTTATCTTATTAAAAGCAGCCCCACATTGGAATCTGTACTGCACCTTAATATCTAAGTTCAAATTTTTTACTTCAAAAGGTAGCAAGATATGTAAATTGGCGAACTTGAGTTTTCTTGCCAATTACATTATGTTGAGATAATAAACACTTGTTTATGATCCGTTTGTCATTCCATTAAGTGATTTTAGCATACTATTATTAAAAAATTCTATAATTAGAGCACTTTGTTTTTGTAGCTTCCATATAAGTAAAGAAAACTTCACATTTGCAAGAAGTATATTTTTGTAATAATTCAGCAAATTATGAATGTCTGAAGATTTGTGTCACTCTCTATATAATTTATCTCTGAATAAAAATAACATTTAAAAAAAAGATACAATGAATGATGGGATTAACAAAATTTCAGTATTTCATGAATAAAGAAAACTTATGAAGTATTGAAATGGCCTTCCAATTGCTATGATAAACATATATGAGATTTTCACCAAATAATATCATATTAACATATTTTTAACATTAGTATTGGAGGCACTGTAATATAACATTTTTAATTTTTTTTATTTTTAACAATAATACTTCAATGATGTGGCAAGAAATTATCTGACAGAATTATTTTGTCAGTTCATGGTAAGGGACATTCGATCCACCTGAGTATATTGAAGGAATGACATTACTGAAAGATTGTGGACAAAAAAAAAATTACCACACGGATCGATGCGCTTCTCAATATTAATTATTGCATACAGGATTTTCATTTTTTCGGAGCAGTTAATCATTCATTTTGTAATTTGGAGATTCATACTAATGCAGTGAAAATGTGACAAAGAAAGAGAGATTGATATATATGGAGATAGATGATATCTGATAAGAGACCAGTTAATCTTGAGCTTTGTTTGTCTACTTTTTATTATTGCGCTTGGAAAGAGGGGTGTGTGTGTGAAATGTGGTGAATCTTGTGGTAAAATGTACGAACTGAAATATAGCTTTTACATTTTAGGATTTTTTAAAACTAAAGTATTACAAACAATGAAGAGTTAACTCCATTTACTTTTTTTTTAAATATTGCATATTTAAAGAAATAATATACATTTTAAAGTAAATTTTTTCTTTACTATTTATTTGTTAATAATTTTTATTTTTCGTTTATTGTTCACTTTGTTAAAATTATTATTTTTTTTTTAAAAGAAATTAAAATAGTTTAACATTTATCTTAGAATTTAAGTTGTCAGATTTAAATTGTGTAAGAAAAAAGAAAAATCTTAGTAAAGTTAAAAGCTCTTGGGTATTGGTGAGATGAGGTCATTCAAATGTTATTAAATTGCTTGGTTTCCTTAATAGAATCTATCTAGCATCCCTGGGCTGAAGATTACGTTTTATTTATCAAAAGGAAACATTAAAAAAATGTTGAATTTTTTCACCTCTTTATTCATTTTGTTGCAAGTCACTTTACAAAAATTAAAGTTCATTAATATTTATAAACATAGTTTTTCTCTGAAATAAGTCTTTTTTTTTTTTTTTAAATGAATCTTTTTTTTTTTATGTTGTTGAAAATTTGAAATCTAGTCATGTTGGTAATTTAATAGATTTTACAAAACCAGAATTTCACTAACCCCCACCCCCTATCTAAATAAAGACATTGTATAGAACAATCCATCCATAACGTAATGGCTTGCTGTAAAGCTAGAGAGATTAACTTCACCCTACTATCCAAATAAGTATTTTTAAACAATAGAAGAATAAAGATACAAGAGGGATAAACAAATTGAGGAAAATTTGAAAATTATTTTAAAAACAAATCTCAGCCATAATCATTTTTTTTTTTTATTCATTTGAGATTATCCAATAATGGATAATATTTCTGTAGTGTAATTTACACCACTCTCATGCAAGGTAGGGACTGGTTTCTATCCATTTTTTAAAACTCAGCCAATATGATAAAGAAGTTTTCTCCTTTACGGCCATCTAGTATAAGCTAAAGTAATCAGTGATTACTAGGCGTATAATTTTTATCACTAGTATTTGAATCACATTGTCAGACTGTTAGTCTTTATCAGTGGAGTGTGGAATAATTCAGCAACCACCTTTCAATTATTACAAAATTGAAATTTGGTCAGTCTAAGATTTAGTCCAGCAATTATACATTTTAGTACCTTTACTTCTACATTAACAGGAGGTATCCTATTCTTCTAAATAGAAATGTAATAAAATATCGCAAACACATCAAAATTCCGATCTAATGTCTACTCATCCAATATCCCCTGACTAGTTTCTAGTTTATGGCTTTCATCAGTAAGGATCATTGGATTTGAGACCCATGCATCTAGATCTTTAAATCTAATGCATACTTCCTGCAGCCAGCTGCCTTACCTTTTTAGTTAACTATAAAGTTTTAAGCACAAACTGAAAACAGTAATGTTTTCAATCCAAGCTAATTGAATACAATAGCAGCTTTCTACTTTACAGCTATTTACCAATGTTGATATAATTTCTATTCTTAATATTTGAATATCCCCATACTCAGACTAGTTTCCAGCTTTTGTCTTTATTAATAGGGTCTGGAATTCAATGTTGGAAGAAATTCATATATGCATTCAATTCCACTAGATGTTAGTAAATTATAGCTGCTTTTGTCTTGTCAATTAAACTAACCTAAGACATGTTAGTGATATTGTGTTACACTCCTAGCCAGAGGTGCCTAGTTTCTGAACTGGTTTTATATTTTTATAACTATTTGAGCAGCTTGACTTGGATTTAAAATTTTAGACTGATTTGAATTTCAAGTTTTAAGTTTGACAAGTAAAATGGAGTTAAAGGTAGTTGCTGAATATATATATATATATATGCATTCCTTCCAACGTTGAATCCCTGGTCTTATTGGTAAAAGCAAAAACTAGAAATGTCTGAGGATGTGACTTAAATTCTGATGGGTAGACCCATTTGGTAATCACTGATTATTCTAGCTTACACTAGATGACATAAAATAGACCTGCTTTTGATTTGTTTGTAAGGGTGGGTGTGTTAATGATATTTTAATTAGCCAGTATATATCAATATACCATTGATAAAATAATGAATTAGAAAGTTATAGAACTTTGTGTTATATCTGGTATACATTGAATCAATGCTTAAATTGAAGATGGAGGGTAATAAAAGATCATATATGTTTCATATATAATAATTTTAATTTAACATAAATTGATTCACAGATGTTTAAATAGCATAGAAATGTCTGTCAGTTAAATAGAGAAGGCTATCAGTTATAGTAATTTTTTTTTTTTTTTAAATAAAAAGATTAAACAGTGCATTTTATTATATTCACGTAATAGAGTACATTATAATCAATTAATCAATAGTATTCTGTCCCATTGCCTAGCTCCTCCATTCCATGTAAATCTTCCCATCTCTTATATCATCCAACAAGGCCAATCTTTTTTATCCTTTCCTCTTGTTTCAACTCACCATTTTCTCCAAAAGATCTTTCATTAAATTTTTCTTTCTTTTTAATACATGTCCAATCCAGTTCCTATTTTTTTCTCAATCAATCTTCTTTACTCATTTCAAAACTTCATTTGTCATTTTATTCACTGATTTTTTCCATCCTTTTTCATGATCACATGTCGAAGGCTTCCAATTTATTTTTTTCTCATTGCCCACATTTCACAACCATATAATAATACATTTCATATATAGTATTTAATTAATCTTTTCTTTAATTCTTTCTTCAAAAGTCCACAAAATATTTTGTTTCTCCTAGTAAGTGCCTTCTCTTGTAAATACTATTCTTTTAATTTCATTTTCATTTCTATTTTCATTCAACAAACTACCCAGATATCTAAATCCATTTACCTGTTGAATTATATTATCAGATATCAATTTGCATTCTTTTTGTATTTTTCTCTATCCATAAACACTTGGTCTTCTCAATATTAATCTTTATTTTATATTCCATTCATCTTTCCCCCAATTTATTCAACATATTCTGAAGAGTCTTTTCATTCTCAGTTATAAGAGCCATACCATCTGCAAATCTTATACATTTTATTACTCTACCTCCAGCATTTACTCTGTCACAATCTAAACATTTGACATATCTTATAAATAAATATTAAAAAGTACAGGTGACATATTGCATTCTTATCTAAGTCCTCTTTTTATATTCCACTTTATCAGTATCATTATTCTTCAATCATTGTCCAGTATACATATTCTCTCTTTCCAAAATATTCCTGTATTTTTTAAGGTCATAAGTTTATTCCAAATCTATAAAACACATATCAATTCCTTTATTTGTTTCAATAGATTTCTCTGCAATTATTCTAACAATACCAATAGCATCATTTGTAGTTTTTTCTCTCTGACAACCAAACTGTTCTTTTCCAGTATAATACTCTATCTTTTCATAAAATCTTCAATAAAACTTTAGAAACATGAGATGACAAACTTATTGTCCTGTACTTTTCATATTTACCAGCTTTCTTTTTTTAGCAATTGGAATCATTATAGTCCTCAAAAATTTTTTTAGGCCAAATTCCTCTATTATAAATATCAAATTACAAAGTCCAGCTGTTTCTATTGTAATTTCTCCCATTTCTTTCAAAAATTCTATAGGTATTATATCAAATCTGACAGCATTATCATTTTTCATTTGTTCAACTGACTTTATTACTTTATCTATCAATATGTCCATACCTTTATCATCTATTTCAACATTTTTATTTTCAGGTTCATAATTATTTGAGTTGTTTTCTTTTCTAAATAAACATTGAAGATATTATTTCCAGCTTTTAAATATATCATTGCTATTTATTAATTTCTTTTCATTCTTATCAACTATTTCACTTCTTAATCATTTCTTTTTTCCCCAAGTGACATTTCTAATTTTGTTAAATACCAGATCGTATCTTTTGATCTATTAAAGCACATCTGTCTCTCTACATTTTTGTTCCAACCATTTTTCTTTTGCTAAATTTTTTTCTCTTCTCAATTCATTGTTAACTTTTCTATACATTCTTTGCCTTTCCTCAGTATTGGCATCTATCTTCTTCATAAAAAGTTTACGAATTATAATGTTAAAATAATTGTATTTGTTAAAATAATATCTTTCTTAATACATCTTTACTCCACTTAGTGAGGACAATTGGTTCTCCAAAACTTATCATAAAGCAAGAAGATTATAATAGTTTTCTGTGGAGAAAAATTTAGCTCATTTCTGCAGATAAAAATTATACTCTGAATTGTGAATATTATTTTAATAAACAGCTTAATCTAGTATTTATTATAATTAAAAAAAAGCCCTAATGTACAATATATACATATATAAATTGTCTATGTGTGTTAGCTAGTATGTACTTAAAATATGTATGTATACAAGATAAAGCAACTTAAAGCTATGAAAAAAGAAAAAAAAAACATTTAGCCTAAAATTGTTTTTTGTTATAATCCATTCAGCACACATCATCTTCTAAGAGTCTATCATTGTCTTTTAAATCCTTTGATGATATTGGTTTTTTGGAGAAGGTACACTGGATATTGATGATTGAGGATCGCTAAAGAAAATGTTTCAAATTGTTCAAAAATGATGTTCATGATCTTGTGATATGAAATAGTTCCTCTAGTTTTTGATGGCCAGTTTCTTCTGTTCAGCTTGTTGATTTCTTTTCTTCATCCAGTTGCATTAATTCCTTATTAGTTAATTCTTTTATTTGTGATTGCAAAAACTCTTCAATGTTGTATTCATCAATTTCTTATTGGTGTCTCAATCCAAAATGGTGACAAAATGCTGTATTGGTTGCTGAAGTTAGTATATCTTGAAGGTTGCGGTGATTCTTTGGTTCATCTGTTGAAGAAGTGATACGGCGTTTGATGATATTAGTTGCTGATATGATTCTAGTTTAAAATGTATGTATCTATAAACTTAAATAAAAAAAATCAATATCATTAGAAAAAAAAGTGGAGTTTTACTGCAAATATACAGAAAAATGGACTGAGAAAGGGAGAGTAAGCTCACAGTACAATTTTTTTTGGTATTCTTCCACAAAATGGTTAATCATTGCACTGGGAAAAAACCCACATGGAAAGTTTAATTTTTTAAAAATTCATAGTGTTATATTGTTTATGTGAAATTATTCAGAATTAAAACAGCAATATTTAATAATATCACACTTAACTGTACTGTTATGACCATAAAGTCTTGTTATTTATCAACAGTGTAAGAGTAGCCAAATTATAGAGCTGTACATTAGCAAAACCTAATCATGCAGTTAGCTTAGAAAAAATAAAAATTTTGACATATTAAAAAAATAAATATGTGTCTAATGCATTCTGTATTTGCATATTATAATCAGTATTTGACTTTTTTTATAGTTTGCCCTATGCATATCTAAATAAACAGCACTTTACTTACAGATGCATGAGAATGTGGTCTTTTTTATGGAATTGGATATCATTTTATTATGCATGGTAGCCATTTTCTTGAAATGACCTAGCAATGTTTTGTATAATATATTATGTCGTAATGGCTGATATAGAGCAATTTAATTAAAAATTAAAAGCATGAAATTTTTTCAGTATATTTATATTGCATTTTTATCATCTCCCCCTTTTTTTTTTTTTTTTTACCAAAAATACATTTACGATAATAGCAGTTTTTTTTTCATGTGTCAAAGCATCATCCGGGAAGCAAACCTACAAACCCAGGGCAACTGCTTGTAAGGCAGCTGTGCTGACCACTCGACCACCAATGCTTGACTAGTAGCAGTTTTGATTTGATTGAAATTAACATTTGTAAAGGTTTTAATTTAAAATTGCTTGACTGGAATATTTTAACTAATTATCTATATAGTACATAATTTAAAATTAATTATTAATAATATATGAATAAAATTTATTTTTATTTTTAAGCTGAATGAAATTTGTATTTTTTGGTACTATAATTTTTCAAGTTTGTGGTGGTGTAGCCATTGTCTTGGATATGTCTGAAACAAACTACAAGATTATGATATAAATTCTGGAAAGTAAATATTATTTTTAACCTAGATTTAATAGTTTTTGATCATATAAAGTTAATTATTTATTACATAATTCATTAAATCATCCCTCCCTCCTTTTTATTGAAAATACTTTAGATTTACAATGTTAACACTTTTAATTTGACTGAGAAGTTTTAACTCAAAATTAGTAGATTGAATATTTTAGCTGATATAGTACACAATTTAAAATTAATAATGTAATATATGAGCAAAATTTATTTTTAGTTTTATGCTGAATGAAATTTGAATTTCTTTTTTTGGAACTGTATCTTTTTATGTTTGTGATAAGTCTGCTTTGGTTTGTATATGTCTGTAACAAATTATGTTATTGTGATTTACAATCAAGCAAATACTGTACAGTAAGTGATATTTTACACATATTTGATAACTTTTATCATATAAAGTTGATTATTAAGTGCATAGTATTTGAAATTGTTTTTTTTCAAAATAACATGCAATTATGGTAATTAAATTTTACATTTATAATGTTTGCGGCAAGCAAAATGCCATTAATAAGAATTTTAATTCATAAAAATAAATGAATGTATGGTTTTTAAGCTAATGCACACAATTTAAAGTATAATATGAATGCATTTGATTATTGTAAATCAAAATAGGCCTTTGATTATTTATTGTACAGAATGTGGGATATTTTTTTCTTTTATAGTCATTAAACTTTATTTTGGATAAGTCATTAAAAGATATATTGATTATTTTGCAAGGATACCGGATGAAAATAAGTTCTGTATATTAATCATATTTTAATTTTATTATCAAAATGTATAATAAATAAACTCTGCATTTACATTTTTAGCATTGATATAGAATCACTATCCTATTATATCACCAATCTTACAAAATGGTTAAAATAGTGCTTTTTAAAAAAAAATTCAATTCTTTTTTATAATCGTTATAGCGAATAATCGGTTGTAAATCAAAATAGTAGGTACACAGTAATGATGCTCATTTTGATGAATTTTCACATAAAGATCCTGTACTAAGTGAGGTATTAGTGTATATTAAATAGCGTCATTTATCTTTTTATTACAAATAATTAATTTAGAGCTCTTTTGACATTTTAATGTTATTTTCAAAACAGTTTTAAATGAAGTTATATATGTAATTGCAAATTTCAAAATTTATTGAAGTTGCTATCACATGTTTTATATTTTGAATATATAAGCATCATGCGATGCCTCTTAAATTATTTTTTTAAACGTTATTTCCATTTGTCACAAACTATATTGATATTATTAGAACAAAATGTGTAAATTTGGTCTTATAATCCAGGAGAAATAAATTATTAAGTAATCATTTTGGCTGTGTTAAACAAATTATTATGATGGGCCAATCTTATAACCAAAATATGACATTGTTTTATATTCAAAATAAATGGGATCAGAGCATATAATTTTGTGTATATTGTTAAACCATTTTTAAGGACATTAATTATCTTTAATATGACGATGTTATTAGACATATTTTAAAGCCCACTGGGCACATATTTCTATTAGATTTATTAATTTTTGGGATGTTTGGAAGTGAAATCATTTTCATTTGTCTTCAATGGATGCTGCCATTATACCCCCCCCCCTTTAAAATCTCTAATGCATATATGTAAAACTTTTCTGTTGTGCCAATTTATAAAAAGCCCTTGGTATATTTTTTCCATACTATATTTTTTCTATAAAAAAAAGAATCTAAAATTTTATATAATGAGTGTGCTAATAGTTCTTAACAAGCTCTTCTGAATATCCATATCTTCAGATCAGTTTCTGGCTCTGGCTGTGAGCACTAAAATATTCAGGTATTAGATTTAAAAATACTAGGTCAAGTCAAGCATTTATCTAACAGTTAACCATTAAGTAGAAAATTTGAAAATTTCAGACATCCATATATCTTCAAATCCAGCTATCTAACTTAAATAGCCATATGTGACTGAACTAAGTTCAGATACATTATATATTAATAGCTTTAGTAATATAAAATCACCAAAGCCTCAAGAGCAAAATTATAATTGAAGGAAATCATTAAGTCACATGATGTATGACTTGATTTCCTTGCAAATCTAAAATCTTATTTAGGTTTTGTGTTTAGAATAAGGGATTTTTAATCAATGTATTCTCTAATTTATAGAGATTTAACCCTCATTTTATAATTGATTTCTCTTAATTGATTGTCAAATCTAAATATTTAAGTTTAATAATTAATGGGAATTCTGTTCATTTTAAACTTGTTTTAAAATTTAATTAATTTAATATATTATTAATGATATGAAGATTCTTATACAAAAGTGTTATGGATTGAGAGTCTCTAAAATGTATTTTATGGTGAATTTGAGTCAAGTAAACCAATTAAACTTATACATTATAATGTTTTCTTGTTTTTACAATTTTGGGATATCTAGGATATTATAATTCTTTTAAACCTTAATGAAAATAGTGTTTTTTTTTAATAAAAAAAATATTGGCAATAATTTCATCATTTTATCAATTTTTGTTTCCTTTTGTAACAATTAAATATTAAATTAAAAGAATAATTTTAGAAATTCAATATTTAGATAGTAAAAAACAACTACTAAAAATAAAATCATCTTATGTTAATATTTTATACCAACTACTACAAAATAAAAATATTATATATTATTACAAAGCAAATAAAAAATATTTCCACTTGGAAAATAATATTTTTAGGAACAAATGGATAATGTTGTTACAGGAAGATCACCGAATGTATAAATTTGAATAAATTGCATCACCCAGCATAGTTAAATCCATATTTCCATTGTAGTCATAAAAAATCATGCACAAATGATATTTACTATACTTCTTATTAAAGTTTAAATGGTTGGGTCTTAATAATGTAAAAGCTTATCCTTTTGCATTGTACTTTTTTTTGAAAGCTCCTTTGGATTATATTTGCAGGACTTAATGATTACAACTTATGCTATATTGTATTTTCACAATTTTTACTTTATTTATTAGAAATATAAATTTACAAATGAAAAACATTCTTAAAAATAATATTTCATTGTTGCAAATATACAAAAAAGAGTAATAAACTGAAATACGCAATCAGAACCATATCCTTTTTCTCAATGGATGATTGCCACATCGCCAATAAAAACAGTTAATAGCAAAAAGAAAACAATGAAACTCTTTTCTAAAATTTAAAATTTTATTTACAATTATTAAAAAATGTAAAAAAAAGTTGCTATGGTGTTTATGAAGATATTCTTTTTTCAGACAATTGTAATTTCCTTTTTATTTTAAAGAAACATGACATGCTTTCATTGACAGAATACAGGTGGGGATTTAATGCAATTGAGCATTGCTATTATCAGAATAGTGAAGTTCTCTCAAAAGAAATTAAAAAAACAACATTACATGATATCAGACAATGGGTCAGAAATGTATGAATAAGCTTCTGTTCATAAATTGATTTATGTAGTCTTCACAAATTTCAATTTAAAAAAAATTTTTTTTTGAGTTAAAAATGATTCTCTTTCTTTATGAGAAGTAGTTAACGATGGTAATGATGATAACTATATTTAATTAAAGTTTATTTTTCTATATTTATCAGAACTATCATAATATTTAATGGGACATTGTTAGATTTTGTAAGTTAGGAGAAAAGATAAAGAGATAATTGTTTTAATAAGTGGTCGGACATTTTAATACAAAGATACAGATATTGGAAGCAGAAGTGGAATGGAAATCATTATAAATAAAAACGTATCTTAATTATTTATATCATGTTGTATAAGAATGTAATCCATGTTTATTTATTAAATATTGTGCAAGAAATTTTTCTTATCCGTTGTTTAGATTCGAATTTTTTTTTAGCCATTTTTGAAATAATAAACAGTCAATCATAGAGTATATGAGTTGAGAAGTTGCAATTTTTATTCTTGGAAGGGTTAAGAATTTTGTTCATGTCTTTTTGAGAGTATCGTATGATTCGCCTCTTTTAAACTGAATCTCTTCAAACAGCTCGGAGTCATGCGTGCAAGAGAGCTGCTTTTGGAAGATAATCTTTTTTAAGTTGCAAATTAAAAATGATTTTATTTCCAAATAGTTATATTTTTATAGAAACATCATGAACCTAATTTGCATGTAATGTTAGTTCAAATCGAATATGATACTTTTTATTTTAAACATTATTTCATTTTTTATAGATATATTAAACAACCTCCGTACTTCCCCGTTTCATTTTTTAAAAAATGGACTTCTAAATATAGATGTATAATTTTTGTAAAGATGAAATACACCGGAATTGATCTGTTTTATTCTAAAATATCATAATAGGTCTATAGACATTCTGTGAACATGCATCTTAATGTTCTAAGAGCTCATTAAAGTTTGTGATAATAGTTATAAATAGGTAGATGCTAGAATAAATTGTTGAGAGAATGAGAAGTAGCATGAACTATTACCGATGATGATCAAGAGTCATTGCTTAATCATAGCATTCTATTATCAAGCTACTCAATCTTCCTTCGAATAAGTTTTATTTTATATTAGCAAAAATATTGAGAATATATATATATATATTGTGCATATACATATGTCTACATACACAAGCGTATCTTTTATCATTATCTTTTCAGTTAGATATAGTAAGCTGCAACTCTTAGTCCTTTTTTAAATATTCAACTTATAAGCAATATGTTTTGTAAGTATCAACCTACCCCCCTTTTTTTTTTGGGTTTTTGAAAAAATTACCCTACTTTTTCTTTAAATAATTTTATCAAATTTTTTTTTTTTTTTTTATCTCCATCCATAACATTTATATAAATTTTTTTTTTTTTTTTTTTTTATTTTTTTTCTTTTTATTTGTACAAATAATTTTTTTTCTTCTTAAAAGTCTGTCCAATTACTATAGACCTATTTAACTTTAGTCAGAAGGTTCTTTTAAATTTCTTATGTATCTGCTTGTACCAGGAAATCGTGACCTTCTAGGTTTGGCCTGGTGTTCCAGGTGGTTGGTTTCTGGATCATGGCTGGTGTATTGATCACCCCTCCTTCTTTTAGGACTATATGACTCTCTATATCTAGTTTTTCATCCCAACCATTTTTATATGAGCCGACATTCATAACATTCATATTTTTTTTTTAGGGGTTTGAATCTCCTTTCCTTGTTTTCAAAACTTGGCCTTGTGCTGCCAAATGAAATAAGTAACTCAGCCATCCGTTCTATTGTTTTTCTTTCAGTCCCAATTAATAATTTCTTCCACATTATGTGGGAAATTGTGCCTTACTATTCGAATGATTTGCTGTTCTGATAGTGGGTTAACCGTTAGCAATTTTAACTTTGCCATGTGACAATGGAAAGATGGAGTGAAAGGTTCACCAGGTCATGATTTATCTTGCAACACCTTTTCTTGGTGCTCTTCACTACAGTAGCTTGCCAATAATGATTGCCTATACTCTCTGAATGTAGCTGTTTTTGTAAATAAGGGTTCCCACCAAAACTGTGCATTGCTTTGAAGATGACTACAAGCTATAGCAACTATTGTCTCTTCATTCAGCTGGATCAATGTGAAGTAGTGTTCCATGCTGCCATGGTGTTCCATTGGAACCTCTTCTATGTGCTCTGAAAATATTTTTATATTTAAAAATTGATTTACCATATGTGAATTATTTAAATGCGCATATATACTTGCGCTTTTCTTTTCCCTGTTGTCAATATTTACTTTCTTGGTTTCAAATTTAGCCTTATATTCCTTGCCTTTTAACTGTACTACTTCTATTTTTTTTGCTAGCTTACTTATATCTGTTCTTTCTATTACCTTCTAGTATTATTTCCATTTCCCTCTTCCTGTTTGTTTTCTATTTTATCTGCTAACTTACTTATATCTGTTCTTATATTTTCTATTGTTTGATCTTCTTGTGCTATCATCATTTCCCTGTATCCATTGTTCTAATTCTTTTTTGAACATTTCTTCCTGTCTCTTTAACTTTTCCTCAAACAAGCTGATTATTTCCTTTACTTCTATGATATTGTTTTCTATATTCTCGATGACTTCCTGTTTTTCATTAAGTATATTTACTTCTTTATTTTAAGCCTCCATTTTTGTTTTCACTCTAGTAGTTTTTTAATTTTTATTACTTTATTAGTTCTTTTATAATATTTTTTATTTTTAAATAATTTAAAGCAAATGAAGTGTTTGAATAACCTCCAAATCCCCTTAGTCCTCTTTAATTCCCTCCTGACTACCAACAATCCCCAATACAAATTTATATATTTCTCTGGCTGATTTTTTCTCCTCTCTCCTTTTTATTTACATTTCATACTTATATATATAATATTATTATTTTTGCTTGCCTTGGTCTATTTCTCTTCTCACACTGCTCACTGATTTCAACTTTCATTACTATGCAATTTGGTGTTTATTTGAAATTTTAATTTCCAACTTTTTAATTTTAATTGTGCTGGGCCAATTTTGGCACCTTGGCACTCATGTTGGATGGTATTTGTACCGGATTCTGCCATCCTCTGCCTAAACACTTTAATCCTTGATTATATTTTCTATATGTGATTACCTTTTCTTCTTTAACACCTGTGGCAATGGATAGTAAATTCGAGCAGAGGGATAGATTACCATTGATAGTTTAACCATCAATGATACATATGTCCAGAAGCACAACCATGATTATATTTCCTGACTATAGCATCCCTCCATACTGCTGGCCAAAAACCTGCCACTCAAAGCACTTTATTTGATTTGAGAATCCATCTCAGGCACTAGCCAGTCATACGTATGATATATATAGCCAACATGCCTGGATGACAGGCACATGAACCCAGCACTTGACATATACTTAGTATAGCTAACACTCTTGATCAGGGGACCCAGTACAGTACTACTTGGTGACACAGTTAAAAAGAGAGAGTATAGACCAAGCAACATTTAAGCAAACATTTTTTATTCATACGCACACAAATTTTAAATAAATCTAACAATACAATTAAATGCAGAACATAAATAAATATGTAAGTTCACATTAATTGTTAGAAAAGCAATAATACTAATTAATGTCCATAGTGGTTCATTGTGAGAAAAATATATGTCTAGATATTTATGGTTGAAAAAGTATATTTACCTAGGTTTTTCATGAGAACAAGATGACACTTTCTATTGGTTTTGATTTCCAACCATTTGGCCTTTTGGTCTCCATCAATGGCTTCATGGCTTTCTTTTCATTTTTGGATGGACAATGGGAGAGAATGTGTAGCAGCATCTATATTATGAGCTGAGGACTCAGGGCATGAAGCACAGCTGAACACTTAGGGTTTTCTAGCAACACGTTACTTTTGCGGCTCTTTCATTTATATTTTTTGCAGCAATAAGGACTATGAGGGTCATTTTAACTATGCCCTCAGTGATGAATGGATTGATGAACTGGTGAACTGGAATTACTGACACTGCTGCAACTTTGGACAATTTTTGAAAAAAAAAATTGAACTTTCAACAACTGCTGGATATCTTATTAACAATAGACAACTGCTCTTTTTATACCTGACTCTGTCATTGTTTATTTTTTTAATCATAACTTTAATCTAGTTTAATTAATTTTTACATTTTATTTATCTAATCTTATTAGATTCATCTAACATTTTATCAGCCAGGAATCTTTCAAAATTAATTTCATTCCTACCGATGAGATAGTTTACAAAAGTTTCTTTTAATTTAATTTTATTTTGCATTGATTTGTTTTTAAATATTTATTCTTTTTTTCTTTTTAATTTATAAAAATTAAGAGAGCAAGTTTTAAATATTTATTTCTCCTCATTCTTTTTTCCCACCCTATTTTTACTAAAACAGTTTTATTCTAAAAGAATGACGCAATCTTTCATTTTTTTTCAAAATTATATTTTAAAATCTACTTATAAATATATTTTTCTTGTTTTTCTCTCATATTTTCCTTCTTTGACTTATTAATTTATTTCAACACATGTAATGCAGATATGTGTGTTTTATACATATATCTTGCTAGTGTTACAGGACATATATGTCTTAAATATAGGTAAAAATAAATCATAACTCCAAAATTCTAAAACTTCTAGCCTTAATGCATTAGTGGTGAAAACTGCATCATATTATGATTTTATTATGTTTAATGCATTGACACTCACAGGACTATGTTACACTTACTGAAACTATGGTTTATTTGGACTTTTATTAAGTATAACACATATGAAAATTATTTTATACTTCATTATTGCTGGTCCTTGAAATTATCTGACACTTTTAAATTGATATTAAAATAACTTTGATAAAAATTAAAGCAGAACTATGTTATTAACATTGGCCAATCTCGAATGAATATGCCCAGTACAACTGTATGAGAATAATATATTGATTGGTCTTATGATCGTGCTATTATATTTTTAGAATTTTATTGAGCAATCTTAAATGATTTTTTAATGCTTTAATTCTATTACTTCAATAAGGATTTTCAAGTATTCATTCCATCAGTTAATGATGTGAAATATCAGTTTTATGTGCAGTTAATGTTATTGCAATACTTATATTAGGATGATAAAATATCCTATCTTGGTTAAAGCAATAGCAGCACATTGGTGTTTGTATTGCATCCCAACATCTAAGTCCATCTTTCTATTTTAAAAAAATAGCAAAATATTTAAAATGGTAAATTCAAACTAAAAATTGCTGAGGGTATATATATTTTTATTACTTGATGAAAAGAGATTTGAATTTTTGAATATTAATTACTAAACCAAAGTCCTTATACATTGCATTCTCAGTAATTTGTAAATTATCTTTTGAATTGGCACGGATTGCACAATTTATTGTTTTAATTTTTAAACAATTCAAATTAAAAATTCAACCATCAAGCTTGTAATTCATCTTGATCCCTGATTCATAAAGTCATCTACAAATTGTTCCAAGAACCATTTCCATATAAATCAAAAGCAAAATGGAAGCTAAGACCCATACTTGTTTAACACCAGTTTTCATTTTAAATGGCCGAGGTTTTGTTTGTGGTAATAAAATTTCTTATTTCATCATGTAGAAGCTATATAATAGAGATAAACTTTGGTGGATAACCACCTACATTCAAACAGTGCCACAGACCTTTCAGTTAATTTATTTAAACATCTTGACTAAATTAATAAAAGTGATACATAAAATCATTCCTTTATTTCTAAAACTTTTCCTGGATTTGTCTAATAAAAAACCAGATGTATGTAGTGGGTTTTGATTCTCTAAAACTGCATTGAGTCTTTGGTAATAATCATTCGTATATGATTTGGAAAAACCTTATTTAATAAAATTCATGATAATCACTATAGTCATGTCTATTTTATTTTTAAAGATAGGAATAATAAAAAGTGTCATTAAGATCATATTCCTTAAAAATTCCAATATTTTAAAACATTTGAGTATTTCACGAGGACTTGTAGCCTTTACATTTTTAAGGTCACCAGGAGTTGTTTCCAATGTCCTTAAGAACGATATAAAATTTTGAAGAATCCTTATTGTATTTAATTGCAATTAAACGAATTTTTAGAATTATAATAAATTAACTCAGTTTTCTTAAAAGTGATTTTTTTTGTCTTTATTTAAAAATAGTTTATATTAAGCATTATGACTATTAATTTTTTTATATTTTATTTTTTTTGTATTAAATTTGACAAAACAAAAGGTTTATTGTTTTTGGCTTTTGTGTGGCTAATAAATAACATTCAGTTAGAAAAAAAAAAAAAAAAAAATTATATATTTAAAAAAAAAAAAAATCATAGAAGAGTGGTGGTGAAAATTTATTATTTTATGTTAATTCTGAATTGCTTATTTGCATGAAGAAAAAAACAACAATTACAGTCATTTTTAATGGAATTATGAATTTAGCGAAAAAAATTATAACTGCAATTTGGATTTTCTTAAATTTCCAGATTTCTCTCCTAAGAAAGGTAATACATTTTTTTTATGAAAGTAATGTATGTATGTGTGTGTAATATTTAAATGTATTATTCTATATTTGGATATTTATTCTTTAATCTTATACTTAAATTTATACGGAGTTTTACTGAGCTCAATTTTTTTTTTAATGTTTTATATCTTATATCATTTTCTTCTGTATTTTTATTTTTAACCGTTTAACTTAATTGAATTACCTATTTTTATAAAGATTTGTATGGGAAGAAGTTTTAATATACAGTTTAGTCAAACTTTTGTCCTAATAGGATTACAATTGGGTAGCCCCCTCCTGCCATAATTTATACTGTATAAACAATTAAAAAATAGTAGAATACCTTAATTATTTAAGAGTTTATAAGAAATTGAAGCATCTGAAGTATGTGAACTGGAATTGATCCAGAGTCTGATATTCTACCATTGCAGGTTTAAACATATTGGTCATACTTTTTGCATGTTCTTCAATAATTGTGATTGTAAACTACATATATGCCACTTTTAGGGATATTATTTAATTATCTCATGATTTAAATATCTCTTTGAAAGATTGCTTTGCTAGTAATTTATTTTCTTTTACTGTGCTCTTACTTCATTTATTAATCCAACCTTTAAAACAGAATTGTACATAAAATGTTTCTGGCTGCAGAAAGGAGTTTGCTGTTAACTGAAAGGATACCCTTTGATTCCTCTTTGAAACCTTAAAGGAACTCAACAGGGCAAATTCCTAATGTTCATTCTATATGTTTTTGTTGTTGCAGCTGTTATTACTATGTGATTATTCATATAATATATGAATATGGATGGATTGTTCACTAACATGTATCAGTTAGCACGATGAATTTATTGGCTTTTTATTAAGACCAAATAAAATCCTGGTTTTTATTCTGAATCACTTGATACTTTTTAACTCAAATATCAGTTGAGTTTTTATTTTTTGAAGATATAATAAATATGGATGTGAATGAAGTTTTTTTTTTTCTAATAGATATTTACAATCATGACATATAAAACTAAATTATGATCCTTAGACCCAGGAGTCTATAAAGTCATCAGCAAAGTAGCAGTTGGCAGTTGAAGGGAGCAGATGCATACCAATAATTTATTTAGCAATTTAAACGGCAGATCACTTTCAAGTGAAGGAAGATTGCAAGAATCGGAAGAAGGACTGTCTAATATTAAATGGGAAATTAGTGGATTTTGAGAAGTTAGAAGAAAAATTGAAGAGACAATTGATTTAAAAAGTGGACATGTATTATACTGCAGTGGCACAAACATTGATAGTGCAAGTAGAATATAATTCATTATAAATAAAAAGTGGGAAAACAGCATTGTGGAGATTTATGGTATATCAGACAGAGTGGCAAGATTAGTTTCAAATTAATGGAAAATATTGTGGAGATAATTCAGGTTTATGCCCAGCAAGTTCTCAGTCTGATGAAGAAGTAGATAATTTTTATATGGATGTACAAAAGACTTTTAATCAGATCAAACAACATTTAACAATTCTTATGAGAGACTAAGGCTAGTAAAATTGGTAAACAAATGAAAGAAGAAAATGCTGTAAGTAAATTTGGTTATGGTAATAGAAATGAGAAAGGATATAGATTTGTGAAGTTTTCAGAAAAAGAAAAAATTTATATTATGAATTTTTTTTTGAGAAAAATGCTAAATGGAAATGGACAGGGAAGCATCCAAATAAAGACGCAGTAGAATTTGTTTATATTTCAACTAATTGAAAACTTGTATTTCAAGATTGTAATGTTCTTAATAAATTCAACACAAGAAGTAATCATTGATTATTTTAAGATACATGTTATTGCAAAACTAGAGAGATATAGATTATTAAGAAAAGCAGTATTTTACTGTTGATATTCTTAATCTTCAGAAACATTTCAATGAATTTAAGTTAGTGCTATGTATATAAAATATACATTTAATTTAAAAAAGTGTATAACTTTAAAATGTTAAAATAATTTTTTTTTTTTTTCATATGTCATAGCATCGGCCGGGACGCGAACCCACAACCGTCTGCAACCAACTACTTGCTTGCATGGCGGCTGCGATACCTCTCGGCTAACAACTCAAGACATGTTAAAATAATTTTAATCTGTCAAATTAAAAATTTCCTCAGAGAATTAAAGTTACACATTTTATCTGATAAAGAAAAAAAACTAATTACATCCGTAATTGGATTTTTTCTAATTAAAAATATTCTTTGGAATTTAGAAAATTTATTAATTAATTACATACTTTAGAGAATAATAGCAGCTCATACTATAAATACTCTCAAAAATCTAAATTAGTAAGAGTCAGATGTAAGTTCAAGAGCCAAGAAGAAGGCAACAGAATACATCCAGCAGAAGAGCTAAGTAGCCTAATGGGAATAGAAGAGCCAAGGAAGAAGGCAACACGATACTTCCAACAGAAGAATCAAAACCCCAGTGCAGTGTCTTACCAAAGGTCCAAATGGAAGTCTCAGAGAATTAAAAGGTTGTAAGAACCTCTGTATTATTTATTTTTATTATTTGATTGCTGGAATAACCTCTCAACCACTTGTCACAGCAACTTATTATACAACAATTGGCACAGTTGACAAACTATTAAGCTATCTGGAATTATTTAAACATTGGGAAAAATAGTAATCAAAACTATGTAAATTATTAAATGAATCCGTTACTAATCTAAATTACGGCATAGGTTAATATTGCAGAATTTGACATGCATAGAGATCAGAATGGCCTTTCTATTCAAGCCATATAGAAAATCACTTTTTAAAGGATGAATAAAAATTGCCACTTTGTTATAGTTTGCAAATCTAGACATAATCCGAATAGCAAATTTTCTAAACAATTTTAAAAAAATTGAAGATTTGCAATATTCAGAAATATCTCCATTTTCAGAATTCTAGACAAAATAGAGACAATTGCAAATTCAATATTGCATTACAAGAAGTAGCGAAAGACTGATTTTGGAAATTATTTAGAAGAACTGCTACAAAACTTTTTGTGGGGCATGTCTGTTAGGAGGCTCCAAGAACAGCTATTGACAGTCAATTACTTCACATACAAAACAGTGATCAAAATGGGTCCTACCCATGAAGCACCTATGGAACAATGAAAACAGTTTCAGATTACAACATTAGCAGAATAATGTCAACTAAACATTGTTAAATCAAATAAAGCACACAAAAATGAAGAAATCAATTGTTACAGGTGCAGAAAGTTCAGACACTTAGGTAGAACAGTGTAAATGGAAAAATGAAAAAAATTGCTGAAAATAGGTCACTTGGGAAGTATGTAAAAATAACTAAAATGAGGGGAAAAAATTTAAATTCAACAAACTAGTTACTGGAAATAACCAATAAGAGAAATTAAAAATGCGAAAACCATAAAATAATGATCAAATAATGCTAGCAGTTAAAATATTCAACCAATCTGTTGCTATGGAAATTGACAGCAGTTCTGGAATATTCTTAATGGCATGTAAAGATTGGAAGGCAATATTGCAATTTCACAATCAAACTATTAATTTAGAAAAATAAAACTGATAGCAAAAGACATAAACACAAGGACATTGAAATAGTTGGTAATGTTATTGTTGTTGTACAAACAAATGATAAAATTGCCATTCTTCTATATACATTATTGGGGGTGGGGGTGGGGGTGAACTCTACAATTGGAAGAAACTGGGTTAAGGGAATTAAAATAACTATTGTAAAAAAAAAAATGATCGAAAAAGAAATATGCAATTCATTTCCATCATTGTTTTTAAAAAAAAAACTAGGGGAAATCAGAACAAAAACAATTGAGATACAACTGAAAGATAATACAAAATCTATGCTGTGTAAACCACAGAAAATACCATATGCGCAATAAGCAAAACTGGCCGGTATACTGGAAGAATTAACAAATAAAGAGTTATTAATACCCATCGAAAATTCGTAATAGGATGCACCTATAATAATCATTACTAAACTGGGCAGTAGTATAAGTATTTATGGTAATTACCATATAACAGTTAACCCAGCTCTAAATAAAAGTAATTATTTAGTATCAAATGTGCAAGAAGTTTTAGTCACACTTGAGCTATTCACTATGCAAAATTAGATCTCAATGTCGCATTCCACCAAATACTGATAACAGAAAAGTCAGCAGAGATTTTAACCCTGACTATATCTTTTGTCCTATTCAAATACAATCGACTGCCATTCGGGATTTCTATCACACCAAATAATTTTCAATCAAATATAGACCAATTACTCTGAGGGGTAGATGGATTATATCTTAGTTTGATATTTTTATAATGACCAACTCAATGAGAGAATTTCAAAGTAAGGTTCATGAGGTTTGTGATAAGCTTGCAAAATTAGGAGCCAGATTAAATGAAAAAAAAGTGTATCTGGAATATTTCAGAAATTAAATGTCTAGACATATAATATCCAGTAATGGTAAAAATATTTGTAATATATAAATTGAAAGATCTGTTATATCTGTTAGTTATATGTCTTTAAATTAACATTAGTAATTTACAAACTCAAGAGTCTATTATTGTAATAGAGAAACTCAAGGTGTTGTTTCTTGTAATTACTTATTCTTGAATGTTCTGATAAATATATGAATGAATTTTACTTATTCTTGAATGTTCTGATAAATATATGAATGAATTCATGGTGCTATTTTTCCTCTGGTTATATTCTTGTAAAATAAATCTTTTTAACGATTATAATCATCTTTATAGATGTCTGATAATCATGTAATTAGTGATAAACATCAATATGCAAAACTCTTTCTAAGGACTTAATGTTGATTCTAGTAAATAAATGCTAGAAATTTTAAAAGTGTGATTAAAACATATTATTCATTTTAAAACACTTGTTCTCTTAACATTATAGAATAATACTTCCAGTGGTTAATTGATTGATTGCATTATCATGGCTTGTTGTTTCTGAATTTTTCTTCACCTCAGACATATCTCCAGTTATTTGAAATGGTATTTTTCTGAAGGTTTGTGATGATGGTGTTTTAGTTGTATGTTGGACTATTTTCATCATCTAATATGAGTATTGAATGTCTTTAGAATAATTTAACACCTCTAGAAACTAACAGTTGAATGTATTTGGAATATTTAAGCAAAGTTAAATTTTTCTAAAGACATTCAATAGTAACATTAGATGATGGAAATACTCCAATATATAAATACAATTTGAAATGGTAATTTGCACAATGACAGATAGAAAATTGGGAGGGACCAAATGAGTTTTTCTTTCTTTTATGCAGATCAATCACTTATACAGACTTCTTCTGACTTGAAATCAATTTGAATGCAAGCTATTTCTAACTATGAAGCTGAAAACTGTTTTTAAAAAATTAAAGTTTATTTTATTTCGTTTTATATTAACAGTTTAAAAATACATATGGAAATTTTATAATTTAGACTTTGTAAGTTTTTAAAACAATACATTAATTTAATTACATTTGATAATTAGAAAAAAAAAAAATATAGGAAAGGTAGAAAACAACTTTAATTAAACTTTCAAGTCAATTAATCTTTATAATGTATTTTCTACAACTTTTAAATAAATTTTATATAATTAATTAAAAGTAGTAATGTCAAAATAATTTTTTTATAGTTACAGTCACTCTGAATATTTATTAAATTTGAAATTAAAATCATATTTTAATATCATATTTGCAATCTACTGCTTTTTTGCACGTATACATTCATCTATCTTATTTATACACATACAGAGAATTATTTGAATGTTAATTCCAATATTTTTCCCTCAGTCATTGAACTTATTTGTCTATATAATTAATAATTTCATTTATGTAATGAGAGAGATTTGAACTCAGGATTTTTAAGTTTATTCATCCTCCACTCCATCTCAATCTTTACACAAACCACACATGCGACAAAGATACACGATCCCCAATATAGGTATTTCGTGCAGAACTAGCACTCATCAGTTGGACCAGTTTATAATCTCCTACACATACACAATCAGTGCTTGGTTTATATTAAAATAGAAATTCCTCAAACTTTAAAAGACAGGCTTTAATCTTTTTACCCTTCCTACTATTCAACTATCCATTTCATTGAAAAACCAATGACGGAATGCTCAAAGCCCTTCAGTATAAGCAGATTACATATTGCCGTAGAATTTCAGTTATATACTTTTTCCAGCTTAACATTACAAATAAACTTGTAGTTTTACTGCATATTATTTACTATTCAGAATCTCTTTTTTTAAAAATTATTATTAATGGTTATAATTTTTTTACATCTAAATTTAAGTATTGTAATAACATGCACATACTGATTATATCAAGGGAGATAAAATAAACATACATTATTTCTATGATGATAAAGATCCTTAGTATAATAGAGTTACACCTGCTTGCTATTTCTAAGATATATATATATATATTTATCTGGGCTAAGTAAATTTTCATTTCATTGACCCATTGCAATCTAGAAAATTATCTACCATGGATCATTAAATGGGTATCTTCCTAGTCTTAGTCTGAGGGTAAAACCCAAGGGGGCAGGGTGTATTGACACCATTACCTCCTGGTAAGCTTAGTGTGTAATGTTTCTTTTTGAAGGACTATAGGAAATGTAGTAAGGTAGTGAAAGATTGTTTTACTTTTGGCATCTGGTGATGATATATAAGACGCTTTTTCTTTTTGATTGCTATGAGTAATTTCAAATTTCTTCATCCCTACTTTGGGCATTATGAATTATTAAAGTATAACAAATATAATATTAATAGAGAATTTGTGGGAGATCTTTTATATATCATTTCCCTAAAAAGAAATAAATTCTTTAATGATGTCCAATCTCATTTTAATAAAAGCTATTCTATTCCACTCCTGTCCTCATATTCCTCAATTTTGTTATTAACATCTAAAATAAATAAATCAAAGTCTTATTATTGCAGTGCGTGTTCATCCCGTCATAAGCTATTACTGTGATGCATGTTGGTGATCATTTTGAAACTTTTGTAAGTAATCGGTCTGCCCTTACGAAACTATGTTTTGTAAAACATTATAACTATTTTTGTAATAACTTTTTTTAATATTTTAAAAATCATTACATCCCATCAATATATATATATGTAATTATTTTAAAAATTCTATTTTTTATATGTTTTCAACTATATTGTAAGATTTTATATAACTTTCCCATAGAGTTATCTAAGTTGAAGATAGTTTTTATTATTAGATTGAGTTCTTTCAAGATTTCAAATATGAAATTTAGAAAAAAATGCAAAGGGGGGGGGGTACTTCATTTTGTAAAATAAAATGATTGATTTTTCAAAGTTTCTTATTTTCAATTCTCACTTTCTTCTGTAGAATTATTTTCAATGTAATAGCTTATATATATAAAGTAAGGTAACAATGAGTTTTGACAGTTTTTTAATAACTTAGTAATGCAAGTATTATGCGTGTATATAATAACGAAAAATATATAATTACTGGTCAATTAAACATCATTGGTTTAATTCTCACCTGGACTGTTTTTTATTTTCACTATTTTACCAACCAAAAAAGACTTGTGGATATTTTTTTGTTGTTATATGTATATATGTGTATAAAGGAATTGAATAAAATAATAAGAAACCCAAGTCAAATTAATTTTCTGTTTCTGACATTGTATAAGATTAGAAATGAAAATGTATTTTCTATAACATTTTTTCTTTTATAAATATAATCTTTTTTTTTTTTCCATAGATAGAATTGTAATTTAGAAATGATAATGACTATCACACTTAAAGTTTTTACCAATTTCATAAGGCTGTGAGGAAATATCCAAGGAGAATAAGCATTTCAATATTCTTTTCAAGGATGATGATTATATTCCTTAATGATGGTAGAAGAGACTTGATAATAGTAACTGCAGTCAGAAGTCATAACTATAAGATTTATAGAGTAAACAATTATAAGTCATTGCATATATCATCTATCAAAACAATGCATTATGAGTTTCACAAGCAAATACATGCTTTTGTGTTCCCTTCAAAGCCCCTGATAATTAATAGGAATGCTAACACGTGGGATATTAATGTGGTCATGAGCGTAAGAAATATACTATCCATTATTGGATATATGACAAATCAAAACAATCATTTAAACTTTTTTCAGTTACTAGACATTTTCCTCTTAACTGTGAAATACAGTGGTGAAAGCATCGCGATTTGGATATTTTCTTGATATAATTACTACTTTATTTGGTTGTGTCAATACTGCAGGCTATTTGAACATTTTGAGGATTAAATTTATCTTTGTGCAAAATATTATTTTCACATAACTTTGTCATCTTCCATGATGACAGTTTTTAATTCATACAGCACATATTAGCAAATATTAAGTAATATAAGGTTTAAATCAAAATTTCACGTGATCACCCGATTTCAAGATTGCTGAACTTTTCAGGACCAAGTGGTAGACTCTTCCACAGACGTTTATTGTCTTTTCTCTATGAGGACGACTTAATATTCATATAGGTATTGTTTACATAATATTATTCTATCTTGCATAGAATACAAGCAGTTCTTGAGTAAATGTTTACTCTAAATTATATTAATAAAGACATTAGAAATGTAGTTTGTTTTGTCAACCATATATATATGTTTAATAGTATTAAAAATTTATAAATAGTTAATTTTTTTACTTACAGTTTTTAATTTTTTTATATTCATTTTTTTTTTAAAGTCTCATTTAAATTTTTATTTTGCCTAATTCATTTTTATTATATATATAGTAAAATTATTACATATGTATAGTGTTTTTTAAATGTAGTATAAGTATTAATTTGGGATAAGTACTGCTTTTGACTTTCAAAAGAAATTTGAATCTTTTAATCAGTTTATACAACTTCTTTTTCTATTGAGTTCAAGACAGTTTCAAATTTCACAGCTGCCCTTTACTTTTGGTGTTGGGAGTCTTGTTTCAAAAGCAATATAGTACTTAGATTTTATATCTTATTACTAGTGAATATATATATACATTTTCATTTCAAATAAATTTTTTTATCTGTGATGTAGATGATTGATATATAAAGATATTTAATACAGTTTTTAAAAAGATAAATTTGTTCAGTATTATTCAATTAACAGCTTTGATAAATTTTAAATTATTAATTTAAAATAATTATACTTTTTTAATTAATAAGTCATATTTTTTATATTGTAATCATCTTTACATTATTTTACGTATTGAAATATTCAAGTTATTGCTATCCATTTGCTTTCATCCACATGAAGAAAACCGTTGAGCTTTCTTGAGACTATTTATTGTTATATAAATAACTTACTTGACCATAACCATTTTAGATTGTTCTGAATAATGATGTTTGAATAATTTGAAGATTTAAGAGTGATAAATCTATTTTGAGTGGCACTTTTCTAAAGCATGAATTCATGGTCAGGGGTTTGGGGAAGGCGTTTCTGACAGAGATATTTTAAATGCTTTCTCTGGCTAAGCATTTAAGCTTATTGAGGAATTGGCAGTCCTCATTGTTTATAACTTACAAGTTTAAGAGAATAGGGTCATCTATTATTTTGACTATTTATACTCTCTGCCTTAAGTCTTATGCAATATTATATTGCTAAGACTACTAATATATGGTATGGCTGAAGATCTATCAGCCCCATATAACTATTTGAGTTGGATAGCTGGGTTTGAAGACATGTAAATGTCTGAAAATTTCAGATTTTCCACTCAATAGATAACTTTTACTTAAATGCTGGCTTTCGGTTGGTATTTTTAGATCTAGTGTCTGAACCTACCCTGACACCTCTCTGAGGAGTGCCAAAGCACGAAACCATGGTCAGGGGTTTGGGGAAGAGGTTCCTGACAGAGATATTTTAAATGCTTTCTCTGGGTAAGCATTTATCACAAAGCTTGTTGAGGAATTGGCAATCCTCATTGTTTATAACTTACAAGCTTAAGAGAATAGGGTCATATGATCTATGATTTTTATTTTGAATATATGCATTATTATTTAAAAACATATAGTTAACTTTTATTTATGTTTTCATTCTGTCTTAGGAGATATGCCTTGTGTGATTTGGCACAGTGGTAGAATGTCCATCTTAGGATCAGGAGTTCCCGGAATCAATTCTGGCTTTTTGCAGTTCTGGAGCTCAAACTTCTTATGAACTTACAAGCAATAAAGCTATATGGGTTTTTTTTTTAATAGGATATATGTAGATATTTTATGAGATGAATTTTATATATATGATATATATTTATAAACAAAATAAATTAAATACTTTTTGTATCATGGGCCAAATAAATTTATGTATATATTTTGCTTTGGCACTCAAGCCAGAGTTTTGTAAATTATAGAGGAAATGGGGGTTAGATCAAAAATCCAGATTGAAATCCTAAATTATTTGCATTAGATCTAGCAAAAGTATTTCTGTCTATCATTATTATTATATCTCAACTTACTTTCAACTAATGGATTAGTCCAAACAAGCATTTCTTCTCCATAATGGTCCAACAAACTTTTTTATTTAATTATCTTATCCAAATAGAGTCCTAATAAGAAAAGGTATGCCATCTTTTTTTTGCCAGCTTAGAATTTCTCAAGTTCATTGATTAACTGTTTTTGTATTTAATTTTTACAATCTGTTTATTTATTTCATTTTGTTATCTTTAACATATTTTCCTTTATATTTGTACATATTATTTGAAATTTTTATTTTATTTTAGAATCTAGGATCAACATAAATGATCACTTCTCTGATTAAAATTTTTTTGAGTTAATAACTTTTCTTTAAATATAGTGTTGTGTTTATCAAATTTCTTTCTGGACTATTTTAAATTTTAACTATTTAGAATTATTAGTAGCTTGAGAAATCATGCAATGTTCAAGTTTGGAAGTGACAGGTTAGGCTTTGATCTAGAAAAAAACTTTTTTTTGGAGTCCTCAATCAAAAATTTTTGTAAATTATACAGGCCTTCCTTTTTACTGATGTCAGTTTACTTGCAAATACTAAGTAAACCAAAATAATATAATACTCTAAGGCAATACGATTTTATTAAACAATGGTTTATAAATAAATATTTTTAAGATTTTCTTCAAATTGACTTTTTTTTTTTACATATGTCATAGCATTGGCCAGGACGTGAACCCACAACTGTCTGCAACCAACTACTTGCTTGCAAGGTGGCTGCAATGACCTCTCAGCTAACAATGCTTGACAAATTGATTTGACTTATTTATCTTAAGACTTGGTTTTTTTTTTGTCTATTTAACATGCAGTGGCTACAATCAGTATTATGTGAGACTGGTATAAATTTTCAAATGCCTTAATTTTATATAATTTTTAAAATTGAACAGATGTACATATTAATATCATCCTAAGTATGTCTCTATTTTGAAAAAAAAAAAAAATTAGTTTGCATTTAGCTCATGTAGTGTAAGTTTTTTGCTCTAGTTTTGAATTTAGTAGTATTTTATACCACTTGCATTCTAAATGGAAGTAAATTTTCATTTTTTTGCAAGTTATTTCTATTTTTTTCTGCTTTTTTATACAGATATTAAAATACTCAATGTAACTAATGTTCATAATAATAAAAAGTAAATTACTTTTATTATAGTAATGAAACAGTAAGATTCGTATTCGAATCTTAAGTTTCACCTTTTCTGTCATCTCTCACTGACCAGTCTATCCCGCCCAAATTTAAACTTTTTGGTACCGAATTGTGTGTATAGCAATATTAAAAATGTATAAATATATGTAGAATTCAGCATAAACACGCACACATTTCGATCTCAAATTAAAGGCAATAAATAGGGATAAAATAGTATAATTTAGATTTCTTTTAGTTATATAATTTTGTAAAATTTTAATCATTTATTTTGGATTATAAAGTTCGTATTTATTGCTTTGTTTAAATTTCGTTTAATAATAATTCTAACAAAATCTGATGTAATATTTAATTAAAAGTTAAAATAATCTTATGTTCCCTTTTTGTCTTTGAAATTTAAAAGCATCGGTCAGTGATAGATAATAGATTAATTAAAGAAAAATTCCCAAAATGTAATTAGTAAATGTAAAATGTAAACAATAGAATGGCAGCTCTCTTTAATTAAAACCAACAAAATGCATCAGGGCAGATTAAGTAGAACCTAAAAATACCTTAACAAAAATGTGAAAGATCAAGATAAGAAAAGAGGCCATCTTAGACTTGCTGGAGACATGCACTTCAATTTTAGCTTTGCTCTCGATCACTGAGAGTCTCCAAAATATAAAAATAAATTGTTCCTGCCAAGGTATGACCGAGTAAAAGCATCTAGATTATTCTCCATCGGGAGATGGCCTATCGGATGCCGAATTTTCCATTGCCTGTCATAAATTCACCATGAAGATCTGCTGCCTGAAATAAATGAGAAAGCTGCTGCTGCTGTGAAAGTAAATGAAATATCTAAATACAAGAAAGAATTGCCACTCGTGAACTTTTTGCTGCTAAACTAATGGAATCAGAAAACTTCTTATAAAACAGGTACCTGTCTGTGTTCAAACTCTAGAGTACTCTAATAACATGCTATAGCTCTTCTTCATATTACTTATCTAAATTATAAAATGTAAAAACTATCATTTGTATAACTAAAATTGAATAATTAATGTAATGTGTAAATGTCTCTAATAATCTAGCTTACCTCACTCTATCTTTCTTGGGTGCGTATTTCTATAATCTACATTTTTATCTATAGTTATTATTTAATTATTGCATGCTCATAATTGTCTCAATTTTCAAAGTTTAAATCTATGATCGCTTAAAACAATGAATGCATGTCAAATTTTCATTAATATTTACTTTCCTAAATAACTTAACTTTCATATAAATCGACACGCATTCAGTGCATCATTTATTGTAATGCAGGGTCTACTACTTCGCAAATGGCTGGCATATTAGTTGTAATAACTGCCAGTTGATTTATGTTTTGCATTTATTAAATCTTAATGAATAATTCCATCAAATTACATTCTTTGAGAGTCGCCAATGTTCTTTAGTAAATGTTGATAATGTAGGGCTGAGTTAGAAATCTATTTAAAATCTCATCATAATCGTTTATACAGTATACATGTGTTACGTTTGAGAGACACGATGACCCATCCGCCGTGAAATTTCCGGATTCTTCAGGGTTGAAATTAACCCCAGTCGTCCTACACAAGCGGGCATAATGGGTGCTCCCGTAGGACTTGACGAAGTCATGCAGCCAGCCGGCAAACTGCGACATGGACCGCTTGTCCCTGGTTATGCTTATGTGACACCTTACTTCGTCGGGCCGATGGCAGAGACCAGTCCGACATTCTTATAAACCCATTCGCGGCATTGCAGTTTCGATATACTGCCATTCCATATCGCTTTTCTAAAGTGTATCACTCTTTCCTTTACTTAATTTTATTATTCTATATATCACTCCGCCTCTGTATTATCTTCGTAATTCACTCTCAAATAAATGTTTGTCCTTAGTCATAAAATAAATATTTTAATTAAATAAATATATGTCCGCTGCTACTCTTAAATCTTACTTTAGACTCTTGCATTGCAAAGGTATAAATTCCCCAAGGCATGCATTAGAAATACTTACTCAAGAATTTTAGGTAGCTAGATTATGCCTTCAAATAAATGAATTCCTTTTGTAAACATTACAGTATCGGAAATACCGTTACTGAGGTCCTCAAGATAAAATAAGGTCGAAACAAATAAATGTATTTCTTTTGTAAACATTACAGTATCGGAAATACCACTACTGAAGTCCTCAATATAAAATAATGTATAAATAAATAAATGTATTCTTTAAAATATAATAGTATTGCAAATCCCGCTAATGAAGCTTTGAATCCATAAAATATTATTAGTAAATGATTTTCTTATTAAAATTGTGAATAAATAATTTTAAACTATACGTCTGCAGTTACGTTTCATTTTTAGATACCCATTCTATATAATATTTCCTCGATTATGTAAATATGAATGTTTAATTAATATTAGTTTGATTATTGGCTAACTCGAAAATAAAATCATGAATCTCTTGCATATCCCTGACCACCGTGCCTAAAGAAATATTTGCTAATGTCACATCAGATGCGTTGTTTCGTGGATTGTATTGTGGAACCGATAAACTATGTTCGATCTCAGTACCATGGGTGGCTTCGCTACCTCTATGGTGCAGCTGTTCTGTGTGGTGGTCGAATTCTGCACTATGTTTACAAGTTACACATTTTCTGACTGTTACAGTAAATAATTGTAAGAAAAATTCAATTTATGTCACTTAGATGTTATTCTTAACAAAAATAATTTTATTCTCAATTTTTGTGATTTTTTGGCTATATTTTCAAATTTTTTTATAGAAATATTTTAATATTTATTATAAATAAAGCATATAATAAAAAAAAAATTGAAATATTAAAGGAACAATACATTAAAAAATTATGTTGTTGATGATTGCAGATTAAACAGTTAAAGATTTTTTAAGTTGCTAAAAATCATTTTGCAGATATTACATTATATTGGCATATTTTATTGACATTTTTGTAAGTTTTCTTAATTTTAATATGTCTTCTGATTTTTGAAAAATGTTAATCAAATTATATCTTTTCACAATTTTTGAAACTTAAACATACTGAAAAGCTATTATTACATTTTTAATTTAATTTATATTTGTAGACAATTCTATGCCTAGTAATTCACAATGTAAATCTTACCTATTCTTTTGATTAAACAAAAATACAACTTATTTTTTAATCTTACAAATGAAATTTGCTAAAAAAGGTTATAATTAGATCTCTTCTAATGTGCATCTATACATAATTAATGATAACAAAGACTTATGGGAATTTAAATTTTACTGTCATTACATTACATTAAATGTATTTTTTTTTTATTTCATTATATACAAACACACACACACACACACAATAAAAAGGTCTAATCCATATAGGTTCAACATATTATAAATTATTTTTGAAAAGCACCAAGTATGGATGAAACATAGCTTCGGGTTAGATATTTTCTGCATTTTATTTAAAGATATGTTAGGCAATGAAAACGGATTTGAAATTAAAAAAAAAAAAATTATTATAAACTTTTGAGACTAATATTCTATTATTATCACTATTAAATATCTGCCAAAAGCTGGGGTGTAGTTAGTTCTGACTTTATTTATTTGTATCATTCAACTTTTTCATTTTTAAAATCTTTTTCTTATCTTTTGCAGATGTTTCTGGCATATTATTTGGCAATACGTATAGAGAGTCTTGCCTGTTTTAATAATAGTTATGAACAAGCATAGGAAATGGTGATCAAGTGACGTTTATTGGCTTAATACCATTACTTGTAAATATCCAAGTCAATGCTTTATATGAAGCAGCAAACCATTTTCCCAATCCTTAAATTTAATCATCCAAAAAATAACCCCCATTTTCAAATACTTGGAACATAATTTGCTGTATAGCTTCCTGTCAGTACATTTTTTTCAACACTTTATCATCTTCACTTATAAACAGACCTTTGGAATGTGACATATTTCTTTTTATCCTAAACTTTCTATAGATTTTATTATTCTTAACTTATACAGCTATGATAATTCATGTTGTTAGCTGTAACGATTTACTTTCATTTTCAATTTATTCGACGATAAAAGTTTTTTGCATTTATTTTCTAATCAATATGACTATGAAAATTTGAGCACCCTGATTAGTTCAAAAAATTATTTTGCAACGACTGTTCATACATATTAATCGGTTCGACTAATTTTAGCTAAGTTCATTTAAATCAATTTACGTTATACAGTTTTTTGATGATTTAATTAAATGATAATTAAGATATGCCTTTTTTGCATTTGATGTTTTGCTAAGGGCAATTAGAATATACCAGTCAACATACAATGACTTTCTATATTGCAATTATTAAAATTTATTTAGATGGATGATAATCTTATTTTCAATTATTTTCTTTTTATTTTATATAAAAAAATATTCCTGAATTTAAAATGTTTATTAAACCATAGTTCATTAGCTTAGATTAAATTAATACTGGCAAAGTAATTTGTCAAAAGTTGTGAAAGTTAATTTGCATTTGAGAATAAATATAAGTATTTTATTATGGTAATAAATAACTAGCTTTTAGTTTTGTCTTTTTTGCTATTGTTTTATTCACTTATGTTTTTTAAAGTAATTAATCTGGAATTATTTCTTTTTTAAAAGAGGTATTGCATTTAAATAAATTGAGTTATCTTTTAAATTCATTTGTGGAAAGATATAAAAAGAACGGCATAAAGAAGTGCTTTGAAGTTTCAAAATCTTTTAATATCCAATGCAAATACAAAATTATGATAATGTACGTGTATATATATTATTCTCTAAACTTTCGTTAAAATTATTTTATATTGAAAACCTGTATTATTAAAAAGAGAATAATAGATGAATCTTTGAAATCAATTTTGATGGAAATTGGAAATTTGTAAAGTTTAGCAGATAAGTAAAATAATCAAATGGTTTATTGTTTGAAATGCAAACACTAGAGATGATTAATTCAAACTCTGATCTACTGCAGGCCTTTATATGTAAAGTCTGCCATTCTAATATTCAATTAAACCACAGTGGAATAGATAAAGAAGTACTAAAAGATAAGATAAAATAAAAAATCATATTGATGCAATTAAGAAATGAAAAAGGATTGTATTGGCCATATTTTAAGAAATAAAGGATTTATTGGGAAATGAAAAAGGGAAATAACAGATGCAAGATGAAAGAAAAATATTGATAGACAGTTTTAAAAAAGGAAGTAATGTGAATATTTGAAAAAATAGAACAAGAAGTAGAGAAAGTTTTAGAATGGGATCTAAAATAATAGTATGTGAGCTTTGGTGTAAATATAATTTAAAATAAAACTAAAAAGAGAACAACGACGGTTAACTTTGTTAAATGTATAGAAAGTCTAAAGGAAGTTAAAAGAAACACACATCAGAATTGGAAGTTATCCATATAATTTTATCTTCCAATTTTTATGTCATTTTCTCTGGCTATACTGTAACTATATAAAACTAACTTTTTTTTAAAAAAAATCATTCTAATAGAATTTAATATCAAAAATTAATTACAATTTTTTCAATTAACTTTTTATCTCATTGTACAATTATGTTGCTAAGTGATTTATGACTACTTCATTTGCAATAATTGCAGCCAGTTTTAATTATTTTTCAATATTTAAAATTGATAAAAGCTTATTGATTTTGAAAGATATAATTTATGTATGTCAGATGGTAATCTGGACCAACTGATGAGTGCTGGTCTAGCACGAAATACAATTATTGGTGATTATTTATCTTTTCAACATGTGTGTGATCAAGTGGGTCAGCAATATGAGATGGCATGGAAAGTTGAGGGTCGTGTGAAAATTTGAGTTCGAATCCCGTATACATCACACACACATATATATGCAGGTTTAAGCCTGTATAGTGTATTAATTTGTATAGTTAATGTAAAATGCTATAAATCAGTAGTTTTATTTATTTTTTCTTTTTAAAAGTATGAATTAATAATTTTTGTTTTATTTTTTTACATTTAGAATGGTTACTGTAATTTGGAGCTGGATTATGAACTTGAGATAAATATTGTTATTGTTTACCCCGACACATTTATGCATGTTAGTGACAAATTATGGGGGAAAAGTATCACTATCAAATGATACCTTTTTTTAAGTTAAAAATCTGCCCTAATTTTACATTTATTAAATTCAAAAAATATAATTGAGAAATGCAGTAGAATGTATATATATATTTAAATTTAGATTTAAAGAAATAGGAGAATAGTGGCATTAATTAAAAATTTGTAAACAAAGTTTTGTTTTGTTTTCAAAAAGTTGTTAGCCGAGAGGTCATCGCAACCGCCTTGCAAGCAAGTAGTTGGTTGCAGACGGTTGTGGATTCGCGTCCCGGCCGATGCTATGACATATGAGAAAAAAAAAAAAAATATTTTTTTTTTTTTCTAAATAGTTTTGAAATTACACTAATTGTTCATTTTAATTTAGTTTTTAAATCGTATATTTCAACTTTTTTATTTATTTAAAAGTAATAACCTGATTAAAAGAAAGAAAAAATATATATTGTACAATATAATTAAGGAAATTAAAAATGGAGAAAATAATCTAAGTAGCTAAATAAATGATATGCATATATGCTGTAACAGTCAGACTGCCTGAAATGCCAGAGAGAAGATGCTATAAGTTTACAATCCATATAGTAAGAAGGTCTTGATAATTTGGTGGAATATTACCATTTTCTTATAGAATCTGGAAGATGATTTAGATTGATTTTAAATCTAATTCTCATACAAGAGTATCTTAAATCTCAGGTTTTTGCAATGGATTAAATGACACAGCTAGTATACTCTTCTTTAATACTATAAAATAACCTATCAGTAATTGAAAAATTAAACTATTACCTTTAAAGGCTTCTCACATTTTACTCCATTGTGTTTTATAATCATCTTATAACATTATATATTTCTGACTTACATCAAATCATCATCATGCTCTCTGATCTATATATTGAGTGAAACCACTAATAAAGAAAATACATGTAAGAAAATATTAGTTGAACAAATATCACAATAAATTTATTTATATACCAAACTATGTTCAATGCCAACATCAGTTGATGATGTAATATCATGTATTTTAACTTAAAATAGTAAAATATTAGTTTTTCAAAGTATTGCTTTGTATTAGTTTTCATGAAAGTATTATTTAACCATAACATATATTTTTTAATGAGCTTAACTTTTCAGATTTATATTGCCTAATTGATTCCTTTCTTTACATAATTTATTTTCAGGTTTAACTTCCAAGTTCATTACTTTAATGATAATTATCTTTTGGACTCTAATGTAACCGTAACAATGTTGAGAGCACAGCACACATATTAAATTTGAAACATGTGTGTGTATGTTTATAATTTTGAAGTACACTATTATTTTGGAAATGAATTTTTTTCCTGACATTTTACAAATTCTCATATTACTAGTGTAATTTCTTGATTGTAACTTTAAAGTTTCTTAATCTTGATAATCAATAATTTCAGACGTTATCTTAATATTGCCCTTACTACTTAACACAATTGAAAGATATCAGACTTGAAATATTTTATAGATAGAATTAATTAATAAAATTAGTTGGTATGCTCATGTCATCAAACAACATTAATCAAATATATAAAACAATTCTCAATCCTTAGTCAAAATGCAAGCCATGTAAACTAACTCAAAACATCTTCATTGTAATGTATAACAGGATTACATTAGCTGCATACAGGAAACTATAAATCATTTTATCACTAATACAATATTCATAGCTTCATTAACTCAAATATATAAGTAAGGCTCATGGTATAGGTCTGCATTAAATATTCACAAAGAGCAAATAGAAATATCTCCATAGTCAATTTTCTCTTAACTGATATAAATGGACATGACCAACAATAAATGTATCTATGGACAACAAATGGTAGATTGCTTTTTATAATTAATATTATCCAGTAATATAAATGCATGCACAACTTTATATTTAATCCTTGAAATCACTGTTAGCATTCAGGCATGTTCAATACCAATGATAAAGTATAAATTATTCAATATTTTCTCTCTTTTTAAGTTTATTGCATTTAAATAGAATGGGGTCATAAGCTGTTCATATATTGCACATATCAATATAACTTCATAATTAATTACTCATAAGGATTTTTAGCTTATATTTAATCTAGTAAATAACTTTAATAACTGAAACACAGGCTTATATACTCCCTGGTTTTTTTTATTTAATTTGGGGTATGGGGGGGGGGGGTTGGAGAGGGGGGGGGGGGGGGGTGGGGGGATGAAGAATGTTTTTCTTAATTATTATCTTAGCACCTATATTATTTTTGGGGGGGGGGATAATAATTCTACTCATGATTGTTGCTTGTTAAAAAAAGATTATTGATTTTTTTATTTTTTTTTTTTTGGTTTTTTGTGGTTGGGGGGGGGGGGGGGGGGGGGGTTCATAAGGATTTTTAGCTTATATTTAATCTAGTATAATTAACTTTGAAAAGTATGTATTTAATGAATGAAATTCTCCATTATAAACATATATTCACATACTCATACACATTAACATTAAATGAATTTTATTAACTGATTTTAATGTGTATATAAAGGTAAATCTTTTATTTTGTCATCTATCATCTTACTTATTATTTACTCAGCAAACTTATTTTATTTGAAGTCTTTTAAGTTTCTTTTTTACCTACTCATACTTATCAAAAAACAATTTTTACCTGAAGATTCATAGAGATAATATTTAAAATAATGTATCATATTTTCACCATCAATCTACAGAAACACATTTCAAAATCTTTCTCTTAGCTATACATAACTAATTATGCAATATCCTTAACTTAGAATTTTTTTTCAATCTTTTTCTTTCTTAGTATTTTGATCATAACAAAAGAAAATGTAACATAAATGCTATTGTATAATATAAGTAAATTTAATTAATAGTGAAAGTTAAAAACATTATATGTATAACTTTTGTTCTTTAATGTTTTAGTAAAAGTCTTTGTAAAAATGTATCAATAAGTAGCTTAAAGTCTTTCTATGTAGCTTCTGGTTATGGGTATAGTTTTCCAGGCAATCTTTGAATACTCATATAAATTGTCTCTACATTCTGAAATCTTTGAAATATTGTCAATAATTTGATATTTTTGTACAAGGTGTCCTCCATAAAAACAGTTGCAATATGAGAATTTTCTTACTTTGGATGAATTATTTTAGTTGATTTGAAAATGATTAATAACATATAAGCAAGGAAGATAATACTTATAATACTACTTCAGAACTGAGACAGACAATCCAAGAAAGAGATCTTAAGAGATTTTTCACTTATTCACTCATGGTATCTTTTTCAATTCTGATATACTTTAGTTAGCACTGAGATTTTTCATGTACTTCATAATAAGTTCTTTTCCAAGCTATCTCTGTGTAGAGAGAAGTCCAGAAAAAATAATATATTTAAACACAATCAGATCATCTTTTACAGTTGGAAGCAAGTGAATGATTAATACAAGACTTTTTGGTTTTTATACAACTTCATGAGCTAATTAATGTATTAGTATTATTATAAGCTTTATATGAAAATGAGAAAGAAGTCTGTTATTTATGATTACCACATACCAACTAGTCGTAAATCTATTAATGAATTATATTGTTTTTTAAAATAAATTTATCTAATAAGGATTTAAAATTGCAAAACAAGGTACTTAAGGATTACTTCGAACCCCAAGATTGATTATGGTAATTTCAATTATTTTAAATGCATATGTATAAAGTGTATTACAATAAGAATTGTTTTGTTAACATAATTTTAGAAAAAAAGTTCCCAAATTATATATTGTAAAAAAATAAAATTGATTGATAACTGCGAAACTATTGTTAATCTTAAAAATTATTTTGTCAGTTACTTCAAAGTTCAGGTGACATTCGAAAACCAAATAGCAAATAAACAGAACATTTCTGAACAATTGACAAAACTGAGTTGTTTATTTGATCAATTTTATTTTTTACTACTTTTTATTTTTTTTTAAGTAATGTAAACAAAACAATTCTTATCGATAATGCATTTTATACACATACATATAAAATAATTGATATTACCATAATCAATACTTGGTGTCTGGACTGATAATACTTAATCACCCAAAACAACTAATATTGAATTAATAAAAACAAATATTGGGGGGGGGGGGAATTTTAGAAATGAATTTAGTTTTCTATTAATTAAATTAATGTTGGAAATTTAAATTTTCATAAACACTTAAATATGCACTTATAAATAATTAATAATTTAATGTGTCTGTGTGTAGATGTGTAAATTTGTAATAAATTGAGCCTTAAATTATTATAATTAAGTTATAAATATTAGGGATTTGAACTCAGACTTTCAAGCTCCCACACTATCCACACTATCTCATATTACCGATACACATGACCACACACATGCAGAGAAGATAAACAATCACCAATATAGTATTTCGTGCTAAATCAGCGCTCATCAGTTGGTCCAGATTATCACCTCCCATACATATATATATAATCTATGCTCACTTTATATTAAGATAGCAAATCTTCACACTTTAATGGACGGGCTTCAATCTATTTCAACCTCCAACTTTTCAGCCATCCACATTATTGAAAATTTGATGATAGAATTTCCAAATCCCATGCTGATGCCAATATTGTTGTCATGTCCATGTTGACCTTAAGTCACTCTGACCCCTCACATATAGGACAGTATCCATTTCAATACTTATATGAGGGGTGGGCAGAATTCAGGCTTTAATATGTAAGATTTGAAATACCAGGCACTCATACCTGGAGCATAATTGTAAATATAAGGGATTTGAACTCAGTCTTTCAAGCCCTTACGGTTCACCCTATATCATACTACTGATACCCATGACCACACACATGCAGAGAAGATAAATAATCACCAATATACGTATTTCATGATAAACCAGTACTCATCAGTTGGTCCAGATTATCATCTCCCATACATATGTATAATCAGTGCTCAATTTATATTAAGTTATATAAAATTATATTGATGACCAAATAAGCTATGCTCGAAATCTCTCCCTTTCTAACCAATTTTATACTCCTTTTCTCTATCTGATTTTGGCAAATGATTAAAACGGGCATTTAAAAAAACATTTTTTTAAAAAAGCATTTTTTCACCAAATTGAGTTGTAATCCGGAAATAATGTAATTATTTTTGCTGTTCTTCAAAGATTAAAATTTTATTTTTAATTAAAATAGAATGCTCAAATATAGTAAATTAGGAGGACCCATATAACTGACAATAATATTAAATTGACTAGTAAGCACTCTTTAATCTTTACTTTGTATTATTTTTAACAATATTTTAAATTAAAATTAAAATTATTTTCTTGAAATGAAAATTAAAAATGATTATATTTTTTCCTTTTCATTATCAGTAATTAACAAATTTTATAGAAATATTCCCATTTCTGAAAATTTATGATTTAATTTGTGATAGAAGTTACATTTTATCTGTCACATTGAATCAGCCAAAATTGTGATAAGATCCAGGAAATTTGGATTATGCTTTTGAGATTAAGAGTCATGATTATATATATATCTTAGGATTTACTCATAAATATGTGGATGTATAAAATTAAAAATTAATATTTTCTATTACTAATTTAATGAAGTCCTTTATTAATTTTTTTTAAATTAAAATTTAACAATTAAGATCATTGACTGATTCAATCATTATTTTTGTTTGTTTCTGGCTATCCTTACATACAATGGTGTTTATGTTAGTTATTTTTGAGGCATATTTCTGAAATTAATTTTAAAGTTTTAAATATATATATAATTTAATGGAATAATTTTAGGAATGCAAGAGTTAAAGCACTTAAATAAATGTTCATAGTTTTACATTTCTTCACTCAAGGGATATAAATTGGGTCTTTTTCTATAGGAAGACTGCCAGTCAGAAAAGACATCCGCCTTATACAATATTTAGAATCATGAAAAATTTTCTCAGAATGATCATTAGGCATTTTATAATAACCATTCATCTTCTTTTTTTACACTGTAATCTTTTTAATGTTAGTGTGGGCATAATGTATTTATAGGACTCTAAATATATATTTATAATAAGTCAGCATGTAGTTATTGATTACTTATATTAATAATCTTTTAGTTTTTGAAACACTATCATTTACTATTTAGTTGGTTTATTTAATATTGTATTGAATTAATGAAGCATTATGAATCAGCTATTTCTAATTTTCAATGTGCCCTCACCCCAAGGATTTACACCATACAATAAGATGGACTACTTTTAATACTTTATCACTGTTATTTTAAAATCAAGTTTTTATTTTCATTAAGAATATTTATTTAGTTAAATTTTGTTTTGCTTATATTACTTGATTTTATATATTTTTATTTCTTTTATTTGTTCTAGGCAATCAAAATGTTTGACTTTATCATTTTTATTATATTACTTACCAAAGGGTACTCTTTATTTTATATTTATTGTTTGAGTTTTTTTTTGGTTATAGATTAAATCTCATATTTTTTAGTTTTAATTAGCATTTCATTAAGGGTTTTAAGATCAGACCAAGAAGTAATCAAAATGATTATATTAAATATTTAAAAATAGAGTTACATACTTGCTGTACTTGCAGTGTTTTATGAATGTTTATTTCTGAATATAACATAAATAATATAAGAAACAAAACATATTTTTATTCTACTTCTTTCATAATTTTACTCCAGTCAGTAAAAAGCCTTTATGATTTTGATGTCATCCATATTAAAAAAAAACCCAACAACTTTAAACTATGTCCACATAACATGTTCAATGATAATGGATTGAATAAGGAATTTAAATGTGTATCCATATTACATCTGTAGGAAAACAGATATAGCACTAGAATTGTGAATGACCCATGTCCAAATGACATCTGAGAAGCACTGTTAACTGATGTTAAGCTTTGATGTATTTTGAATTTTGTACAATTAAAATATAATCTTAAATAAAGACAATACTTGTTATGGTTTTTGTTTTAGATAAAAAATATATAAGTTTTGATATTTATGATAATGCTAATTTCAACATGGCATTATTGATAATTTACAGCAAATGCTTACATTTTTTTCTCAAAATGTACTATGCAATAAAAATGATACATATTGAATTAAACAGTAAGTGAAAATGGATAAGACTTTAGTGGATTTCAGTCTGATTATATGAATTGAGAAATTTGAAAAAGTGGGAAGATTTTTAAAAAAGGAGATTGTGAAAAACAATTTTTCAAATTGTAAATGCCAGAAGACAACATTAATAATAAAATAGGATAGGTCTGGGGAAAAGTTTAATTATTGAATGTGACTGAAAGATGAAAAGTAGATCTTTGAATTTGTATCTTTTTATAGAGGAAAAAGAGGGTATATTTCAGTATTGAGGTTAAAGATATTTAAGGAGGAATTAAAGACTTTGCTTATTTTGTTGAAGTATACAAATATTGGTAACAGAAGATAATGGTATATTAATGCAGTGGTCAAGAAATAATAGAATGCAGTTAATTTATTTTTGTCAGATAACATATCTAGATTAGATTTTTGAGAAATTCACATGATAAATATATATATTATTTTTTAAAATTTAAAAAAAAGAAAAGAAATTAAATTTACTTTATATTTAGATAAATTAAAGACAATCTACTTTTAATTCAAAGACCACATCTCTCTATTACAAGTAATTAAAAATGAGTTCATTTAATTTACCCATATGGAGGATTTATCATATATAGATGTCATCTTAACTAAGTGGTTTATGTATTTGTCTACCACGCCAATGCCTAATCCAGGATTTAAATTCTGATCAAATTCTAAACAGATAAGGATTTTTTCTTAGTCGGTCTATATAACTGTCCAACATTGATTAATTAATAGGTGTCCTAGTTATTCTTAGCTAGGCGACAAAACGAAGGAAAACTATTCTTAAATGGATTGATTAAGGAATTTGGAAAACATATAGCACTAGAATTGTGAATGACCCATGTCCAAATGACATGTGAGAACTTTGTTATTCATTGAGATATTTAACTATTTTACCTATCCTGCCAATATAATATATATAGAGAATTTGTTTTCCCTCAAGCATTTAAATTTTTGTGAAAAACATTTTTTCCCCTCTTCTTCATCTAGATATCAAATTAAAAGTTGAGAAAATATATTTCTATGTCTATGTTTACATCAATTTGAAAACTTTATTTTATTTTTTTTCATATAATTTTTCTAGAAATTTGTTTTAAACGTTCGGAAAAAAATGTCATGAAAGTATATATATATATTGCTTTTAGAACTTCAAATAAAATCTTAATAGAATGTAATGAGCACATCTGCACCGTATATATTGACACTCAACATTTTTTTGATTTGACAGCAGAAGAATCATTCATGCTGTTCATAATTTCATTTGTTCAAATCATAAATATTTGAAAAATCTTATTTGAAATACAGCCTTATAAAATTGCTAGTTTATTAGTGATCTACGATTGTCAAAGAAGTCCTCCTGTTGAGTCGTCATAGCAGGCTCAGTTTTATTATCTGATAGAAGCTGATTTCTCCGAAAGAAGAAAATAAAATTTTCAGTTTTCATTATGATAGAAATATTTATTCAAATTAGATGTAATATGGAATAAATATTGACTTTATAGAATGCAAATGTTAGAGCAATCATTCTTTTAAAAAAATATGTACTACCTAATTTTTTTTTTTTTTTAAGCACCAATTTTTTTGGTTTACAATTGCAAGGACACACACACACACATCTATATTTTTATTAGTTCGTAAAAGTTATTTGGTAAACCGCAGATATATCTTCAGTCATTTAGTTTAATACATTTGTTATGACTTTATACGTCATTGGCCATTTTTGGACATTAACTATGATAGAAGGTGGGTGTTGGTGCAACCATTTTTTCATTTTTTAAATTACATGCGTAGCAATTTCGACTCCAATTTGTTCATTTTTATTGTATTTGTTTTCAAACTCTTGACGTTAAATTGGCCATACTTACATACCATGTAGTTCTAAAATTTAAATGCTGAAATAATTTAGATTAGGGTAAGCAAAGACCAACATCACCAATGGTGACCATGAGTTATTACTTAGTCATAGTGCTGCTCTATTGTTTAATTAATCAAATTTGTCTCTGGGCAGACATGCATATATGTAAATAAATACTATACAGATTTATCTCATAACATCATTTGACATCATGGTTTTTTTTATGAAACCTGAAACATGAGCTGAATTTGTAAAAGTTGATTAATAATTTTGTCTTGTATACTTTCCAGTTTAGTGATATGCTTATTAATATGAAACCTAAAACTTGTATTAAGTAATGTAAAATGTAATATTAATAATATGACAGGTGCCTAAAAATTTATCTCTGTTAGTTTTCTTCACTAAATCAGTGATGATTCTTATGGACAATGGGATCAGTAGTAATCTAGATTGTGTTTTTCCTTTTTCAGTAGACTTCCTTCTATAATGGACTTGTATATGCGAGGGCATGAATATTGTTTTGGTGGAAGAATATTCAAGAATATTCATATTACATGTCCTGGTATAATGTTAATAAAGGAAACATGAATAGAAATATATAAACAATAAATGATTTATTTTAAAATCAAATAATAAACAATAATTTAGGAATAATAATGTCAACTTCTTTACTTTATATTGCTTTAGATTCTCTCTTGTAATTTTAAAAATCATATCATTCAATATATGTAATGATTATTAACACATATTAAAACTGATGGAAAATATCTGATTGCTCATGTTTTCATGAATATAGAATACAACTGTTATATATATCATCATCATCATCATCCATTATCAGTCCACTGCAGGATAAAGGTCTCTCCAAGTTCAATTCATCTTCTCCGATCTTTAGCTTCTCTTCTCACATCACCCCTGCACACTTTCTTATTTCATCCATCCATCTCACGTGTGGTCTTTTTTGGGTCTTTTACAATCTCTTGAAATTCAGTATAAGATTTCAATTGTCCATCTATTATCATCTCTTCTATCAATATGTCCAGCCAAACTCCACTTTAGTCTTTTAATTTTTTCAATGAGGTCAGTAACACCTGATTGTTCTCTTACCTATATATTATGTTTTGGATCTCTTCTTATTACTCCTAACATGCATTTCTCCATATTTCTTTGAGTGGTCTGAAATCTCTTTATTGTTCTTCTATTAAATGTCCAAGTCTCAGATCCATAAGTAAGAACTGGTAAAACACATTTATTAAAAACCTTTCTTTTCAAACACAGGTATATTTCCTTTTAGTATCAAGTTATTTCTACCAAAAACACTCCAACCAAGTTCACTTCTATGATTAATTTAATCCATTATGTTTCCACCTATATTAATAATCTGACCAAGGTATTTGTAACTGTTAACTTCTTCTAACTCATCATAATCAATCTTTATTCTAATATTTTGAGAAAATCCATTAAACATTACTTTAATCTTTTTAACATTTATCTTTAGTCCTACTTTCCTACTTTCATCTGATAACTCCTGCAACATTTTCTGCAGCTTTAAAGCATTATTTGCAAAAACAACTACATCATATGCAAAATCTAAATGACTTAAATAATCTCAATTTACTTTCACTCTTCCAGCCTTCCATTTTAATCCACAAAATACTTCTTGCAGCACTGCTGTAAAAAGTTTTGGAGGTAGGGAGTCATCCTGTCTTACATCCTTCTCAATGCTGACTTTCCTAGTATCATTATATAATCTAATTGTTGCTATTGCATTTTTATAAATATTCTTCAAAACATGATTATCCTGGATCTATACCTTGATTATCCAATGCTTTAATCACTGAAGAAATGTTTATAGAATCAAATGTGTTTTCATAATTACAAATCCAAAGCATAATGACAACTCATATTCATTTGTCCTTTCTATAACTTCTCTCAATACCTGGATATGAAATATTGTACTAAAACCACTTTTAAATCCAGCTTGTTCTTTTGGTTGGTAGAAATCTAATGTTCTCTGTAGATGAGTTGTAATTATCTTGGTAAAATTTTTTGTATAAAACTGATAAAAAGGCTGATAGGTCTGTAATTTCTAATATCTTCCTTATTATCTTTTTTTAAATATTAATATTAATACTGCATTCTTCCAATCATCTAGTACATCTTTATCATTTAGACATTTGGTATATAACTTTGCTAAAAAAAATTCTATTTCTTCACCTGTTTCTTTTAGTATATCAATTATAATTCCATCATTACCTGGAGCTTTTCCTTTCTTCATAAATTTAATTGAATGTCTCACTCCTTCATTTAAAATTCTGGGCAATTCGGAAGATATAATAGATATAGGAGGTACTTGTTCTTTATTACTATATAATTCTTGATAGAAGTATTCTACCCACTTCATGATGCCATCTCTTTTTTTAGTAATAATTCCATCTTTTTTTCTTATTGCAGATATAAATTTCCTATCAATATCAAAATGTTGTTTTACACTCTTGATACTTTTATTCTCTTCTACAGCTTCCCTTGCTAGTTCACAGTTATACTTTATTATATCATTTTCAACTATTTTCCATACCATTTTAGAAAATTCGAGATATGCAATCCCTTTTAATGCATCATTTTTGTATATTTTCATATTTCTTCTTTTCTTCATAAATTCTCTAGTCTCAGTAGAAATTTTATTGGTCAATTGCTGCTTCTTTCAACCAGCTATCTTTGTTGCAGTTTTTAAAAGTGTATCAGTTATTTTCTTATTAATTTCATTCAAATCTGAATCATGTTTAAAATCTACTAATACTTGAAACTGATTTGTAAATTCTAATTTAAATTCATTAGAATGTTTCTGAAGATTAGGAATATCAACTGTAAATATTGTTTTTCTTAATAATTTTTGTCTTTCTAGTTTTGCATTAACACTTATCTTATATTTTACTAATCGGTGATTACTTCCTATGTTAAATTTATTAAGAACATTACAATCTTGAAATATGTATTTTCTTTTTCTGCAAACTCCACAAGTCATTTGTTTACCAATTCTAGTATTAAAGTCTATCATAACAATTTTAAAATTTTGTTTACTCTGATCAAAAGCCTTTTGTACATCCATATAAAAATCTTCTACTACTTCATCACTATGAGAACTTGTTGTGGCATAAACCTGAATTATCTGCATTTGGTATATTAAGTTTATATATATAAAAGTAATAAATACTTGCGAATATATTCATTTGGGTTATAGTAGTCTATATCTCATTCATATGTGCACATGCATAGATTTTTCTATAAAATAAAGAAATATTGATCAAAAATTACTTTTCATTTAATTAAATATTTATATATCTATAACTTAATGAATAATACTGCATTTGATGTTGAATGTTTTGTATAATTATTATGTGTGAGGTGTATTTACATATTTGTAAAAAATATTTTCATTCATATCTTTAATCATAGTAATGTTGATATTCATATAATTATATTTATTTATCTCATGTAATAATATCATATTCAGTTAGCAAAAAATGATTACCTCAAGACGATAATGTACTTCAGTCATTCAATAAATTATGGTGGAAATAGTAATCAGAAACTGATTCTAATATTTTCCAAAAGAAAGATTATATCAAACTTGGACAGATATAGACAATAAGGGTATTTTTGGCTTTTTCTTGATCTATTTATCATTTCCAATAAGCTTAATGTCTATGGTATCTTGCAATGATAATGGGACATCAATTATCTTTATTAGTATTAGTATTTACATAAATAGATTCCCAAGTGGAAGTGGTGTCTATTACTCTATGGGATTGAGTTAATGCATCACAATAAAAACATGTATATAAACAGCGTCAGTTGTGATATACTTGCACTGTAACATGTAAATTTCATTCTGTCCTCAAATATTTAATTAAAAGAAAATCTGTGCAGCTTTTCTCATGATGCCTTGATTAAAGGTCATTATAAAATAATATGGATGAACATTGTTCTCTAAATAACATCACTTGCTGGAGATTTAATTTATTGATATAAAATTAATTTTGAGTCATTTTCAAAAAGTTGTACATTTGCTTCTAATGAAAATTGTAATATTGAGGATAATACTATTGGGAATAATAATAAAATTTAAAATATTATTATAGTATGTATAGTCAAAGTTTATGCTTAAAAGCCATTCTTTCTGCTTATGCAAAATTCTTATGTGATAATGGAGTCTTAATTTATTAGAATATATGTCTTATTTTCTAAAGCTAATGTTCATTTGTGTAGGTTAAATCACATATGAGCACTCCCCAGCCTGTGGCCGGATACAGCCCTCTACTTCTCTTGATCGGGCCTGACACTAATCTATTTCGGCGATGTTTGTCTGATTCATGATGGGAGTAAACATGGTGTGTTTTATTAACTCACATTAATTAATTAAGTCTCAATTAATTTATATTTTATATCTTTATTTAAGTCTTCTAATGATTAAAATTTCAAAAAATTAAATTTTAATATTTTAAAATCATGAAAATAAATATAAAAATGATGTTCTTACTATGACAAAAAAAGCACATGTTCATTGACTGCACATTACCTATTGAAAAATTTAGAATTTTATGTTATTAAAAAATGATATATTTAAATTTAGTTATCATCAAAGAAATAAAAAAAAATTCTAAAAGTCATAAATTATTTACTGTCATTAAAATATTTTACATACTGCCTTTGCAAAAGCAATTTTTTAAATGCTAATAATGGGGCTTCTGCTTTCTCATAACACACTTTCTAAGAGCGGTCTTTTTAAAAATTAAATATTTTCAAAGACAATCCCCTGCCAGTAACATAGTTTTTGGTTTAATAATGTCTTTTACAAAAAATATTATATCATAATCATTAACAATTACTGAAAATCATATTTTTTGTCTTATTTGGTGGAAGAAAAATATATAAATTTACATGCCTTTTTATGACATTTAAGTAGCATATATATATGTGAAGTTTTTTTCCAAGGATGAAATACAATAAATCAAAAATTCAGACAAGAATAATGGACAAGACCTTGAAAATTCTATGCGATTATCCTTAAGTAATATTAACATCAATATCGATAGTCTCGTTATTGAAGTACAAGACCAATCTTCACACTAAAGTGTTATGTCGTTATTATAAGTATATATATATATATAGAGAGAGAGCTTTATACCAAAGCATAAATAAATGAAATATGAAATAGTAACTTGTTTCAATTCATTCACAATTAATTTGTAATATTTAATAATTTAGCCTGGCCTAGGGTGTCCATATTTCCACAGGGCCTAACTGGGACACATGATAAAAAAAAAAAACAACTTAATTGGAGATTACTGTATATTTAAGTACAAAATTAAAAAAAAATCACAAAAACATATCACATTTACATTACTAACAATATACTCATTTCGTGATATAAACAAAAGCAAAAAATAATTGTTTGTATATACATTATCTATCAAAGCAAAATCACATATTGAAATCATGTTACTAACTTATGAAAATTATGGTGAGTCACTTCCATTTTGAAAAAATTATTAATTAACCAATCAAAAAATTAATTATAAAATATTAAATAAGTAAAAATTATTTTAAAATAAATTAAATATAAAAAATATAAAGTTAAAATTAAAAAATAAAAGCAAAATAAAAATGAATGATTAAGAAAACCAGGACAATAACTATCCTGGTAGAATATGTTGAGACACAATGATAAGAGAGATAAAACTATGACAAATCTGGGAAAACCAAGATGGACTCTCTGGTCCTGCCCTTGACTTAGAGGCAGAATGATAATTTGTCCCTCAAACTAGGAAAGGTTGCTCATGCCTGGGCTAAATAATGAAAATCCATTTAGTTTATTTCTTAGATTATCTATCATTTGGGCATTGGATGATAATTGGTCTTTGATGATACTTTTTTTATACTAAAGCACTACTAATTTATTTTACAACTTTATCCATATTATTTGAATTTTACATTTTCTATGTCTCTATTCATCCTATAGCATTTGGATTTATCCTAGCAAAATTTTTCCCATTAGCATTAAAGTTATTGTTTTTGGATCTAATGTTAAACATTTGCTATTTTTTTACTGTTCATCTAGGGCGAAAAGAAGAGTTAAGTTTACTCATTCATTGAGTATTTTCTGACTGATAAACATTTTTAATTTTTACTTATTATTAATTCATAACTTGATCTCTAAAATTTTCATTTGAAAAGAAAAATATACACCAACAACAGATTCTTGTAAATCTAAATATTGATTCTCCAAATCATTAAGAAGGCAGTGAATAAGTATATATTTAATACAAATTTATAAATTATTTTATATATTAATATATTTTTTACACATATATGTAAAATTATGTTATCATTCTATAAAATAATTCATTAATTTAGTATTGTTGTTCTTCATGAAATATTATTAATTATCTCATTCATATATCTATAGCTTCTGTTTATTTGTATATCAACCATTTTTATTATAAATAGAACTAAAACAGGCAAGACTCTCTGTATTGCCACTCAGTGCAAGCCTGAGTAATCAATGAATGCCAGAAGGCTTCCGCATAAAATCCCCATCTAGTGCCTACTCATCCAATATCCCCAGACTAGTTTCTGGCTTGTGGCCTTCGTCAGTGAGGAGCCTTGGATCTGAGAGCACTGCACCTAGATCTTAGGAATAAGTATAGAGAGTTTTGCCTGTTTTAATAACAGTTAAGAGTAAGCATAAGAAATGGTGATCATGTGATGTTTATTGGCTTAAAACCAATCCTGCCTAAATAAACTAATGATTGTTGCTTGGTAACTAAACTGCCCTGCTTACCATTCTTCCAGTCTTTCCCCATATGTGGTATACAAATGCTTTTTTCTTATACTTATTTTGGAAACTTCATTTATTATTATTATTATTTTATATAATTTCTTTTTTAGTCTCATTGTTATTTTGTGTTTATGCCCAATGCCTATTTCAGTCTATTCTATATATATAGATTAATAACCGATACAGCTTTAAACAAATCATTTACAATATTTCTATCTTGCATATTGTTTATATATTATTATCAATAGCAGCACGATATTACGAGCTACATTATAAACTTTAATGAGACTTAACAGCCTTAAGTATGAGTGTATATAGGTATTTATTATTGATTTTCAAGTATCTGAAATATGTGTTAATTTTCTCACTCCTATCTTCAAAAGGAATTTAGTTAAATACGTTCGTTTCTTTACATTTTAATAATATTGATTTTTATTTTTATTTTTTGCTACACATAAATTGGAATTCCTACTATGAAAATATGTTTCCTAGTCAGCATGTCTATTGGTGAGCAAGTGGTTTTCTTCTGCATGCTTGTCAAAAGCTGTTATCGATTTTTATGACGATTTTAAAATGATTTTCAACAATGCATGAAAAACAAATAATTTTATATGGAATTCAAGAAGTTTGAATATATATTGCTAAGCTGTTAAAAATATATATATTGTGTTTTGTATTACTAACAAATTTTAATATTAAATGAGCACAGAATTCACTCATATATATAAAATTTTGTTTTGAAATTTCTTCTATGCTCACTATTAACAATTATTTCTTTATTACTGTATGATGTTTTTTCAAATATTTAATATAATTTTGAATCCTATTTAACGTTGCCGGATGGTAGCCGTACATTTGAAAATCGATTGGAAACGATAATAAGAAAAGTATCAAAATATCAATTCAGTCACTTGAATTGGAACTATTTTGTTTAACTCCTCTTAGGGTGCTTGTACGTCACACGATCTCCTGAGTAATTAATTTGCAGTAAATTTTGCTGATATTGTTATTATATTAGTAGATATCAGTTTTATTATTTTAATTATTTTTCAATAACATTCGTGGTTGACTTTAAAATAAATAATTAATGCCCGAGGCTTTAAAATTATTTAATATCTAATGTATTCAATAAAGTTGATGACCCCCCCCCCCCAAAAAAAAAAAAAAAAATCAAAGTACGTTCTGCATTTGAAACCATCTACATATAAATATCCATAATTCTTAAGTTGATCTTAACGAATGTTTAAAATTATTAAAATATGAAAAAACAAGCACCTTTATTTAGTTTGTTTTACTTGGTCATTAAACACTTAACGACCACACACATATAACTAATTGAATAATAGAAACTTTTAGAGAACATATTTTTAAAGAGTTGATTTAAAAAAAAAAAAATAATTTTTTTTATTATATAAGCAAGAATGGCTGCCGAAAAAACTTTACTCATAAGTGAAAGGAGATTCTTTGCAACTGATCATGATAAATTCCTAATACCTACCCCATATATTCTTATCATCGCAGATATGATTATTTACATATAAACACACATCCATGGGCTGCTTACTAACATGCACCTATCAGCATGTTGAGATTATTGACTTTTTACCTCTAAGTTTAAGATCAAGAAACATCATGACCTTTCTTCTCAATGTGATTGAATTCTTTTTTTAAATAGATATTTACAATCTTGAGGGAGACAAAATTAAATTATGGTTTTTATTCCCAAGGAGCTGTAAAGTCAACAGCCAAGTCAGCAGTTGGTAGCTAAAGGTGGAGGGTGATAAGAACTCCTAATTGCAGATTCAAGCTGCCATTTGATGATAACTTTTTATTTAGGCATCTTTAAATGCAGATCACTTTCAAGTGAAGGAAGATTGCGTGAACTGGAAGAAAAGTTATTTAATATTAAATGGGCATTCTTAGATTTTATGAAATTAGAAGAAAAAGCGAAGAGATAATTGAAAGGTACAAATATTAGAATCACAAGTAGACTGGTATTTATTATAAATAAACAGTGGAGTGGTAAGATTAATTATTCACATTAATGGCAAATAATTCAGGTTTATGCCCCAACAAGTTTTCTGGAGGAATTTTATATTGATGTACAAAATCCATTTTAAAATTGTTATGGAAAACTTTAATAGTAGAATTGGTAAACAATTGAAATTAAACAGTGCTATGGTTTAAATTTGGTTATGGGGTGGGGGGTGAGAGAGGACACTTCATAGAAAAAGAAAAACTGGACATCACAATTTTTTTTTTTTTAAGAAAAGTCCTATTTTGGATAAATACATGGAAGCATCCAAAATGAAGATACAGTAGAATAGGATTATATTTTGACTAACAGAAAATAGTATATGTGTTAATGTAAAACTAGATAGACAAATAGAAAAACTGTATTAACATTTGATATTCCTAACCTTTAGAAATTTTCCAACGAATTTAAAATTAGAACTAGCATATATTATTTTAAAATAATAACTGATTTTGAACATAGTTCATATTTGAATGAAATATTTAAAAAGAAAACGGATACACTATTAAAAACTGCAACAAAAGATAGTGGGTACAAAAGAGTAGCAATTTGCCATCAATTTTTTTTTATCAAGATGGCAATTTATGAAGAAAAGAAAAAAATATGAAAATATATAAAAATGATCTAATAAGAAGAATTGAATATTTAAAATTTTGTAGAATTTTGTAAAATGATATGAAAAAGAGTTAATAATGATACAAGAAAATACAATTATGAATTAGCAAGGAAAGAGAATAAAATCCTTAAAAATGTAAAATATTTTGTTATTGGAAGAAAAGTTATATCTGTAGAAAGAAGAAAAGGTGGAATTATTTCTAAAAAGAGAGATCATAAAATGTGTGGAATAGTTCTATAATGAACTATATATATATACTAATAAAGAACTTCTGAATTTTTCAGCAATTTAAATGAAGAAGTGAGACATATATTTAAATCTATGAAGAAAGGAAAGCTTCAGGAAATGATGAATTATAATTGATGTCTTACAAGAAGCAATTTGGTAATGTTGTATATCAAATCTAAATGATAAAGATATATTAAGTCATCTGAATAGGCAGTACTGATATTGATATTTGAGAAAGTTGATAAAGAAGATACTAGAAATTATAGATCTACCAGTCTCTTGTCAGTCATATACAAAATCTTTACCAAAACAATTACAGTTCATTTACCATTAATCTTGGATTTTAACCAACTAAAAGGACAAACTGAATTTAAAAGTAGTTTATTACAGTGGATCACATTCAAGTACTGAGAAAAGATACAGAGAGGAGAATAATGAATAAGAATGGTCATTATGCTTTGAATTTGTGGATTATGAAAAGGCATTTGATTCTGTAAACATTTCTATAGGGATTAAAGCATTGGATCTTCAAGGTATAGATCTAGGATGTTGTCATATTCTGAAGAATATTTATCAAAATGTAATAGGAATAAGAAGATTAATATTGTGAAAGGTGTAAAATAGAGTGATTTCTTATTTCCAAAATTTTTTGGTGTAGCTTTGCAAAAAGTATTTTGTGGATTAAAATGGGAAGTTTAGAGACTAAACATAAATGGAGATTGTTGAAGTCATTTAAATTTTTGTAGTTGATGTGGTTATTTTTGAAAATAATACTTCAGAATTTTAGGAAATTTTGCAAGAGTTAACAGTTGAAAGTAATAAAATAGGAGTAAAGATAAATAATAAAAAGTCTAAATTATTGTTCAATGGATTTTCTTAGAAGAAGAAATACATTGTACAGGTTTAAACCTGCATTTATATATGTAATATATGCGGGATTCGAACTCAGACTTTCACACGACCCACTACTTTCAGTGCCATCTCATAAGGGCTTTGAACATTCCATCATCAGATTTTCAATGAAATGGAAGGCTGAAGAGTTGTAAATTGGAATAGTTTGAAGCCTGTCCATTAAAGTATGAAGATTGGCTATCTTAATATAAAGCTGAGCACTGATTATATATATGTGTGAGAATAGTAATCTAGACCAACTGATGATTGCTGGTTTAGCATGAAATACGTATATTGGTGATTATTTATCTTTTCAACATGTGTGTGATCAGGTGGGTCAGCAATATGAGATGGCACTGAGAGTAGTGGGTCGTGTGAAAGTCTGAGTTCGAATTCCGCAAATTACATATATAAATGCAGGTTTAAGCTTGTACAAGGTATTAATTTATATAAATAGTGTGTAAAAGGTCTGGCCATCCCTCGCATATGTACGTATAAATGGATTATTCTCCTGTACATGAGGGGTCAGAATGACTAATATGTCAACATGGGTAGGATGACAATCTTGGCACTAACAAGGGCTTTGAACATTCCATCATCAGATTTTCAATGAAATGGAAGGCTGAAGAGTTGTGAATTGGAATAGTTTGAAGCCTTCCATTAAAGTATGAAGATTGGCTATCTTAATATAAAGCTGAGCACTGATTATATATATGTGTGAGGATAGTAATCTAGACCAACTGATGATTGCTGGTTTGGCATGAAATATGTATATTGGTGATTATTGATCTTTTCAACATGTGTGATCAGGTGGGTCAGCAATATGAGATGGCACTGAGAGTAGTGGGTCATGTGAAAGTCTTAGAAGAAGAAAGTAAAAGATTGATAATCATGAATTAGAAGAAGTTAATAACTAGATGTAATTTTGTCACATTATTAATACAGATGAAAACATAATGGATATAATTAATCATAGAATTAAACTTGGATGGAATCCTTTTGGTAGAAATAACTTAATATTAAAAAGAAATATGCCTGTATGTTTGGAAAGGAAAGTATTTAATAGTTTCTCATTTCTTACATATGAATTGAAACTTGGGACACATATATAAGAAGAGCAAACCAGAGACTTCAGATGACCACTTAGAAAAGCTTGACTAGATGTATGTTAGAGGTAATAAGAAAAGATCAAAAACAAAATAAATGGGTGAGAGAACAAATAAGCATCACTGACTACATTAGAAAAATTAAGAAATTGAAATAATTTCTAGAAGAGATGACATTTGAAGTTTGAAAAAAAACTTAGAAAAAGCCCATGTGAATTAGCTTGAAAAAGCTGATCTTTAGTTTATTATGAAATAAGGAAGTTGGCTAACTTGGAAAAATTAGGGATTGCAGAAACGTAATAGTTGAAAATGATGATAATGATAAATCATGATATAATGATATATTTAGTGATTCAATACGATTGGACTTTAAAGTTTTATTGAACAAGATTTAATAAGCACACACATTTGTATGTGAACGTTCACTCTTAAAATATATTCAACTTTGTTGTAAAGGTTTTTCCAATCTACCGTTTATTGAGAAATATAAAAGAATGAATATCACTGGCCAGTCATCTATCAATCAGTATAGATCTTTTATGGTTTTATTAAAAAAACATCGAATGGATTATAAATATGCTCCGGAGTTCCAAATATGTTCAATCGCTAGACATTCCAGAACCCGAGTTTGATGATCTTAAGTTCCAGAGTTTGACACTTTTCCATTGCAATAGGATATGCAGGACCTGGTTTTTGTTTATCTTTCAGCTATGAATAGCTATCTATTTATTTATTGATTGACAATTGCATGGCTATATGTGCTGTTCCAAATTCTATGTTTGAATACTAGCTATTGGGTAAATATATATATACACAGAGTGACCATAATTAAACAGCATTATTTTGATACGGGGAGTTATTGGATAAATGTTTTTCTGATAAATAAAGCAAAAGGAAACTGATAAAAATGTAGCAAAAGTTATCTCCATGTGAAAAATATTATTTAAAACACATAGCTGATTACATGTACTGAGGAGAAATTTGTGATGTTTTCATAATGCTTTGTCCCAAAAAATATTTAAAGACATTGTATAAACGATATTTTCCATTATTGGCAAAATATTGAAATCATATAACCATAATAATGAATATAGAGGAAACTGTAAAAGTAAATAGATGATGTACCATCTGGATAATGTCATTTTTCTGATTGCTCAGAATCATTTTTATTTAAGCAAATGTAACTAAAACAACCTTTAAAAAATCTACTGTGAAAGGTTTCTCCATCATCAATGATGGTGAAGACATTATTTACGATGCTGAGTGATTAGGATTTATGGTTTTTATTGCTTTATTCTAGAAGTAAAATATAGATAGTTATACGTTTACTGATCAATAATCAGACGGCTGATGCTTTAATTCATTTAAAAAATTATTATTTTTGTTACTTAATATTTAAACATTTTCACCCGAAAGAAACTTAGCTTTTCCGGAATCTGGAAAAATTTCCCATGAATCCGATTTGAACGTCATAATAAATACGCTGAACACTTGAACCCCGGGATTCTTTAATTTATATGAACTGTTCATACTTAAATATGCAGTATTTTATTTTGTTATTAAAGAAAAAAAAAGTCGCGGAAGAAAACTTATTTATAAATTACATTTCGTTATCTACAGGAAAGCAAAATAATCTTTTTTGTTTTTGTTTTTTAAAGCTACTCGGGAGATATTTATTGACATTCAGGAAGTTTATTTTCATAAGTTGCAAAGGGAGTAAAATTTAATTGTTTTTTTTTTATATTTTATTTTAAACTCATTGTTATAAATAACATTGTTTCAAATGAATTGATAGATAAATGAAATGAATCGTTTTCTAATTGAACTTTAAATTTTACAAATGAATCAGTTACTTTTATTTTATATCATCCCTTCTTTCTTTGTTTTATTTTTAATGTATCAAGGGGTTTAAGGAAAGTGTAAGCAATATATATATTTGTAAAGATTTTTTTTTACTGAAAATGGGGGGGGTGTTCACTGCTTTCAAGTGTTTAATCATCATCATCAATCCACTACACGATGAAGGTCTTTCCAAGTTCAATCCATCTCCGATCTTTAGCTTCTCTTCTCCACATCACCCTCCATCCATCTCATATGTGGCGTCTCTTTGGGTCTTTTACAATCTCTTGGAATCCAGTTTAAGATTTCAATTGTCCATCTATTATTATCAGCCCAACTCCACTTCAGTCTTTTAATTTTTTCAATAAGATCAGTAACACCTGTTTGTTCTCTTACCCATATATCGCATTTTCCATCTCTTCTTGTTATTCCCAACATGCATCTCTCCCTATTTCTTTGAGTGGTCTGAAGTCTCTGTATTGCTCTTCTGTTAAGTGTCCAAATCTCAGATCCATAAGTAAGAATTGGTAAAATACATTTATTAAAAATCTTCTTCTAACTCATCATAATCAATCTTTATTTTCATATTTTGAGAAAATCCATTAAACATTACTTTAGTCTTTTTAACATTTATCTTTAGTTCTACTTTCATCTGATAAATCCTGTAACATTTTCTGCAGCTACATCATCTGCAAAATCTAAATGACTTAAATAATCTCCATTTACTTTCACTCTTTTAGCTTCCCATTTTAATCCACAAAATACTTCTTGCAGCACTGCTGTAAATAGTTTTGGAGATATGGAATCACCCTGTCTTACACCCTTCTCAATGTTGATTTTTCTGGTATCATTATGTAATCTAATTGTTGCTGTTGCATTTTTATAAATATTTTTTAAAATATGACAATATCCTGGATCTATACCTTGATGATCCAATGCTTTAATCACAGAAGAAATATTTATAGAATCAAATGCCTTTTCATAATCTATGAAGCCAAAACATAATGGCAACTCATATTCATTAGTCCTTTCTATAACTTTTCTCAATACCTGAATATGATCTACTGTACTAAAATAAATCCAGATTGTTTTCTTGGTTGTTAATGTTCTCTGTAAACAAGTTATATTTATCTTGGTAAAAATTTTGTGTAAAACTGATAAAAGGCTGATAGATTTGTAATTTCCAATATCTTCTTTATCACTTTTTTAAATGTTGATATTAATACTGCATTCTTCCAATCATCTGGTAAATCTTTATCATTTAGCATTTGGTATATAACTTTGCTAAAAATGTTTCTATTTCTTCACCTGCTTCTTTTAATATATCAATTATAATTTCATTATTACCTGGAACCTTTCCTTTCTTCTTAAATTTAATTGCATGTCTCACTTCTTCATTTAAAATTCTGGGCAATTCAGAAGATATAATAGATATAGGAGATATTTGTTCTTTATTACTATATAATTCTTGATAGAAGTCTTCTACCCATTTCATGATATCAACTCTCTTTTTAGTAATAATTCCATCTTTTTTTCTTATTGCAGATACAAATTTCCTACCAATACCAACATGTTGTTTTACACTCTTGAGACTTTTATTTTCTTCTACAGCTTTCCTTGCTAGTTCACAGTTATACTTTCTTATATTATTTTGAACTCTTTTCCATACCATTTTACAAAATTAGAGATATTCAATCCTTTTTAATGCATCATTTTTGTATATTTTCATATTCCTTCTTTTTTTCATAAATTCTCTAGTCTCAGTAGGAATTTTATTGGTCAATTGCTGATTTTTTATACCTGCCATTTTTGTTGCAGTTTTTAAAAATATATCAGTTACTTTCATATTAATTTCATTCAAATCTGAATCATGTTCAAAATCTACAAATACTTGAAACCGATTTGTAAGTTCTAATTTAAATTTATTAGAATGTTTCTGAAGATTAGGAATATCAACTGTAAATATTGGTTTTCCTAATAATTTTTGTTCTCTAGTTTTGCATTAACACGTATCTTACATCTTACTAATCGATGATCATTTCCTGTATTAAATTTATTAAGAACATTACAATCTTGTAATATGTATTTTCTGATAGTCAAAATATAATCCAATTCTGCTGTACCTTCATTTGGATGCTTCCATGTCCATTTCCTTTTAACATTTTTCTCAAAAAAAAAAGTTTTTTTTCCTGCAAACTTCACAAGTCTATGTCCTCTCTCATTTCTATTATCATAACCAAAATTACCTACAGCACTTTCATCTTTCATTTGTTTACCAATTCTAGCATTAAAGTCTGCCATAACAATTTTAAAATATTGTTTACTCTGATCGCTTTTGTGCATCCATATAAAAATCTTCTACTACTTCATCACTATGAGAACTTGTTGTGGCATAAACCAGAATTATCTGCACTTGGTATCTGCTATTAAGTTGTATAACTAATCTTGCCACTCTGTCTGATACAGCATCAATCTCCACAATGTTCTTCCACGTTTTATTTATAATGAATTCTACTGCACTTGTATTTCCAATACTTGTGCTTTTATAGTAGAGTACATGTCCACTTTTTAAATCAATTGTCTCTTCACCTTTTTTTTAACTTCACAAAGTTCAATAATGTCCCATTTAATATAAGACAGTTCTTCTAATTCTTGCAATCTTTCTTCACTTGAAAATGATCAGCAGTTGTAAGTACCTAAATAAAAAGTCATCATCAAATGGCAGCCTGGGTCCACAATCAGGGAATTCTTAGCATCCTCCGTATTCCACCACCATCCGCTGCCTTCATTGGTGACTTTACAGCATTCTGGGAATAAGGACCATGATTTATTTTTGTCTATCATGATGGTATATATCTATTGGAAAAATATTTATCATTTACACATACATACCAACAGATACACTGTATAATGCTTTCCAAGAACAAGTAATTTCATGGGTCTTTTGGCTCATATTTCCAAATGTCGTTATTATATACAGTTTTTTGGTTGGAAGCCGATTTTATTTAAGTGAAATTTTTATAAAAATGGAAGCAATTTTGTTTTTTTAAATTTTAACATTTTAGTTCTAATCTACTAATATATTCGTCACTGCTTCTCTTGTTTTGAGCAGAAATATTCCTTGCAGATTGGTATTTATCTTTATAATCTGCAAATATTAGTTTATATTACTATATAGTCACATTTGTTTGTACATGTATAATTTGTCTTTAAAACTCGTACAATTCAATTATTTCTACCTAAGTTTATATATGCGATTTTTATTTTGCTATACTCATACATATTTTAATGAAAGTTCTATTGTAAATTAAATTACCAACCGATAACAATCATATTTATTTTGCTAAGATGCTTTTGTATCGATTAATAGTTTCTGAAAGATTACTTACTTAATACACGAATTTTATAAACATATATAAAAAAGTGGATACAATAAACATTTTGAAAAAAAAAGAAGATACTTTTGCATTAAGTAATGTGCCAGGAAACATCCGGATTGACACCAAAAGAATTTTCTGCAAAATGAATAAATGATTGTTGTCTGTGGTCATATATAATTTTTTCGTTGAAACCAGCATGTGCATGGGGAATTAATGATGCACGCATTTATATTTGTATATGTGTATTAATGAAGAGGAACAAATTCTTAACTATACACATGCATATAAATGAGAAAAGACAATAAATATAAATACAAACTCAGATCTGCAGAGTAAGAAGACAATTGTCAAACGTTTGGTGAATATTTCTGCTAAAAATAAGAAAAGCGTTGTTAGCCGAGAGGTCATCGCACCCGCCTTGCAAGCAAGTAGTTGGTTGCAGATGGGTATGGGTTCGCGTCCCGGCCGATGCTATGACCTATGGGAAAAAAAAATAAGAAAAGCAATGGTAGCATAGATTTGATATGAAAATATTAAAATTTCTTTAAAAAAATTTTTTTTTTGTATATATGTGATGTGTTCATACATGTTCAATTTTACTTTTTAAAAACATTTTTGACATATACTTTTCTGTATTTAATAGAAGAGCAATACAGAGACTTCAGACCACTCAAAGAAGTATTGAGAGATGCATGTTGGGAGTAACAAGAAGAGATCAAATATGCAATGTATGGGTAAGAGAACAAACAGGTGTTACTGATAATAGATGGACAACTGAAATCTTAAACTGGATTCCAAGAGATTGTAAAAAACCCAGAAAGAGACTACATGTGAGATGGGTGGATGAAATAAGAAAGTGTGCAGGGATGATGTGGAGAAGAGAAACTAAAGATTGGAAAAGATGGATTGAACTTGGAGAGACCTTCATCCTGCAGTGGATTGATAATGGTTGTTGATGATTTTTTTTATCTATTGCAGCAAAATTTTGCATTTACAAATATGAATAACCACTATTATCAATAATGAGATGTGCATTACATTAAATCGCAAATTTTACACGTAAAGCTTTCTCTCATTGCAAAGAATTAGAATTCTTATTTGTTAACAGCAATACTTCATTTAAAAAAAGTATGTTTTTCATTTTTGATGATGAAGTGAGATTTAACATAGGAATGATTAAGTATTGGCATCTTCATTACCAATATCATGAATCTGGGAATGTATATATTTCATTAATTTGTTAGCCAGTCTCTCATTCCACTTCTTTATATTGATATATCTTCACTAAATAAATCATTCCGCTCAATTCTAAAAATGTAAATTTTATTTTTTCCTAATACTATTCAAGAACATCTAATTAAATTGTTAATGAAGTAATATCCGCATAATTATCTTTCTGTTTTTATTCAACCATGTTTTCTCGCTTTAACTGAAGATCGGCCTAAAAAGAACTTGTTTTCCTAAAAACCTCAATGGGTAGGGCCTGCACTCTATTGACACTCTTCTGATCCAGGGATCTCACAACATTATCCTCACACACCTAAGTCACTTCCCTGCCAATTTTGTACATATCACACCCACTGACACTCCTCCTCCCAGTGGCAGGCCTAGGTCATGGACCTCACTCATTGCCAACATCCTACAAAAGGCTGGCTTTGTTATACCATCCATCACAGCAAACTAAAGTACTGGGAGGTTTTCAACCAGACCACAGACTTCTCCATTGTGTCCCCTACATTTCTCGAATTTACCAATGTCCAATTAATCCGCAAATTCAAAAGGTGGTCCCTTGAAGCAAAATTCCTCGATTTCCTCCTCAAATCAATTTTCACTCCCTTCCCACAAATCAATTTTTGGTCAACCGTAGGGGTTTCACCAAGATCTCTACCATATGCCAGCTCTGTAAAACTGACAATGAAACCCTCCAGCACTTCCTGCTTAAATGTCCTTTTCTGCTTGGCATGAGAAATGTCATCAACTCCTGCCTTTCCTCGCACAGGAATACCATTTTCAACCTCCAAGAATCCATAGAAACAGGGGTCTTTGGAGCTATTAGACTATCAGTTTTTTTCATCTATGCTCTCTGGTTGCTCCGATTGCCATTATCCTTGACCAGAGAGTACATTCAGTCAATCAAAAGCTCTTGGACCTAATTTACACTCTCAAAACCTGAGATACCAAACTAGCCCTACCTCCACTCCTCACAGATACTTGGGCAATCCTCCAACTCCCATCCACTCAGCCTCTGTCATAGGACTCAATCACAGACATGCATTTCTGACCGGCCTGGACTACACACCATTTACCCTCTCCACTTCCCATTCCCTTTTTACATGTATCCTTCCCTTCTTACCATGCTGCTCCTGAAATTTCATTTGTTTTACTGTATCTGTTTTATTTTTTTTTTGATGAATAAACATCTCATCACTGAGAAAAAAAAAATTATATCTCTTGCAAATTAAATTTAATACACCTTCACATTTATATATATTTGTTGCTAGCAAATTTTGACATTCTGGGCAGATTATATTATTGGTACCTCCTTTATAAAGTACTCTTAAAAAAACTTCTGTTGTCTAAAAAATAACTCAAGAGATCACAAAATATGCAAATAATAATATTATAAATAATATTTATTTATAATCCATAAACTAAAGTAGATATTATCACCAATTATTTACATGTTTGGAAAAGAATAAAAACAAAAACCAATACAATATTGCCTTTATATATATACTTTAAACATCATACGAGCTTTTGAAATAACAAACATATTTATTTTTTTAAAATTATTTAATACAATTTTTTTTTCTAAAAATATTGTTTGTATAAATATGTAAGAATTAATTATTTAATTGTATCTGTAATGTAAGATGTAAAGACCATTGGAAACAATTATTTTAGCCTTCACTTTATGAAAAAGAGTTACAAGTTTCTTAGGGATGCATCAAGAATATTTTCTAGTTTTACCTTTTAAAAATTTTATCACTTCTGAATTTTTGCATCTTCTGACCACCTGAGAAATACATTATTTCATAGCTAAGATAAAAGAGATTCCCTGAACAGTTTTGTTTACATTTCTGTCAACCTACACTAGTTTCATTAAAAGATTCTTCTGGAAAAGTTTAAGAGGTACTGAAATATTCAGAGAATTGAAGATTTTTTTAAAAATATATATATAAAAGGAATTATTGTTTACTTTAGAAATGTATATTCTGCTACAGATGTAATATAAATTATTTTTTAAAATATTGTATTGGTGCCTATTTCAAATTGGTATTTGAGGCCTTGCTGTCATATGTATGGAATTAGTCTTTTAACACTTTTGATTTAACTATTTTCATTCTTTTGTTTTATAAACATTTAATCTATGTTCATATTATTATTATATAAATACAAAATCATTGCCTGAATTCTTAACAGAATTTTCCTTTTTTTTTTCCCTATCCACTTTATTACTACTTTGTTTTTATATCAAATTATTGTTGGCATTGAGACATGAGTCTCTTATAAAAGTATAAGAAAAATTTAATATTAGGATTTGTTTATAGTATTCTGAAAATATGATATGATTGCAAGATAAAGATACCCATATCTTCATCACAGATGGTAGAATGACATTTTCATCATATAAATGTATTTTTTGTTTTTTATAGCCAAGTACATATATACTTTAGTCTCTAAATAAAAATAAATCAGATACCATTTACTGACAATTCATGGATGGCTTTCTGGAGTGATTATGAATTATCGTTAAAATCCTTCTATTTGTTATTAACATTTCTGAATACGATTATACTGAATCTATATTTATACGAGCATACCCTTATTAGAATGGTATTGTGAGCATATAGTGATTTCTAAAAAAATATGAACTTAAAGATGAATTTCATGGGTGAGAGAAGTCCTCTTTACATTATAAACATCATTTGAAAGATCTTTTTAAAGGGATTCACCATTGGCTCCTTTCATTAGAAGTCTGTGATATAATACAACATGTTTAATGAAAAATCTCCATGGTATTCTTTCATCAGCCATATTAACTTAAGGAAACATCTTAATATTGCATTCTTTAGAGTATTTTTGACATACTCTTTAGAATGTAACAATTCTATTTCATCTCTTTTAAAAATCATATTTACATACACCATAAAATTTCTTTTAAAGCATGTCTTAGAATTTGTGTTAGTATTGATTATTTGTAGGACTATTTCCATCATATAATATAAAATGTCTTTAGAAAAAATTTAAACTTTCCAAAGACACGAACTGTTAGCAATAGACTCAGGTTAGTATATATCACAACACTGAGTGATATTATTTTTTTCTCTTGTTCATATGTTGCTGACCTGATTTGTGACATTACTAACATGAGAATTGAACTAGAGCTTTAGATTCCTGCATATTGAATTTAAGGTAACACTCTAATCAACTGAGTGAATATTCTGCCAAAGGTAGTCAGGTAAAAAATTTATATACTTATGAATAAGAGCCCTAGTTTTCCATTTTCTCTAAAGAAAAAAAAAATGGAGAAAAGAGCCCTCATAAATATGTATATGAAATTTATAAACTATCATCGATTCCCATGCTAATACTGACACTGGTCAGGCCTGCAACAGTTGAAGAAGAGGGCAGAATAATATCACTTAAAATATTGGGTTATATATTAACATATGTATGATTACTAACAGTTGAATGTATTTGGAACGTTTAAGTTTTCTAAAGACATTCAATATTTAATACTAGATAGTGGAAACTTAGAATTGATAACATTTATTGTAGTATGGCTACGGCTAATGCATAACCAACCAAATCTTGGATCTTACATTATTTACATATCATTTAAGATATTAGGTACAAATATATGCTAAAATTGTTTTAAGAATATTTTTTGTGTAGGAGTAAACTAAATATATAAAAAAATACCAGAAAACAATAAAACTTACTATGTTTGCGCAGAGAATTTAATACACATGCATCTATATGGTTAATAAATTTTGTAAATTTATGATATATTAAAAAATTGATAATCTAAAACTGTATTACTTACTTTCTCATCAAAAGGATTTTAGCCTTATATATATCAGGGTTGGCCAAGACTTCGATCACAAAGCCGATGTGAACATTGACAAATTATGGTGATAAATCCAGAGCTGATTTGAATGTAAAAAATACTAAAAAATAAAATAAGTAAAAATGCAAAATTACCCTCATTTAAAAATAGTTAAATTTAAAATAACACCTGTTGTTATTGTTAATCCCAAATGAAATCCAGGTTGGACAAAGCTGAAAAGAAATAAATTATTTTTGGATAATGCTAGAACTAAAATTCTTAGAAATATTTAATTGCAGTTTTCCCGAGGAGAAATGAAAATCAATGACTTCAAATGAGATCTTTTGGACATTAATAAGCAGGGATAAATATCCAAATGTTTGGAGAGTTATTGCATACTTCAATGCATTTTTTGGTTCAACATATTTGTGCGAATCAGTATTTTTCTGCATGAACGCGATAAAAACTAAACATAGGTCACAATTATTGGATCTAGATGTTGGAATCGTGTTGAAGAATTCATATGAGCCAAATTTTGACAAACTTGCTGAAACTATGCAATGCCCAGTATTATCAAAATAATAATAATAATTTTTTTTTTGTAAAATTTACACCTAATTTATTTTAACACAATTCTAAAACAATAATTTTCTTCTTCTTTTTCTCTATATTTTCTTGTTTTTTTTTAAAATTCAGGGCCAGCTCTAGAAAATAATTATTTATAGGTGATTTAACAAATATTTTATAAAATGACATGGACAAATTGTAACACTAGAGGGAGCTGAGGTAATTTAATAATAGTCATAGTAAAATGTCTTCAACAGTTCATAGCTTACTGAAAAAAAATTTATTAGTTCTGTAAGTATCTTCTAAAAATGTCACCAATATTTTTGAGTACCTAAAAAGCTCTTATAAAAAAACCCCACAAATTCCTAAGTACATTCTAAAAAAACAGAATTTTGAACTGTTACTTTTTTCCGTTACGATTTTTGTTCCGGCAAAAATAACATCCCCCCCCCTAGTTTCTGGTTCAAAGCCCTGGAAAAAATCTAGTCACCCTTAGGTAAACGTTCACCAAAAAAGGAAAAAATCTAGTCACTCTTAGGTAAACGTTCACCAAAAAAGTCACCCCCAATGTCTAAAAGTTTGGCCACCCCTGATATATATATATTTCTGCTTAAAAAAAAAATCAACTATCTTTATCTACATACAAGTACATTAGTATCAAAATTATTATTAATGATAATAAAATCATTGTTAAAAACATCTCTCGCATATTTACTACAGTCATTATTTTTATTTTAATTGCAGTCAGTGGGTTACAGTCATTATAAAGGAATCTTTAAAGAATTGAACTAGGATATACATTTATTTCTGGTTTTATTAGATTATTCAATTCTTCCACTGTGGTGCAGATATTGGAAATCATTAATATTTGATTCATGGAATGTGTCTTGCACAACTTCATGTCAGAAATGATTAAGTTCTATTTAAAAAGCAGATAACAACAATGACTATTTATAATTCAGAACCATTGATGAAAATCTAGTTGATATTATCTAGGAAAATCAAATTTTGCTGGCTTTATTGTTGGATCTGTAAAAATAAATTTAAGTGGTGCCTCACAAGAAGTCCATTTTATATCATAATCAATTTAATTGTTTGATTATACTTAGTTAAATAGCCAGAAAGATGATATTGAATTAAGGCATGTTTCAAATTTTGAATTTATGTCTTATATCGATGATAAGTTTGATTTAATTACTGGCTTTTTATACATTTTCCAGGAATCAATTTGTCTTATGATTATCTAGTAGAAGAATATGTAAAAAATGAGAAGCTATTGCAGTGCATTGGATATTTATTTGCATATCTAGAAGATTAATGCCGACATTTTTTTCCAAACAGGGGCATAATATTCAGCAGTAGAATTATTTCTGCTGCAAACTTTACTAGATAGCTATAATATGATCCAAAAGTTGAATTGCTTTCTTGTAGTAATTAAAGATAAGTCCCAAGTTTTGAAAAAAAAAAAAAAAAAATCCAAATTTTTTATATTCTTATTAAGAGATTTGTATATTTGATAAGGGCATTTTTTTTTTGTTTTTAATTTTTTGTATTCTGTTTCTGAAAGAACTCTAAAGTTGAACTAATTACAATTTTGTCTAGTAAATTAATGTTTCTTCTGCACTTAAGAATTTTAAAGATCATTAGGAGGCTATTTTTTAAACATCATAAGCAGAGGTTAGATAAATAGAAATAGTATCAATCCACAGTTATTTTGAAAGTTCATTCAATTGTGGATAGACCAATACAAAACTTGCAGCAATTTCATCCTGTCTTAAATTCAATTAGAGATAGATGGTTATTAACTATTGGCTTAATTATTGTTAGAAAGAATAATTATAGAAGCTTATATGTAATTCTAAGGCAAAATGTAATTTTGCTTATATTGAATGTTACTTATATATGTAAATAGAGGGATTTGAACTCAGGATTTTTCAGTTTATTAATCTTCCACTATCTCAAACAACCGATATATTTGACTACACACATGCAAAAAAGATATATGATCCCCAATATGTGTATTTTGTGCAGAGCCAGCACTCATCACTTGAGCCAGATCATAATTTCCCACATGTATGTGCATTCACTGCTTGGCTTATATTAAGATAGTAATTTCTCAAACTTTAATGGACAGGCTTCATTTGTTTTATCCTTATAACTATTCTATCACCCATTTCATTGAAAAACTGACAATGGATGGTTCAAAGCCCACGTTGAACTTGATATTATAGTCATATCCATGTAGACATTATATCAATGTAATAACTGAAACACATGCTTATTATATACCTGTGTCTATATATGTAATATATAGGGTATATGAGCACAGACTTTCTTATGACCCACCACTCTCCACTCTATCTAATAACACTGATACACTCAAACACATATGTTGAAAAGATAAATAATCACCAATATACATATTTCATGCTAAACCAGCAATCATCAGTTGGTCCAGATTATCATCTCCACACATATATACTATAAATGCTCAGATATATATTAAGATAGACAATCTTCATACTTTAATGGACAGGCTTCAGTCTACTCCACACTCCAACTCTTCAACCGTCCATTCAATTGAAAATCTAACGATGGACTGCTCAAAGGCCACCCTGAGGCCGAGATTCTTGTCACACCTATGTTGACCTAAGGTCAATCTGAACCTCATATGTACAGGACATAATCCATTTAATACATATGCAAGGATGGGAATACATCTCTACATATATGTGTTTGAGTGTATTAGTGTTATTAGATAGAGTGGGGAATGGTGGGTTATATGAAAGTCTGTGTTCGTATACCCTATATATTATATCAATTTAACCCCTCATATTATTGGACATTATTTAATAAATATATATTAATAAGAGAGGGATGGACTGAACTTATAGTAAGATGTAATCTATTTCCCAAGCAATATGTAATTCTATGGCGTATGCAATTTTGTTTATACTGGCCATTTGATTGAAAAACTGACAATGGAACACTCAAAGTCCTTGTTAGATTTGATATTATAGTCATACTCATGTAGACATTATATCAATCTAACCCCTCATGTTATTGGACATTATAAGTATTAATAGGAGAGGGATGGGCTGAAATTATAGTAAGATGTAATCTATTTCCCTAGCAATATATAATTCTAAGGCAGTATGTAATTTTGCTTATACTGAATGTTACTTTTGAACTCAGGATTTTTCATTCTATTCATTCTCCACTTTATCTCAGACAAGTAATACACATGATTACACACATGCAAAAAATATACATGCCCCCCAATATATGTATTTCATGCAGAACCAGCATTCATCAGTTGGGCCAGATCATAATCACCCACACATATGTACATTCAATGTTCGCTGTATATTAAGATAGCATTTCCTTAAACTTTAATGGGCAGGCTTCCATCATCAGTTTTTCAATAATTGGATAGTTGAATAGTTGGAAGAGTGAGAAGATTAAAGTCTGTCCATTAAATTTTAAGGAATTGCTATATCTTAATATAGGCAGAGTATGTGTGGGAGATTATGATCTGGCCCAACTAATGGGTTCTTGTTCTGCATGTAGTATATATATTGGGGATTATGTATCTTTTTTGCATATGTGTGGTCTTGGGTATCGGTTTTTTGAGATAGAGTGGATGAATAGATTGAAAAATCATGAGTTCAAACCCCTCTATTTCCCATAAAAGCTTATAGAACACTAATGAATGAAATCAGACAATAATTTTTTAAATCATTGCTAGATTTATTATGTTTAAAACTTTTAGTTTTGATTTTGTATAAAAATTTTGAAATTATTACAGTAGGGATAATGTTAATTGAATAGTTTTGACAACTGTGCATGTTTGGATTGTAAATTTTAAAATTCTAAATATGTTCTCTTTTCTTATATTTTTTTTCCAATTGGAATTCACTATTTTAGGTTTAGATCAGAGAAACATTGTTCTAGAAGTATCATTAATTTCTATGTGACACAGTGATAGCATGACCTATTCGAGCGACAACGATTTCTGATCAATTCTCAGGAAAGTAGACCAATTTTAGTTTGTTCAATTGTATGACACTATTGTGCTCAGCCTATTTTTATATTTAAACATCACAGGACCTGGGAAACTCACCATATTATTATTATTTATTGGTAGTGACAGTGATAATTTATTTAGAAGCATTGTGATTGAATTTTGTCGTTACTTTTTTTTGACAATTTACTATTTTCTTTTTTAGTATCATGAAGAGATTTTTATGTTTGCGGGCAGTTTTTGGGTTTTTTTTTTGGTAAACAAATATTGTTGTCTTTGTTTCTAGTTAGAAGGATGAACTCCTCAGCCAGGTTATAACAAAAAGAAATGTGTCTGTTTTATTTTTATTTTTCAAGATATTCATTGTATTAAGGGAATGCAAATTCCAAGAATGAAATTACTTGGTTTATGTTATATTAGGGTATGAGCACAGACTTTCACACGACCCACCACTCTCCACTCCATCTAATAACACTGATACACTTAAACATACATATGTTGAAAAAGATAAATAATCACCAATATACGTATTTCATGCTAAACCAGCAATCATCAGTTGGTCCAGATTATCATCTCTACACATATATACTATAAGTGCTCAGATATATATTAAGATAGACAATCCTCATACTTTAATGGACAATTGGATGGACGGTTGAAGAGTTGGAGTGTGGAGTAGATTGAAGCCTGTCCATTAAAGTATGAGGATTGTCTATCTTAATATATATCTGAGCACTTATAGTATATATGTGTAGAGATGATAATCTGGACCAACTGATGATTGCTGGTTTAGCATGAAATACGTATATTGGTGAGTATTTATCTTTTCAACATATGTATGTTTAAGGGTATCAGTGTTATTAGATGGAGTGGAGAGTGGTGGGTCGTGTGAAAGTCTGTGCTCATACCCTAATATTACATATATATAGACACAGGTATAAATAAGCCTATGTTTCAGTTATTGGTTTATGTTGTTTATAAAGGAAAAAGAATCAAAATATTGTTTTTATATGCCATCTATCTGCCTGAATAAAATACTTCTCAATGTTTGACATTGTAAAATGTGTATATCATAAAAATCCCTATGAGAATTATTATGAGAATTGAAATCCTCAATAAATGTGAAAGTGAAGGCAGATTTGAAAATAGAGTAAGATGAGTTTGCATTAGGAAATTTGTATATTACAGGTTGATCTCATTTTTCGTGTTTAATTAGTTGCAGTAAATTCACATAAAGATTAGGCTAATTATTAAAAGAAATTTCCCTAGAAATAATGTTAACGTTTATTTGGTTTCGTAGCACAGTGCTAATGCAGCTTTTACTCATATACAGTATATGAAATACGCTAAACTTGAAGATAAGGAAAGGTGTAAATAGGCATAAAAGTTCATGTGTTATATGTAATAAAAATTCGCTGAAAGTGATTTAACAAATACAGTATAGTGTTAACATTTGCCCACGCCCTCCCATTAGCATTGTCACTGTTCAGGCCATGACATCTAAAGAAGAACTGAGCATGCATTGTCTTTGTATGTTATTACTAATAGTTGTTTGTGTTTGGAAAAGTTTAAAATTTTCTAGACAGTCAATAGTTAGTTATTGACAGATGTTGGGAAATAATCCAACATATCAAAGCTAAATGCTGCTTAAAAGAAAAGGTTAATTACTGTCAAAAATCTTCATATTTTTTCCTCGCGAATTTTGAATTTTTTTTTAAAAACCTAATCTCTTTTTTAAATTAATGGATGGGTTTAGGTGGGTGGATGGGGTAAATGTTAACTCCTTACTTGTTAATATAAACCTTTTTTATCTTCAGTTATATGGGGATATATTTTTATCTTTCAGCGCCTTAAAACAGGATAAGAAATTTTATCTTAGTTGTCCAACCTTATTCCTAAATAAAAAGACTAACCGAAAAAAAAAAAAGGCAAATGAAAGATATCTTTTTTAAATTTAAACATCCATTAAATTTTTATTTGCAGAGTAATTTTTTATTTTAAAATTTTTTATTTAGTTTTTCGATTTTGGCTGACTATCCACTATTTTTTAGTTGTTTTATTGACGATCTCCTAATATGATATACCTTTAAATCAGAGTTGCATCTGAGTGTGTGCGTGTAAGTATGCCGTTTTTTTTTTTTAAGTTTGCACAATGTGAAATGGTTTGTTTTATTAAGACTTGCTGTTCACTAAGCTTTCAATTCGTGATGTAGAGAGAGATTTTATCAAGTCGTCCTAACAATTGATCTGTGTCGAAGGTGTGAAATGTTCGGAATGAAAATTAATTTATGAGCACCTCCTATATTGCACATGTAAAGATTATCCAAATGGTGATTGTCGTATGATGTTCACTAAGGATTTTATTAAGAAATACTATAAAGGATTTTAAGATGAACAAATATTAAAAGAAAAGTTGGGTCTACTGTACTATAATTATGCAAATTTTGGTCTTCATTTTTGATGTAACCTCGATATTTTAACTGAATAAATTTTATTGTGATTTCTGGTTGGAGGAAAATTATTTGAATAGATTTAAGAGGTAAAAATATTATAACAGAGATAGAGAATGGAATTGCTAATGGTAAAAAATAATTTTGGATATTTGTAATGAGGAAAGTATTATTTTAATTTGAAAAAGAAAGAATATCTTGCTATTTTTTTATTTTTTTGTAAAATTGCTTTTAAAATATCAGTGTGATGATATATATAAATGCACACATATTTGAAAGATAATTTGATTGTCTGTATGTAATTTATTAATAATTAGTTGTAATTAATGTTTTTACCTTAGGGTCTGTATAAATCAGGAGTACTTCCTGAAATGAATATTTTTTATATGGTAAAAAAAAAAAAGTTGCCAATTTGTATATTTTCTGCTATCTAAAAGTAGTTTTATTATTATTGACCTTTCCTACAAATTGTTAGTTGTGACTCATTCTTTTCACACACTTTTTTTTAAAAATTTATCTAACAAAATGTCAGTTTTGAATTTTATTTACTTGAATTATTACATAAAGGCCAATAAAGTTTAATTATTAAAGATTTAAAATAGAGCAGATTTTATTTTTCAAAAACCTACAGTATGGGCAATATAGTGAACCAGCCAGTTTTTGAATTTGGGTAAGGGGGGGGGGGGAGAAGGAGGAAGCTAATTGTTTTGGATACCTACATATTAGACCTGCTGTCCATGTTTGCGACCGACAGAATGCCGTATTAAAAAGTCACAATTATCTGTTTTTATTTAGTGTTGTAATATGTTTATTATTTTTGTGTACAAATTTATACTTTTCATATTATTAAAAATGTGACTTTTTAATACGGAATTCTGACGTCGAAATCCCCCCCCCCCCACATACACACACTCGAGAAGAGTACGACATTCTGCCGTCGCAAACACGGATAGCAGATCTAATATTTATCTATCTAAAGAAAAAGATTGTTGGTGTTAGATTCTTGTTTGACTGAGAAATTAACCAATCTAATGCATAAAACTTTAATGCTTAAGCATTCAAATCTTTGTTGACAATTTATAATGTATTAGTCATTTGATAATAATTTATAATTTTTTTTTTATTAAGGAAAATACACGTACAATTACAATATAAATCTTGTTGGTATACATTTGTTTGGATTTGTTACTCATATTATAACTATCGTTAGTAAATAATTTTCCAAATTTGAAAATATACCCATTTGATACATTAGTTATTATTATGATAAATTAATTTCATGATCAGAGCAAGAAGCTCATCGTTCAAACTTAGTCTATAATTATTGTGTACTAGTTTTATATCAGAACAACTGGCTCTTCATTTAGTGACTTAGCCAGTCATCATTGTGCAGTCCATATTTTGATTGACAGTGATCATTTGTCATTCTGCATCTAACTGAACCATTTTTTAATCTTGAATTAATTTTTAATTAGCATAATTTATAATTTTTTTGACACTCAGCGTCGTTGTTAAGTTGTTATTATTAATAATAATAATAAAATCAAATGTTTTGTTGCAAAGGAGTTCACAGGACATTTGAGCACTAGAGGATCTGTGTTGGAGCGACTATCCATGGACTTTGAACCCATTTACTACTATATTAAACTATCCACAATGATTTAGAACTTGAAGAAAGCTTACACCGATCGGAGATAAATTGAAACAAGAATATAGCATCCATGGGTTTTGATGAATTGATAGCTATCACTGTTTCAAATTATTCTTTTCTCACATTAACTTCTTTCTGTTTTCAAGTAGAAGCATTAATTTCATATACAAAAGCATGCTGTTTGCAAAACAGGCTGGGAGAAATGCTTAGGAGCTTTATAAATGAATTTCAACAGTCTCTGACATATTATATAACTCAAAATAGTCCCCAATCTATGCGCACATTTGACGGATTTAATAAAACCACTGAATATATTCCTAGTTAGAATCACTGCACATGCGTCTTTAATGTTTGAATTAGATGTCCAAAAAAAAAAAAAAAATCACTAAGTAAGTCAGTCAGTCACTGCAGTTTAAGTGTATATATTTTTTATTCGTAGATATATTGATCTCTGTTGTTTGTTGACGTTAGTATGTGCGCGCATATATATTCGTGTTACAACAAAGGTTTTTATGGATGAAAGAAGAAACTAGTTGCAGGTTATTCTACCATCCCATAATTTTATAATTATTTATGATTGCAAGTAATATAAATTATTTTAGCAGGATTTAAATATCTTAATAAAACTTTTTGGACTTGATCGCTTTTTTTTTGTATTTAGTTTTTTTAAAATTTGTGTGTTGTTAATGAAAAGTATAATATAATATACTTGACTATTTGAACCGTTGATTATCTACCATGTACATAATTTTCAATGCTCATACATCACCTCCCTCTCCAAATGATTAGCCATTGGATTATTTTACTGCCTTTTCTCAGAAAAAGTCATAGTATTCTCTTTCAGCAACTTGGTTGTAACATTGACTCATTGCCCTTTCTTTTTATTGATTTAATAAAGTCCATTTATTGTCATATGGTTATAAAGTACAGGTTCTATTAATAAATTTTTTTAAATGATAAAAACAGCAGACAGTTTAGGAGTCATAAATTTGTATTTAGTCAAAGATTCACTTGCTGATCTCTGAAATCCCCACTCACCGTCCCTATTTTTTTCGTATTGCTTTAAGTTGATTGAACCATGTGAAACAGAGGCAGTAGGGAATTAGAATATTCTATTTTCTTATCATTAAAATAAAATTAAAATGAGAGTATAATAATTTTATAAAATTAAATATTTTTACATTTATATAAAAATTATAAATTGTTCAATAAAACTTTATAATTGTTTTATTTTGTATATTTGAATTTTATACGTCGTTAAATTAATCGTATTTTGTCAAGCGTTGGTGGCCTAGGGTTAGCATAGCTGCCTTCCAAGCAGTTGGCCCGGATTCGCTTCCCGGTCAACGCATTTGACATTCATATATATAAATCTTATTTTGCCTAGTAATCCAATTTTTTGAATCTGTCTGAAATAATTGAGATGCAGGTATATATAATTTTTTCAAATGTTTTGATTATTGTTACTGAATAATTAATTAATTTTATCTTTGCTCACTGTAGTTTAGTGTAATAACAGAGTGGTGGAGTCTGATGTTTAAGGTCCATGAATCCCTCTGCCACTTCTAGTGTTCAAATTTCATATTAATTCTTGAGCAAAAAAAATCACTTATTTTTTTAACTTTTTAAAATAACATTTCATGTTTCAAAATATAGTAGAAGTAATCTTATTTAATTATAATTCTAAGGTAGTATGTAGTTTGCTTATATTAAATGTTTTTTATATATGTAAATAGAGGTATTTGAACTCAGAATTTTTCCGTCTATTCATCCTCCATTTTATCTCAAGCAACCGATACACATGACCATACACATGTGAAAAGTATCTTTTTCGCATGTGTGTGGTCATGTGAATCGTTTGTTTGAGACAGAATGGAGGATGAAATAAGTAAATACAGGGATTTGAATTCAGGATTTTTTTAGTCTATTCATTCTCCAATTTTATCTTAAGCAACCGATACACATTTCGCATGTGTGTGGTCATGTGTATTGTTTGCTTGAGATAGAGTGGGGGATGAATAGATTGAAAAATCCTGAGTTCAAATCCCTGTTTTTATTTATTTAATTATATTTTATTTCTTATTAACTGGATATTCTCGTGTATCTGGTATTATCAAAACCATATGAATTTTCCAGCCACTCAATTCAATTCAGATAATTGATGTTCTGTTTTTAAAAAAATAATAATTTATTTAAATTTTTAGTCGATTTTGCATTTGATCTTGTAGATATGCATAAATGTATGTGTTCACCATTTTCTGGTAAGTTTTATACAACTTTAGTATACAATATGAATATAAAAGACATTAAGACAAATTTTGCATTTTCTTTTGTGTATAATAAATATATTTTAACTTATTGTGATTGCTAAAACCATTTGCTACTAATTTGTAAATTCATATAGGGTGAACAATATTTAAAAAAATTTTTTTTATATGTCTCTTGAGATTATCCGTCTTAAATAACTTCATTAGGATAAAATTTTATTTATTGAAAAGGAAATGCTTGGGGCTTAGAAACACAGACTTTATTGCTTCCATGGGCTTTTGTGAATAAAATAAATTTAAAGGGAAAAAAAAGAACTTAATTGTTTTAGATTTTATTTACCACGTGAATGAATATTTAATATAATGTCTTGTTAATGAATTTTTTTTTGCTGACATCATCAGAAAGAAATACTTATTATTAACATATATAGATAATAAAAAAAAGAAACAGCTTTAAAAGATATCTCCAGCATCTTTTCATTGAGAAGTAATTGAAGTTAAGTGTTTGTGATGTTACTTTTATTTTGATGTTTTACAGAGTTGGTTTAGATATCTATTTACTTATCATTTAATTGGATGGTGTGTTGGCTATAGCTTGGATTTCTGTAAAAAAAAAAATCCCCCAAAAAACAAACAAAATTCTTGAAAATTAATACTTCGTTCAAATATCTTATAGCTCAAGTTTGGAAACGGTTGGTATTGTGGTTGGTGCAAAAATGCATATTGAGGAATTTATCTTTTTTTTTTTTTGTGGTGTTACGATGTTCCGCAACAAATTCTTTTTCTCTCACCATATTTTTGCCACCTAGTGTAAGATTTAATAATCAGTAGTTGCCAGATGGTAGTGCGTTATAAATCCCTATCCACTGCTATCCTATCCAATATTCCCGGACTAGTTTCTAGCTTACGGCTTTCATCAGTTGAGGAGCTTAAAGCTTGCACTAGATGGCAAACATATGGTGAGAGGAAAAGAATTGGCTGGTGAACAGTATGATGTAAGCACGGGCCATATGACGTTTTATTGATTTTATAGTAATTATTATATACGGAAAATAAGTTAGATAGATCCCAGAATTATCTGAAATTTATTTTGTTTGAAAAAGGAAAAGCAAAACCAGATTTTTATTTTCAGATAATTTTTAATATATATATTTAAAACGTCTGATAACAGTCTATAAAATGTAAACATCAATATTTTGAGAAAAAAAAGGATAGGTATTATTAGTTTTTTATGCTAAGTTAGAAATTAAATTATAAAAGCTGTAAAAAAAAACGTACAATTTAAAATATAAAATAAATAAATCAATCCTCCTTTCTTTATTCTCTTTTGCAAGATTATATTTTATTTTTTACTTGATCAGTCTTACTTTTTGACTGAGCAGCAGTTAAGAAAATCTATATCAGCCATACTCACTGCCCCCTCCTCAAAGCACATGCACATGTTTTCTACGTTCTGCGGACCACAACACAGTACACTCTACCTTATAATATGATAATATAAATGTCGTCCAAGAGTTTATTTAAAAATTGAGTGATTTTTGATGTTATGCTACTCTTAATACTTTCTTTGTACATTTCATTTTTGATATTCGCAAACAGTTGTAGCGAACAATGGGACCAGCATTTGAGCACACTTTTATACAGTCTTTTTTTCTAAATCCGGGATGTTTTTTCCCTCCCTCTTTTAAAAAAAAATAATTTCCAGATTTATATCGCTTTTGAGCTACATGAATTAGTTAAAATAGTTTTTGCATAGTTGTGTATTAATTGCTGTTTCTAAATACCAGGGATTTTCTACAAGTAACAGACAATTCTTAATATTCCTTAAATCTTGAAATTTGCTCTTAGATTCATATATATATCATCATTATCATTTTCAATTATTATCGATCCACTGCAAAATAATGGTCTCTCTAAGTTCATCTCCGATTTCTAGCCTCTCTTCTGCACATAACTCCAGCACACTTCATTATTTCATTCATCTATCTCACATGTATTATCATCTCTTTTAGCAATATGTCCACTTCAACTTCATTTCAGTCTCTTAATTCTTTCAATGAAGTTGGTAACACCTGTTTGTTTCTCTCACCCATGTATTTCATTTTTGATCTCTTCTTGTTACTCCTAACATGCATCTCTCCATACTTTATTGAGTGGTCTCTTTATTGTTCTTCTGTTAAATGTCAAAATCTCATGCATAAGTAAGAACTAATAAAACACATTTATTGAAAAGCTTCCTTTTCAAACCTGTATGCATATTTTCTTTTAATATTAAATTATTTCTACCTAAAGCACTCCAACCAAGTTTAATTCTATGATTTATTTCATCCATTATGTTTCTTCTATTTGTAGTAATAATCTAACCAAGATATTTGTGGTTGTTAACTTCTAACTCATCATTATCAATCTTGATTTTCTTTTTTTGAAAAAATCCATTGAACATTAATCTAGTCTTTTTTACATTTATCTTTATTTTTATTTTCTTATTTTCATCTGATAACTCTTGCAACATTTCCTGAAGCTCTAAAGCAATATTTATAATTACATCATCTGCAATATCTATATAACTTAAATAATCTCCATTTACTTTTACTTTTTTAACTTCTCATTTTAACACACAAAATACTTCTTGCAAAACTGCTGTAAAAAGTTTTGGAGATATGGAGATACTTTGTTTCACATCCATGTCAGTGTTAATCTTGCTAGTATCATTATGTAATTTAATTGTTGTTATTGCATTTTTATAAATATTCTTTAGAATGTGGCAATTATTCTGGGTCTATACTTTGAGGATTTAATGCTTTAATCACTAAAGAAATAAATAATCATAGAATCAAATGCCTTTTCACAATCTACACATCCAAAATGTAATGATAACTTATATTTATTGTTCCTTTTTATAATGTCTAAATACTTGGATATGATCCATTATACTAAAACCACTGTTAAATGAAGCTTGTTCTTTTGGTTGGTTAAAATAGAAAGTTTGCTATAGACGAGTTGTAATTATTTTTGCAAAAATTTTATTTAGAACTGATAGGTCTGTAATTTCTAATACTTTCTTTATCACCTTTTTAAAAATAACAATATTAATATTGCATTCTTTCAACTATCTGATACATGTTTATCATTTAGACATTTGGTATATAACTTTGTCAAAATTTTCCCACGAATTGGTTCCTTTATCACCGAAGAGGTTTTACCAGCATTGACCCTATATGTGGTCTGTGTGCTCGTGAAGATGAAACCATAGACCATATTATACACCGGTGCCCAAGACTTAAAACACTGAAAGGTATAATTATAATCAATTCCAACATAAGACCTGATATGATTTTCTCACTTGAAAATGCCATTCATAATGGGTTTTTTTTCAATAATAAGGCTTTCTACCTTTGTCCTTTATTCCATATGGATAGTGAGATGCAAAACTCTCATGGAATTACCCCCGCCACAAATCATACCATTGTTTAATCAAACGCTCAAAAAAAATCAAGAAACGTGACCAGCTCCTGGCCTCCAGTAAAGTCTTTGATGACACCTGGTCTTTAACTGCTCTTTTCTTTTCCTGATTATCAACTCCCACCTACCCAGCATTATAGAATAGGAAATTCTAAAAGAAAATATTCATGTTTATATAAAAAATGCTTATTCCATTAATCAAGTTCTTAGAATCTCATCACTATACCTAACCACATAAGAGTATAACAATTGTACTCTCATAACAAAATCTAGCCAGATAACAAATAGAACATTATACAATCATATTATTGTAAAATTTATTCATTTATCTATCCTTTATTAGTATGTAATCACTATTTATTGTTAATAAAATTTTTGTTGAAATGAACTTTGTCAAAATTTTTTCATTTTTTCATCTGCTTCTTTTAAGATGTCAATCATAATTCCATCACAACCTGTAGATTTTCCTTTCTTCATAAATTTAATGTCTTACTTTTTCACTTAGAATCCTGGGCAATTCATTAAGATATACTAGTTGTAGGAGATATGTTTTTTTGTTCTTTACTGCTATATAATTCTTGATAGAACTCTTCTGCACATTGCATGATGTCATCTCTATAGTTCCATGTTTTTTTCTTATTGCAGAAATAAGTTTACTACCAATACCAAGATGTTGTTTTACACTCTTGAGATTTTTATTTTCTTATGTAGCTTTTCTTATTAGTTTCACAATTATACTTTTTTATATCATTATCAATTCTTTTTCACATCTTTTTACAAAATTTGAGATATTCAGTTCTTCTTAATCCATCATTTTTATATATTTTCATATTCCTTTTTTTTCCATAAATTGTCTTATCTCAATACAAATTTTTGTACTAGCTATCTTTATTGTAGTTTTAAAAAGTATCGGTTATCTGCCTATTGATTTTATTCAAATCTGAATCGTATCAAAATTTATTAATATTTGAAAACAATTTGCAAGTTCTAATTTAAATTCATCGGAATGTTTCTGAAAATTATAAATACCAATTGTGGATATTGATTTTATTAATAATTTTTGTCTCTAATTTTGCATTAACATGTATTTTACATCTCATTAATAGATGATCATTTCCTGTTTCAAATTTATTGAGAACATTACAATCTTGAAATACATATTTTTGGTTAGTCAAAATATCCAGTTCTGCTGTATGTTCACTTCCATTTAACATTTTTCTCAAAGAAATTATTTGTAAACTCCACAAGTCTATGTTCGCTCTCATTTCTGTTATAATAACGGAATTTACCTACAGCAATTATTAAAGTGTCACATGACAATTTTAAAATGTTGTTGTCTGATCAACAGCTTTTTGTACATCCATATAAAAATCTTCTACTTCTTCACAACAAGAACTTGTTGGGGCATAAACCTGAATTATCTGCATTTGGTATAAAACTAATCTTGCCAATCTGTCTGATACACTATCAATCGCCACAATGTATTCTTTCACTTATTTATAATGAATCCTAATTCACTTATATTTCCAATGTTTGTGCCTTTGTGGTACAGTATATGTCTACTTTTTAAATCAATTGTCTCTTCACTTTTTCTTTCAACTTCACAAAGTTCAATTATGTCCCATTTACTAATAGATAGTTCTTTCAATTCTTGCAATCTACTTTCAGTTGAAAGTGATCTGCAATTGTAAGTATCTAAATAAAAGTTTGTCATCAAATGGCTACCTGGGTCCACAATCAATAGATTCTTAGCACCCTTCATCTTTGGACACCAACCACTGCCTTAGCTGGCAACTTCATAGTCTCCTGGGAATAAGGCACAGAATATCCATTAGAAAAAAAGATACTCATACACACGATATTTCATAAGAGCTATTGGATGACTTTTGATCTTAAACTCAGAGGCAAAAAAGCTAATAAACTCATCGTGCTGGATAATGGGTGTCCATATTCATATATTATATCTGTAATTATATAGTGATATGATAACAACTGCAATGTAAAGAATGTATATATTAAACATTAGGAATTTATCTTGCTTGGCTTCTTTAAGGCCTCCAAGAGGAATCAAAGAGTCTCCTATCAGTTAACAGCAAATTCCTTTCTATAGCGATAAATATATGCTGATAATAATAGAAATATATTCTGTTTAATAAAATATAGTCAATGCTAAATAGAAAGATTTTATGTTAAATAAAATTTAATTAATTAATACTCAGTGCTTAATCATTTATAAAACTAATTAATGTACTTTATCTAGCATAAAAAGTGATGTTTTGATGCTTTTATACATATTTGAAATTATTTTAAGTTCATAGACAATGATTGTCACCAAATTTTTCTGTCACACGGAAACTCCAAGACACTACCACTATTCATTTTCAAGTTCGCTGTAAATTTTATTGCAAAAATAAAATAATTTCTTGCTGCAAAAAAAAAAAAAAAAAACGGATTCTGAACTTTTCTTATGCATAGCCATTGCATGAGATATGTGAAAAAATATTGCTACAAATTACTATTTATTTTCATATTTTATTCAAGTCCTGAGAAGAAAAAAAATCCTTAAATGATTTGTTTCATGATGTAATGATACTTTTTTTAAAAAAATATAATACTTTTGCGACAAATTAAGTAAGTTGTCTAACTGATTATTTTGCGCAACAAAATATTTTTCTTCCCATTTGTCTTGAAACACTATTTTCATCGGATATTTTTATGAAAATACTCCTGCCATACTGAGAGTGCGATTTCTGATTGAAGTGAGGGATGGATAGGTGTCATATATCTCAAGATTTAAAAACTCAGATTAATGAGTATGTGTTTTGATCTGCACATAAAAGCTCAGCAGGCTTCATGCAACTTGTTCATCACAGTTTCAGTAGGGATAATTGCTGTATGATTTATTATGGAAATATAGGGAAACAATTAGATAAAAGAGCAAAAGAACATAACAAAGCTATTAATAGAAGAGATGTTAGATCTGCATTATATATTCATTATTTAAAATACCGACATAAAATAGATTGTGTCAAAATATAAGATCTTTAAATTATATTACAGAATCTAATACTAGAAAGAAGATATATCAAACCGATTACATTAATTATAACAAAAATAATTTTATGAACATATATAAAATATGAATTAATTTAACTAATAATTGACTAATGATAAATCAATGGAAGGTTATGTATATACATTTATACCGGGGAAGGGGGAGTCCCTTAAAAATATTGTATGATTTTAATAGATTATAGGTAGTTTTATAAAAAAAAAAGATGGATGTTGCTGTGTGTGCAATATAGATCAAGGCATATGATAGATCAAATAGAAATAGATTATGAGTAAGTTTAGTAAATTTGGGAATGAATGGAGCTTTAGTGGAACTTATTAAGAGATTATATGAAAATAATTGCTATACATATTAATTAGGAAATATAGAATTAGTTAGAATTAAAAATGGGATGGGACTAAGACAACAATGTCCTGTCACCTATTTTGTTTTTGTTATATTTGAGAGAAATGGAGAGAGCAGTAGAAAGACTAAGAAGAGAGATAGAGATACCATTACCAGATGGCAAGGGAGTGTATATATTATTAGGTCTTTTATTTGCTGAAAATATCTTCTTGTGCACAGAATGTAGGGAAGATATGGAAGTTATGCTGAAGATGTGCACAAGAGTGGGTAAAGAGATGGGGAATAAATTCATTGAAAAAAAGTCAAAAGTAATGATGATAAATACTAGGGAAAGAGAAGAGAACAATTTTTTATTGGGGGGATATAAAGTTAAATGTGGCGAATAGATATAACTATTTGAGAATTGTCTTAAATAGCCAGAGAAATTACTTGGATGAATGGGAGAAAAAATTGATAAATGAAGCAAATAAAATTTAGGGACTGATAAAGAAATTAACAGTGTTTTCATATAATAAATATGTAGCAAGAATTATATGGAAGGGAATGGCAGTAGCCAGGATAACTTATGGTAATGACATGTTATGTATTAGTAAAAGAGTATTAGATTACTTAGAAAAAGTACAAAGGGAAGTAGGAAGATATTCATTAGATGCAAATGTGTGGATGGTAACGGAAATGGGATAATCAAGTTTTTATATGAGAGATGCAAAAAGCGAAATGAAAAGGTTTAGTAGATTGCAATTTACGGATAGTAAAAGAATAGCTAAAATAGTATTTAATTGGGTTATGAGGAAAGGACAGACAACAAGATGGGTGAGAAAGTTAATATGGTATGCAGAAGATTTGGATAAAAACTTTATGTTAGTATACTTGTATAAAAGGTGGGATGATTGTATTAGGAGAATTGTTGATTAGCAAAGAATGGGATAGAAGAATAGATGCATTAATAAAAAATAGGGAGTTTGAGAGATGGAAAACTAGTATGGAAAGTAAAAAGAGTTTAAATATATATGGAAGTAAACATAATATTAGGTGTGCTTTCATTTACAATAATAGCAATGAAAATTGTTTACTGTTTGAGGCCAAACAGGATCATTAGCAAGAAGGGAATATATTCAAATGGAGAAATATGACTGATTTAGTCTGCAAGCTATGTAAGGAAGGCATGGGGAATATAAATGACATCTGTTAATTGAATGTAAATACCTACAAACAGAAAGAGTACAAATAATGAAGTTGTGGGAGAATAAATATAAGCAAAGTGATTATACAGAAAATAGATTCTTGGTTTTTATGCTGGGTTTGGAAAAAGATAAATGGGATCTACATATAAAGGCCATAGAGTGGACAAAGATGATGTTGTGGAAATGGGATGGAGGAGGATAGAGAAGAATATGGGGAAAACAGAGTGGGGAATGGAAAGGGAAAGTAAGGTGGCTAATAGGTTTTTCTTGGATATATTGGCTAAGAGATTCCTGACTTCAATAAAGGAGAAGCCATAGCATCGCATAATTGTAAATTAGTTGAAGCACATTGAAAGGAGCAGAAATTAATATTTGCCATGAAGAGTTTTTTTTATGTATAATTATATATATATTATTACTGTTATATAAGGATATTTTATATTATATCATTGATTTATTTAAATTTATATATTCATACACATTAGTTCTAAAGATTAGTTGAAACTGTAAAATTGGTCAAGTAAAAATTAAAGTATAACATTGTAAAAGAAAGGATGATTTATTTATCTGTTTTATAACATTAATCAATGTATAAAGGAAATATAAGATGAAAGAATGAAATACTCCTTTATCCCGCTTACCGCTTGGCCTTTTTGCGATGATTCACAATAGTGGTTAGCATCAATTTGTATCCACTATTTTGATTTAAATCAAGTATTCACTACAATGATCATAAAAAAATTGTTGGTGGCCATTTTGTAACACTGGTGATGTCATAAAATAGTTATTAAAGTCATCTTATCCAAAAGCAGAATACTGTATTGTAATGACTTTCATGCTAAATTGTATGGACATATTTTATTCATAAAACATTATAGTGCTGCATTCAGTATTTTGATTATAAACTTAAAATATGATTAATGAATATATACATTATTTAATTTAATTTTCATCTAGTTTTTTTACGAGACAATTAGTACTTAATTAATAAGATATCCCAAAGTAAAGATTTTTATTGTTAATGATGACAAAAGTAAAAAAAATAAAAAGGTTCATTTAGTACACGAACGTATATCAACATAGTACTGTAAAAAATAGCAAATTCATTCAGTATAAAAATAAAATGTACAGTGCTGTATATATTGTTAATTAATTTTGAATTAAATTTTTTCTGTCAAATCGAAAGTGCTACTATCGCTAATCTATTTTCAGTAAAAAAAAAAAGGAGGGACCTAAGAGGGTAAATGGTTTCAGATTTATAAAATTAATATCAAAAATTACTAAATGTAAGTTAAAAATAATGCTTACCTTGTGTCCTCCATTTTAAATCATCTTGTAATTGTTTTCAGATATTCAAAATAATTGAGACATTATTGCACATGTAAAAAAGACAGTACCAAGGAAAAAAATATAAATTTTATTTGGCATAAAAATAAAAATAATTTTGTGTCATATGTATTATCAATATTAAATTTTAAATTGTGTATAATATAAATTTTAGCTAAAATTTCAGACAATCAGTTTTGGATTAAAATCTTTACAAATGCTAATTTCAATCATATTTTGGGGGGAAAATGTAAGGATGATTTTATGTAATTAATGATAAATTGTGTAAGATGAAAATGCAATACAAATAAAGTGATTAAGACTAATGCCATTAATTTTTAGTTAAATAGCCTATAAATCTAAATTCAAAATGTATTGCACTATTCGGCAAATCATTAAGTCATTGCAAAAACATGGCTACTGAACGTGATAAAATAGTGACATGTCATGTGCCAAAACCCCACTACAACTATCATATTAATTTATTTAGAGGAGCATAGTACCCATTGTAATAAAAACCTTAAATATTGATTACAATATGCAAACTCGGAATGCATTGAATTTTTTACCCCTTTTTTCAATAGGCTGAAAATTTTTTTTTAAAGTTGACTGTGATTAAGTTTTTATAATGTATTATATATTTATTTGGCTCTTGTTACTCTAATGATAAATAACAAATCTTTATGGGCAATCAAATGATTTGTTGTTAAACATTGTTTTTTTAATTTTAATAATTTCATGTAAATAATATATACTGTAATACAAATTTAAAAAAAAATAAAACTTGAGTATGGATTTTTTGTTCAATGTAATGTAAAACATTTCTGCTGAAGAATATAAAAAAATTATTAAATGCTAGTTTACTTTCACTTTCTCTGTCTATTTTGCTGTACTTTTTGGAACAGTGAAAACATGCATTTTTTTTCTAGCGATATTAAACTTTTTTTTTTGAGATTCTATTTAGTCAGCGCAACAACTAATATGACTACAAAAAAATCAAATCCAATTTTAATTTACATAGTTTTTTTTTACATAGATTTAAGTTGCATTATTATACAGATGTAATACATATTTTAAGTGAATATCTGCATAATACAGCACACTTTACACAAACATATAATGCAGTTCAAGGGTTTTTTAAATTTTTATGTATACTGGACTTCAGTGGTGTGCAAATAGTGACCCAAGGGCCACATATGGCCCACTAAGACAATCAGAAAAATCTGCCTTGAACTGAGATTTCCTTCCCATGCACGCCTGAAGATTCGTCTTATATTTTCTGCTAGGATGGCCATGTCAATACACATGTGCAGTGTAGATATGAAGTGCAGTACTTTTCCAGTTGATCAGGTTAATTTCAATTTTGTCTTTGAATTAGCAAATATATATATTTCCAATTTTAGTGAAACCATGAACCCTCCGAAAAAATGTAAAATCAGTGATGAGTGTCATGTGTTTAATGAGGAATGGACAAACAAATATTTCTTTGGTAATACAGGGAATAAATCAATGTATTTATTGTGTCATGAAAAAAGTTGTGGCCCTCTGCTAACTTTCGCTTCCACAAAGTACCCCCGATGCGGTCCTCCCAAACTCTGTGGCCCCCGAGCCAAAACAATTGCCCACCCCTGCTGTACTTGATAAATTATTTTTTAAACTTAATATTTCCAACTTGTAGTGTTATTTTTTAGCTAGAGTAACTGGTCAATTTTTTCCTTATAGACAATCATTATACATCACATGATCACCATTATTAAAGACAACCATTATAAATGCTTGCTTTGCAGACTATGACTTTTGGGGAACCAATTGATCTTGCTAAGTGGGGTAAAGGTGTACTTCAATTAAAAATATACTTCTATTGAAAAGAAGAGGGAAAGGAATAGATTCATGCAATAATATGCTTTAAATTATATGGTCAATGAGCAACATTTAAATAAGTTTAATGTATATTTATTAGTTTGTGCATATTCTTGGGAATAAAACATTATTTTCTCTTTTTTTTTTCTTAATATACATAGGAATCTTGCTTATAATAAATCTTATTAAAATTTATTGTTATGAGTGGTTTACCATAGTGATGATAAAACTCAAGATTCCTGAATTGAATCTTAATTTCCCACTTCGATGCTTGGACATGATTTAATATTCCTAGTAATAATTCTTCTATTATTATATATTTAAATTTATTGATTTTTTTTAATTTCTCATGTGACAGTAATATACAGGATAGGATGAAACTAATTTAGATAAGTATTCTAGAAAATTGAATGGCAGTAGTTTTGGAATCTCAACAAATTACAATTGAAAGAATGCTTTTGCGATTATAGTATGAAAATACTATAAGATTTTAATCTATTAAGTTACATATTAGCCATGAATATTTTATACAGTCATTATTGCATTCATAGTAAGAAGTATTACCATATTTTCTTGTTAATCATTTTTAAAATTTAAAAAAATAAATAAATTATACTTTGTAGAAATAATTAGTATTAATTTTGTTTGACTATAGACCCCCCCCCCCATTCACTATAACCATTTAGATGATCTGTCAATATCCCCAATGCTTAAATTCTATTTTTTTTATCACCTATAATTTTTTTCTATAATTATTTTTTAAAATCCCTATTATTTTACTTTAAGCAATCATTCCTGATTTATCTTTTCCATTTTTTGCCATTATTCACTGCATTGTCTGTGACATACTGTCATAGTTCTTTGTATATTAATTATACTTTCATTTTCTGTCCATATTTTCTACTTTTTCGTTTATTCCAATTTATTATTTTATGTCCTTATTTTAAATTATGTCTATGTACTATATCAACATCTAATTACACCCATGTACTCGATATTAGTCCATTTAATAAATTCATTTAAGAAACGTTATCAAATCAAAATTTTTTATTTTTAAAAAAATCATTTTATTTTAGAAGATATTTATTATTAAATTTATGAAAGGGATGAAACTACAATATATATTTTAATCATTAAAATTAGTCAATACATAGACAATTTCAATATCAATAACAATCAATAATCTCAATCCGTTGTCAAGGCAACATCCTTTTAACTTATGTATTCGTACATTACGCGGTTTTTTTTTTTTTAATTTTTGTAAATGTAAACAAAAAAAAAAAAGTTTTGAGTCAAAGTAGAATTAAATGTGAACACATTATCCTGAAATAAAATAAATAAAAAATGTAAATGTATTATATATATTGAATGTAATATGGATTTTTCTCTCCAGATTTATTGTTGATATATGTCTGTATGCATATTAATATATTCTAAGAATCGTAATAATTGATATTATGTTCATTTGTTTAAATAAGGAAAGTATTATTCTCTCTCTTTTTTATTTAATGTATGTGAAAATTGTCTTATAAAATAAACTCAAGTACTATCACTTTGAGAATCTTTTGGCAAATATTTGATTTAAATAATTCACTGTGGTGTATTTTACGTTTTCTTTTATCTGTGATTTTATAAGCTTTTGTTTTTAATAGGAAATTAAAAATTGAAATAAAGATAACATTTTTTTGTATATTGAAATTATTAATAGCTACTGAAAATCTTTTTAATAAAATAATAGAAAAAATATCTTCACTTAAAAAAAAAGTAAATGTATTTACTTTTGTTAGTTTTTTTAAAAAGTAAAAAGTTTTGATTTACATTTTAATTTGATATCTTTTTCTTTTTTGTTATTAAACAAGAGAATTAAATAGTTGAAGATAGTTTATATATTGAAATTTGGTGTTTGTTTAGCAAGCTATTGCAGTAATATTTTAATTTAACGAGCCTGAAAATGCTATACATTTTTTCAACAAAGACAAAAAAGTTATTTAGTTAATTATGTAAAACATTCACATATGTAATTTAATAATATTTTAAAACTTATATTTAACGAAGAAGTAAAAATAGCTGCAAAATGGAAATAAATAATCTGCTGGGTTTTGGTTAGAGAAGAAATTGGTGGACACAAGGACTAAACATTTTCAGCTGAGGAAATTAATAAAAAGTCTGTTTGGTAAACTGAATGAATAATTTTATTCTGTTATTTTGTTTCAATATAGAAATGGGGTAGTGGTAGATTTTGAAAATATTTTTGGAATTTAATCTGCTAGATTAATTTAATAATTGCTTCACATTTAAAGGGAATTACTTGAACATTGGAAGGGAAGGCCTGAGTAATACCATTTAGTAAACATTATTTCTACATAAAATTGTTATCTTCCAAATGCATTATACTTTAATTCATACAATCCATATCAAATCTTGATTTGAGAATGATGATGATGCTGTGCATCTTTTATGTTCTTTATATCACCTATTTAAATATTGAGCTTCTATAAATATTTATATCTTTTTAGAGAACTTGATACTTTTCTCCATAAGGAATGATTTAATATTTTTTTAGGTATTATTCATATGTTATGTAATTCTATTTCTTATATAATACAAAACCGTTCTTACTGCATATGTTCAGTCTGTGACATATTAAGTAAAGATTGGACAGGCAATTTCATCATTTTGCCCACTCTCTATATTTTCAGACACAGAAATATATATAAGGATATCTGTTTTTTAATGCTAAAATATTCAATGTAAGTTGGACCCACTATATCTGTTGTTCCAAAATCTATTGATTCAATAATTATAGTTAAAAAATAAGATAAAAACAGAAGTTTATAATTTTCCCATGTATTTTTCTTTCCTTGCTGTAGTCAGTCAGCCACTTTATTGTGATTGTAAACATATTATTCAAGATTTTGTTGATGTGAAGTAAAAAAATAAAAAATTTTTTAAAATGAAACCAAAATGCAAGATTAATTATATTAATAATTTTGTCAAGTGTAAAAGAAATTAATAAGTATTTTGTTCATGAAATAAAATGAAAATAATTTTGTTTTTGAAGGAAAATTAGTTATGTGCTGAAACTGGCTAGATATTTAATAAGAATAAATTATCAAATAATCTCAAGAAGGGGGAAAAAATCATTTCAATATTATTGGTGCTTCTGAAACTGCACAAAGTTGTATTCACAATAAATGTTAAGTGATTAGTGAAACTAAAAAAAAGTATTAAATTTGTGAAGAAGATATGAACAAGAATTATGACTGTTAATAAGAGTACCAAACTCTCCATACAGTAGGGCCACAAAGTACAAGCTTTTGTAATCAATGGATGCAGGAAGGTTTGTGCATAAAATCTCTTCTAGTGCCTACTCATTCAACATCCTCAGACTACTTTCTAGCTTGTAGCTTTCATTAGTCACTAGCCTTGGATTTGAGAGTACTGTACCTAGGATGTAATGCAACCCTCCAGAAGCCATCTTTTACCTATTTGGTAGGAATGCAAGATGAAAACACCATAATGTTTTCAACCCAAGCTCATTCATTTGTATAGTCATAAAGATCTGAACTGAGTTCAGCATCTATAAATTTTGGTGTCTTTGATTTTTCATAAACTACCATCACCATTATTCTATGGGCAGGATAGGTGTAAAACCATCAAAACATCACATGATCACCATTTCATATGCTTACACATTCTGTTAATGAGTACCAAACTCACCATACAATAGTGCCACCAAGTGTAAGCTTATGTAATAAATGGATGCAGGAAGATCTGTGCATAAAATCTCTATCTAGTGCCTACTCATACAACATCCCTATACTAGTTTTTAGCTTGTGGCTTTCATCAGTGAGAAGCCTTGGATTTAAGAGTACTGCACCTAGATCTTAGGATCTACAACAACTCTCCAGCATTTAACTTTTACCTATTTGGTTAACTATAAAGCTAGGAGCCTAAGGTGAAAACATTATAATGTGTCCAACCCCAGCTCATTCACTTATATAGTCATATAGATCTGAGCTCAGTTCAGCATCTATACATTTTGATGTCTTTGGTTTTTTATAAACCACAGTTACCATTATCCTATTAGCAGGATAGGTATAAAACCATCTAAACATCACATGATCACCATTTTATATGCAAAAATATTCTGTTAATAAGTGCATCAAACTCTCCATATAATAGTGCCATCATGTGCAAGCTTTTGTAATCGATGGATGCAGGAAGGTTTTGGTGGAAGATTGCAATTAGATCCTAAGAACTGGGTGTAGTGCTCTCAAATCCAAGGTTCCTCACTGAGAAAGCCACAAGTTAGAAAGTAGTCTGGGGATGTTGGATGAGTAGGCATTAGATAAGGATTTTATGCACAAACCTTCCTGCATCAATAGATTACAAAAGCTTGCACTTGGTGGCACTACTGTATGGAGATTTTGGTGCTCTTATTAACAATGTGTGAGCATATGAAATAGTGATCATGTGATGTTTTGAAATTACCACTATTCTAGTCAAATGGCAATGTATTATTACACCATCAAAAAATGTTTACATGCATCAAAGTTATAATAAATAAACAGACATATACAAGTTATAATAAACATTAATTATTAATAATTAAATAAGGAATTAATTATAAATTCTGTTTGCTTTAGTTTTTGAAAAAAAAAAAATGCATTAATGAAAAGAAATTTAACTAGGGAAAAATGTTAAAATTATTCAGAGAAAATTAATATTAATTTTAATTTTGCTATAATTATTATTATTTTTGTGAAGGCCTTTTGTTTTAAATAAAAACTGATTTTGAACCCTTTTTTATTCTTTAAAAAAAAAAAAAAGGTCTGTAAGAAAGTTTTTATTGGGAAAGTTTAAGATCTCATTTGGTGTACTTTTTTGATTTTTTTCTCTAGGTAGTATGACTGGATTATGCATTCATTATGGATAGGCTGATGAAAATTATGTGAAAGGCCTATGCAGGAACAACACATTTAAAATTAGCATCTGCAGGAGACTACATGTTTCCAGGTTTAGTTGACCAATGTACTAATACATTTTTTTACTCTAGTATAGTGAGATTTTCAGCTGTTGCAAGATTTTCTACATTAGTTGCATTAATAATTCAGAAGTTAGCTGCTTTTTAAATATTAAAAATAGCGTTCTAATTAGCTTAACTTTCTGGAATGTTGTTAAACAGAGTTTTTGCTGGTTAAGGTGATTCAAATATTTTTGACATTTTTATTTATTGAAATAAATAAATGGGTTGAGACTTTTATAAAAAAATAATAATTCCACTTTGGGTCTCTTTCCTTCTCTCTTTTATATACCTATTTCAGTATATAGATGAAAAGTATTTAAACTAAGACTAGCTTTGTTTTAAATGGAATGGGGCCTAAACCGGTGCAACATATATCCTTATTGGACAATATATTTATTTGGGATAAAACAATTATAGAATGTATTAATTTGGTTTAATAAAAAAAAAATACATAAAAGAATGTTGGTGTATGTTTATGTGTCTTATCAACTTAAAAGTTCTAAACTTTAAACTTTTTTTGTAATTCTAGATAGTAGGTTGAAATTGGGAATGAATGTGGAACAAGATAATACTAATTGTCTTTATTAATGTGATAAGGGTGAACTTTTTATTTATTACACTAGCATCTAGTGATAATAGATTTGAAATATATGTTTTAAAGAGAATTTACTAGTGTAGTGAATTATATCCAAGCTTTGAGATGAACAAGTTTTTAAAATTTAAATCCTTGTTAATATTTTTTTATACATATACTAGCTATGCCCAAAATTTGCTCCTGTTAGTAGAATAATAGTAAAAATAAAAATATAAAAGAATATAATGTTAATAATTAAAATTTATTTCAAATTTATATTTATAAAGAGGATATATTCTGAGCATTAGACATTATCTAAATGGCATTTTCGATTTTTGATGTATTAAATACCAAATAAATATTTCCCTGCGAATTCTTCTTCATTTCTCGAGCTGTCCCTCATGTAATTTTTTAATCAGTGCTGCCTTTTTTATTACCTTCACATTTATAGAAAGTCTGATACTTAAAATATATTTATGTATTTCATTTTTGATTTTTAATATATCAAATATGAAATAAAATTTCCCATCTTTAATTGCCTTCCACTTCTCTAGCTGTACCCTCACATTAGGAGTAATTATTTTCTATTTACATATTTTCTAAATTCCATTTCTCTAACTGTATCCCTCACATTAATAAAATTTTGATATGTAAAATATATTTAGATAATATTTATATGAAATAATTGTCAACAGCAGTATCACGAAAAAGATAACTTTTATTAAGTACAATAAACAATTTTAAGATAGTAATGAAATTTTAACATTATCATATATGCCAGTTAGAAGTTAAATAAAAGTGGTTCAGATGAAATTTAATTATTTTAAATTATATTTACACAATAAAATTTACTTTGGATTGCCAAAAACTATAATTCTCTATTTCTGCACTACATATTTCAATATGAAGTCCATGTTATTTTCTAATGTTTATAATTTTTTAATTAGTGTTGTCCTTTTTACATTTCTTTGATGTCATTGTTACATTTGCATATTGCAAATTACCAATATTTTTAAAATAAAATACAATAAAACAATAATTCATAGCATATAAAATTTCTCCATAAAAAGGAATGAAAATTTTGCAAGTTTCCTTAAGATTGGTGCAATATTTTCTGAGTTATAAGAAAAAAGAAACAGACTTTTACATTTATATATTAATATAAATCTAAATGTATCTTCTTTTTATATATTGCAAATTACCAAAGTTTTTCAAGCAATTAAGTATCATAAGGCAAAAGTTTAGCCTATAAAATTCTAGGCAAAAATGAAGAAAAATCATTCAAGATTCATCTAGATTGATGCAATATTTGTTAAGTTACAAGGTCACAAACAAACAATCACACTAACAAACATTCACATTTATATATTAATATATTTATACACCTTTCAATTATAATAATTACTCTTCTATAATCATATTAGATTCCTAACATTTTCTATTGAAAATTAGTTGCATCATTTTTATATACTATATAAACATTCTTTAACTAATCTTTCTTTATAAGATCTCACTTTTTCCAACATCTTTCTATTTCAAATTTTAAAGGCTTACATTCTTTTGTATGTAGGTATATATTAGAATTTTTATCTATTGAATTTATTTTTTATTGTTCCTTTATATGATACATTTTTTTTTATATGTCAAAGGGTTGACCGGGAAGTGAACCCGGGTCAGCTGCTTGGAAGGCAGCTATGCAAACCGCTAGGCCATCAACATTTGACTGATGACACATTTTTATTATCTCTTACGCAGTTTATAATCTAAATGCTATTCATATTTCCCAATACTTTCTTTTTTTAACATTTATTAATTTATCTAAATTTATCTTCTTTTTATATAGTAAAAAATTACAGCCTATAAAATTCTATACAAAAAAAACAACAACAACAACAACAACAAAAAATAATTATTCAAGCTTAATCTAAATATTTGCCTGAAAGTTTGTGATGATGGAAAAGCAATTGGTGGTACTATAGTGTATCCATATGTACCAGGAATGGCAGGCAAAATAAACAAAATCTGCAGTCAACATAATAACATTAGAACAGCTTTCCAAAGCCATATCACACTTTGAGGAATTCTAACTTCTACAAAGTCTAAGTTGGAAGTGCTGAAAAACAAAAACTGCATCTATGAAATACTATGTGAATGTGGAAGGAATTGATTGAAAGAACACAAACTAATAGTTAGAAAAGAAAAAAAAAACAGATGCATCTACATTAGCAGATTCCTGAATGTTCTAATGAACATATGTTTGGGAAAATACAAAATTTAGAGAGGAAAGGGTGCAAAAAGAAATTCAAAGAAGCTGCTCATATGACAATGGAAATAATCCTATATGTCAACTAAGTGTGACAATTCATAATGTCTGGAAGCCTCTAATTACCCTTGCTCTTAGAATAAAGTATTAAGAAAATTGGATGAATCAGGAGGATGTGTACCAACCCTCATATATAAATATATTTCTACTGACAGTTTACTTTGACAGAATACCTGTTAGTTAAAGCAGTACCTTAAAATTCGGTATTTCAAGAATTTAAAGATGTAAGTTCGACTTCTATGCTATATTATCATTGGTTGGATCAATAACACCAGAAGAAGAGTGGAGAATAATACTACTTGAAATGTTGGGTAATTTACTAACCTGTGTTATCTATCTATGTGTTATTACTAACAGTTGTTTGTATTTGAGAAGTTAAAATAAAGTTTGAAGTTTTCTGGACATTTAACATTTAATGATAAATGATGGAAATAATGCAACAGATTATCACATGTAATCTAAATATTTGTTGAGTTATGAAGTCACAAATAAACAAACAAACTTTCACGTTTATACATTAACATAGATTTTTGCTAAAAGATTTGTTAATTTAGGACACTTAATTAGCAAAGGAGGGCTATATATATAATTAAAAGGGATATGGCGATGATGGTGGCTGAATAATTGTTTGTGTATACAAACATAAATATTCATGTGTTTTTATACATAAAGGTAGAAGTAAAACTGCCCTTAATCGTATCACTGCGGGGCAACATTATTAGTCAGATTTGCCAATTGTGAGCAATAAAGATTTGAACAGTTTATTATCATTTATTTATCTTTTAGCCAATAATAGCTAGATGCCTATTTTCTAACGAATATCGGATAGTTAACTGAGTTGTCTATAGACTGGCTGTTTGAAAGAAAAATTGTAAGACTCATTGAAACCTGAAAATAATTTCAAGTTTTACTTATATTTAATTTGAATTCAGTTCTATTATATGACTGGCTGATTGATGTATTACTAATACAAAATGAATCGTTTTATAATTTATACACGTGTGTGTATATATAAATTAGAAATAGTAAACGTTTGACATAATCATGGATAAAATATCTATGATTTATTTCTCAATCTTTTGTGTATCTTTGTAAATTGTTTTTTCTCTCTTTTTTTTGGATATGTCTTTTTGAAAAAAAAAAAAAAATATTGAACATTTAACATTGTCAGGAACAATTTTTATATTTGTATGAAGTCATAATTTGATTTGTTATAAAACTTTTTTTCAATTTTTACTACGTTTGTTATAAATTTAATATAATTTTTAACAGGTATAGTTGTTACCTTTTCCCCTGCCAATTTTTTTATTTATTTTTAAACTTTTGCTTATTATGTAAAAATTGATATTTATATCTGTTACTTACATAATTATTTTTGTAAGTGAATATTTATCAATATCTGGATTTTCTTTGAATACAAAAAAAGGACTTTTTAATATACAAAATTAAAAGGTAGAAAGATTTGGATAAATTGTAATAATATGACTTTTTTTTTTCTGCTTGAAAGCTCTCATATCGACAAATGTCAAAATAGACCAAATATTCTCAAAAATCAATAATCGACTATGCTTTGGGAATAAAGCTTCTGGCAACCCTGCTCCAATATCCTTTAAAAATGGCAATGTTTTAAGAAAAAAAATTTGATTGGCAAGACCCTTTAACAATGTAGAAAAAATGTAAAAGAAAAAGAAATCTCTCATGAGAAAGCTCGTGTCTGGGCATGTGTATTTTAATGGGAATAAAAGGTCTCATCTCAAAGTTGCTTGGATAAAAATACAATTATAACTTCGTTTTACTTAGATGATTATTAAGACATTTTCACATTCTCTGTCTATAATAGTATGTGTGAGGAATCTATTTAAATATGTCATATATATATTAGCTAATAAGCTTTAATGTTTGCTAGTAATTTTTTTCTACTATAAAATAATTTGTTGCGTTTAAACATTTTCTCATTTATTATGACATTTGCTCCTGGAAGAAGTCTTGCGCCGAAGTCGATTGACCAATGTCATTTTTTTAAAAAAATTTCCTTTAGTTATGAGAACTTCTACTCATCAGAAAGTTATTCTTCTGTTGAATCATCTGGAGAATTCTTTCGTTACCTAGCAAGGAAAGCTTATGTTTTTTTTCTTCTTATTGAAAAAAGATAATTAAGTCATTGAGGAGTAGTTTGCCTTTCTTTAGAAATATAATTGGCACTTGCTTATTTTTGTTTTAAACCTTTTAATATAATTTGTTTTCCTGTGCGATATAGCGCAGTGATGGAATGACTGACTCGAGAACTGGTTTCCTGGTTCGAAAACAAGCCTATCAATTTTGATACTCAAACATAATTTAGTTTTTTTAGATTTTAATATAATTAGCCACTGCTTCACATACATTTTGGCATAATTATATTTATGGTTAATCAGAAAAATGTCATTCTATGTACATACATATATATATTCTAACCTCCCCCCGCGCATTCTCACCCCAAATTATACTGTTTATTACGAATATTACGGGTTCTAGCTCAGTTAACAAATAAATAAATGAAATATTCAACATTAATTAAAATGATTACTAGCTCTAATTTTAAAATACAAATACGGTTCAATTTTAAAATGAATTAACAAATATTTACTATTTTCATGAGACATGGAGTGACAATACAGGGAACGAGATAGACTACATTGAGCCATTATCCACACGATACTACCTCAATGGCATAAGAACACTATCCCCCCCTTTTACTATACCAAATAACTAACTCATAGTATTCTTACGACTTTCTGAGCTCTATTCACTACGATTAAAATAATAATCATATCCTAATCTTCTTTATAACAAGAATCTAACTCAATTAAATAAAATGAAGTAAAATAAAATAAAATCTCAGGTTCATAAATTGTATTCTAACTGATTTAAAATTACGGTAGTAAAATATGAAAAGGGAATTTTATGTCATAATCTACTACACAGCAACTAATAATAATAAAAAATAATAATAACAATAATAATATAATATAATCTTATTTCTTCTTAAAATGAAATAAATAAATACATACGTGGTAGTATTTTAATAATCTGACAACAGAATACGTGTGGCAACATTAGCATATAATTTAATGTAATATTGTGGCAACCGACTTATGACCAATAAATAATATAAAATTATGATCTTTTAATTTTAACATACCAATAAATTCTCAAAATTCTTATAACACTTTTATGTTTACCTTTTGTGCAAAACTTATATGTCTGTTTCAATTATAAATGTATCGTGATTTCATGCATCCATGTGGAGAAATAACAACTCGGACACAAAAACCTTAAAATAAATTTAAAACAAAGTTTATTAACAACATAAACAAATTAACAATATTTTTACACTATATACATTGGATATCCCTTACTTTCATATCTCAACTTAGTTTATTAGTTTATAAAATGAAATCAAAATATTATTTACTTTTCCTAGTTAAATCTTATTTTTTAACGCTTAAGAAAATACAGTATTATTACCTGATTTATTATTATGGTTAGCTTATTACAAAATGCATTTCTTATATGATTATCACAAACACTTTTCATCCCTAATATTATTAAAATTACATTTTTACAAAATTTACATTCGTAATAAAATTCTACAAAATAACAAAATTTAGTTTCATATTGGTTGTATGGAATCTTACAAAGTCAAAACACTATTCTACATTCGGTATTAAGTTTTTTATTATTTATTATCCGATGTTTATTAATCCTAATATTCTCATTCAAGCCTTACTTCGGATGATATAATTATAACTATTAATATACCATGCACAAGTATATGTTTATTATACCTTATTGAATTTTCTCTTGATAAATATGCAATACTCATTCCCTTCAACATTAATATTTAAAAAAAATTCAAATTTTATTATCACTTTTAAAATACTTGGTTTAGATTTCTTTTCAAAATCTTATATTCATTTCTGAATTAATTTTACAATGTATTATATGATTCTTTCTCTCTTTATGATATTTTGGACTTTCCATTTTAAAGTTACACAATTCTATACATTCAAGCAAATAAACTATTCTTACACAAACGATAACATAACTTCAGTTCTATTTTATTCATTATTTCTTTGAAAATATCTTTCTGACCGATGCAGATTCACGAAATAAGGATAGCGAAGATAGATGCATAGGATCAAAATACAACTAGAATATTACTTGTCATAAACCTTGACAATCATGGCACAGTGAATTAAAAGACACTATAGAGGAGTGACCTTTACCTGTCTACCAACCTCTATCATAGGAACGATGCTAAAGCTATTTCTTCAGCTTTATTCTAACATCAAAAGTTTAAAGATATGCAAAACACTGTCCAAACCATATGTGTTCAGTCATAGGACTTTGTTAACTATACTAAATCACACAAAACTAAATATGATCCAAATCCCTTATATTTTCCTATTTCTTATAAAAAAACACATCATCTTGGTTTCCTCTCCACTAGTACTTCCAAGTCACTATCCGATCTTATTTCTCAAGATTTTTTCTATACTGTACATCGACAAATACATATCTGCATTACTAACAATAATAAAATTCATTGATATTTTAAAACTATTCCACTGTTCTATAAGAAAATCTTTTTACTACTTTCCTCCGTATATTTAATCATATACAAACTATTTAAATATCTGAATACTTTATCACATGAAAGTTCAAAAGAATCACACAATTGTTCTGTTAAATTATATTATTAATATACTTTAAATAAATTGTTGCATGCATATTCCGAATTACTCCTGTCTCATTATATGTTAAAATGTTGCATAAAATGTGTACATATAATTAAGACTTTCACACTTCATTCTTAGGTCAATAGATGATCTGAAAAAAATACATTATGCATTATAAATAACTATTAAAATTACCAAACGACCTTTATCTCCTCGATCGCGTTCCGTAGGCTTCACCATCCATTTGATCCTTGTAGATATAAGATTCACATCCATACACTTTATTTTAAACACTATTTCTATAATTTTATCAAGCTATTATATTTAAATTTTAATATTACTAAATTTATGTTTTATGTTTTCCCTAATCTCACATAACATTTTATATTTTAAAATAAATTAGTAAAAAATATTCAAACTATATTTACTGTACTCCTTCATCAAATTTTCCTGAAAACCGTTCATACTAAAGCCCAAAAAAAAAATTGTTTATCATTTCTTTTCCATTCACTTAATGTTCCTCTCCCTGCTTGTTCAATTTTAAGGTAAAACAAATATTACTTCGTTCAATAAATATTCCTGAATGATAATCCTTGGTTTTTATAATATTTAATACAATTATTAATTATGATATTAGTTAATCCCGTAAAGAAAACTTCTAAATATTCTCTTCTAATATTTCTTGCCAATATTTTCTCCCGCTTTTACGATGCATCTTCTCAGTACTTTGATTTAAATATTCAATAAAACTTTTCTGTTTCCATGGATTCATTTCATTAAGTAAATTAGATTTATAGTTTCCAAATCTTTATCTTTATTAATCATTTCTCTAATGAACACTTTATAATATTTTTAATTCTTCTTAGAGAAAGTTTTACGGTTCCTTTTTCATAAAAACACAATAGCTCTTTCATATTATTATTCTGTAATTTTTTTTTCCTTCTTTTAAAATTCTGGTACTATATACTTTGTAATGTTTCCTTTAAAAAGACAAACATTCTTTCTCCATTATAACTTTTACATAATTTTTTCTTTATGATATACGCATCTTAATTTTTCCATAGAGAAGAATAAAAAAACTTTGGAGTAGCCTTTTAAAATTGTGCGTCATAATTTTTCCTGACGGCAAATAACTTTTCTTTTAAGTTTTCTGTATAATGTCCAAATTATATTTATCTGAGTTCTAATGATTTTCTGGTTGATCACAAATAAACTGTATTCAAGGCACTTTACAATTATTTTTACTTTATCAATACTTTTAGGTATTTTTTTCTGTAGTATTTCCATTTTTACTGCAAGGTTTCGGCTAAACTTGAATAAAAATCCTGGTAAGAAATCTTTTAAATTAGCCTTCCATTTAAAGGCAGTTCAAAATATTATATTTTAAAACAAAACTTTTAAAATAAATACAAAATTTTTTAAAATTATAACACTTTTCTAGCTTACGATCTTATACAGCTAAAAAAATATGTTCCTCCTTCCTTTACTTACACATTCCTTCTCCCGCTCCGTCTAATTCCTATTTTTCGTCTGCTAAATTACCTCCGTTGATTGGTTAATGACTTTTTTTAGCGCGAACAAATTTACACATTTTTAGTTTTATAATAGATTAAACTTTTTAAAATAAAGAATTTATGACGTCATGTTTTAAAATATTACTTAGAATAGTATTTTTAAACTCAATTATAGTTTTATCAAAATCATTTAAATTTTAAAACAATTATTAAAATAACATTCAATATTTCAACTTTTACTTTAACGATAGATAGCAATTACATTTAGTTTTATAATTCACAAACTTTATTATTATATTCTAACAAGCGTGTGTGTGAAGGTATATAATATACAGTCACATGATTACTAACTTTATCAGATGATTTTTTTTTTTTTTAATTTACGTCTCGGTCTAAATTACCAAAACTGATATATTTTATAAAAATTTGGAAAATAATTTAAAAATGTAGAACTAAATATAATTCTCACCATCCCAAAGTTTATCTTAAAATATATTAGATTAAATTTGAATATTAATTATAATTATAATATTACATATAGCATTTATTTAATTTATTAGTTTTAAAACATTACAATTGAATTGTTTAATATACTTTTAACTATTTATAGCTGTATTATTTTATATGGCCAGCTTTTACAACCATAAGCAAGGATATAATTAAGCTTTATTTAACTGTTTTTTTTGTTTTTTTTTTAAAATAATCCATTACACTTTTATATACCAGGTATTTTTCAGCCTTAAATTGTACAATAAAATCTAATCGATGATACAATTATCAATATATTACACAAACGTATTTTAAAATTTAAAATTTTTTTTAGCAATTGACCATTCTACCTTATTATGACCTATAGATAAGGGCACAATATATATTGTAACGGAAGTCTTATCGTGGTATGCACAAAGATGGGTGGGTTCCTTCTGATAAATAAAAGGGGTGTATCTTTATTGTCTACTTTCATGCATACTTTCTTACATTAAACTCATATCTAAGAGAGAAGAGAGTAAGATTTAAATAACTACTAATTCTACTCTTAACTCCTCACCTACGTATTATAATTTACTCCCGCTATTCCGGATTTCGAACTCAGGGAGGTGTATATGATCCTCAGGTTCAGGTAATATTTATATCACCAAATTCATAATCTATATATATAAAATGAGTGTATGCCTATTAATGAGAGTGGGTATAGCATATTGTAGATTTGCAATTAATGATCGTGGTGTGTATATAATGATATGATTATGCAGAATTTAACTACAGAAAAATAAACCAAGAAACGTATTTTAACATTTAAATAAATTTAATAAACATATATCTATGGATTAGCATTTGGAGAAGAAAATTTATAACAAGACTAAGGAAACTCATCTAGACATCTGTGGTTATTTTTCATTTACGTTTGGTTTATACCAGTGTTTTCCATCCTAATCCCATAAAGAATAGCCACTACATGTCCTGATTAACATAAACGATCTTCATATTATATACAACGTTTTATACATATAGTAACATATTCATTTGTGTTTTTTTTTTTATGTTTTAGTTAATGCTATGATGATTTAATAGACTCCCTTGTTATGTATAACGTGTGTGCGATAAAAGAGTTTAAGACACAAATAATAATAAAAAAATATGCATACAAAATATATTAAAAATATTAATAATTAATACAAACTTTAGAATAAACAATTAATAAATGTGTGTGTGTTGTACATATATGATTCTGGAATTAATATATATCTTAAACAGCATCTTACCATGTCTCATTTATAATGATCGAATTATTTCATAATCAAGATTGTACCTCATAAATTTTATCTATCCATAGTAATGAGAGACGTTACCTTTATTATTAATTTCATAAAGTTTAAATTAAATTTACTCAGCCCTACATTAAAATAAAGAAAATAAATTATTATATATAATATACAAACAATTAATTATCGATGATGTCAACTTTATAAATGGGTTTCACAGTTCATATGGATAATGTTTTGATGGCTTATTCTTATAATCCATTTACCTACTGTTAAGAATTTTAATATCTGGTGGATTTGTTGATTTTATTAGCTTTCGAACTGGAGTTTTGGAATGAGGTGCAAAAAGAAAGAATTCGTGATAGATCATTTTGATATTTATCATTCCAGTTGTGGATAGATAGGACAATCCCATATTGGTCTTAGCAATTTCTAGATCCATGGACGATGACTTTTTTTCCATGATGTTTCCCTTGTTTTTTTTTTTTTTTTTAGCAATGCATGATTACTTTTGTCAATATTTATATAAATTTTTGCAGTTGGTATTAGTTGGAGAAACGCCAATATTCCTTCTGCTACTGCATATTTTAGATTTAAATCCAGAAATTTATAGCGATGAATCAATGGTGATTTTTTTTAGAGATTCCAATGCTTTATTTTGTTCTTAAATTATTAATTCACAAACTTTCTACTTAGATGTTTTAGAACTAAATGTTTCTACTCATTTTCTAAAATCCTTGCAAAAGACTTTTTCAGACCTTCAAATTCTTCTTTTAATTACTTTATATAGGGAATAGTAAATTTTTTTACTGAGGTAAAATATTTTTTCCTCCTTGAACAAAAAGTTTGTTGAATATTTTATATATATTAAGCCAGTTTGTGCTAATCTTTTTACTTTATTGTTGATGTTCTTTGGCTAAGTATTAACATAAACAATTTGTTAAAACAAAATCATAAGAAAAGATAAGAAAATAAACATGGAGTTTTTCTTTAATATTATATACATCAATTTATTTTTTTCTTGATTAAGTTTATTCATCTGATTATTGTATGTCATGATATCCATTTGACCGGTTGGTTTAACTTTTGTTTTAATGTTTATTTATATTTGGCTTTAAATCTTATGTTGTGATAACTGGTTTGTTAGTTTTTGTGTCCTAACATTACCTAATTCTATCACTTAATAAGTAACATTAATATTATGGGCTTGAATTGGGATTGGTTTTTATGGGGAGTGTACTGGTTATTGGAGTAGTGTTGGAGGCATCCATCACAATATATTTAACTTTAGATGAAATGATTCTAGATAAAAACAAGTGAATGACACTCATGTATACACACGTTTGTATATTATTGGATATGTGTGCTTCTATTTGGAGAAATAAGTCAAACTAGTTTGTTCCTATGCAGCATTATATTTAAATTTTTGCTTTTCTTCTATAGTAATTTATTTTATTAATTATACATTGAAGTTTATTGATATGTAAATTTTTAAAATTGGATTAAATATCTATATAGAGAAGCTATGTTTTAAAGGCTAACCTTATTTTTAGTATCCTAGAGTGAGGTTAAAATTTTGCTTAGTTAAATAATTTTTGAAATGTAAATAAAAATATTTAAATAAATAAATTTAATAAATGTTTTATAATTATATGAAAAATTCTACTGTTGCCAACATTTTATTATATTTTGATTTAAAAAAAACTCAGTTTTATAATGTCATTGCTGTTTTATTTAATAATTACTTATCTTTTATTGCCGATTATTTACAAATACTTTCTACTTTACCTAAGATGGATTTTTTTTTTTAGTGCAAAATGTGAATATACTTTTTAACAAGTAAAAATAAAATCTACAGTTCACATTGCATGAGATATGATAACTGAGGACTGGGCTGAGTTGTTCATCATAGATTTTAAGTAGTTTGCTTTTATATATCAAGGATTATTTATGTAATTCTGTGCAAAAAGGTAATTGACTAATGACGTTATATATAATTTTTATAAGTATATGCAAAGAAGTCTTGATTAATAACCAAAGTGAACTGATGTAGTTTTTTTTTCTTCTCATATGTCATAGCATCGGCCAGGACGCGAACCCACAACCGTCTGCAACCAACTACTTGCTTGCAAGGCGGCTGCGATGACCTCTTGGCTAACAACACTTGACTGAACTGATGTAGTTTGTTTCAAAATTTCTCAGATAACATACTTGTGGTAGTGGTAAAACAAAGTAAATTAAATGAGTTTCATAAATTTAAAATCTTTATTACTTTTCCTAGTAATTATTATATAAGAGTTGCCCCCAAAACTTTGGAAATATTTTTTGGTGAGCAAGCACATTATAGTACATGTTTCCACTGCTAGATACTTTTTGCAGTGATCACCCCCCCCCCATCAATCTGCTAACTGATATTAAATGAAGTTGTGGTCTGCTCTGTAAATTTTTTTGTTAAGTGCATCTCTTTTATTTATCAATATTTATGATGGCTGAAAAGTTGGACTAATGGGGAATTCTGTTTTCTCTTAGAAAAATTCAGGGAAATATTTATAATGCCTGAAACAGCTTACAAGAAAACTGCTCTAGGGTAAATACAAATTTATGAGTGTTTAATGGAAGAGTTCTTATTCACCACATCTAAAATAAGAGTGTGGCAAGTGAAGTCCAATGACAAGATGATGCTGTTTTTTTTTTTTTGGTGCAAGTGACATTGTTCACTTAGAATTCATTTATAATGTTCAGGCATTTTACTTACATTTTTTGTGAGGAAATGAAAATGTCCCAATTTGTGATAAAATAGGGAGTAATAGTTTCACAATGATGCCCTAGTACCCAAAGCCTGTATGCGAAATAATTTTTAACCAAAAGCATCATTTTCCAGCTTATCTATCTGCCATCTTCATCTAATCTCATTCTGTATGACTTTTTTTTATTCTCCCAAATGAAAAAATGCCTTAAAGGAAAACATTTTGTGGACTTCGAAGAAGTAAATAAAAACAACAACAGAATGCATTAAAAGGCATCACTTTGCCAGAGTTTTAGGACTGCTTCAAAAAGTTTAAAACATGTTTAGATTGGTGCATTGTATCAAATGGTCAGTACTTTGAAGGTGATCCAATTTGTAACACTCAAAAATAAATACACAAATTTTTATTACAAAATTCCAGGTTTTTTTTTTTGATACCCCTCGTAAACATTTACTATTTTATTCAAATATATTTAAAGAAAAAAGATTCAGTTACTGTAGTGAATTAATATATTCATTTTATTAAATTATATTAATATAATTATAGAAAATTTGTTTAATATACTGTTTTTGTGGTCAATTAGAGTAAATATTTTTTGCTACAAGTAATAGTTTTTGTATGAATTGATTATAAATTTACAATATTGTACCATATACATGTTATGTATTTCTTTTTATATAATAGACCTGGGTCTCATTTTATGCAGATTTTTTTAAATGCGATTTTGGAGTTATGCGATTCATGTTTCTTCTTAATATCTTTGTATGTGGTTTTCTTTTATGCAATAAAAATTATTAAATCAGAAGTCAAGTTCCAATAATGCGCTATTATTTTAAATATTATAAATTTTGTGCATACATTTAAAGTAATAGCGCATTATCAGAGTTCGACTTTCATCTAGTAATTTCAATATTTTCAGCGCTTTATAATAGTACTGTATTAGATTTTATGCAATAAAGAAGTTCATAATTCACTTAAAATCAGGATTTCCCCATTTTATACACACACATTAAATTTTACAAAATTATAATGTAAATCTGTTCAAACGTTATAGATGCCTATACTATGCATGTTGTTGTTTTTGCATTTTAAATCACATTCTATTTTTGCTTTTTAAAAAAGAGTACATAATCAATAATTTAGTGTGCACAAGTTTATTTTTAAAAGGTGAGTAACAGCGGTGGGTACAATTAAATTTGACAATTAAAAATTGAAATCTGATTTTTAATTGTAATTAACAATTTAAAAATTACGTAATGTGATTTGAAATTAATGTGAAACAATGAAATTTGATTTTTAAATGGAATTGAAAATTAAAAAATTAAAGAAAAAAATAAGAATTTAATTTTTAAAACAGGCAAAACTCACTATGTGAAATTTAATTTTTAATTGTTAGTTTTAATTACATTTTGCTCAACAGTGGGTGAGTAGATGTCTTTTTATTATCATAAGTCTAAGTTCTTATTTTTATTTTAAACTTTTATTTTACCCTAATGGATAGAAAAAAAAACACCCAAGAAAATGAATGTCTTTTGAAACAAAAATTTCAATTTTAGATTGCTTAGCAAAATGGGAATGATCATCAGCGATTGGAAAACATTTTAGTTTGGGCAAGTTCAGTATAAGAGCATTTAAAAAAATGAAGTTGGCACTAGTTGTATTTCCTCTTGTGATGAATCTGATATCTTACTAGTTCACAAACGAACCTGCATATCGTCAAATAGTGATAATGATTAAAATACTGTACATGTATGAAAAAATGTAAAATATTGTAAATTATGCATAAAAATATATAAAAAAATAAAAAAAGTTTGTCTTGTATCAATTTTTTTCAAATTTGAAATTTTTTATTAGTCATATTTTATTTCCTTATTTTTTAATGTGAATTTTAAAGTAATTTTACATTGTTGCTTTGCTTTTATGTGATTTTTGAAAATTTCAGTACATATCCCCCATTTTTCAAGGTAAGTTAAATCTATTTTTGTGCAATTTCTTTTGTACACATTTTCTGAGGAACCTATCTACCGCATAAAACGAGAACCAGGTTATATAATTTCACAAAGAAACTAAAGTAAGAATTTGTGCTTGAAGTTTTTTATTTATTTCACTTGCTTTTATTTAATCTAATTAGCATTTAAAAATATTTATGTAGATAGTACATAATAGACAATGAAAACTATTTAAAAATCTAGGGTACTTGTGAGTTTTCGGAACTATCAAGATGGTAGTTCGTGGTTTTGATAAAATTTGATAAATATACAATTTTGAGGGCTTACCAAGATGGCAGCCCATATTTCATTAACAATCTTCTGATATTTACAAAATTAATGTTAAATTAAAAAAAAAAAAAGGAATAAATTCTGATAAATTTGATTAACAATCTTTATTTCAAATAAAAAATAAATTCCGATAAATTTAATTGACAATCTTTATTTCAATTTTTTAAAAAATTTACTTTGTGATGCTGGATTAGTTAGTTACATTTACAAAAAATGAGTGAGGGCCTACAATCTTTTGAAGATGTGTTAGTGACATTTACAAAAAGGGAGGGGGCTACAATCTCCCAAAGATGTCTTTATTTACATAAACCAAAAAAATAATAATATGAATACAATATTTACAGCTTGTTCATGTCTAGTTACATTTACAAAAAATGAACTAAAAATAATAATATAAATACAATGTTTAAAGTTTATTTATGTCATGAGTGTGCAATCTGTAATGGCTTCTAAAATCACTACAGATGTTTTGAGGGCCTATAATCTTCTGAAGATCTTAGTTGTTAAATTAAAAAAAGAATTAATGTATAATTTCAAAAAAAGTAATAAATTATGATAAATTTCCTATAAATTGTGATAAATTTCATGAAGAATATTTATCTCCCCAATTTTTTTTTACTTATATTACAATGTGAAACTCATGAGACACTCTTAACATTGTTGTAACTTTCAATTCAGCATGTTTCTTTTTGGCCACATGGTTTTTTTTTTTTTTTGTTAAATAGTGATAATGATCAAAATTTGGGATCTTCCTGCTACGGAAAAGGATGCAGTGTAATATTTCCGAAGATATGGAATCCTATCCTCCAGAAAAGTATATATTTAATGGTCATGATATGAAACTTTATATTCAAACATCTAATTTTGCAAACATCAGAAGATTGTTAATGAAATACAGGCTGCCATCTTAATAAGCCCTCAAAATTGTATATTTATCAAATTTTATCAAAAATACAGACTGCCATTTTGGTAGTTCTGAAACTCATAAATACCAAATTTATTTATTCAAGTTTATTTTCTATTTTAATTTTTTGCATTTTTGGTTTGCAATTTGTATGAAAACATTGAAAATAAATTATTTATAACTAGAATAGTTAGACAGGTTATTACTGGAATAAAAAAATAAATAAATAAACAGAGAGAAAAAAAAACTTCCAACAAAAACTAATGTAGAATAATACAATTATCCTATCATTCAAGTTTCTTAATTTTATAATTATATTTTGTATTTTTTTTTAAATAATTTTTTTTATAAAAATTTATTTTATAATTATTTGATTAAAAATTATATGAATATGAATTATATTGTAGATTTCTAAATATTTACAGTTAAAATATGTACATTATTGTAAAGGATAGGAAACAGTAATATTATTTGGTGTAAAAACTTAACTTTTTTCAATTTTAAAATGAACTTTATATTGCAGATTAAAATTAAATAAATGCCATATAATTTTTAGCAATACTAAGATTCACATGATTTCAACTTATCTAACATGACTCCATAACTCATAGTCAAAAAACATTGATAGTCAATAGGTACTAGATAGATGGCAGTGCAATCAGACTACTATTATCACAAGGGAATATACAGGTAAATGGAGAAATATGGGTGATTTAGGCTGCAAGCTGTGTAAGGAAAGTATAGAAAATATTAGTCATCTGTTAATTGAATGTAAATGTCTGAAAGCAGAAAGGATACAAATAATGAAGTTGTGGAAGAATAAATATGAACAAAGTGATTATACAGAAAGTAGCTTATTGGTTTTTATGCTGGATTTGGGAACAGATAAGGGGGTTTTAGATCTAAAGGCCATGGAGTTGACAAAGATTATGTTGTGGAAATGGGATGGAGCAGGGTAGAAAAGAATATGGGAAAACTTGGGGTGGGGAATGGAAAGAGGTTCAAAGTGGCTAACAGGTTGGGTATAGTTGCTAAGAGATTTCTGACTCCGTATAAGGATAAGTCACAGTGCATCACACCATTTTCTGATTTTCTTTTGAATATAATGCAGCTATTTCTGTTAAGATGGAATGGTCTTGGAATTGTAACAGGTATAATTTCCAATTTTAGACTAAGTTCAGATATAAGGTGTATATTTTTACTAAAAATTTAGCTTGGGTTCAAAATTTTAGAATGATTGAGTTTTTAATTATTAGTAAGAATAATATTAAAAGTAAAAATTGGCTAGTGGATGATCAATGGCATTTACTAGAAAGCCATTTAATCAAAGTTTAGTTGCACTGACACCTAATGCCATTGATTTATTAATAGCTCTTGTTTTTAAATGCTAAAATGGATTTATAATGTCGTGTGCTATCTATGTTTAACAATGGATGATCAACTTTGATCTTATTTTCATAATGATTACTTCCAAACACACTCTAAAGAACTACACTATTGATTGCTTTCATTAGAAGGATATAGTGAAGATAGAATTCAATGATGATCTGCAACTAATTAAGATGATGAAGTTCTTCAAAACATAAAATTCATTGCAAGAGTTAAAGGTCAACATATGTCTATTAATCAAATGTTCTCTGGAGGCATTAATCTTTAATGGATTGATTTGTATATTTATTGCACAACTCATCTATAATTTTTTATTTTTTTATTAGTTCTTCTTGAATCTGAATGGCTATTGACATTCATTATTTGGTTGCTAATGGTAATGAATTCTAAAGTATTTTTATGCTTCGTTGTTTTATTGTATCTATGAAAAGATAAGAGGACTCTACATTCTGTTTTCATTATCACATGATCACCATTTCTTATGCTTGCTCACAATTGTGTAGAGAGTTATGGCTGTTTTCATTATCTGGTTAAATTAATACAATTGTTATCTAATTTTCATAATCATTAAATTACACCTCAAACTGTTTTGTTGTTTGTAAATACTGGAAATAAATCGCTGTAACTTATATATATATAGTGTGATACATGTCTTCTTTTCAGATTGTTGAAGCTAATTTGAAAAATTTAATTTGGTTAGTTACTTAGAATAGCCTTATTTTGCTGTTCATTTGCGAATATGTTTAAAATTTTTAATGCTAAAATTCAATTTTTTATGATTATTTTTTTAATTTGTTATTAGCATTATTTAATTCTGTATTAAATTAATCATCATTTTTGAAATATATAAAATGCTTGACGTATTTTGTTATGCCTGCCTCTGAATAATGTTTTAAAATTATTTAAAAGACTTGAGGTGTATTTTGTTTTATTTATTAAACTTACATCATAATAACAATTTCCTAATTTACTTCAAGTTTTATTTTTTAATTAAAAAAAAGGTAGACCTGTGTAATTCAATATTATCATTAATTATTAATGACAATAACCTATGTAACTTAATTATTTTTTTAATAATATAATACTAATAACTTATATTTTCAAAGGTTAATAATTTAAAAACAATACTAATAAAGTGATAACGAATTAAAAATAAATGTAAAATTTATAATCCGTCTATTTCAGGGGTGGCCAACTTTTGTGTTCATAAGATCTACTTTTTATTTTAAAAATGTGTTGCGATCGACTTGTTGTCATAGGCGTAGTCAAAGTGGAGGGAGGTGTGAAGTAGATACTATTTTTATATATCTACCTAGTAAAAAATAGCAATTATTTAACGGGCCGAAAAACTCATGTCTGAGGGAATTAAAGCAACATGAGTAATTACTAGCAATATTTATTAATTGAAATTAGCTACATTAAATCAAGATTAAAAATATTATTTTCAATAATGATACGGCTTAGTGGACTTCATCTATCTAGAATTGAAAAAAAATTTAGAATAAAAACAAAAATAACAAAAACACTTGGAAATCTTGATTTAATTAGTTTCACTCGTTACCCGACAGCTCTTGCCAGATTGGCCTCGCGATCGACCAAAAATGGCTTTGCGATCGACCGGTAGATCACGATCGACTTGTTGGACACCCCTGGTCTATTTCATGGAAAGGATATATATTTACCCCTATGCCCAAGTAAATATTCTAATCTGCCATGTCTATAAACTAGGGCTTAAATTCATAGAAAATATTTTTGAATTATTTTTTGACAAGGTCTAGATCCTCCTCTCTCCGGAAATCAATTTAGAGTGTTTTCACTTGAAATATAAATTTCAGGATAATCTTTGTGGTCAAATGAGTGTCAGTAGAGTGATCATAAAAGAAAAAAAAACTATTATACTAGCTACAATCATCACAAGTGACGTCATATACTATCTGTTCTCACAGGTTATCATTTCTTTTTTGAATTTTTACTTTGTAGTGATTTACTAGATACAAGTCACTAGACTTATAATTAGTATGAGTAGATGCTATTGTCAATGATAATAATGTCTTTCCATTATATTTTAAACCCTATAATAATAAATGCATCAGTCTTGAAAATGTTAATGATATAAAATGTTCATAATATTAGGTAAATCTCTAAACAGTAGAGACCTTTTAAGTTAAGATATTCTAAATATCAGATGCTTAGTTGTATTGTAAAGTAGAAAATGATAAGCAACAGTAAGTTATTGCTAATATTGATTACCATTTGCTGCATTCTCAACTTGACTCAGTAACCTATCTTCGGGTAAAGATCATATAATAATTTTGCTTAATTATTTCTCTCTCTTTTATTATTATTCTGTTATAATTTGCCATAGCCCGAGTGATGGAAAATCTGCTTTTTTGCTATACATATGTTGTGTATGTGGAAAATTTGTCACAGCATAGTAATTATTGCATCCATTTGTCATGGCTATAATGTAGGATTTAAATTCAGGTTCAATTCGGATTTTTTCCAAAACGCAAGCAAGCTCGGGATTTTTTTTTTTTTTTTAAAAGAGGTAGCCACCCAATCATTGGTGGTTAAATGGGTATTTAACTTCTCTTTAGAGAATAAAATATCTAGAAAAAACAAATAGTCAGTACCTGGTGTTTTTTTTTTTTAACTCGATGAGTCTTCTATATTGTTTGTTTATAAGTAAATGGAAAACATGCCTTTGCCGTACATTCTACATTTACTTTTACATATATATGTAAACATATTTATAATATATAAGATATATGAGCACAGACTTTCTCATGCCCCCCACTCTCCACTCTATCTCATAACACTGATACACTTGAACATATATATGTCGAAAATATAAATAATCATCAATATACGTATTTCGTGCAAAATATAAAATACAAATGTTTATATAAACACATATCTCTATATATATTAATCAAAATATCCGTTTAAGTGTGACTTTTTCTTTGTTGCTCTTTTTTTTTTGTTTTTGTTTAATTACAATATTGCCATTAGCGAAATCATGTAGTGAAGGTAAATTATTCATTGGCCAAAGAGAACTTTTAAGTGTTATTTTTAAGAATTACAAATAGATTCACATTAATGTTAAATAATTTGAGGAGCAAATTTTCCTGTTTGTAAACAATATTGATTAATGGATTAATTAACTCATGTTTATTTTTTTTAAAGGTAAAACTTTATCCATATTTAATATACGTGGAAGGTTAATTATATGGGGACTGTTTTATAATAAAGGAAATAATTTTTTTTTTTTTTTAATTAGCGAATGCTGTCATATAAAATATTCAAATAAGTTATAACTCATTTAGAATTTAATTGAAAATTTTGTTATAAGACCTAATTTAATGATAATTTTTATTTTTTATTGTCTAGTGTGAATGAAAAAAGACTTGTTGCTAAAAAGATTGAAATTCGCACTTGATAAATTATAATCTACGTGATTTCAGTAATTATATAAAAAGTCTTTCGATTTGGTTGTTACTTGATTAAATATTTATAGAAAAGTTAGGATTACATATGGTATATCGTATTTCACTTTCAGATGATATTGTTTTGTATTGTTCATTATCAGTATAGGTGAAGTCATTAATCCAAGACCATTGATTTTTAGGCTTTTTTATATTTGAAAAAAATTGTTTATGATTAACCGCGAAAATGAAAAGTTTAAAAAATATTGCTTCTTAATCATCATCATCATTATCATCGTCGTCGTCATCACCACCACCACCACCACCACCACCACCATCATCATCATCATCAACATCATCATCATCACCACCACCATCATCATCAACATCATCATCATCATCATCATCATCATCATCATCATCATCATCATCATGAGGTACTACCATAAACAAATATATTGTATTATTAATCAAACAAAAATTACACAGTAAATTCATGATTTTTTAATTAACCTAAAAATAACTTTAAATTTATTTCTTATATTTGCCTATCAAAAAATGTTGCTTTTTAATTTTTATCAAAAACTAAACAGTTACTGTATTATTTACACAGATGATAGATGGGAATTATTAATGAAAGATTTAAATTTATGTTATAATGTGTTTTTATAATGCATTTTGTTTCAGTACAGTGTTGTATAATAAGAGTTAAACAATCAAATAATAATCTATAATAAATATCAGATGCTGTTCTTTTTTTAATTGATTGCTTTAAAATAAATAAATAAATAATACTTCTGTATATAATATAATTATAATATAAAATAATTCGTGTCAATTGTTAATACAGAGTTTAATATAAATAAATAAAATAATAAATAATATTTCCAAGTGCTTTAAACTCTTACAAGTCCTTATCAAGGCAGTGTAAAAAATTATATTTTCTCCTAGGACTCGTAAGAGTTGAAAGCGCTTGGAAATATTATTTGTTATTATTTTATTTATTTATATTAAATTCTGTATTAACAATTGACACGAATTGTTATTTTATATTATATTTGATTGCTTTAATAAAATTTTTTAAAGATTTAATGTAAATTAAACAAAAGATTTTAATATTATATAAATAAATGTGATAAATGTGTTCTGGTCGATTTTGTATTATGGCTTATTAATGGGGAAATTACTTCTTAGCTGTTCTTTCATTGTTTTTGTAATTTTTTTTTTATTCAGTTGCTAATTACTTGCTTTGAATAAAATGCTTGTAATTAAATTAAGCATCTAAATTAAAATTAATTTTTTTAAATGCTCCTGTTATGTTTGATATGTGAATTTGACAGCGTTATGGAAACTATTAATAAGCAGAATTACTTTTTTTGTGGATAAATCAATAGGTTTTTAATCACTTGTGAATTTGACACATGACAGCATTACGAAGAAACATACATTCACCAATCAGAAAACAGAGAAAATAGGGATTTTATATATAAGATTGCTTTTAAAAAAAAGTTAAAAAAACCTCCCATAAATGTGACTTTACTGCTTACATTTACTTAGAAATATGTTAGTCCATATTTTTTTATAAACACTTTGTAAGAGAGAAAAAGGGTTATAATTTTACAGAATAACAGAATGAGTTCATGGAAAGTACAACATTAAAGTGACAGTCTCAGAGCTGAAGATTTGAGAATCGGTTCTCAGATGAGTAATTGTAATTTTTTTTTTTTAAAAAAAGAATCATTGGTCTTCAAATGTCACATGATCTCAAAGCAACTTATTAAACACTTATTTTTTTTCTTGGTACTTCATGAATTTTGTTCTTTGCAGTTTAATTCTGCGTAATAAAAAATATACAGCTCTAATCTTTTTTATTAAATCATCTAACAATTCAAACAACTTGTCAATAATGAACTTCTTCTTTTCATTTTAATTTTTTAAATCATAGTTAGTTGACAAAATAACTCAGTAATTAACATTGAGTTGTCTTGATCACTTTTTATAAATTCTTAAAGATGTATTTGCAACTACATTATTATCTATGGCTTACAGTAGGAGAAAACATTTAGCTAAGATTTTATTTCTGTATGTAGCAGTTACATATGGCATACAACATCATATTGATTTCCAGTTTTCCCCAATTAAAAAGCACATTAGTGGATTTTTTTTCTACATTTTGTATCTAATTTCACTTATTGTTTTTCTTTTTTAAATAAAAGAAGTCAACTTTGGAATTAAATGACATTTTATATAAAAGGATTGAAATCTCTTTCATATAGATTATTTTCTATTAAGAGTTTTAATGAGCTTTGATCTCGTATACTTAATATGAGAAGTTTGTTGTAACTGATTATATTATATTTATCAATCTGATATTTTATATTTTTTTTGTCCATTTTTATTGGATATAAATTGCATATTTTGCTAAAATTGATTTAGCAGTTTTTCTATAATGCCATGCTAGCTCTTCAAGTATATGTGCTAAGATTTAAGGTATTTGTTGTTTGTTTATATAGTATATAGTCAATTACAATGTCTTATATATATATCAATTTTTACTTGTTACCTCCCATGTTAGTTTCTTTGCACATATACAATTTCATAATTTTACTCAAATATACATTCGCAAATAGATAATCAGTATTTATCTGAAGGTTTGTATATTGTGTGCTTTATGAGAGCCTTAAATAAGGATAATGAATTACTTTTGAAAAATGTTTTAAAAATGTCTGGCAGTATAAGGCATTACAAAATTTGAAGCAATACATTAGTAAAATTCTTGTTTAGTATTGTGGAGAAACTATAGATGACAATCAGTGATAAGAAGAAAAAAATAATAAATATCCTACAAAATAGTTATTGTCTAGGAGAGGAAAAAAAGATAAAGCACTGTAATATTAGATTTGTAAAATGAGACAATTCATTAAAATATTTTATAATCAAAACTATAGGATGCTTTTCAAGAGACAGATCTCATAGTATAGTGGCAGCACATATTCCTGCTATCCCATAATTCAGGTTCAAATCTGGGCCAGGTGAATTTTGAAACTTCATGTCTTAAAGGATTTTTTTTTTTTTTGGAAAGCCACTCAAAATAACCATCATTGGTGATAGTTAAATGGGTACCAAATTACTATTACCTAGAGAATAAAAAAGTCTCCAGATTAATCTAAGTAGGATAGCTGAATGTAAATATGTTGACCGTAAAATAAAAAATATGATTGTATTATGCATCTTTAATTGGTGGAGATTTTATACTTCTTTGGTTAATGAATACATATTTTTTAAAATTTTATTTTATTTAATATATGAATTAAGCAAAGAATCTGACCATTTATTTGGAATGTCTTTTTCTTTTTGTCTTTATTTAGATAACTAATTATTCACACGTTATATTAGCATATCTGAAGAGATTCCAATCAGAAATAGATTTTCTAGTGACTTTATTGAAGGAATTAATAAGGGATGGATTTATTTCTTCCATTAATGTATAGATTAGATAGTTAGTAACTGTACGATTTATACTTTTGTTTTGTCTGCCAACATATAAATCAAAAGCTTTTAAATCACATTTCAGACCAAGTAAGTACAATAATGAGTATCAAACTCCATACAGTAGTGTGATCAAGCGCAAGCGTTTGCAATCAGTGAATGCAGGAAAGTTTGTGCATAAAATCACTATCTAGTGACTACTCATCCAACATTCCCAAATTAGTTTCTAGCTTGTGGTTTTCATTAGTGAGAAGCCTTGGATTTGAGAGCAATGTACCTAGATCTTAGAATCTAATGCAACCATCCAGCAATCACCTTTTACCTATTTGGTTAACTATAAAGCTAGGAGACCAAGATGAAAACACCATAAGGTTGCCAATCCAAGTTCAGCATCTATACATTTTGGTGTCTTTGGTTTTTTAAAAACCACAGTCACCATTATCCTATGGGCAGGGTAGTTATAAAGCCATCAAAACATTACATGATCACCATTTTGTATGCTTACACATGCTGTTAATAAGTGCACAAAACTCTCCATACAGAAGTGCTACCAAGTGCAAGCCTTCACAATCAATGGATAAAGGCTTGCACTTGGTAGCACTACTGTATGGAGAGTTTGGTACTGTTATTAGCAGCATGTGTAAGCATATGAAATAGTGATCATGTGAAGCACAATAATCATAAGAGATCTAGCAATATCTAAGGATATCATATACAGAACTATTGGATTTGGAAAAAAAATTGTTTTGATACATTGCAAAAAGTCATAATTCTTCAGTTGTTTGAAAATTTTTTTGGATAAATATTTAAATAGAGATCTTTATTTGAAATGTATCTTAAGTGATGAAACTATTGTCTTGAGTTATTGATAAATCTGTTCTATTTAAAAGCTTTTCATGCATTTTATGTGAGCCAATTTGCTTTATAATATTTCATGAATATGTGAAAGACATTCTGAAGTTGTGAGCTTTTTCTCCATCAGGATACAGTATTTACATATAGGATATGCTAGCTAGCTTTCCAAGTAAGTTGTTTTTAGAATTAGTTTAGATTTAACCTTTGATAGATGGGGAAAAATAGACTATGGTCTCTTGTGGTTGAAAGTTGCATTCAATTTTGAAATATTTCTCTGATATTAAGATGGTTTGTTGAACTTATCATCTTTATGACTAGGTTTCCAAACTTCTCATATCATTATTAAGGTAATTTTTTTATTTTACTAAGTAAAGTGATGAGAATCAAATTATAACAATTTATCAGTAAAATTTTGTATTTGCAGTGTTTTGTTATTTATAAGCATTTATATATTCTTTTTTTGGAGAACATTTTCTTATTCTCTGTTAGTATCATTCTAAGGCACTAACCTTATAAATTGAAATTAGATATCGTGTTACTTTGGATATAAGATGCCTCTGAATTTAAGATGCAGTAGAATTTTAAGCTCGGAAAATTGGGAAAAATTTTTTTTAAATGATTTTATTGAAAAATAAGAAGCAATTTTATTTACTTAAATAGGAACTAATATAAATACAATAAGATCATCTAATTTATTGCAAATCTTCTTCAGACATATTTTCACTTTCTACATCTTTACTTTCAGTACTTGAATTCTCGTCACTACTCTACCAGAGTACATCATCTTCAGGCCATTTGAATCATTAGCAATACATTTTAAGAAATATGTTTTTGATAATTTCTTCAGGTATATCTTTCCAAGATTGCAAAACCACTCAAAATTATACATATATTGTTTATATTACAAAGTTTTTTTTTTAGTTTAAATACTATAATGTTCCCCCCCCCCCCAAAGAAAATTTTTTTTGAAATGCAATATTGACATTTAATGTTATTGGTAAATCTTTTTTTTTTTAAATTAAAACTCTTTTCTAAAATGCAAATTATTAATTTGTCAGATTATTAAAGTAAACAAAAGTTTTTAAAAAAAATAATTTCTATTTATAATTGATGAAAATAATCTATAGCAGCAAACATATTTAACATGTTTGTCATCCAGTTATAAATTGCAACTGAATGTTATATTTTCTTTGTCAGCTTGCTTTTATATAAAATCTGAATCATTCTTCTAAAATGATTAATATTTTCATAAATATTTTCTGAAAAAAATTATAAATGTGGAAAAAAATATTCTAAAACATGTTTTCACTTTGAAAATCAAATTGAAGTTATCAGAATTGTCAAAATGGTTGACAGGCATTTTCTTGTGTAGGAAATGAATCAACCAATCAGAGCAAAGGCAAATTATCTCATTGTTGTATTGATTTATTAGTTGTAAAAAAATTCTGAATGTTATTCAGTACAGTTTTCTTGATAAAATAATGGTAAAATTGATAAATAATGTTAAAATAGAAGTTTGAGAGAGAGAGAGAGAGAGAGTTAAGGCCGTTTATGAAATTAATTAAAAAATATTGACATTTAATGTAAATCTTTTTTGTTTTGATTAAAAAAGATTTAACATGACATTGTACACAAGAATATCAACAATCATGATCATAATACTATGTGCATGTATAATATAAAGCAAACATCCACAGAAATAAGCTGTTAAAAATGTTAGGTTCTAATTTAAGACGCTTTTATGGATCCAAAATTTGGAAAAAAATGTCTTATATTCGAAGTAATATGGGAAATAGCATGAGTCTTTATTTAAAGTCTTTTCCACTGTGAAGATATAACTGGTTCACACTAGACTAGCTTTGGCAGCCTCTGGTTTTCAACAATTGGCTTAATTTTTAAGAATTTTTTAATTTTTTCCAGTGACCTTGCGGTAGTGACTTGTATTATTTTTAGAGGTGTTCATCATTCACCAAGTCTAGTTATTATAGAATTTTGCCTTTTTTCGTAGTTTTTCTCCATCGTTATTTTATGGCATCAGCAAGAGATTGTATAAAATTAAGAGATTGGTGAAAATATGTTTTGTTTTTCTGCTTTACATCTATATACACGTTTGTCATTTCTGCAAATATGTAAAGTTACTAGTTTTATTTACAAACTCTCATGGCAAGTTTGATAAATAATGAATGCCCTTTATATTACTTCCCTTCGGCTGTTGAAAAGATCTTTGCCCAGTAATGGAACATTTACATTTAATGGCTGTTTAATGTTATTACTCTTATACACAGGGGCGCACATATATTTTTGAGTATGTGTGTATATAAATATAGACAGCGTGTTACTCTAGAATAAAAATGTTTATAGGTAGATGAGTTTACATTAAGTAATTGAAGATAATTTTAACTTATTTATCCTTTCAAATATCTGAAACCATGTCTATATCTGTTTTGTTCATCCGAGTATGTAGTTGTTTATTGATTGATTCCAGCATATGTCTTTTAAGCAATATTATATTGTTCGAAGGGGAAAAAAAATATAATTGATTAGTCTCAAATGTTTTGTCTTGCTCAATTATTATGAAAGCTTTTATTAATTCTGTTATTGTTCAATATTAATATAGTTTTATTAACGTTTCTAAATAAAGTAAATAATTATATATATATTTGATTCTTTCATATAAGGATAATCTCTGAAAAATATGTATATACTGCATGTCTATTTCTCAGTTGTGCATCTGGTGATGAAATTTTGAAGAAATGTCAAGCGTTGGTGGTCGAGAGGTCAGCACAGCTGCCTTACAAGCAGTTGTCCCGGGTTAGCGGGTTCGCATCCCGGCCGATGCTATGACACATAAAATTTGAAAGAATTTTATTACCTCTTTATCAAAAATTGGTATTAATTTTTTTGTGCTAAGTTTGTTCCTAATAATAGCTTGTCAGTTTTTGTCTTTTTAATTATTTTTTAAAAGCTGACAACGGGAATTGAAGTTGATCATTTCCTGCCTAAATGCAAAGTTGTTTATCAAATTTGTTATTAATAATAATTTTATACGAACGCTTTTCAAAAAGCATCAGAAACTGTTTTTGATGGCCAACCGCAATTAGCAATATTCTGTTTGCACATTACTCTTGCTACTTTTAAGTTTAAAACATCAATTATTAATTTAAAATATTTTCATTTCCCATTGAATGGTTTTGTTATATTCATTAATTTTACTTTATTAAAATCGTTAGTCATTTTCTGGCTGTCTTAGTTTTGTTGATTTAAAATATGTGATTGTTTGTGTTCTGATGAGGCAAGCTATTTCCTTTTTTGTCTTTTTGATAATTAGTTGCAGTTTGAAAGAACAGGAATGATATAATACTTCTATTAATGGGTCTTTAATTGAGATTTTGCATGCATGTAAAAAAAAAAAAATTCTCAGTTTAAATTAATTTTCAAAATTAATTAAATCTCTTTTCAACTCTCTTATGAAACTCCATTGAGTTTAGGATATTGATTTAACTGTTTGGAGAATATAGATATTTTTGGATACGATTAAATAAATTATGAATGAAAATCTAATGAAAAGGCAAAAAAAAAAAAAAAGGAGAAAATTTAATCATTTTTGCATAAAGTCTTACATGATTTTATTTTATTATTTCAAATAAAGTATTAATTCTCTTTCCTAATTCGTTGCACACATTTTTGCACACAGACAAATTCTATCATGTCATTCTTCTTTTACAGATATGTATGGAGATATGTATGGAGATAATAATAGTTCATTTTAGACACTGTTTTGATTTAATTGGTATTTATCATAGAAGATAAATACCTGTTGCTGTATGTGCTAATTTGAATATGGCAAAACACATTGACATAGGATCAAATCAGGAAATGAAGGCATGATGCTAAATCTGATATCAAAGAACTTAAATTTGTAGTTAGTAGAAATGCACAATTCATCTATCTTCATTACTAGCTGCCATTTGTTAATAAGTATTACCGTTCCAACTTTAAGAGAAAATATAAAAATTTGTTTATTTTCCTTCAAAAACCATGAAAAATAGGAAGAGACTTATGTGAGGAGTTACAATAAGTTATCAAATTGCAAAATAATTACAAAAACAAAACATACGAATATATATACATCAATCATGTTGAAATATAATATATACTGTATCAATCAATACACAATTATCTGATATCCAAAAAAATATCAGCAATTAACAATAAAAATGTAAATAACCCCCAAATAAAAAAATTAAAGGTTATAAATTTAATAAATTTCATGAAATGGTAGCAGCCATTTTTCCATCTGGAATTCTATATGCAATCACTTTTATTAATAATGTTTCTTAAGATTAAATTGAAAATTTATATATTGCTTTTATGATTTACAATGTTTGCATAATAAAAAGTTTTCTAAATGTAAAGCTGAAAGTTTTATAATTTTTTTTTAAAACTTCAACAATCCCAGTAGGCACCATATTGAACTTTTTAAAAAAGAGGACTGATATAATTTGAACAATATCCTTAGTAGAACACAGTAATACTGTGTTTCCCTGAAAATAAGACAGGTTTTTATGTTAATTTTTGCTCCAAAAATGACTTAGGATTTATATTCAGGGGATATCTTATTTTTTCATATATAAAAATCTGCATATATTCAAGTACACAAATATATTTATTTATTCAAAATGTCAAAGCACCCTCCCAAATATTATGTTTTTTCAGCAACACCCTCTGTAAATATTTGAATTTTCAGCTAGCGATATATACTAGGATATTTATTTAAGTACAAAAATATACATTTATTCAAGTACCAAAACATGCATTTATTCAAAATGTCAAATCACCCTTTCAAACATTATATTTTTTCAGCAATTCCTTCTGTGAATATTTGAATTTTAACTAATGATATGCACTGAAATATTTACATTTATAAAAAAAATCAACAAATTATATAGTAGAGAAAAAAAAAAAAATTAGAAAGGTAAGGAAATAACATAAATAATGATATATCCCACACATGTTTGCCTTTACTAATTGTGTACAAACTTGATTTAAATTTTATGTTTGGTTAAAATTCTTAAAAAAAGTCAGTTTTAAGTGCAGTTCATTTCATTCATTGGATTTCAAAGATTTAAGTAATGATGAAAGTTATTGATTTGATAATAGCAAAATAACTGCAAAACATTATCATTATGTTAGACAACTTAAAATTTGAAGAGTTTAACCCAGAGTCTGAAATGAGCAACAGCAAATAGGCAGTGACTGTATAAACTCCAAAGCCATTTTAGGCTATTATTTCTGATAACAAAGTGGCTATTAACATTTCTTTGAGGAAAAAAGTTTTTGAAAAAAAAAAAGGTATCCATAGCCTGTTTAATTGCAATGGGGACTGATATTTTGCTATTCATTTTATTTAAAAAATAAAATTCCAATTTTAGTGCTTTTATTTTTTTTGCATGATTGTGAATGAGAAAAAACACAATAAATATTATCAAATTGGAAAAGAATAAATATCTTTATGCTGTTCTTCCATAAAATAATAATCAGAAAATAATAAATTTTTACAACAGCTATATAAATAACAATTTTTTTTTTTATACACATAAAAAGCCTTTTTCAGCACCTGATTAGTTGCCCATTTCAAATGTTAATAATGTCCTCCCTCAATTTGCTATTAATAATTATATTATTTAAAAAAAATTGTTGATATTAATAATAATTTATATATGTATACTATTTATGTAAAAACGCATCTGTATTATATATGTGTGTGCATTAAAATAAATAACATTCTATTGTAATCAACTTTGTTAACAAAATGTAAACTATTATCTGTGATGGACAATGTACACAGATAGTGTAACTCCACTATAGTAGTCATAGTAGTAGTAATAGTAATACTATTCATTAGAGAAGAATTTTGTGATGACTATACAATACCACATAGAAAATGCTGGCTCATTCTATTTGATATTTTATGATGCTGTCTTAATTTATGCAAAAACCTTCTTTTCTGAAATACTACAAGAAGATATTCTAATTATAACTCTCCAATGTATTCTATTCTCTGCCATAAATCTTACTAATGAAATCAATCACATTGTCTTTTTTTTTTTTTTTTTAGAAAGTCTTGAAATAATGTTTATTACATAAATAGGATTTGATTTTTCTATGAAAATCATACTCAAGTTCACTTATTAATAAACTCCTTTAAGAAGTTTTATATTGTTCATTTATTTCACAACTCCATTCCAGTGAAGATATCATTTTACAATCACATGCAGCAAGTTGAAGAAGTTATTGATTAGTCTAATGATATTGCCATTGAGTTTTTAGAAACTTTATGGATCACCCAGTTTCATTTAATATTTTTTTAATGTCTATATTTAATATTGATAGGGAGTCAAATCTCACTTCTACATAATAAATTAGATAATATGATAGCTTTATATACAAAAATACAAACATAGGTTTAAATGGTTTCATTGATGGCAAGATAGAATTATAGCATGTAACTATAAGTTGAAAATGCCTAATATTATTTCAAATTTGATGTATTTTTATTAGAAATGCAAATTAGAATTGCTACGATACATTTACTCATTTCTGAATTATAATTTCAAAGTCTGATGTTATTGTTGAATGTGGAGTAAATGTTTTTTTTAAAGTTTTTGATTCTTTAAGAAAACATCTGTAATTTGGTAGTCATTTATGTGCTCCACATTTTAAAATAGTAAATACTTATTTAGTTTCAGATTATATGTAAACAATATTTGGCATATATATAAAATGCAAAACATTAAAAAAAATGGGATATTGAAATCGGTGGTCTCAGATCTTGTATGTCTCATGGTCGCACGAATGTCTTTTATGGAATATTGTGCTTATTTTTATGTGTTTTTTATGTTCTGCACCATAATTAGTGGCCAGCATGGACCTGAAGGAAAATCACATTTATGCAAAATTCAATTTAAACAAGTTTTATAAAACAATTAATACCGTAGTAGAAGATATATATATATCTTCATATAAATTATTTTTTCAAAGTATTTATTTGTAATAACTGAATTACTATAATAGTTCCGTACTTTTGCCATGGTTTAGTTACTAGAGCATCAATTATTAAACTAACACTATGAGTTTATATTATAATAGGAGCTGGATTTTTTCTATTTCAAAATAAACTTTGAAGTACCATCTTTAAAGTAGTTACTTAATTTATAATATATATCTGAACAAAAATGATGCATTAAAAAGGATTGAATACCGCTAATTTTGTAAAATGGTGTGGAAAAGAGTTGAAAATGATATAAGAAAGTATAACTGTGAACTAGCAAGGAAAGCTGTAGAAGAGAATAAAAGTCTCAATAATGTAAAACAACATTTTGGTATTGGTAGGAAATTTATATCTGCAATAAGGAAAAAGTTGGAATTATTACTAAAAAGAGAGATGACATCATGAAATGGGTAGAATACTTCTATCAAGAATTATATAGTAATAAAGAACATGTACCTCCTATATCTATTATATCTTCTGAATTGCCCAGAATTTTAAATGAAGAAGTGAGACATGCAATTAAATTTATGAAGAAAGGAAAAGCTCCAGGTAATGATGGGATTATAATTGATATATTAAAAGAAGCAGGTGAAGAAATAGAATTTTTTTAAGCAAAATTATATACCAAATGTCTAAATGATAAAGATGTACCAGATGATTGGAAGAATGCAGTATTAATATTAATATTTAAAAAAGGTGATAAAGAAGATATTAGAAATTACAGACCTATCAGCCTTTTATCTATTTTATACAAAATACAACTCGTCTATGAGAACACTGGATTTCTACCAACCAAGAGAACAAGCTGTATTTAAAAGTGGTTTTAGTACAGTAGATCATATCCAGGTATTGAGAGAAGTAATAGAAAGGACAAATGAATATGAGTTGCCATTATGTTTTGGATTTGTAGATTATGAAAAGTCATTTGATTCTATAAACATTTCTTCAGTGATTAAAGCATTGGATCATGGATCATCAAGGTATAGATCCAGGATATTGTCATATTTTGAAGAATATTTATAAAAATGCAACAACAACAATTAGATTACATAATGATACTAGGAAAGTCAACATTGAGAAAGGTGTAAGGTAGGGTGATCCATAGTTCCAAAACTATTTACAGCAATACTGCAAGAAGTATTTTGTGGATTAAAATTGGGAAGCTAAAGGAGTGAAAGTAAATGGAGATTATTTAAGTCATTTAGATTTTGCAGATAATGTAGTTGTTTTTGCAAATAATACTTTAGAGCTGCAGGTGATGTTGCAGGAGTTATCAGATCAAAGTAGAAAGTAGGGCTAAAGATAAATGTTAAAAAGACTAAAGTAATCTTCAATGGATTTTCTCAAAATATGAAAATAAAGATTGATTATGATGAGTTAGAAGAATTTAATAGCTAAAAATACCTTGGTCAGATTGATTAATACAGGTGGAAATATAATGGATGAAATTAATCATAGAATTAAACTTGCTTGGAGTGCTTTTGGTAGAAATAATTTGATACTAAAAGGAAATATGCCTATTTGTTTGAAAAGAAAGATTTTTAATAAAAGTGTTTTATCAGTTTTTACTTATGTTGGGAGTAACAAGAAGAGATTGAAAATGCAATATATGGGTAAGAGAATAAACAGGTGTTACTGACCTCATTGAAAAAATTAAAAGACTGAAGTGGAGTTGGGCTGGACATATTTCTAGAAATGATAATAGGTGGACAATTGAAATTTTAAACTGGATTCCAGCGATTGTAAAAAATGCAGCAAGAGATCACATTTGAGATGGATGGATGAAATAAGAAAGTGTTTAGGGGTGATGTGGAGAAGAAATGATAAAGATCAGAGAAGAGGAATTGAAGTTGGAGAGACCTTCATCCTGCAGTGGATTGATAATGATTGATGATGATGATGGTGACTAATAGCCACATCATTTAAATATATTTTCATATAGAAAACAAAAGAATTTATCTATCTAACCTTCTTTCTTGTCTGGAAATTTTTTATATTTTTTTTTATGACAGTCCTATTTGTAATTATTATGAACCAGAAGATAAAGATTTCAGGTTAATCTGAACATTTCATTTAATTATATGAGAGTTGATAGTGATTGTAATAGTAACAATAATAAAATTCTGCTATGTAGCACCATCTCCACCACTGGTAGTATCATTCTAAGGCACTAACCTTATAATTATTTTTAATTGTAATTTCTGGAATAGTGATTAATACATTGCTTGACATGCATGCACTTCAAAGGTTTATTTAGTATTTCTTTTTTCAAAGTGAAATACTCTAATCAATCCAGACAATCATGCATTATCTGATAAATGTTGCTGTAGTAACTATTAAACACAAAACATGATTGCAGTATGATCTAAATCCTCATATTGGTGGTGTGTCAAATACTGACATGTGCTGAATTTGTGGTTAACCTTTTTTTTTAAAATTTCTAATCCAAAATATTTGTTCTTTTGTATAAAATACAAGATGGTTTATTTTAAATGTTTTTATATTAACATGTTCTGTCTGTATTTTTCTTGGGATATCCACATTTTTGAATTTTTAACAATGAATAAAAGTTTGTTCCATTTTAGAACTCAAATGCATATACTTAAGTGTCCTAGGAAAAATTCTTAAATATTTCCATTTAACTCGTACTTAATTAATTAAAAATAAATAATTTCTACTATAATCTGAATTATTCTTCTGAAATAATTAATATTTTATAAATATTTTGTGGAAAAAAATAATAAATGTGTAAAAAAGGCTAAAGAATTAACTACAATACACAAATATTTTTATATAGTAGACTATCACATGATATTTAAATTTAGAATTCATTTGCTAAAGAGCATTTTTTAAAATTTTCATACCTTATTATTAAATTATAATTTTTTGTCAGATTTTGGGATAGTTTTAACCATTTTTTAAAATAATATTTAAGTATACCTAAAAAGTAAAAAATAATAAGTAAAAAAAAAAACTTTTTTTAAATAATGTTTTTATGTAAATAGCTGACTAAAATTACAAAATAATAAAGTAACCAACAAAATAATCTGCCTTTTGATTAATTTCCCATTCTTGGAAAACATCGGAGATTTTAAGAATTTAGAGTTGTTATGAAATAATTAGAAATTGAAGGAATATTGTCATTTCATAAAAGCATTTGAGGTCAACTAAATCATAAAAATAAAAAAGGCCTCAAATGCTTTTATGAAATGACAATAATCTTAAAATTCCAGATTGTTTTATAACAAGTCTAGATTCTTAAGATCTCTAGTATTTTCCAAGAATGGCAAATTAACCAAGAGGTGGATTACTTTGTTGATTATATGTTATTTTGTACTTTTTAGTTTATTTACATAAAGCATTATTTAAAAAAAATTTTTTTTTTTTTTTTACATATGATTTGATACCATTATAAACACTCTTTAATTAAGAGAAATATTTGAAAATATACTTTTGAATAGATATTAATAAAGTACACAATATTTAAATAATCTTTAGCAGAAAATTCTTCAATAACAGTGTATATAGTTATTAATAAAATATTTATTTTTAACTTGCCAAAAGGGGACTCCTAACTTAACAAAAAAAAAATCTTATGACTTTCACAACAGTTTACTTCCCATATTCCATAGCAATTTAATATAAACTTGCATAATCAGTAGACACAGGATAAACAGAGTTGTATCTGTATATACAGAGTTTTTTTCTGGCTAATGGCTTTCTTCAATTGTTATTCTTTATTGAAGAAAACCGTTTTCATTATATATTATACATTAAAACTATATCAAGATAGTTGATTATCCAATGCTTGCATAAGTTATTTTATTAGAACTCATTAAAGTTTATGTTATAGCTCTAAATATGAGATGGAATAAAATATGTTAAAGCAAGTATAATTAATAATGATGATCAGATGTTGATTTGGTGTAAGTTTTTGTTACTTAGACACTTTAATCTGTATTTGGACGTAGGATAATATGTACTAACACACACATACATTTGTGTATTATCAATTTTAGCTTGGATGATTATCAGCTTGAAAATATGATTTATTTAAATAATTTGATAGTTTTTTTTAAGAAAGCCGAAATCGCTACTTTAAATAGGTGGGGTATTTTAATATTGAGACATTTATTACCTATTAATTATATATATATGACTATGATTCTGTCATATATATTGCCTGATAATGAGGTATAAAAATAAGGGAAAATTTTATTTGAAGATGTCTCATAATATTCTGAAAATATTAATTTCAACTTAAATTACTAATTGGTATGTTCTTAGTGTGTGCTGGATATAAGAATATTGACTATCATTGCGAGGATAAATTTTCATAAACTGGGCATAAGAAACAATTAGATTGTAAATTTGAGCATGGATTTTATATATGAGATCTTGTTTATAAACATTATTGCACAGAGGCTTTCAAAAGAGTGTCATGGGAATATATGATTGAAGACAGAATACATTGGTGAGCTGCAAATTAGACAAGTATTGAAAGAAAAATTTGTTGAAGAAGTTAAAAGACAGCACTGCAAGATGTCAAATAAACAGACTTTGGGATCAGCATGTGATGTGCATGGCCTTATGTTTAGGTTCATGAATTGTTTTGCATAATTACTGCAAACCTCAGACTTTTTTGTGTTTTTTTTTCTAAATAAGAATGCCATATTTACATCAGTTATAAATGAAACACTCGACTGTCAGTTAATTTAGTGGTGAAAGGAGCAGATTCAAAGTAAACTTTTAGGATCTGAGGAATGGGGGGGGGGGGCAAAATAAGAAGAAAGTCAGTTTGGTCACTTGAATGGAACTAATAAGCCTACTCTACAATTCTTTGATCGAACATAACCATGGGGGTTTGGCATTCATAACAATTATTTTGAAGGCGTATTAGCACTGACTCTTGAATAATTAACATATAGGTATTGAAGTTAGATTTTTTTTTTCTGTTATTGTCTGAATAATCATAACAAAAATTCTGCAGTGAATTTATAAGCATATATAGAGTAATAGGCTATTTTTGTATAAAAAATATTTTTATATATTGGTCTCTTGGTATCTTAAAATCTTTTTTTAAACTTGAGTCTTTTTTGACTCAGGATAATAATTTTAATATGTATCTGGTGAGAAGCCAATTAGATTTAATACTTTTGTCTGGTAGTCATGGCGAATGTCTTAGCTTCTAATTTAACACTACTTAATAACTTATACGTGAAAACTATAGAAGCTGATTTGATTTCATACTTCTGACTGCTGCTGTTCTAAATAACTCGATATAAAATTAATTATCATTACATTTATAATGGTTGTCAGTTTGTTTGCCGAGTTTTAAAATGAATGAAATATTTATATTTTGCAAATTTAATTATCAATTGTTTTTAACCATCTATTTACATTAAAAATATATAACCTGATTTGATTTTCTACTTTTGATTCTTACTTTTCCAAATAATTCAATAGGAAATGGTCATTTTTCTATTATAAAAGAGTTAATTGAGCATTACAGGTAGAGCACTTAAATTATTAATGAATGGTACTTGGTAGTTATTATCGTATTTTATTCCAAGTATGAGAAGATTGGCACTTGAGCGTTCCATCATCAGATTTTCAATGAAATGGATGGCTGAAGAGTTTTGGGGTGAAGTGGTTTGAAGCCTGTCCATTAAAGTATGAAGATTGAGTATCTTAATATAAGCTGAGCTTTGATTGTATATATGTGTGGAGATGATAATCTGGATCAACTGATGCATGCTGATTTAACACAGAATATGTGTATTGGTGATTATTTATCTTTTTGACATGTGTGTGATCAAGTGTACCAGAGGTATGAGATAGCATGGATGGTCGACAGTCATGTGAAAGTCTGAGTTCAAACCCCTATATATTACATAGGTCTGCCCATCCCTCGTATATGTATGTAAATGGATTTATGTCCTGTACATGAGGGATCAGAGTAACTTGTGGTCAGCATGGGTAAGATGAGAAGGTTGGCATTTAGGTGGGCTTTGATCTTTCAATGAAATGGATGGCTGAAGAGTAGTGGGGTGAAGTCATTTGAAGCCTGTCCATTAAAGTATGAAGATTGGCTATTTTAATATAAGCTGAGCTTTGATTGTATATATGTGTGGAGATGATAATCTGGACCAACTGATGAGTGCTGGTTTAGCATGAAATACGTTTATTGGTGATTATTTATCTTTTTGACATGTGTGTGATTAAGTGTATCAGTGGTATGATATAGCATGGATGTCGAGGGTCATGTGAAGAGTCTGAGTTCAAATCTCCTTTATATTAATATATAACCATGTACATTTACAAAATAAGGACTATATATTCTTAATCTGCTCTTCTTATTTTCTGAAATTTAAAACTTGGAGATTTTTTTTAGATAGTTGATTTTCCAAGTAAGCATATAGTTTTTTAGGTAGCTGGCCCATAGTCAATTCAACCAGCCATTTAGGTGTTAAATGGAAGATCAAATGAATCTCAAGAATGTGTAGTTTGGTTAGATAAATATGGAATAAAATATTATAAAAATTATAATTAAATATTTAAGAAGGCAGGATATATTAATTTTTTTTTATCATCTCCTCTTATACACTTTAATGCAATCTTTTTTTTTATATAATTTCTTCTTTATTTTGCTTATAGTTTCAACTGTTGAGCTCTGCTGAAGGCTGCAGGACAGTTGAAACTATAAGCAAAATAAAGAAGAAATTATATAAAAAAGGATTGCATTAAAGTGTATAACAGGAGATGATAAAATTTTTTTTAATATGTATGAATATATCAAGTGAAATGCAAAAAAAGTAAAGGAGAAGATATAAGGCAGGATATAAGTATAGTAGCATCTGCCAATTAATTAAAAATGGCTAATCTAGTATGCATTTAGAATAAGAGCAATCTATACAAATTTTATTTTGAAAAACTTGCAATCCAAATGGCCAAATGAAGAAGTAAAAAAAAAAAATTATAAAAGATTTTTAAATTAGATTTTTTTTTTTTTGATCATTACATGGTTTTATTTATTATTATGTAAATTTGAAAAAAAGCAAAACAGGTGAATTGATTAATATTAGTTAAAAAAAATTGGGAAATTTCTAAAAAATATTTGAGAGAAAAGAGGAAGAAGCAGTGATGTTTAGGTCAAAGCAATGCTTGAATGTAAACGTGTTTTGTCACTAGGAGAGACAAACTGCAGTAATTTTTAAACTTGTCTGTTGCCAAAATAGAATTAGAATTGTCTGAATATTAAAATTCTTGCTTGATATATGATAATACAATTTATGCAGTAACAAAAATGTAATGAGTTTAAATTATAATAAATCTTGATAAATTTGAGATGTTTAGCAAATGAATTAAATTATGGTCATACATAATAAATTTGAATTTAGGTTGCTATATAGTATTTCTCCTTTTATAAAAGTATTAATAAGATTTTTTTGGCAGAATCATTGCTTTTAGGCTGAGGAAAGCTGCCGTATTATTCTCTCTTCCCATAGTTTAAAGTTTGTTTATAAGGAAACATTATCTTGACATGAAGACAAAATTGGACTATGTAAAATTAAAACCATTTATAATAATGCATATAAGAATTATTTACTGTTTTGATTAAATAATCATAAAATATTGGCATTCTATAATTTATTAATAGATACACTAAGGTTTAGAAGTAAGATTATAATTAAGTAGAAGAAACATTCATATTATTTAAATTGTTTATTTTCTTTGAAAAAATTTGAATTTATGTGATATTATGAAACGTTTAGATGTATGAACTTTATATCCATGTTATTTGTTTACAAACTTATTCATGGATACCAATAGCCAAGAATAATAGCACATCTTATGTAATATACATTTTAAACATGCACAGACATATATGTGGGACAAATTATCTGATATGTATATATAGTATATACACTCCCACAATATAATTTAATTTAAAAATTCATCAAGAAAAAAATACTGTACTATATATGTTTTTAATATATATATACTAAATGAATCTATGGATTTTGAGACATCTATTACTGAATTACTTTATTAAATTATTTAGTAATATACATATATTATGCTAATTTTAGTTTTTTATTAATTAGTGTATGATTTTTTACTTGTAAAGAAAATATTTTGATTAATTTTTTTCCCCCTCATGTGTCATAGCATCAGCCGGGAAGCGAACCCGCTAACCCAGGACAACTGCTTCAAAAGCAGCTATCGCTGGCCTCTCGACCACCAATGCTTGACTAATATTATTTTGATTAATTGTAACATAAATTATTATGGTATAAATGACATATGCATATTGGAGTATTCAAATAGGAGAGTAAATGAGTGACGACTGAGGAATCTTATTATACTGAATCTATTTTAATTTTAATTTTGGATAACTGAATAGTTTTTGGGCCAGAGATGTACTATATAAAAATCAAAGTGGAATAAAATTACTCACAGACGCACATAAACGTTATTATAATTTATACGTTTTTATAACAAACTGTTTTCTGTAACAATATTCTTTGTTAGCAGACCTTTAATGACAATAGATCTACCGTCAGCCAGCAATTACAGGCCATGTTATATATACCATTCACACATACCCATATATCGTATGTAAACACTAATAAATCCGGATTAGATTTTTGTTAGATTATCTGATTAGTGAATTTGAATTTCGCTTAAATTATAATTTCTTCTTTTATTAAATACATTTATTCTGTCATTATTTTTTAACAATTAGTAGCTACAAACCCAAATTGTAACATTTTAATCTATTCTAAATAAAACAAACCACTGATAAATAATGTGTTTAGTGTTCCCCCATGAGTCATAAATATATTTCTTTCATGAATAATAATTTCAAGTGACATTCTAGCAATAACGTTAATTATTCATGTTTTTTTTTATTTTACTCTTTGTAAATTCACTACACGAGTTTAAGATTGTTTGCAAATAGATATTTTAATGCTTGTCTTTTTTACCCCCAGAAAACCTTAAGAAATTTTAATAATGTTTAAAATAAACAATTTATTTTTTATTTTTTACTTTAATAAATTTTATTTCAAACATTGTTAATAGCAGTAGTTTATTTTAGAGTATTAAATGGTACTACAACATATCGTCATGATATTGAATAACTAAATACTTTTTGAAATGACAAAAATGGTAACTCAGTTGGAAAAAAAAGTAGAAGTTAAAACAAGAATGTTAATAAAATAATGAAAATATTATCTGATGAATGAATATGTGGGTAAAATAAAATATTTAGTACTTACATTTTTTTAAAAAATGCTATTATATTTATACTAAAGTTTCAAATGATCTTAGATTTTGAGTAGACGCTTTTGTTTATTCGACTATATTGTTCGAATGTGTTAATTTATAAGACTTTTTGTATGAAAGCAATCCATAAATGGACTTCCCCATATGCATAATATATTTTTACAAAAATAATTGGAAGCAAATTTGTAGTAATATCTTTAATAAATTATAATAAAATAAATGCTAAAGCTTGAAATCGGTTTGGGAATGGGGATGTTTCTAGATAGAGATTTTTAAATGGTTTCTCTTGTGGGCATTTTTGATAAAGCTTGTTAGAGCTGTTAGCATGCTTGTTAGTTTAGTTAATGTAATCTATTAAATGCCATTGTTTTAAACTTTGATACATTTATGTTCCTTTGTAGTATTTTTTATTTTGACAAACAAATGATAATTAATCCATGTGTTGCACAAAAATTCAATAACAAACCATTTGAATTTGCAACATCAGTATCATTATTTCTAATAATTTTATTGCCAAAATCTGCTATTTGTACCAACATATAAAGCCTCCAAGAAGAAAAATTGATTTTTTAATGGAATTGCTGTAATAATGCCATCCAACAAGAAATAAAAGCTTTCCTTCTTTCCATTTTCTGAATCTAAGGTTGAAGCATGGATGCTAATAAGTACCATTGTGCAAGGCAAGTCTTAGCATTATTAGACTTTCATTTCCAACAATAGAAGATACTAAACTAGAAGTTATAGCATCTTTAACATCATGCATTCTCCTTTCACTGATCGGTCTGCCTTTCCAAATAAAAAATACATTCACCCACCCTGTGGGAATAAAGAGAAAAAATGAATTGTTTTTCAACAAAAGTTTCTAAAGAAATTTGTCTCCATTTAAAGTCTTGGTTTTCATAATTTTTTCCCCCCAAAAAGAAGATTTTAAATAGTATTTTTAAAGGAGAAAGTTGATTTATTTTTCATGCAAAAATCAATCATTATTGTTTTTTAAATCATAGTGATACATATTTTTTTGTTTGCAGCATCTGATAAAAAGAGAGAGACAAACATGCAAAGTATTAATGGAAGACTGTGTTTCTAGATCCTAAATAAATATAAGTTGGGGATATATGCACAGAATATATAAATAAAGTATTTGAATTATATTTTCTTATAATGAAATATTTTCATTATGTTTACAAATTGTCAAAAATATAAAATTATTACATACTATTATTTCAGGCCTTTTCTGTATTATTTTACCTTTACATACTTAGCTTAAAATTGGCTTTTACAATTAAATATTCTTTCACTAGTTATGCTTTTGTAAACATTTATTCCTTCTAAAATTCTCTGCATATTTTGTCTGCTTAAAAGATTAGGATCCAGAAGTTTCCAGATATTTTTGATGTAGTTCTGTATATCATTCAGAATGAAAGATATTTACTCCTATTTCAAGGTTCTCAGAGATATCCTCCAGTTCTTTACATCACAGAAATTGGCTGCTTAGATAATTGGGTAATTTACAAGAATATACAAGTGAAACCTATCCACTCATATTGGGGATAGCTTGATTGGTAATAGTATAAGCCATACTTTATAAAAATCCAAACTTGTTTTCTTCAGGTTTAGCTAAACTTCCATGTAGCTGTACTGCTTTTTTTTTTTTACCTTCTCACTTAAGCCACTATTTTCTAGATTTCTTCAGAATATTTTTTGTTCTGAAAATTTGTTGTTTTTATATTGTTTTGCAGTGGCATCACAAAATATTAATCAGAAAACCATTTCCCTCTTTCAGTCTTTTCTACTTACACAAAATAAAACAGAAATATCAATATTGACAATCTGTAATTAGACAATTTACTAGGTTGATAGGTACTATCCATAAAAAGTTAAACAGATATTTTTTCTTCTTCTTTTACTATTAACTTTGATAGAAAGAACAAAGTAATCATACCACAAATAGAAAACAAAAGATGATTTGATATAATATTAGTAAAAAGTTAAAGAAATAAAGTTCAGTTTAAATAAAAATCACAGACTACAATATTTGAAGTAAACAATTCAAAACAAAGCAAAACTCTCCATATAGTAGTGCCATTTTGTGCTAACAAGAGCAATTAATGGATGCCTGAAGTCTTGTGCATAAAATCCCTATCTAGTGCCTACTCATCCAATATCTCCAGACTAGTTTCTGGCTTATGGCCTTCATCAGTGAGGAACCTTGGATCTGAGAGCACTGCACCTAGATCTTAGGATCTAATGCAACCCTCCAGCACCCACCTTTTAACTCTATTTAACTACAAAACTATGAGAATGAAATTGAAAACACAATTAATATTTTCAATCCAAGCTCAATAGCTTATACAGTCATATGGGTCTGAACAAGATGGCACTACTATATGGAGAGTTTTGCTTTGTTTTGAATTGTTTAATAACAATTATGTGCTAGTATGAGATAGTGATCATGTAATATTTGAAGTAAGAGTAGAGGAGAATCAGCCATATTTGACAGATCAAAATAGTCTTATCAATTAAATTAGTGTATATATATATATAGAGAGAGAGAGAGAGAGTAAATGTTAATCTTAGTCAAAGATTTATGCTTTGAAAGTTTTTCCAAATTAGTTCCTGGCATTTTAATGAGTATACTGCATGATGAATTGAAACAAATTAGAAGGTGTTATAGTAGTTGTAATATTAGAATTAAAAAGATAAACCATGGTCTAGTTCACAGAAAAGCATAACACCTTCCTCACCATTAGTAAAAATGGCATAATTTACAGTTGTTTTTTTTTTTTTTTGTTTTACTAATGTCATATTAGCACTCATCTATTTTAATCTGAGGATTTTATTTTCTAGATAATAATTTGCTGACTAATAATTTCCATGCTATCTTTAGCTACGGACTGATTACTTGAAAGAAAAAATCCTAAGTTTTGTTTTATTTGAATTTGAATCTCAGAATTTGGATGTATATTGAATGTGCTATAATAGTTTAAGGTCTTTCAAAACTGAAAAATATTAAATGAAGTTTTAGCATAAAATGACTGATAGTATCTAATTTCGAGTAGCATATCTCATTATAGTATCAAAATGTTAAATGTGTAAAAATTATCCATTATTTTTGGTTAATTAATATTCTCTCCGTTTATAAATTATTTTATATATAATTTTATTAATAAATAATGATCTCAGTATTTGCAAACATACACAGTTTCAAATCTTAAAAACACTAATTGCTATCTAAAATTACATTGATCTGTACTCGTTTATACAAATTTACAAAGATTAATTATATTAATATTAATTGATGATCTATGGTCCATTTGGTTTAAGATTCAAAATTTTAATTTTGCTGACAAAAATATCGAACTTGTTTGTTTTTAGTGTTAATGAACTGACTGTGTACGCATGTTAGCATTTAGATTTCAAATAAAATAGTTTTTGAATAAGTTAAGCTAAAAAAAAAAAAAGTAGCTATGGTAATGTAGAATCCAATTAATATTTGTGGGGAGTTTTAAAGTCAAGTCTTATTTGCCTTTTCACACACACAAACACCCTCATTATTTTTATTTAAGGCATTATGAAATAAGGAATCAAATGCATCAAACACTTTATTGATATTTTTTTATACAAGTCTAGATAATTTCACAAGTATATTTATACAAATCTCAGAGTATAAATTATATATGTATATTTTTTACGCTTTTCACATATTCGAGTGAGTACAATCGATTCGTTTTGAAAGATGTAACAACACATTTATATATATTTAAACTTATTGATATGGTAGTATTGTTACCTATGTTAGTAGATATTCATTCATTAAATTGATGATTTGTGCATTATTTACAAAACTGTCTGTCTTCCAATAATTGGTCAGTGGGAGAATATTGATATATCTCAGTTTACTTTCTGCCGTGAATGATTAGAAGCTTTATATATAATTTATAAATATCTATATACTGTATATGTTTTTTATGAAACAAAAATTTAATAAGATTTATTAAAATATGATCTAGTAGCGTGATATTCCATTTTCTATTTTATACTTCCTTATAATTGAAACATCTGATTTCTTTTGGTTGATGATAATAAGATTAACTTCCGCATAGATTTATAATTGACATTTGTTATTACTAGCGCTGGAAACAAAATTTTTAATAACTTTATTTATTTATTTACTAGAAGAAAATAGAAATTGTAAATCATTATTTTTTTTCTTCTAATTATTATATTGCAATAATTTAAAAAAAAAAAAAATTATTATATTGCAAAAAAGTATATAGATTTTTTTTATTTATTTAGAAAATGTAATTGATTTACGAGAGTTACAAGTATATGGAAATTAAAAAAAAAGAAAAGAAGAAACATATAAACTAAACTAAAAGCAACAAAAAGGTGATATTTTCGAAAACAATATACAGTATATATTTTTGGAAGTACCACATAGCATACTGGTTAAAACATCTACCATATTACTTTGAGTTAGGGTCTGAATTGGGGTCTATATATATGTTTAAGATTTTTCTTTCAACTACAGCCAACACAGTCATCTGATGATCAAAAAAATAGGTATATATATATATATTTGTTTAGAAAATGACTATAAAATTATAATTCTATTTTTTTTCTAGATGACTTAAAGAAATCTAGGGCATCAAAGGGATGCATGAATAATAAAGATTAAGAACCACTGATTTAGATTATTGTAATTATGATGCACACTTTCGTACTGAGACTATAATTGCCTTTATCTTCGTGTATTATTTTATGTTATTTGATAACTGTTGGAAAAGATTTATTATTTTTGTCTGGGCTTTAAAAATACATTTAGCATAAGTGCAATAGTGTTTGTTATATTATTTATTAAGGATTGTAAATAATTAATTAAACTAACCTATCTAAGAAGGCAGAATAATATGTACAGACAGAGAAAGAATTATTATATTTTCTGTTTGATGTCAGGTTGAGAATTTAGGCAATAGAATGATAGAAGTGTGAAGAGTTGATGATTCTTGATACTTTCCAATCTCTTAAAATAATTTATTTTCGTATCATGAACTTTAACAAACCTCCCAGGTATCATTTTAATTAAAAATGGGGATAAGAAATAAAGCGTTGTTAGCCGAGAGGTCATCGCAGCCGCCTTGCAAGCAAGTAGTTGGTTGCAGACGGTTGTGGGTTCGCCTCCCGACCGATGCTATGACATAAGAAAAAAAAAACAACAACTTAAAACTGTAGAAAGCAATCTATTATCCATTCATTTCTTGTTTTGTCTCTTCATTACATTTTATTAAACAAAATTTTTTCAGTGGAAATAATAAACATTGTATATTATTAGAGTGTTCACTATAAATTGTCCTTTTAGGAAGTCTGTTACTGTTCATTCATTTTAAGTGATTTTCCTATTATATTTTCAGAATGTTATTGATCATTTTTCAGTGTAAATTTTTTATGTTAATGTAATATAGAGTATAGTTATATATCACCAAGATGAAACGTATTTTAATTTGCTATATACACCAGAAGTCATTGGAGTATATGCTATTCTTTTTCTATCTAAAAAATTATAAAATTTAATCTGCTAGTAATCATTTGAGCCAAAAATTGCTGAAGATTTTTCTTATATTACTGGTTTGGTAAAGGATTTGAGTTTTGAACAAAGTCAGATTTTTTTTAATAATTTGCACTTTAAACACTATAAAGGAAGAGCATACTGCACATCTATACAGTAAACAAAGCATTACATGACTTTCTGTGGGTGTTTTAAAGCAGTTTCAGAATCATTTAATGTAAATATAATAAATAAGTGAATCCTAAATAATAATGCTATATCCAGTATGTCATACTAATTTTTTGGATTTGCATTCATATACCAGACAGTTATTTTTATTTATATACTATTCAAAGTAATAAATGATATTCATAAATAACTAAAATAGTAGGAACTAACACACACACACACACATATATATATATATTATTCAAAGTAATAAATGATGTTCATAAATAACTAAAATAGTAGGAATTAACACACACACACATATATATATATATACTATTCAAAGTAATAAATGATATTCATAAATAACTAAAATAGTCCAAACTAACTAGCTTGTATAATTATTTCGATCTAAGCCAGTAATTAAATATATTAGTGACATTACTTTATGCTAACTAATGATACTTTTGAATCTTTGGCATATATGATGTATATCTATTTTCTTTCAACATTTGTATTAGCAACTATAATCTACTCTACTCTATTTTCCTCAGAGTCATCTACTGCAAGTTTGATTGAACAGTTTACATTAGATGGGCCTACTGCACTCACATTTATAGACTAATTTGTGACTAGTATATATATATATTTTAGTGAAGATAATTAGATACCCACCATATGTACAATAGCTATCATTATTTTTATATTATTCATGCTAATGGATTACACAGTACCATAACTAAATTTTTGTACCCCTCTCCATAATATCAACTTGATTAAAAAAAAGTATATTTAACTTAAGTTTAATTTTTTAACTTGGACATGACCTTAGCAAATATATTTATAATATTTTCTTCATCAAGAGATATAACAATTTTAATTGGGGCTATGAAAATTCTAAAATAATAGTTTACTATCCTTGTTATATTTGCTCCTTCTGTTAATTTACATCCTTTTATCCATTTATAATTATATCTAATGATAGGTAATACGTTTTCATCTTCAGAAAATTTATAAAAATGTCTTGATAATTTTTCACATTTATTGATAAACTTTATATTAGTATTTTCTTTCAATTATTTTGAATTTTGATAATATATATAAATGTAGTCATTATTATCATTGTCATAAAATTATTTTGTTTATGTTTGCCTTTCATTTCTTTTGTTTACTGTCACTTAAACACATTTGACATATGTAATTATGTCATTGGACCTAAGATTCAAAACCACCAACTTACTTGTACCATTTTAACGATGTGATAACATTTTTTATTATCTTATTTTTATATAAGTGTAAATGCCTTTGGCTCCTTGATAAAGATGATATGTACACAACAACCCTCTCCCCCATTTACCTTCAGCATTTGCATAAGGAGTAGTAATGCATTCTAATTACTCTGTAACCGTTTATATTCAAATACTAGATGATAGTAGTTTTTTTGGCTAGTTTCTGGCTTTTAAGTAGCATTATAGAAATAAGGATTATTAGATATTCCAGTATAAAACTTAAATCATTCCTGTTTATTGTTATGATTCTAGTTAATACTTTGGAATTATGTAAATAGTATATTGTATAGTCTTTGACTTCTCTCATTTCTATAACATATTTACCCACAATTTTTTTTATTTGTACTTATTTACAAATTCTAGGATGAAATCTTCCATAAACAATTTTAAAATGTTTGGTCTAATAATACTAAATGGAAATGGATATGGAAGCATCCAAATGAAGATATAGTTCAATTGGATTATATTTTGACTAAGAAAAAATATGTATATGAAGATTGTAATGTTTTTTAAATTCATCAAAGCAAGTGGTTATGGAATTAACAAAGTGAAATTAGAGAGACAAAAAATATTAAGAAAACAATATTCATAATTGATATTCCTAATCTTCAAAAACATTTCATAAATTAAAATTAAAATTTGTAAATTGTTTTAAAATATTGCCAGATTTTGAAGATGGTCCAGACTTGATTGGAATTAATAGGAAGATAACTGATACACTATTAAAACTACAACAAAGATAATGGGTATAAAGAAGCTACTTACCAGTAAACTTTGTATTGAGATTATATAATGTATGAAGAAATGAATGAACATGAAAATTTATACAAATGATCCATTCAGAAGAATTGAATATCTAGAATTTTATTAAATGGTATAAAAAGAATTAGTAATGATATTAGAAAATAAAATTGTGAGTTAGCAAGAAAAACTATAGAAGAAAATACATATCTTAAAAGTCTAAAACAAAATTTTGGAATCGATAGGAAACTTTTCTGTAATAAGAAAAAAATATTGAAGTATTACTAAAAAGAAAGATGTCATCATGAAATATTTGAAATTTTTTTTATAAAGAATTATATAACAATAAAAAACAAGAAAACAAAATATCCTGTACAATTATTATACCTTATGAATTGCCCAGCATTTTAAAAGAAGTGAGATATACAATTAAATATATGAAGAAAGAAAAAGTTCCCGGCAGATGGAATTCTAATCAATATCTTAAAACAGGGATGGGTAAATAGCGGTCCAAAGGCCACATGCTGCCTGCCAGGACAATCAGAAAAATCTGCCTTCGACTGAGATTTCCTTCCCATGCATAACCGAAGATTCAACTCATATTTTTCACTAGGATGGCCACATCAATACACATGCACAGTGTAGATACGATGTGCAGTGCTTTTCCAGTTGACCTGGTCAATTACAATTATGTCTTTGCATTAGCAAATATATACATTTCCAACTTTAGTGAAACCATGAACCCTCCGGGAAAATGTAAAATCGGTGATGAATGTAGTATGTTTAATAAAGAATGGACAAACACATATTTCTTTGGTAATACAGGGAATAAAGCAGTGTATTTATTGTGTCATGGAAAAAAGATGCGGCCCTCCACTAATCTTCACTTTCACAAAGTTGCCCCTGATGCGGCCTTTCACCAACTTCTCTGAGCCAAAACAATTGCCCACCCCTGCCTTAAAAGAAGCAGGTGAAGAAATAGAAAAAATGGTGGCAAAGTTATATATCAAATGTGTAGAAGAGAAAGATGTACTAGTTGATTGGGAGAATACATTAGTAACATTATTTAAAAAAGATGATAAAGAAAATATTAGAAATTACAGATCTATTATCAATTGTATATAGAATTTTTGTTAAGATAATTACAACTGGTCTACAGGAAACTTTGTATTTTAGCGAACAAAAAGGCACAAGTCACATTTAAAATTAGTTTCAGCATAGGGGATCACATTGAAGCCTTGAGAGAAAATATAAAAAGAACCAGTAAATATGATTTGCATTTATGCTGTGGATTTGTAAACTATGAAAAGACATTTGGTGCTATAAACATTTTTGTAGTAGTTAAAGCAGTGGTCATCAATGTATAGATCCAAGATATTGATTAGATTACATAATGAAATTAAGAATATTAACTGAGAACGATATACAACAGGTGATTCCATATCTCAAAAACTTTTTACAGCAGTTTTACAAATTATTTTTAAAATTAAAATAGGAAGCTAAGGAAATTAGAGTAAATGGAAATTACAATAAGTCATCTAGATTTTGTAGGTGGCATGATTGTTTTTGTAAATAATGCTGCAAGAGTTATCAGATGAAAGTGACACAGTAGGACTAAAGATAAAATGCTACAAAGATTAGAGCAATGTTCAATGCATGTTCTTACAGGAAGCTTGATAATGATGAATTAGAAGAAATTAACAATTACAAATTCCTAGATTAAATTATTAATGCAGATAATAGTGCAAGTGATGAAATTAATAATAGAATTAAGTGGAATACTTTTATTAGAAATAATTTAGTATTAAAAGGTTTTTTCATAAATGTGTTTACCAATTCTTCTTTATAGATCTAAGTATTGAGACTTGGACATTTAACTGAAGACAATGCAGAGATTTTAGACTACTTAATGGAGTATGGAGAGATGTATATTAGAAGGAACAAAAAAGGGATCAAAAATTAAATACATGGGTGCGAAAGCTAACGTATTATTGAGATCATTGAAAGAATTAAGAGGTTGAACTGAAGCTGGGCAGGATATATTGCTAGAAGAGATGATAATAAATATACAATTGAATTCTTAATTTTCTCAAGTGATTGTAAATGATATAGAAAGAGAGCACATGTGAGATGGATGAAAAATTTCCTGGTGTGATGTGGAAAAGAGAGCCTAAAAATCAGAGAAACTTGTACAATGAATTAATATGTACGTCAAATGTCAATTTTTAATAAGATTTTAAATATTTTACTAGTCAGTTCTTCTCTTCCAATTCTAATCCCACTGTCTAATAAAATAATTTTTTTAAATAACCGGTTGGCACACATATGTTGCGATCAAAAGCATTCATTAATGAGTGGCGATCGGGAATGCAGTATTGATATATTCATTTTAATAATTTAATTTGGAATGTTAATTTTTTATAACTGTTTATTGCATATTTGGCAAACATGGTTTATGCTGTATATACTTACTCCAACAAAAAATATTTTCAACTCATCCCTTCTCTCATTTTACTTGATCAAAATCGGCCAGCAGTTTTTTTTTTTTAATATTTATTATTTCGTTTCACTAATACTGAAATGACTCGGTTTACTAATTGATTATATATATATTTTCTTTTGCTCATTTACTAAGAATCTTTTTTTAAATTTCATTCTTATGAATACCTTTTTTTTTTTTTTTTTAAAGTAATGTCTCTTTTTTTTTTCCTGTTAGATAAAAAAAAATATTCTTTAAATAGCCCACAGCAGGTAAAGACCCATTTATTAATCAATAATTGGATTTCAGATATATCGATATGAAGAATATTATTGCTAAGTCCAATCATTGTAACACACATAAACATATGTTACATAAATCTTTATAAATCAATATTAAAAATTTGCCTTCACGAAAAAAAAAACACATTAAATTAAGTTATTAAACTGTTATATAATGATATTAGATTTTTCATATTTTCCAAATAAAAATAGTTTGAATAAACAAGTCGTTTATTTCCCCCCCGAATTGTTTTCATGCTAGACGTAAAAGAAAATTAATCATCAAAGAAAAATTAATGAAATATGCAATTATTAAAAAAAATACGCTTATCTAGTTTTAACTAATATGAAATTACAATTTCTATCAATCTCTGTCTTCATAATTTATTTTTATTCGATTTTTTTTATTATTAATAATAATAATAAATTCATTTTGTTTATTATTGCAATTTTTAAGTAAATTTTTACATAGTTTTTGCATATCATCTCCTAATATAACAGACATTGCTTTATTATAAATCTTTAACTTTAGATTCTATAATATTTGGTTGTACAAAGTAATGGCAAACTTCCAATGGATAGTGATAATGTGTTTTATCTGCTAATTATAGGAATTTTTTTGGATTAATAAAACAATTAAATACATAAGTAAAATCACATATATTTATTATCTTCCGATGTAATTTTGTTCAATACTGAAACCGAAGCAGAACACAATAATTTCATCCTATTGATTTACAAACCCTTTGAACTGTCGATCAGCTGGAAGCATAAATTAAAAATTGCTTTTATTTTTTTAAAGGTGTATGGATTTAAACCTTTATCAGAACAATATTGAAACTATCAGGAAATTTGACTGAGATTAAGGAAGTCAGATTCTTTTATGGATTGGTGAATATACTGATCCAAGGCAAATAGGAAACATCTATGTAACTTAACAGTTGTAATTTATCTTAAATCTAATCGATTATGTTGTTTCCATTGGATTTATATACAATTGCATGCTATTGCCCCCCCCCCCTAAACTTATTAAATCTGAAGAATTATAATAAGTCTACAAAACAATTTTTTATGTGATATATTTTAATTGTTTTGGTTAAACTAATCACCTCAGGTTGTAAAGAAAAACAGACTTGTTAATTATAAATTGCTTTATTTTGAATATATTTTTAGATATGGGATACAAAATTGATTATTATTTTAATATACATTAATTTAGTATTACCACGATATGCATGATTATCAGATGAATAAATAATATGTCCATTTATTATTGTATTATTTGATTTTTTTCTATACATATATACATTCCTGTGTACATATACTCAACTTTATTGTTATAAGGAAGTTTACCTTGACAACAGATTGAGATTGTTGATCTTGACAACAGATTGAGATTGTTGATTGCTATTGATATTATTAAAGTGTTGACTACTTTTAATGAGTTTATATATATATATATATTCAAGCACTAGAAGTGATAGAGTTGAACTGGGATCCAGGGACTGTTAACTCTTCATTCTACAACTCTATCCCTGAACTAAGTTACACTGACATTAATTTGATAAGCACATTTAAATAATTTATAATAGACATGATGAAGCTATATTGTATTTGCATATTTTGTTGTGATATGGATTAATATAATGTAAGGGCAGCAGACTCAGTAAATTTAAATATTTCTGAATTAAAGCTCAATATTTCATACAATTTCTAAATGACTAATTATTCAATTATTTTCTATTAAAATATTATAGTCTTAGAGACATCGTTTTGCATAGTGGATTATGTTATGGCTTACATTTGATGTCTAAATAACAATTGACATGTGGGCGGTACATAAGTGATACTATATGCACACCATTGTGACGATATTTGATTTTTATATTGTAAAATAAAGAAACACTTAACTTGTATCATAATGACATCTGTATTTAATATGATGATATGATGTGAAATAGCTTTATTTTAAATGAAATTAGAAGGTTTCAGTGCATAGGCTATATGATTGGAAACCCTGCTAGTTGAGTTAAACATTCTCTTTCTCTAAAATAGAAGTGGGGAACTTCAGGATCGTAGGCCATATCTGGCCCTCAGATGCTCTCAATCTGGGCATTGGATATTTTTAAATATATATATATATAAAACGGCTCTGTATAAAACTTCAATTTAAACATGTATAGAATAAATATTGAATTAAGAAAGTTGAATGAAATAAAATATTTTTTTTCTCCAACATTTACAATAGTTCTAGTTCATTCTATCAGAGATGCAATATTCCAAAAAAAAAAACAAAAAAACTATATTGTGTTTGTTTTTATAGTGATTTTCACAGACAAAGGTATACAAGCAAAAATGAAACTCAAATTTTATTTCATTATAATTATTTTGCATTCACTTTTTTTTTTTTTATTAGATTATCTACACTGAGCAAAATAAGAAAAAGTGATGAGAAAATTAGGCATTTCAAAAGAAATGGACCAACACATATATATATTATAGAAATAGTAAATCAATGTGCTTGATATGTCTGGAAAATATTTCAGTTAATGAAGAATACAATATTAAGAAGCATTATTTATCAAAGCATTCTGATTGCAACAAAATTATTAGGGAAGAAAGAAATATTAAAATAGAAAACTTGGAAAAGAACTTCATCAAATGACTATTATGTATTATAAAAAGTACAAACAAGTCACAAATTTCTGTGATGGGAAGTTACATTATTTTTTTAAAAAAAGCAGAAAATTCAAATCATTTTATGAAGGGGAGTTTATAAAAGATTCTATCCTAGCTGCTGTAGAGTTAATTTACCAGAAGATAAAAATAAATTCCAGAATATAAATGTCAAAAAAGTTAGTAGATGAATTAATAAATTATTATTAAATATAGAATAGTCATTAATAGTAATGATGATATTTTTAATTCACCAAAATATTATGGCCTTGGTTTTAAAAAAAAGAAAGTTGAAAATCTCTTTTCAGTTGAAAAGATTGCCTAGTCCTAATAATTAGAGATAAATGAATTAAATTTGTGATCAAATATAGCAGACTAGTCAAGCGTTGTTAGCCGAGAGGTCATCGCAACTGCCTTGCAAGCAAGTAGTTGGTTGCAGACGGTTGTGGGTTCGCATCCTGGCCGATGCTATGACATATGGGAAATAATAATAATAATAATAAAAAAAATATATAGCAAACTAATTTTAAATTTATATTCAAATGCCCCATGGCAGAAAAACAATTCCCCACTTCTGCTTTAAAATCATTATATACTGCAAGAATTTCATGTATTTTTCTTTACTTATTGGCAGTCATTTTTTTGGCTTGATTTAATTTTTATCTTCTACTATTCCATTTTAATAAAAGCGCTCATTGCTCTTTAAATTTATCTCCATTTTTATATTAATCTTTTTTGAACCCTCTACACTTCAAAAGTAAGTGTTCAATACTGTAACTTCTTGCTACATATCAACTAATATACAATCCAAATCATTTCATTTTTATTTTATTTTTTTAGTTTAAAAACTGTCTGTCCATTATATAATACTAAATCTTATTTAGTTTTATCATACATCCTTTCATGTATTATGAAATAATGTATGATAGTACTGTTTTATAATGATATGTACTTTCCACAATTCTACTTTTTCTCTAACCAACTTATTTTTTTTTTTTCACACACAACAAACTTGTCTAATATGCCAATGTTATTATTTAAAAAAAATGAAGTATTTAAACACAAAATATTAATTCAATTACTGCTATTGTAAAAGTACACTAACTACTGTTGAAATGAAAAAGGATCACTATTTACCTCCCCCCCCCCTCCATGAAGATATGATTAAAATATTTCATTAATATCTTTTTTCTAAGCAAAATGTTTACAATATCACTTCCAAAAAACACTCTCTTTATTTTCACAATATCACTTATTTATCGTGTTTGCCAAATGTTTATAAAATGGTATTGGATCATTTGTTCCAAAAGCTTGTGCAAGACATTTCTTTAGAAGCATCATGTAATCAGAATAGTAATACTTGCCATATTATATTTTTGTCACCATGAACCACAGAAATGAAAATCCTTATTAATATAACATCTATTTATTTTTTACAAAGAGAATTCTAATAGATGATCAAGAGAAAGTTGAAGTTCATGTCATAAATGTGCAATAAAAATGGCAGCCAAATTTTTAATACTAGTGTCTAATTGGTTGAAGAACCAGTATTCAAAATTATTGAACAATGATGATGATTACAGTTATTAAAGATAAATAATGAAATGTGTTAGGACCCGTTGTGTGTAGACATCAATGCTTACTAATAAAGCTTGAAAAACATTGTAACGCATGTTGCAATAAAAAACACACAAGAAGAAATCACTGCAGAAATCAACACATGTCTGAATTTTTCAAGAATTGGTTTCTGATGGGAATGGTATCATGTGAAAGAGATAATATGATGAACATAAGAATTGGCAAGTGGCTGATTGGAAGCTTATCATATGAAATACACAAACCCTTCATTGCCAGTTACAAAGTTGCTCTGATTTCTAAGTTGAAATCCAGAATGTCTATTTGCTCTCATTTAGCTCAATATATTAATAATATGAAATTGTGAAAGAGCAAACATTTGTGAATTTATAAGAGTATTAATAGTTTGAAGAAGTCACTTGAGCAGATTTGTATACCTTAACAATGAATTAAAGTAGATGTAAAAGTTACATTTTTATATAAATGTTACTTTGATGAAAAAATAAAGATGCAGCTGTGGAGTGCCTTTTCTTTGGCTTTTTTCTCATAATATAATTTTGATTGCAAAGAAAATGATGTTCTTATTGGATAGTAGAATATATAATATCAGCTGAAGTTTATCATAAGATAGTACATGTAATATATTAGATATTTATCTTTATTTCAATATTGGAAATAGTTGAGCATTTCTGAAGAATTAAAAGAAGTTAAATTTCTAAAAATGTTGAAACATAATCTGTAATTTTTTTTAAATTTCTAATAATACAAAAAATTTTCAATTCATTGCAAATTCTTCTGAAAATGTTTGTATCTGACTCAGAATAAAAATAGCTATTGAATATTTTGTATTAAGACCAATAATCAGAAATTATTACAATACTTTGAGCAAGATATATTGAAAGATGCTATTTCAAATATTGCTATAATAAGACAAAAAAAAAAAAACACCTATTAATTATAAAATAATTGTTGAAGTTTTAACTCCTACATATAAATTTATTTTTATATGTAATTTTTATTACATTTATCTAACAGAGTTCTGATTTTCTAAATATTATGCAATGTATTTAAATCATTGAGATGTGCAGTGTAACCTAAAATATTACTTACATACTAGACTTACTGTGAAATATCTTCCGGCAATAACTTTGTAACTTTGTGATCTCGTAAAATAACATCCGCATGGGATAAACTCCATCCATCAATTTTGATAAATGATAATTTTATTTAGTAGAAAATTAGAAATCTATAATTATATTTAGTGGAAAAAACAAATATGTATTTACATTTTGAAACAGTAGATTATTTGCAAAAATGATGAGAACTAACTTTATTTCATTAAATGGCAACCTATAACTTTATTTACTGGAAATAAAAAAAAAAAAATATTTACATTTTTTTGTGAGAAATTTATGTTGCAACAACTACACTTTTAAGCAATATATATTTATTCCAATAAAAAAGAAAAGCAACAGATTGTTTCTTACAATCACTGGTGTAAACTGAAGTTTTGGATTTTCTGAAGTTTTGTGATGATGGTGTTCTAGCTATATTTTTATATTGGACTATTTCCATCATCTAATATGTGTGTTGAATGTCTTTAGAAAAGTTTAATTTTATTTAAATATTCCAAATGCATTCAACTGTTAGTAATATCACAGCAAACAGGTGGGTATATGCTCCAACTGTTAGTAATATCACAGCAAACATGTGGGTATATGCACCAACTGTTAGTAATATCACAGCAAACAAGTTAGTATATGCACAATGTTTCGAGAGGTATTTTCTTCCCTCTTCTTCAGGTGTTTCTGGCCTGACCAGTGACAGTACTAGCATGGGATTCGAACCTGGGTCCGTAGATTCTTGATTATTGAATTTTAAGGTAACACTCTAACCAACTGAGCCATCCTGCCAAAGGCAACAGTATGTAGTAATTTCATATACTTATCTATATGGTTCCTCCTGATTTCTCCACTGTTTTGTATGTCTTGCAAAATGCAAATGAAAGCATAGCTATGATTTATACAAAAATGTTTATATTCTGGCAGCTCACAAGTCATCACTTTTGTAGGATTTTGCATTTTCCTTGGGGTGAAATGCTACATGAACAAACTTTTCATACATAATTATTCCAGTCTATGATTGTCTTTTGAAAGTAGTGGACTACATTGTTGTCAGTAGTGGGCAGTTTTCAAATTTTAATCATTTCATTGGATAAAAAGCTTGTTTAAAAAATTTACTCAGCAGGCATTAAAGCTTGGCTGTCTTACTTTCACTAGATGATCAATTTGTCATCCCCAGCCTTCTTTCATGACACTACAGCATATTTTAATACATTCAGGGTCAACTCCACTTGCCACATTATTGAATAGAGCCTAGTAAGTATCTATGTTTGATTTTTTTTGCTTGTGTCTAAAATGTCAAATATGAGAGCGAAATTCCAACTCTAAAGTGTGATATTTAAATAGTAAATTTAGCAGCGAAATCCACATTTTGAGTTATGATTTTTTCTGATTGAAATTTTATCTAATATTCATATAAAAAGGTAATTATTTCCCTTTTTGCGACATTGTAACCATGTTTAATTGAGTCTTTATTTAGACATTTGTTTGTTACAGCGACTTTCATCATAGCAGGTCTAATATGTAAGTAACCATAAAACTAATAAATATAAGATATTCCTAAAACCAACACTGTACACAATGTCTATGTAAGATTGCCATATCCACAGTATATATATATGAAATACTATGGAAGTGATATTGCATAGCTTATTGACAGGAGATTGGGTGTCTATAGTATGCGAATCGATATATTATCAATTATTACATATAAATATAAATTGTAAACCGTGTTTATATAGGATTATCATATACAAAGGATATGCATATCTATAAATCACAAAAGAGTGTTTTGTTATTTAAAGTATAAGAAATTTTATTTAATAGATTACAACTTTTTAATCATTTGCTTCAGTAAATTATAATTTTTAAGATACCAAAAATAATCGTAAGATTTTATTCTCTTTTGATGTTATTTAGTTTCTCATTATAAGACCATCCATGATTTGGTTATTGTAGTAAATCATATTGAGTAATTCCAAGTATTAATTAAAAATTGATATAGAGATATTCCCCTCTCCCTTTTTCATTTTTTTTAATAATAATAAAAAAGTTAATGATAGAAGATTAATACTGAGATATTGATTTTTTTTTTCCTAAAGAAAAGAAAATCTCTATATATTTTCTTTTAATGATATGCAAGAATTGTTTGAAATTTAACCCATTAAAAATAATCTCAAAATCTGATTTTAAATTAAGCTTGCTGAATAAAATCTTTTTTTTTTTTTAAAAAATAGCTTTAAGGTTTTCTAAGAAGTGAGATAAAGAAATTTGAAAAAAAAAAAAATTCTAATTTTTTTCAAATAGGAATTTATAAATGAACCATTTTGATAATTATGCATGTTGCTAGAATATTTATTGATTAGAAGAAATTTAGATTAAAAATAAGAACATACAGAAAGGCACGAATGAATCAATCATCTGGCAATTCAGTGATGATATATATCAAAATAAACATTTTAATCATCTCCAGCTCCAAGAACTGGATACTTTTGCTATCAAAGGCAGATAGAATATAAACAAGAAGAGTTATATAATATTTTGTTGATATTTAGCGATTGTATTCATTAACTGACAGAAATGAATTTGAGGTTATATGAAGGTTGCAGGAATGTTCAGTAGATACGTACACTAGCAATTTTTGATTTAATTCAAATTTAATGGGAGGTTGCTTAATTTGCTCATTTTATCACATGGTAATCAAAATCAGTTCTCTAGCAAAAAACTTCCTGTGATACGGTAACTATGAGAAAGTACTAAAAGCAAAGGAAAGATCATCTGAACAATTGATGTTTATATCTGAGTGACAGTATAGTTTGTTAAAAGTTATGTTGTTGATTTGTTCATGGGTTAAGTATAGTTTCAGTATAGGAAAATAAGAATTAATATTTATTATTCCAACATGACATAGTTTCTCAACTTGCTCTTATTAATGATTTATTATTTTTTTGTTTTCTTTTTGAGATTATTAAAATAGGAGTTTATAGAAGCCTGTTTATTTATTGCCATGCACACTTTTACTCTTAATTACTGAGATCATTCATTGTGTTTTTTGAATGAGCTTGTAATTAAATTTTTAAACTTTATTTGAAATGCTATAATTCCACCAATAACACTTTAGATAAGGTCTACTAATAGCTAAATATTCATTTACTTAATTTTATTTATTTAATAATTTATGAGCACCTGTACTAGACTTTGCAAGACATCTAAGCAAAGGCTGCATGTTATAGTTGGTTTTTATTGATTCTTTGTCCAAGATTCTTTTTAGTAAGATTATAGCAGTTAATCACAAACAGCTTTTTCTAAAATAGGTAATGTCATTAGGTGTCTATGGCTAAATCAATAAGTTATATGGAGTTCAACAACTTAAGATTTTTAAAATTTCTAAGATATTAATATGAACACTAAAAAAATATTTCTAGATGAAAAAAACCCCAGCCAAAAATAATTTTCACTGGCATTAATTAATTATTCATTGCTTACAGTGGAGTAGGGTTAAAGAATGATTATCAATCTGTCACTCTTAAGACATTTAGCTTCATCAGGATATCAAACTCATTTTTTTTTTTTGCTTAAAATATATTATTTCTTCCACAAATTAGTTCTCCATGCATATATTTTATTTATTTTTTTGGAAACAGTTTCAAACCTAAATAAATTTTGCAAAAGATTTGAAATATTTGTCTATCATCATTTTTCTATTTTTTTTTTTTTTTATTAAGGAAAAAAAATGCAGGTGACTGATCACCCACTACATGATGTAAATACATTTGTTTAAAGAAATCTTGAGATCATAGCACAGTCAATAACCCTAGTCTTCTCCATTGATTCATAAGAGTTTTGAATTGCCAAGTCCTTTAATTCACAGATGCTTAGAACTTCATCCATGTTGCCATATCTTTGTATAAACCACATCTATGGAATTCATACTTTAAACCGTTTCTGAATTTCTATCGCTTTCCTGTTCCGAATCTTCTTCAAAATTTTCCTCTTGTGAGCGTATTTCTTCATCATCTGTGATTTCTTCCATTTCATCAGTACACACAGGGCTTGTACTAATTTGTTGCTGCATTTCCTTTGGACAGCCATCTACTTCCTCACTTCCGGAACTGTCACTGTGAGCCTCATCACTCCATTGCTCTTCTACCTTATCAAGTTCTTCCACTGGATTATCAGACTTTTCTGAGATAACCTGCACTACTTCATCTTGCCTGCTTCTGGACCTGTCATTACGAGCCTCATCACTTCATTGCTCTTCTATGTTATTAATTCTTTCCTCTGGATTATCTGCCTCTTCTGAAATTACCTGTCCTACTTCAATCTCGCTACATACATGCCCCTTCCAAAAAAGACATGCTCCTTTAGATTCAACAATACATTTGAAGATCATGGGATGAGCTAAAATATCATGTTCCATTACCTCTGGGTCATTAACTATCTGACCTTCTGATTCAGTTTCCATCTCATTCCCTGACTCCTGCTGAGCCAGCTTCTTATTCCATCTTCTTTTCCTTTTCCTCTTTCTCCTTGAGAGACCCTCAGTTTTCCTTTCTTGCTCGCCACATAGTTCAATGTTTGAGCCCACAACGCTATGCTCATCAGTTTGTGAGCCAGAGCCATTCTGATTTTTTCTTTTGAAACTTGCACCTTGTGTCATTTTACCCATTTGAATTGTACCGTTCTCACTTAGTTCTATATCACTGAACATGTTAGCTTTTTTAATCGACCAATTTCTTCTAATGTGCCATCAGACTCTTCAGATTGTATTGATTCAAAGTTGGTCAGTTCTGCCTGTACTGATTGTTTCTTTATCTCTTTGGCTGTATCTCTAGCTTGACCTGCATTTGTCATCTTCAAATTTACTGTGCAAGGTTTCTTGATTTTCCTTATAATGTAGCTTATTTGTTTTCACTTTGTTATCTTTTAATTGAGATTCTTGTAATTCCAGTACTAATTGTTGATTTATAAGTGAAAGATTGCTTGATGTTATTGTACATTTGTGGAGTCCACTATAGCTTTCCCCACATTCTGTGCATAATATTTTTGGACAGGCCTTAATTAAATGGCCAGTGTCCCCACATCCATAACACTGTGGTTGAATTCCTTGAATTACTATGTATATTGGGCTTTTATTCTGCTCAAAAATAGATGGTATATCCAGTAGACTGATACTTTTAGTCAATCTCATTGTAAATATTGCATTGTTGGATGGCAGCTGGATCCCTGCTCTTCTTTCCATTAGGAAAGTGAACTGTTCAATAGAGCCAAACTGTACTAATAGTCCCTGTAATTCATCTTTTCCAAATGCCACATGACAATTCCACACCATACCTGTTATTAATCTTGGTCTTTCCAGGTCAATTTTCATTAAATATTTTCCATTTAGAAATATTTGAAATCTTTTGAATCTTTTTTTGGTGACATATTTTTTGTTAGGGTGATAGTAGACCCTTATTGAATCAATGATATTTAAGTCCTTGATTAAGACAAATAGCTCATTTATTGGAAATATGAAAAGTTCACATTTTTTATTCATTGTGCTCAATGTTAAAGTATACTGGAAGCTAAGAAAGGAATTAAATAATTTCTGAGGGAATTCTATTATTAAATTCATCATTGACTGATTGAAAGTCTTCTGGAATTAAATTATTATCCTAATCAAATTTGTTCATACTTGACTCAACATTATGATATATTAAGCCATTCTCAAATTTATTCTCATGGGAGAAGCCAGCATGATTAGTTTCCCCATACTTTGCATTGTTCAGATTGATTTCATGACTTCTGACCACTAGCTCTAGCTTTGTCTCAAGTCCCATAACCCCCTGCTCCATTTTAAAATCATTGGCATATGGGGTATTGAAACATTGCCATTTGGAAGTCTTAGTATCCTTCTTTAATTTTTCTACAAATGTTGGAAGTGTTAGTTCTGCATTATTGCTCTCACCAGCAGGTTCAACTGGATACTTCTGGGCTTCTGTAACTTTTTCTCTATTTTTTTCCAAGCTTTGACTTTTAATTGTCATGATTTTGTCTAGATAATTACTTTGTGTACTTTTCCTGAGCTTTTTAGTTTGTCCTTCAGTATTTATTCTTGTGTTGATCAATGTAGAGTCTCTTTGGTGATATTTGTCTTTGTTTCGGTCCAGTTCTGCTTCTATATCATGAATTTGAGGCACAGCACCCTCTCTTATGACAAAATTCCCATGATTTTTAATTTTTATCATTTTAGATTTTAGTAGTTTTGTGATACCCCCCCCCCCCGTAACTTTATTTTCCGATAGATTTTTATGAAACTTGGCAATATCATTAATATTTAGCTTATGTTTCATTGTATCAACTTTAATTTGCTGTATCTCAATGTTTTCATTGATTTTTAGGCCAATATCTACCGTATTTTCGGTACCATTTGAGTGTTTTCCTTTAGAACAGTTTTTTTATTTCCCTCAAATTTCATTTTTTTCTGAACTTCCTTTAGTTCTTTCACCTCTAAACAACTTTCTGAACTATTTTTAACTGATTTAGGTTGTTTAAATACTTCCGGAATTACTTGATCACATCTCAGTATGTCATTAAGTTTAATACTACTGAATGCTTGCTTATTCTGACTGACAGTCAGCATCCATCTTGGGAAGGTTATAAAACCTTCTCTGTTGCACTTCATCAATTTTGGACACTTAATAAACAGATTAAGAACTAGAAAACACTGCTACAAGATTGTAGCTTAATCTTGGGTCCTAGAATAATTGAAATGAAAAGATATTAAATTTTTTTTTACTATACTTTGAACTTCTTCTTGAGCTGATGTGACAGTCTTCTTAGCTTCATGCTTTCTGGTTTTAGCTTATTCTTAACTTTTCTCATTATTTGTTTTTTCTATAAGAGATAATATGTTTTCAATAAGAAAAAGGGTTACTTGCTTAAGTGGTTATGTGATGTAATGTTGAGTACTGGAAATGACAGGATAATCTGTAGTCTATTATTTAATTATTGCATTAGAATATACAGAATGTGCATTTTAATTGTGTTGCAAGTATTTTTTGCCTGGTAATATCAATTATTGAAAATTTCAGCAGTTTCTGTTTGTAAAGTGGAAGCACTATACATTTTATTTATCAGCTTGTCATATTTTTTATGTTATTTTAAAGACTGTCTTAAAAAAACAAAGTTAATTGATGTACAGCAGAAACCATAACATGTATCAAGGCAATGATTTAAAGTTTTATGTGCCATCCTATTAACACATTTTTTCTCTTCATCTTTTTACATATGCAATGCGAAGCAGGTTAATAGCAAACTCAAGTGTGGCAACAGATCAATCCAAATTTATAGGTCCTTCCTCTTGAGTTTTGTCCTTGCTCAATATTTACTCTTATTTATACATTCAGTCACCCCCCTCCCCAAATCTGATTTTTCATTAACTTTCATCTTTTTAAAGATTAATTAATATATTCAGTTTTATTTACTTTTATGGTAAATTGAGACATAAATAAATTTGTATGTGAAAAATATTCCACCTACCTTTATGAATTTAAATAAATTGCTATCTTTTTAAATATAAATAAAAGCACATTTACTAGATTTACTTTATTATATGTTAAGTTTTCTGAAGTAATCATAATTAAGCAATAGAATATTGTGATCAAATGATCTTGTTGCTATTCCTTGCCATACTCTTTATTACAATATATTTTGGTTCTTCAAGAGCTATATAAACGTTAATGTCTCTTAGATATGCAATATTGTATATGCAATGTAAAAAATATGAACGTATGAAATTTAATCTTAAATCAGTTACTTTTATTTGAACAATTATCCAAAGTATAATAGATCTATCGACTTCATTACCCATACATTGCATTTATCTGCTGGACTTATAATCTTGGTTTTTAAGAGACTTGGAATTTTTTTTTTATAATGATAAGCTTTATTTGTTTTAAAGGGTTACAAGAGTTTACATAGCATGGATTGCTGAGTTTACATGGGCAATATATATAAAAGTTGATTTATTATTTTACACCTGGATTACAGGAATTTTTACATACTGTGGATTAGTTACATGGTTTTACATAGCTTGGGTTGCTTGGTTACATGAGTAATCTGGAGTTGTAGATTTACTTATGTAAAAATTATTTTTTTAATCAAATTTTGTTTATTTTAAATTCAAAATAACAATATATTTCTTTATTGTAGTAAAAGTCTTATTTCTTATTTAACAATAGGTACTTTCTATTTTTTTTAAATTAAAATAATAATACTAATCATTTCCATGATAGGAGATATGTATTCAAGCATGGAAGGGATCTGCCTTAGGGAGGCAAATCAATTAGCTTCCATGTGGCATCGTAGATGTAGGAGGGGGCCAAATTCTGGTCCCTCCAAATTTTTTTCATTTTGTCAATGTATAAATCAAGACGCCAGTGCATGATTAAAGGTGAGCCAGTACTGGGTGTACCATAATGAAAACAATAAGAATGTTGATGAGTGTATCTCTGGGATGGATCCACACCATATATTGTCAATGAGAGTAGATAAGGAAGGCTTTTTGTCATTTAGTATGGAGGCTATAAGGACTCTGTAGGGTTGAAGGGAAACACAGTAGCAGAGGAGGTGAAGAGAAGCTTCCTCTTCTTTGAGGCATAGGATGCAAGTGGAATCTATGTTTGAGAACCCTCTGCAATGTACAAGAAAATGCTTAGTAGGCAATGCTTTGAGGTTTTTCTTCAACAAGAAGTCAAAGAATTTGGATTCAAGGAACCATTGCTTAAATTTCTTGATTATCAGATGGTTGTTAAGCTGGAGGAGAGTTGATACTGCAGAAACATCAGGATTAAGGATGTAGTATGCTTCTCAGAAATTGATTTTCATTGAGAATGGCTTGTTAGGAAGAGTAGTAAATTTGGAAATAAGAGATGTGAGGGTTGCCAGCCAACCAGTGTTAATAGGGGGAGGCTTGTCTGTGGGAGTGATCTCTTTAAATGGCAAGGAGTTGGGATACTGCAGGCACATTCTATAGACAGAGTTGTAGGAACGTTGAAATATAAATGTATCTATGGAATATAGGGACAACTCTTTGAACTTTGTGTGTTTCTGCAGGCTTCTCAAGATGATGGTTACACTTCTTTACCCTCTAATCAGATTAGTGCACATCTTGTGTATCTTCCTGATGAAGACTTTGATGAAATTGACCACTGGGGTGAAATAGGATATTTTTGGGGAATATTAGCATATTGATAAGGGAGGACTTGGCGAACATGGACATGTAAACGTTGGATAGGGAGGATGTGATCTTCTGTGTAGATTGAAGTAGCTTATTTTGGACAGATCTCCTTATGGCAAAGGCGGATTCAAATATAGGGAAGCCTAAGAAGTTCTGAGACTTTGCTGCAAATTGGCCAGGAATTATCTTACCAGAATAGACTTGAAATTTTTTTCTCAAATAGCACTCATAGTTAACCGAACTAAACTTCCAGCATTGGTTGTTAATAGATATCTATTTGTCTTTAGGTCTTACGATAGATCTAGGCTGGAAAACTAATCAAACCATCATTGATGCACAATTGGAAAACCTAGTGAGTACTGCATTCTCTTTGATTGTTTCTTTATGAGAACTATTGGAGAGACTTTGTTGGACAGTGGCTATTTATTAAAAAGGGTTTATATCGTTTTTTTTTTTTTTTAAATATTTATAATTATTCACAAAATAGTACGCCACTGCCGGATGTCTTCATATTTTGAAATCTAAAATCTAATCAGTTATATATACAAAAATTTGGAAATAAACTACAGACTTTTTATTTAATAATTTACTTTTTTATTTTATTTTTGATTAATCATATTATCGTTAGAGTCATTAAGAAAGTCATTTTCAATTGCCATTAGCATAAATCTTGTGAAATAGTTGACAAATCTTTTTATTATTATAAACTTTAACGTTTAAAAACCCTTCACGTGGTACTCGAGTAATAGGTAAAGTAAATAGTGTATTTGTAAGTGCAAAATATGCATTATTCAGCACTTAAGTAACTGTCAATAAGATAATTTCCACAGACTTTTAAGAAGTCAGGATTTTCAATAGTATTATTTTCTTCCATATTTTTTTTTTAAAAATATCCCAAAAGATTTAAAACGTCTTAATTTAACTTATAGTCATTTTTTGTGCTAAATTTTATTAAAATGTTTGGTTTTTGAAATGCATTTTATGAAACATTTTAAGAAAATACAAAATAAATTATTTTTTTAAAATTGTAATATATAGATATATTTCAAAATAATTTTTAATTTAAACAACTGCTGGAAACAATTAGTGAGTGAAGAAATATATATATATGTTGGATTCTTTGCTAGGAAGCAGGGAGAACAATTATGCAATAAAAGTATTATGATCAATTGAAAACATTTGATCATTATTGATGATAGTTCCCATTGCTTGACAACCTCTAAATAAAATCTATTCTAGCAGCTCAATTTTAGAACTGTGTCATAAAATCAGTAACCATTTTCTGCATGTATGAAAAAGATACAAATATTCATGATAATGAAATAATATTTTTGACCAGTCTTAACTTTTTAGGAAAATCACATCATTTAAAAATTGTAGTGGAATAAGGTAATTATTTATTAATGCTATTAGCATTGTTTCTGAATAATATTATATGTAATTCAATTTTTTAAAATTTAATAATTAGAACTAATATCCATATTGATTTAACTTGTATGTCAATAAAGTCTGTTATATTCCTAAAATAATAAAACAGGTTAAAATCAAAACAAATATTCAACAAAAAGTAGATTTGGAATTTAAATTTGAGCAGCAATAAAGCAACAGATTCAAAATGTTAAGGGTTCTTAGATCACATTTCAGCTGTTACTACTGGTGCTTAACATAATATGATGTCTCAAATGGAAGAACATTTAGATATTAAAAGTGAGAACCTATTAATGACATGCAAAATATTGAAATCATATTCACACTCTTGCCGGGCCTAGTGCAGCAGACCCATATCAATTCTGTTATAGTTCAGCTGGAGTTGTTGATTCAGGATATGAATATTGGATACCATAAATCTCAAAGATATATTTTCAATTTTTTGGCTTTCATCGCTACATTTCTTATTTACAATTCAACCATATTGCAGCCAGTCTCTCTCAGTATGGATGCAATTTGTGAACAACCTTTTTTTTTCAGGTAAGCCAGAGGTTATAATAGCTATATCTTGACAACTTGGTACTTTTCATCATATCACTCTTACATAAAATAGAGATTGCTTTTTATCTATTTTTAATTTATTGTGAAAGAATGAACAATCACCACAGTGTAGATATCCCTTTTTAAATTTTTTTATTTTTATCCAATCATCTTTCATCTCAATTCTACCATATTAGAAACAATTATCAATGCAGAAAGTTAGACTACCATCTTTCACTATGAATTCATTTTGTGAAAAATCTTTACTTTTTAGTGAATTAGAAGTGTCAATACCTGAATTTCTATACTTAATATGACAGCTCAGCTTTCATTATATTACTTTCACACAAATTAGGGATTGGTTTCTATTCACTTTTAATCTATTGTAGAAAGATAAATAATTATTGCATTTATGTATGATATAAAGACATCATAATAGTATATAATTTAATATTTATTTTAGTAACCTGGTATACTTTCACCGCATTAGCATCATACTCTTCAATTTTTTTTTGTGCTATTCATTATTTGTTTCTTTTGTACAATAAATCATTGTTTTTTATCTTAATACCATTTGCTTTTTTCACAAAAGCACTTTAAAAATACAGGATTGAACTCACATACCTTTTTTTAATGACTATAGAATACTGATGTATTTGTAATTTTAGATATTACTTTTTTTTTGTTTATATATGTTTACTGTGTTCTTTTTGTCTTAAGTTCATCTTAGTTTCCCTTTAGTATATGTGGGTAGTCTGATTGATTACATCATGTGGCTTGTATAACATTAGATTGCTCCATATTATCTACGTATATTTTATATTATTAATTAAACTGTTCATACTCATAGGTGTTGTAATATCAAATTTCTCAGTTTTATTTACAATATTTGTTACATATGTTTATGATAACCATCTTCTTTCTTTAATCTTGTACATACTATTATTTATCTAAATTTGAGTCTGATAAAGTAGTAAATGATTAAATGTTTACTTCTATTATGGTAAAAGTTGGTTTCAATAAAAGTATTATATAGATATGTAGAGTATTTAAAAATAATGTGTACAGTAAGTAAAAAGTTAAAAATAATAAGAGATGAATGTCCTTACAATATATACCTAATATTGGAAATTAAATCTGAATTATATGTACTGAGGAATTTATATTTTTGTTAGGGCATCTGATTAGTTGATGATGCAAATGTAATGTTATATACTGTGGATGCAGCCAATCAAACTGCCCATATGTATGCAATGGGGAAACCAGGGTAAACTTAGGACAAGAATGATACAGCACTCATTTAAGTACAGAAAAGCAAGAACTAACTCTAGAAGAATATTATTAGTATTTTATAATCATGAAATAGAACAGACATATTATTAAACCAATTGAAATTTAGCATTCAAATAAATAAATAATGGATTTTTTAAATGTTATTTAGCAATGAATTATTATAATGTTGATAACCATGTCATACACCTATTATAGTGTTTTTATATTACATACCATAATGGCAAAGATTCTCCATTACATATATAGCAACAGAAAATATGGAGGAAAAGCAGTTTTAAAGGATCTATCTTTGTTATACATAAAATTGAGAAGTCAAATTTTATAAAGAAATAATAATAATTCATTTTCTGGATGATTATTAGCTGATTCCATAGATTTCTGGACTGTGTAGCTATGAACTAAAGCAAATGCATAATTAAATGCTCAAGCTGAATCACCATTATGAACTCTATTGGTTTAATTTCAATACTGAATTATATAAATTTTCATCAACAATCTATGCTTGTAAATATTTATATATAACAGTTCTTCAACATAGAGAACAAAAGTCTCATCTAATATGTTTACATACTATTTCTTAAGCAAACATTACATTAACAACATCAAATTGGTGAAAACTAACATTTATAGCAAATCATACACCAGTAGCACATTATTCATCAATTGCTTGCAAATTAAATAATTATATTTATATATACATATTTAATAAAGTGAATTGAGCATGTGCAAGTTATATCTTTAAGATGAGTGCCAACAAGCACAATTAATACTACTAAAAGTATGTGCACACACCTTTTTATAGAAATCCTTCACTACATTAGACTGTTCAACTGTATCATGGCTATGAACCTGAGACAAATAATTCTTAAAAAATTTTGAAACTGAATAATAAATGAAACAGCATAATATTTAAAAGGATGAAGTAATTTATTATATTAAAATGTACCATTTTTGCTAAAAAAAAAATCTAATTTGTTTCTTACATTATTCAATTAATATTATAGTGAAATTTTGGCATAATCAAATATGTGTGAAATTTTTTTTGCAGTTACACACACTTATATAATTCTAGTTATACTAAAAATTCTTTAGAATTAGTGTTTAGTTAATTAGTGTTAAGTTTGATTGAATTGATGTTTTTTTTTTGGTAGTATGTAGGTAGCATAAAAGGTATATTTATTTGGGTGATAATACCTTAGCTATAGAGATTAATGAATTAATTTTTCAAAAATGAATTAAATTAATTCTATTTGTATTTTTTAATTTTTTTTTTTACAAAAGCCATCCATTTTCTTGACTCACTATTACAATATATATAAATTTATAATTTCTTAACAGATGGAAATGTTTGAAATTATAATATGTGGAAATATCTATTTGAATTTTCAAATGATAAAATCACTTTTGAATGCAGGAAGTATCTACAGTTTACTATTTTCATTAATTATTGCCTATTAACATCTGCCAGTAATTTTTATCATATGAAAATTTAAACAGATATTTCCACATATTATAATTGTTAATTATTATTGATATTGGAATTGTCTAAGTGGTGACTGGTTTTTAATGGTTATGTATATATTTGTATAGCATATATATATAAATTCAAATTAGCAGCATATTTTTTATAATATTCATATGTTTAGATTATTATACTTTGGAAGTGTGAAATTATTAATATTTCTTGAATTCAAATTTTCCATTAAACATTAATTATACGTAACTAATAAAAATCAAAACATGTTTTTTCCAAATTACATTTCAGTGCATCCAATTTGAATCGATATAAAATTCTTGTAATAAATAAGAATTGTATTGATATGATGCTTGGGGAATATGAATAATTTAAGTCAATGAATGAGTTTAGTTTATTTGTAATGCAGTACAGTAGTTGTTTAATTTTTCCATTATCTTGAGGTATATATTGGAATAACTTGTCACAATTTATTATTGTTTTTTACTACTCATGACAGTTGACATAGTGAATAGAATAATTTAGATCAGAAAAGGATATGTAAATTCATGATAAGTTAAACAAAATCTTGAACTAGTCAATTAAGATTGAGCTGTGCCTATATCACTAGACTTCATGAGTAATCAAGAGTTCTTTTAACTGAAGTTGTTTTATGTTAATTTTGGCTTGTTCAATTTTGCACAGTATGCATGAATTCATATACAGTATGTTAGTGATCATTTTATTTCAAAATATATCTAATACTGATAATATCAGACTTGAGAACATGTTGGAAAAAAAAAATCGGAGTACTTCCATGCATTTTCATATATTGGTCAATAATTTTTATCTTGAGACAAATAACCTTACTTTTTGTTATTTTTGATATGTAAATGGTTTAGCCAATAAATCAAAATCTTAGGTATAATATAATATATATTGAATATGTATTTGTAAAAAGTAAAAGTATAGTACTATAATGTCCCTTTCTTGATATTAATTTTATAATATATTGCTATATATAGTTTCTGTTACATAAATTTTGGTATTAAAATTGAATTAATATGGATTCAAACACCTTACAAATCTTAAATTTTTTTTTTTTTAATTATTAAAAAATTATTCAAACGATGCATATATATTATTGTGTTTTCCATGACAACATAGTAGATATGTATAATATTTCTTTAGTATATAATTCATTAATTGGATAATCTCTAGTCTAATGAATGACTAATAAAAAATATTATTATTTCTACCATAAATAATTTTGATTTATTTGAATTATAAATATAAATTAATTAGAGGGGATTTGAACCCAGATTTTCAAACTTTCTTCAGTCATCCACTCCATCTTATACAACCATTACACATGACTACAAACATGAGAAAAAAGATAAATGATCTCCAATATATGTATTTCATTGTGAACTAGCACTCATCAGTTGATCCAGATCATCATCTCCCACACACATATATAAAGTGCTCAGTTTATATTAAGATAGCAAATATTCAATCTTTAATCAGGCTTTAATCTTTTCCACTCTCCAACTCATCAGCTATTTGTATCATTGAAAATCTCATGGCATGTTCAAAACCCTTGTTTCCCAATTTTGGTATCATACCCATGTTGACCATAAGTTATTCTGATCCCTCATATGTAAGACCTTAAAACCATTTAAATACACAGAAGAGGATGAGCAGAATACAGACTGAATGTATAATATTTAAATACAAATTAATTAAAAAATGGTAATAATAGTAATCAGTGTTCCTGTACCGTATTTCTAATTGTTGTAGATTTACAAATAGCTAAGTTTTTTTATACTCATCTTTAATAGTTTAAATGTAATTGAAAATAATCGCAATTTGACAATGTGAAATTTATAAAATTTTCAATAAATATTATTAACATCAAACTGTTAAAATTCACTCCCTTTTTTAAATATTGTAGTTTGTTTTATTCAGCTTAAAAATATTTATTTAACATTTATAAGAGGAAAAAATTAATATAATAACTAATAACATCTATATAAAAGGATTTTTGTCAACTTAAATTCAGTATTGACGTGGCATCCACAATAAGTACATAACATTAGCATTTATTTTTTGTCCAGTAAATGCTCTAGTTTTTTTTATATTAATTATATAATGTTTAAATTAACACACAATACATATATATATTCATATGTCATAGCATCAGCCGGGACGCGAACCCACAAACGTCTGCAACCAACTACTTGCTTGCAAGGCGGCTGCGATGACCTCTCGGCTAACAACGCTTGACTTCAAATTTATCTTCATGGTTTATATCTTGCAAATTAGGAATCAATAACAATTCATTAAAAGTCAAAATATGCTACTTATAGAATTTCTTCAGTTTTAAACGTTTTTGTATTTATGTATGCTTATAGTTGATAGTAACACATGTTTAGAGATTGAGTTGATAAACCATCACTAAACTATAATAATGATTTAAATAAATCAAATATTTTACATTGGACATAATTTCAGTTTTATTTAATGTGTGAATATATTGGGTTTGCTAAAGATGTTAGGCAATATTTTTCTATAATTTAAATGTAATTATAGATAATACCTAAAACAATAAGTACGTATATGGAAATAATAAAAAAAAATAATTAAAGGAATTATATAAATAAAAGACAAACCAAAATTGTTTGTCTCACAATTATTTTAATATTTTAATCAAATGACTGATTTTCATGAGAAAATACATCTTACTCAAAAATTAAACATTAAAAGTTAATTCTGTATCATATAGATTAATAATATTTTTTTATATATATAGATAGTTTCACGTATCAAGTGCTAATGTATTATAATAAATATCTTTCTTATTTTGGTGGGGGGAGGGATCTTAATTATTTTCTTATTAAATTTTTACAAAAACTATTAAATAAAACTATTGATGTTCAAGAAAGATAATATAAATTGTTATATGCAAGATTTGATACAAGTTGGGTATAATAAGCATAGGCTATTACCTATTTTATTGAAAGATTATAAACAACACTATAAATATTATAACAACGTTATAATAGTAAGAATGTAAATGTGAATAATAAACCATGGACGTATTAGCTTTTATTCCCAATATTAATAAAAATATAATGAGTTTTAAATCAGGATTTCCGGTTGGGATGGAGGACTCCACCTAATCTTAATAGATTAATAAATAATTCTAAGGGAGTAATAAGTAAAGAGGATAAAAGCATTTATGTGTATTCTATTAGATGCCCACAGATAAATTGTTGTGCAATATATATTGAGAAAACCAAGACAAATATGTTTCAAAGCATACTTTATTGATTAAAAACCATTGATTACATCAGGAAGATTGGGCTTACACAGTAAGCATAAGTCTGTTCTTGTGTCTAAACAGTTCTGCTGGGCATAAGGTTGTTTACAGATATATAGGAGAGAAAAAGAAGCTTTCTCTTGAGTTCTTTATGTTGCGTTTTTACTACTCTTAAGGCGTCGAAAGTTGCCTGAATTCAGCTTGTCTAATTTTTTAAATTTTTTTATACATTATGTTGATAGACCCTGTCATATGTGTCCTGCTGGTTTTGGTATATTGTTTTCTTTTTTTTAGCTGTGTTATTCTGTATCTCTTCTTGTTTTGTTTTTCAATTATAGTGCTGATTTTATTTTAAATAGTGACCAAGTTGCAGCAAAAATATCTGGTGGTGCTAGCATGTTATCCCTTTCCTTTATTTTTTCTAGTTTGTATTGGAACGTGTTGAGGTTTTCTTTTGCATTGTAGTCAAAAGTGAATTTACATTTAGTGTACCAATATGCATACAAGCTAAATGTTGCTGCTCTTTTTGTTGGGATTGCATTTTTTTTGTATACCTAGAGATTTTTGCCATTGTTGTGTCTTTCTGTCAGTAGTTATTTATCATTATTTGTCTTACCCTCTCCAATCCCAGACAATCGTTTAAGAAATGATGTTGTGATCCTTCTTCTCTTTAGCATAACCTGCACAGTGCATCTATTTTCATAAAAAAACCTTTTAAAATGGATGAAGTGTGATGTAGGCAAGGCATTCAGATTTACTTTGACTATGAAGCTGAAGAATTTAGGTTCCAGGTACCATTTTTTAGATTCTTTTAGAAGCTATGCATTGTTTATTTCAAGGACTATTTTGTTGTTGATATCTTGTGTGTCTGCTCTGTTAGGCTATGTACATGCCAGTATGTGTATTTAATTGGGTTAGTCAGGGTTATTTTGTTCCTTTGATTTTTTATGCTATCTAAAAGTGTGGCTATATAATTGTCTTTGGGAGGTGGTCAGTCAGTGGGTATTATATCTATTATTTTTTGAATATTTGTAAACTTTATAAACATTGTAATCAGCAAGTTTATTATTTTTTGTGTGTAAAAAGTTGGAATTGTATGTAGTCCAAGCCCATTTAGTTTTGTGAATTGGCTTAATTGCCTCATTGAGATGGCTACCATCTTTTTATTCCAAAGTAGTTTATTGCACAGGGAGTTTACTATTGATATAAAATTTTTGGTAAACTTTATCACTGGTAGGTAGTATGTGATTTTTGTCATTATCAGTTGGTTGAAAAGAGCAGCCTTTGAGTATAGAGAAAAGTATAATTTATCAAGTGAGTCTGTGATTTTTTCTGTTTGTGTTAAGATTTTGTCTTGTATTGTTCTTCTCATCTGCTCCATTCCCAAATGAAATGGGAAACCCAGAAATGTACTCGGTTTTCCTTGGTATATTTGTGTGTTGGTTTTCCCATTAAAAATTGACCACATGGCTGATTTATTAGTATTTATTTTCAGATGAAATTTTGTTGTATAGTCTATTATTTTTTGTAGTGTATGTAGTTGTTTCTTAGAAGTTAGGAAAACCATAACATCATCTATATAGGCTATACAGGGTATGTAACTATTGGTGTTTGGTATTTGTATTCCTTGTAATTTTTCCTTGATTTTCTCAAGTAGAGGGTTTATGTATAGTGTGAAGAGTAGTGTACTTAGTGATCCCTGAGGAATGGGTTGGTTAGGGTAGAAAGTGGGTGATGTTTCATTTAGTGTAATGTGTATTTCCCTATTTAGAAGTAAATTGGCTATCGTGTATAAGATTGTTTTTTTTTTTTTAATTGAGTGATTAGTTTGTTGATGGGGACAGAGTCAAAGGTGTTCTCAAAATCCAATTTTATTGTTGAATTTACTATTATTTTAAATATTAGAGCTGCTTGGCCTGTTGAAGACCCTTTTTTAGCATATTGATGTTCTGATATTATTGGTAAGATGTAGGATTCTATCCTTTCTTTTAGTACTTTTTCTAATATTTTGATTCCCAATGGCTCCATTGAAATGGGTCTTAAATTTGTAATATCCGAGATGGATTCTATTTTTTTCATGAAAGGGACCATTGATATCAGGATTAGACCTCGTATGTTATATAATTTTTGTGAAAGTTGATTTGCTAGTTGACATAGTAATTTATTTGTAACTTGACTTAGGTGAGTTAGTACAAATTTTGGGATTCTGGGTAGTCCTGGGTGACAAGTGCTTTGTAATGTTGTGAGTATTCTTGCAAAATCTTCTATTTTATAGGGAGTTTTGTTTTCTGGTTTTCCAAAGTAATTTTCTGGGATCTTCCATTGGTTGTTTGTTGTGAGTTTACTTCTAAAGTATTGAAAGATGGGTTCTATCATGTTATAGCTTGTTATCACTTTATTTCCTGTTTTAATTGCCATAGCTACTTTGTTAGTTAATGGGTATCCTAATGCCCACCTAATGTAACCCCAAGTCCAAGGGTGTTGTTCTGTCAAACATATTTTTTTCTTTTTGATGGCAATATATTGTTTTAATCAGTTACATGTTTGATTGTCCAGATGTGTAAGTTTAACAATGATTTCTTGATTATTTTTGATTGGTTTTGCTGCTGTGATCTTTTTATGTATTTCTTCTGCCAATGTTTTGTTGGTGGGTTTGTTTTTTGTGTCATATGATTGATATTATAAGATATGGTTTCCGTGAAAGCTATATATTTTGTTATTGGGTCAAGGTCCATTTGATTTAGTTTGTTTATTGCTATTCTCAGAAATATACATAGCAATAAACAAACTAAATCAAATGGACCTTGACCCAATAACAAAATATATAGCTTTCACGGAAAACCATATCTTATAATATCAATCATCAGAAATATACATAGTAATAAACAAACTAAATCAAATGGACCTTGACCCAATAACAAAATATATAGTTTTCACGGAAACCATATCTTATAATATCAATCATATGCCACAAAAAACAACCCCACCAACAAAACTCATAACATTGGCAGAAGAAATACATAAAAAGATCACAGCAGCAAAACCAATCAAAAATAACCAAGAAATCATTGTTAAACTTACACAGCTATATTAAATATCGCCTTCAACAACATAAATATACATATATTAGAGCAAGGGAAGATGATACAGTTTATTCGGCTTTTTATGTTCACCAAAATAATACAGGCCATATAAAGGATTTTGTAATATTAATGCATGAAACACACGATAAAAAATGCAAGATTAAAGAATCATATCTTATGCAAAATTCATCTTGTGCTATGAATTCAAAATTAACCAGTTTTCCGATGAGTGGTTCCTGGCCAATGCAATGAAATGTTGAATTTATCGCGTAGGAGAAAATAGGAGTTTTTTTTTACTGCCTTTACAAGGACTGTAGTAGTTGAAAGCGCTTGGCAATTGTTATTTTATTTGAATGATTCTCTGTTTTAGCAATTGACGAATTGTTATATTGTATTAAATAAAACTTTTTAAATAGTTAAATAATTTTCGATTCTGCTTATTGAAATGAAGATATCTATCTATCTTATTTATTTTCTTATCAAAATGTTAAGTGAAAAAATAGTTAATTCATTGAAATATAATAATGATAATTAATTCATTAATAGATATGTATGCAAATAACATTATATGAAACTCAATGCATTTGCGTATTTTTCATACTTTTAAGCGAAAAATAGAAGTAAAAATGCAATATTTATACACATGAGTATTCATCCCATAATTATTATTATTTTCATTATTGGTCCAAAAACATTAATAAAAGCATTTTAATTTTTGCTTGTGTGATATAAACTATATATTGTTATATTATTCCAAACGTGAACTTTACTAAACTGGAAATAATATATAAATTAACTATTTAAACAAAATTTTAAAAAAAATCATCCAATCAAATCATCAATAACATATACTTACCATATTTGAGATCATGTTAAAATAAAACAAATTAGTTCTACCATGTCTCTCGTTTTATGTTATATAAAAGCTTATCTTTCAAAATATATTTTACCCAATGACACAAAATCTGATGGTGCACAGGAAAACTGATATCTAATAGTGAATACTACATATTCTGTCATATGACTTAACTTTTATACTAATCCAAGATCATTCTTTCTATTTGGTGTTTTTAAAGTCTTGTGTGACTAAAGTTTTCATCCTGTTTTCCAAAATTAGCAAAATGTGCTATTACTATATTCATTGTTATAACACTGCAAGGCACATATTATGCCAAGCGACTTTAGAGAATAGAATTAGCTATTTTAATTTTTGTTCTCAGGTGACCCTTAACAGGATTGAAAGTTAATAATTTAGCTGGAAATTTATCGGTGATTAATTTATTATTGTTAATTAAATTGGTTTGGCATAGTATTTAAATGTTGAACATTGTGATTAATTCATACTTTAAAATCTAATAGGATTTAAGTTTGGTATTGTATTTTATATTAGGATTTTAACTGTGGGCTCACAGCCAGCAATAGAGGAACAGTTTTGCAAGATGTGAAACAATCATTCTGAAGAAGCTGATTGATTAGTTAATTTACTGTGATATCAATGATGACATATGTTTATCACCAACAATTTGATTGACTGGTTTGGATAAAGTTTTTGAATACTTAATTTATTTTAACAAATCTTCCTTTTCATGCTTATGTGTTCATTAATTAACAATGATTTATTACTTTAGCTCAGAAAAGAAGAAAATAATTTATAGTTGAATTATATGAATATGTATAGAATGTATATAATGCTATAAAAGACTTTGCAGCATAAGAATTAGCATGTTGATCCACCATTCCAGTATAGTTCAAGTGAGCTTTCACATTTTCCCATAATACAATCAAGCGTAGGATTTGTTTTCCAGCTATGAATCCATAGGCAACACATTACCACTTAAAAATGTTCAGTAAATGGGTATCTATTTATTATTAACTACAGAATACAGTTATTAGGTAATCTGTTTTAGTCAGATGAGTATTGATGGGCTAAATGTGGAAGTGGTGGAAGTATTACACTTTTATAGGTATTAACCTATTATTATTTTTATCTTGTTTCATGGTAAAATAATAAATATATATTACTTACAATAACTCCCCTCATATATACTTGTATGCAATTTTTTTTAAAATGATTCCTTTATTTTCCTGACAGTTTCGACTGTCCTGCAGTCTTTATCAGAGCTACAATATTGAATGATATAAACATATAACCATTACTTCATATCTCCAAAAACTTACATATACATATATATATAATTCATATAATATATATGTGTTTCCACACACACATATATAACCTATATATAAAATACATATATATAAAATATATACAAAAAAACGTCAAATACACAATTTTATATTATTTTTTAAAAAAACCTATTATATTTTTAATTTTTAAAATTTTTTTTAAAAATGACCCTTTATTACTTCTTTATCAATTTAACTTTATTGTCTATTTTTTATCCTTCATCTTTTCTTTCTGTCTAACATTTTACATTATTATCTAATATATTTTATCATCTTTTATTTTTTATTTTAATACCTATAAATTTAACTTTTGTCATTTTATTATTTCTAATCTTATTCTTTATTAATAATTTTTATTTTTATTCTCTTTAATAATTTTTCTATTCATTTAAACATACCGATCTCAATCTCCTCTGTCTTTTAAAATAACTGATTTTAAAAAAAAATTTCTTGTCTTCTTTTTATATATACTCCTTTAATTCAACTCCCTCTATTATCAATTTCCTTAACTTTTAATTCTATTTGAAAATTTAATTTTACAAAGCTTTATATATATAAAATATATTTATAATTTTTTACCTATATTCACATATTAAATCTTTTATATACTTATTTTATTTTTATTATTAATAATCTTATAAACTAACAGTATTTTAAACTTATATTTTTTATTTTTATTTTTTATTCAAACCTCTATTCATATGCATATACAATCCCTATACATAATACTCCTATAAAAATAATGTTTTTACCCCTCCCCCATCTTTATTCAAATTTGGTTTTATCTTCTTAATTAATATTGCTTCTTTTATTTTCCTATCTCTTCTAATGGAGGTGGGGTAAAACATTTCTATAGGAGTATTATTAGTAATAAAAGATTAGTGTATATATATAGGTGTGTATACACATGTATAGGGATTATATAGGCATATGAATAGAGGTTTGAATAATAAAAAAATTAGTTTAAAATAGTATTAGTTTATAAGATTATTATTAATAAAAATAAAATAAGTATATAAAAGGTTTAATATGCGAATATAGGTAAAAAATTGTATATATATATATAAAGCTTTGTAAAAGTAAATTTTCAAATAGAATTAAAAATTAAGGAAATTGATAATAGAGGGAATGAATTAATTAAAGGAGTATATATAAAAAGAAGATAAGAAATTAAAAAAAACCCAGTTATTTTAAAAGGTAGAGGATATTGAGATCGGTAAGTTTAAATGGATAGAAAAATTATTAAAGAGAATAAAAATAAAAATTATTAATAAAGAATAAGATTAGAAATAATAAAATGGCAAAAGTTAAATTTATAGGTATTAAAATAAAAAAAAAAAAGATAAAATATATCAGATAATAATGTAAAATGATAGTTAGAAAGAAAAGATGAAGGATAAAAAGTAGAAAATGAAGTTAAATTGATAAAGAAGTAATAAAGGATAGTTTAAATTTTTTTTAAAAAATTAAAAATAAAATAATTTTTTTACAAAATAATAAAATTGTGTATTTGATGTTTTTTTTTTGTATATATTTTTATACATAGGTTATATATATGTGGATGCATATATATGGATTATATATATGTGTATGTACATGTGTATATATATATATATATGTAAGTTTTGGGGGATATGTATGTATATATATTTGATATACATATGTATGTATACATATTTTTATATGTATATGAAATAATGGTTATATGTTTATATCATTCAATATTATAGCTCTGATGAAGACTGCAGGACAGTCGAAACTGTCAGGAAAATAAAGGAATCTTTAAAATTTTTTTTAGCAATGTAAAAGAAATGTAAAGAAAGTAAAAGGAGAAAAATAAGAATATACTACTAAGAAAGTAATAAATACTCTGCTTTGATACTTTTGAACCTATGGTTCAAAAGCATTCTGGCTGAAATTTGGATTTGGGGGGGGGTGGTGGTTTACAAGCAGTCTTGTAATTTTTTCTTAAAAGTAGTTTGTCCATACGTAATCTAAATACCCATCCAATTATTGGTTAGAAAATCGATCATCTAATAATAATAGTCTTAGCTAGAATATAATTCAAAAAGACAAACTTATATTCTTATTATTCAACACTTGGAAAAGGGTTGTTTTATCTTACCTATATATATATAGATAAAATAAAATGTATGTACATACTTAGTCCTTAGTTTATTTACATGCAGATGATTTAATATATGCTGAACATAATTTATGGCTGGGAGGTTTTAGTATTTCACTAATTCAAAATTATCGCAGCTTATTATTTAATTAAAGAAATTTAAAGCGTAATATCTGTTTTTATTTCCTTTTGAGAAACATTTAAGCTTACTAATTATTTTTTAAAGAAAACTCTGAAGCAAGTAGATGAAGTTAGAGATTAATTAAACTACTTTGTTAACTAACAGAAAGTGAAATTGATTCTCTGAATTTTGTCGGTAGTCTCTAAAATCAATTTAGTTTCTATTTTGGATAAAAATTTGATGGTTAAATGTATTTTCAATTATATATATATATAATGTTTATGTACATTTGCATAAAAAAATTGTGTGCAGTATTTTAGGTTTTTTTCCTCCTACTTACTATTGCTTAGATAAAAAACATTTTAAAAAAATTTTCATTTAAAAATAGATAATTAGCTATTTAATAATTAAACTTTCAGCATAATTATTTTTTAATGAAAATGTGATCAATAGGTTTATATATATTCCCATTGTTTTAAATATATATATAAATAATTTGAAAAAGTTTTTGAATAGTAAAGAATTCCAGCTATAACATTGAATTATCTTTTTTTTTTTTTTAGCAATTGAAATAATAAAAAAATAACCAGTCACTTTCTCGGAAGGGTATGTAATATTTAAGAAGTCACAGTTTCATTCATTTGCTGAAACAGACTTTCCTCTTCCTTTAAAAAAAACTCTAGGAATTAAACGAGAAATCTTTATTGAATTCTTGAATTTATTTATCTTTTGATACACTAAACCAGTGGTCTCCAAAGTAAGATATACGTACCCCAGGAGTACTGAATCAAGAATATGCATCTTAATTTTAGATATTTTAGATCAATTTAAACTTAGATCAAGATCAGCTTACATTGTAGTTTCTATCAGTGATTATAACATGGTTTTAAACAAAAAAGTACTCATGTATTAAACCTGCAACCTAGAGGAGATGATAGGTCATTTGACATCCACAATAAATGTGTAAATTTGTGATCACATCAAATAAATTCTGCGATATTATCTGATCTCATATCAAAACTTATTTTTTTTTTTTGTGATATTTTGACAGTCTCAGTTATTGTCCAGATTTCATTCTGACAACAGCTTCATTCATAGTTTTATTTCAGGGTTAGTTATTGTCCAGATTTCAATTGCATTTTTGATTTTTTCATAGTTTTCATTCAAGGATTTTCACTTTATTTGTACTTTTGAGTTACTATAGTAGTAATGTTCGAGGTTGTAACAGTAAAATTGGCATTCATAAGGGAACATGGTGGGAGGATTGAAGAATTCCATTCCTATTGGTGATCCACTTTATTTACAGTTGGGCTCAACAATTAAGCTCTATAGAATGGGGAAAACTAGAGTTTGGCTTAGCAGATAAAACCACAATTGATTGGAATAACTATATGTGGGAAGTTTGTACCACTGCCATATTTTTTTTGTGATAATTTTACATTCTCAGTTATTGTCCAGATTTCATTCTGACATCTTTAATGCTGTCAATTGCATTTTTATACTATTTTTTTTACTTCATCTGTATTCGTAGTTTTGATTCAATGATTTATTCTGACTGTTAAGGCTGATAAAAGTACCAAATTGATAACTGCCGATTACAATCATTTTCATGGGAAACCCAAATACATTCCAATGTTAAGAAGTGTGCATTTTGGGAAAAATAAAAATTTTACTTTTAGTCTCTATTTTGGGAAAAAAGTTTATCCACTTAAAATAAAGTAGAGCTGGAAAATTGTTTCATCACGACAATTCCTGTTATATATTACACAATAAGTACCATATTGTATATTTTGCAGTTTTTTGATAGTATTTTAGACTGTTTTTGTAATTTAGTGATTGTTTTGTCCATATTTAAAGTAACATTTGGGAATTGCATAATTCACATCATATTTTACTTTTGTATGACAAATCAATATTTTTACTATTGTTAAAAATGTACTTTTTAAGATTGAATATTTTGGTGAAATTCATATTTTTAGTATTGTTAGAAATTAATATTCAGCACCATATTTTATATTTTTTGTGTCAAAATCATATTTTTATTATTGTTAAAAATTCACAATCACCTGTTAAGTAAATGTCCATTGAAGGGGGGGGGGGATTTTTAGTTTAAATCTCGATTTTGGACCAAAATCGTTCTTCCACTTAAAATAAAGTAGAACAGACAGATGGTTTCATCATGACAATTCCTGTTACATATTACATGATAAGAACCATATGTGTATATTTTACAGTTTTTTTAAAATAATATTTTAGACTATTTTTTTAATTTAGTGATTGATTTGTCCGAATTTAAAGTAACTTTTGGGAATTGCATAATTGGCTTGTCATATTTTATATATTTTTGTATGGCAAATGAATATTTTTACTGTTGTTAAGAATGTACTTTTTAAGATCAAATTTTTTGGTGAAATTCATATTTTTACTATTGTTAGAAATTAATATTCCGTATGATTATATTTTAGGGTTTTTTGGTAATATTTTAGAGCATTTTTGTAATTTAGTAATTGTTTTAGTATTAAACCTGCAACACGAATTAGATCTGTAGTGCTTTTTCACATATGTATCCAGGCTGCTGATAACTTGCTAAATCTTGTAAAAATATGATGTACATGTAGTCTATTTTGATGAATTTATCATTTTAAGTTTGTAGATCCAAGTGTACATGTTATTTTGGTCAGATCAAAAGATTAGAAAGTTGTCAGCAGATTGATACAAATGTGAAAAGGCACTGCAGGTCCAATATGTATTGCAAGTAAACACCAACAAAAATATTTGTTTGAAATCATACTATTCACTGCTCTCAAACCATCTAGAAGCTGATCAGATGAAAGTTTTCCAATTTCCCTTTCTTCCATATACTGTCAGATTACTCTGGTGGAAAGTATGTGAACTGGATGTGGTCTCATGATCTTTTGTTTGAAATTAATCACTGGCAGAGCTTTATGCATAAGTGGTACATTTATTCACAACTCTGTATATAATGTTTCATATGTTTGTATTGTGTAGTTCTATTTTTTCATGCTTATTTTTATATTATCTATGAATAATAGTGATTTAGTATTATCAGAATTGCTTATATTTTGAAAAAAGTATTTGATATTATCAATAGTTAACAAATTATATTTAAATATTACAAAATTAATTCTCAAAAATTGGGCAAATGGTTAAAAAAATTTCCTGCAAAGAATAGTGCTTCTATATCAGGTGAACAACAAGAAAAAGATGTGATTGATACTTATAGTCATACAAGCTCATTGCCGTTCAGATTAAATGATAAAATCATTCATCTGAAACTTAAGAAAAACTTGCTCAGCAAAGTTTGAAATTATCAATAAATCTAATTGAAATAAGGGTTTACATCAATTATAGTCAACAATGAACCTCATCCTATATATTTATTGTGTCATGAGATGCTATTTAATGGTTCTATGAAGCCTTCATTATTAGCAAGATACTTAAAAACTAAACATCCAGAAATATGAACACAAACATTTACAAATTTATTGTATGGAGAGTTTTGCCTGTTTTGATGTTTAAAGACATATAATTCTTAATCTAGTAATTAAAAAAAAAAAGCTAAAATTAGTGATAAATATTTGGAAGAATCTCCTGAGGTCTCACTATTAAATGCAAAAGATAAAAAGCTGTACACCATTGGAGAAACATATGTACTCTTTGTTATTGTAAAAATGGTAGAAATAATTCATGGAAAAGAATATGCAGATAAACTAAATCTATTCCCTTGTCAGCAAATTCTATTGGTAGATGTATAAAAATCATTGTTGAAAATTTAAAGAAGCAACTATTAAAACAATTTACTCAATGTGGAAATCTTGCTATACATCTCGAATGAAGCACATATGTTGCCAACATGTCTCAGTTATTGTATTTATTAGATATTATTTTAATAATAAAATGCATGAAGAACTACTTTTTTGTGAGGCATTTAAAGAATGATGTACAGGGGAAAACAGCTTTTCAACAGTAAATAATCTCTTTCTTAAAAAAAAAGTTTTTTTGGGAAAATTGTTTGATTATAACTACTGATGGAGCAGCTGCTTTAACTGGTACAAAGAAAGGATTCAAAGGAAAGGTAATAGCAATATATGTGAAATTTGTTCTCTTTATTATTCATAGATAAGCTGTTGTTGTAAAAAAAAAGGAGCCTGATACAAATAAAATACTCTATGATGTTATCAACATAGTTAATTTTATTAAAACAAGACCTTTGTATAGTAGAATATTTATAGTACCAAGAGATGGACAGCATCCACAAAAATCTTTGATACCTCATTGAGGTTCATTGGGTAACTCAAGGAAAAGTGCTTAAAAGAGTTGTAGAATTGAAAGATGAGTTATGCATTTTCCTACTGACTAAAGATAAAATATTTTCAAATCATTTCAGTGATGATAAGTGGCTGTTACTAGTATGCTACCTGGCTGATATTTTTAAAATGTAAATGTGCTTAATTTGTCTCATCAAGGAAAAGGTAACTTTTTAACAATGAATGAGAATATAACTGCATTTTGAAAAAAAATAGTTCTGTGGAGGGAAAATTTTGAAAAGGGATGTTTGGAAATGTTTCCATCCTTGTCTGATTTCATTTGCAGGAAATAATGTAAATGCATCTTTCACTATACCAATCATATCACAGCCATCCATCAACCTAGAAATCAGACCAATGTTTTTAACACACACACACACACACTGCTTGCATTTTTTTGAAATATCTAGTTCATTTTTTTCAAGTGAGTAAGACACTTATAGATTGTATTGGAATTTTAAGTACATATACATTTTTTTAAAGATATACTTTAATTTCACACGCACATATTATATTTCAAATTCTATTTCATTACAATTTCCTTAAACCAATGACCAAAGACGCATGAAATATATGTATATTTGTGACACTACTGCATTTTTGTTTAGAATATGCAATACAATACTCCATTCCATTGAAAAATAATAATAATTGTACAATCAGTTGCTCAGCATGTCATGTGATGTTCAAGCAATCAAAGTTTCATTCCATCGATGAAACTGAGAATTTTATCTTTTTATTTTTCTTTATTGGAGTAAATAAGACATTTTTAGCTCTTGAATTCACTTTCTCATTATTGTAATAAACTACACAAAGGCATTCTATCTTAAAATTCAATATTCAAGAATCTAAAGGTCCATGTTCGATTCCCATGCTAGTGAGCATCTGAAAAAGAAAGAAGAATACCATTCGAAAAGTTATCTATATACTATCTTGTATGATATTACTAACAATTGAATATAATTGGAAAATTTAAATAATATTAAATTTTTCTAGTCATTTAATATTTAATATTAGATGATGGAAATAGTCCACCCTATAAGTACAACTAAAATGCTCTCATCACAAACATTTAGGCAGACACTCATATATAATTATGTGTATGTGAAAGTGCACGTGTGAAGATAAGCCATGAGCTTAGCTCCAATAAGAGTTGAAAAGAAAGTAAATAATATTATAGGTTTTTAATTGTTTTAAGGGGGAAAAAATGGGAAGAAAAAAAAAAAAAAATGTTTTCTGTGAGTGCAATTTATCCTCCCCAGAGCTTTCACTGTTGCGTGATTCGACAGACATATATATTTTTAAAAAATATTATTTAAAATGCCATTTTTAATATAAAATTTTATGATTAAATTCAAGTAAGACAACAACAACAATAATAAAAAAATAGAATAAAACAGTCCAATATTTCTTTCCAGCATTTGGTAAGTCTAATCAAGATATTGTTCAACTATATTTGCATGAAGTTTTCTCAAAGCAAACTTTATTTGTGATTAAGAAAAGTGGTTACATCAGTAAAAATAACAAGAAAAAATGAGTACATCAAGAAACAACTGTTACAATTATTACTAAGAGTACAGTTCTGCAATTAATTCAATTGTCCATTAATGGATTAGAATGGAATGGTATTTGAATGAGATGAGTCCAGTGTTGGATTCAATCTCAGTTGTTTTCAATGATAGAGTTCCACAAAACATGTTTGGGGATGATTGTTAGAGTCCATCATGCATGGTATATTCTTGGTGGTAAAATGTTCTTGCTAGAGGGGAGTTGTAGTTGGTGGATGACAGTTTCGGCCAATTATCCATTCCATGGGTAATAATTTATTTTTTATTTTTAAAAAAGGTTATTTAAATTTGTTTAGTTATACTTAATATTTATATGTCTTTCATTCTAGGAAAAAAATGCATTTTGGGGATTTTTTTATTTATTCACACACAGAAACTTATGAAACTTTGAACTAGCTCTTGGAGGATTTACTGCAGGTCACATGACTTGGTGTCTGACTTTATTTAGATGTTATCGTTGAGAAAATGTTTGTTTTTTGAGAAATTTCCGTGATTTTTTTGGCAAACAATAATTATTTTCATTTGTTGAATAATGCTTAATATCTATGCATATTTGATTCAAAGTGTTCAATATGTGTGCAGTATATATATGTTGATTTTTTTTTTTCACATTATGTGGTCATGTGTATCGGTTGTATAGGATGGAATGGATAGTCTTAGGTAGCTTGAAAGTCTGAGTTCAAGTCCTGTCTAATTATATATATTGTTCTTGAACAAGTTTAAATTTCTAAGTAATCATACCATGATTGGTCACTGCACATTTCTTTTTTTAACATAGTTCTTTTTATATGTTATTGGTTAGCGTCATTAGTAAGTTTTTATGTTTAGAGCTAAATCATGATTTAATTGTCTTTCATTATCAAGATGCAGTTTAATATTTCTCTATACCCAGACTAGTTTCTGCTACTGGTTTCCTCAGTGAAGTGGTAGGATATTCAAGCATTAGCTTGTTAAGAGCTTATTTGCGAGCTCTATATATAAACATTTGTAATACAAGCTTGTTAAATTAGGTCATGTGACATATGACTTGATTTTTTTGTAATATATACACATACAGAAATCCATATATAAAATGTAGTAGGTAGTTCATGAAAATTTGTTTATTTTTGAAAATTTTTGGCTTCCTGTAAACTTATCATTTTTCATTGTTATCGTCTCCATATGAAAATTTTTGGCTTCCTGTAAACTTATCATTTTTCATTGTTATTGTCTCCATATTATCCCACCATACTGCCTTATTTCATCTATTCATTTCACATGTTGTATCTTTCTAGGTCTTGTACAAACTCTTGGAATCTAGTTTAAGATTTCAACTGTTTATTATCATTTCTTCTAACAATGTGTCCAGCCCAACTTCATTTTCTTAATTATTTCAATGATGTCAATAATACCTATTTGTTATCTCACCCATGTACTTCATTTTTGACCTCTTCTTGTTACTCCTAATTTACATTGCTCCATACTTCATTGAGTGGTCTGAAGACTCTGTATTGCTCTTCTGTTATGTGTCCAAGTCTCAGAGCACATTTATTAAAAACTTTCCCTTTCAAACATATAGGCATATTTTTTTCTTTTAATATTAAATTATTTCTACCAAAAGCACTTTAACCAAGTTTAATTCTATAGTTAATTTAATCCATTATGTTTCCACCTGTAGTAATAATCTGACCAAGATATTTGTAGTTGTTAATTTCTTTAAACTCATCATTATCAATCTTTATTTTACTCTTTTGAGAAAATCCATTCAATATTACTTTAGTCTTTTTAACATTTCCTTTAATCCTACTTTCTTATTTTCTTCTGATAACTCTTGCAACATTTTTTGAAACTCTAAAACATTATTTTCAAACTACATCGTCTACAAAAATCGAGATAACTTAATTTCATCAAGATAACTTAATTTCCATTTATTTTTATTTCCTTAGCTTTCCATTTTAATCCATATAATACTTTTGTAATATATAGGGTATATGAGCACAGACTTTCACCGGACCCACCACTCTCCACACTATCTCATAACACTGATGCACTTGAACACATATATGTCGAAAAGATAAATAATCACCAATATACATTCGTATTTTATGCTAAACCAGCAATCATCAGTTGGTCCAGATTACCATCTTTACACATATATGCTATAAGTGCTCAGATATATATTAAGGTAGCACAAACCTCATACTTTAATAGTCAGGCTTCAATCTACTCCACACTCCAACTCTTCAACTGTCCATCCAATGGAAAGTCTGATGGTGGAATGCTCAAAGGCCACCCTGAGGCCGAGATTCTTGTCACACCCATGTTGACCTAAGGCCAATCTGATCCCTCATGTACATGACATAATCCATTTAATACATATACAAGGGATGGGCAGACATCTCTACTATGTAATAACTGAAACACACAGGCTTATTATATAGCTGTGCTTATATATGTAATATATATAGGGTATATGGGAAAGTCTGTGCTCATATACCCTATATATTACATATATAGACACAGGTATATAATAAGCCTGTGTGTTTCAGTTATGTACTGCTATAAAAAGTTTTGAAGATGGGCAGTCATTCTGTTGTACACCCTTTTCAATGTTAATCTTTTTAATATTATTATGGAATCTAATTATTGCTGTTACATTTTTATAAATAATTTCAGAATAAGACAATATTCTGGGTTTACACTTTGATGATCTAATGCTTTAATCACTAAAGAAATGCTTATAGAGTCAAGTCTCTTTTAATAATTTACAAATCGAAGCATAATGGTAATTTATATTCATTGGTACTTTCTATAACTTCTCTGAACACTTAAGTATGATCTGCTATACTAAACTACTTTTTAAATCTAGCTTATTCTTTTGGTTGGTTAAAATCCAAAGTTCACCATAGACAAATTATACTTATTTTGATAAATTTTTGTATAGAACTGATAAAAGCTGATAGGTCTGCAATGTGTAATATATTCTTTATCACCTTTTAAAAATATTAATATTAATACTACATTCTTCTAATCATCTGGTATGTCATTATTCATTTAGACATTTGGTATATAACTTTGCAGAATTTTTCCCACCTGATTCTTTTAAGATATAATTCCATCATCATCTGGAATTTTACTCTTTTTCATAAATTTAATTGTATTTCTCACATCTTCATTCAAAATTCTGGGCAATTCGGAAGATATAATAGTTGTAGGAGATACTTTTCTCTGTTCTTTATTGCTATTATAATTCTTGGTAGAACTCTTCTATACATTTCATGATATCTTTTTTTTTAATAATAATTCCATCTTTTTTTTTATTGCAGAAATAGGTTTTCTACCAATACTACGATGTTGTTTTACATTCTTGAAGCTTCTTTCCTTACTAGTTACTTTCTTATATCATTATGGAACTTTTTTTCACATAATTGTTCAAAATTGTAGATATTTAATTCTTCTTAAGGCATCATTTTTATCATATTCCTTCTTTTTTTTAATAAATTGTCTTATCTTAGAGAAATGTTACTAGATAATTGTTGTTTTTGTCTTTTTTTATCTATCTTTGTTTCAGTTTTTAAAAGTGTACCTGTTATCTTCCTATTGATTTCGTTCAAATCTGAATCATGTTCAAAATTTGTTAATATTTGAAAACAATTTGCAAGTACTAATTTAAATTCATTAGATTGTTTTTGAAGATTAGGAATATCAATGGTAAATATAAATATATTTAATAATTTTTGTCTCCTTAGTTTGCATTAATATTTAATAATTTTTGTCTCCTTAGTTTACATTAACATGTATCTTACATCTCACTAATCGATGATCACTTTCTGAGTTGAATTTATTGACATTACAATCTTGAAATACATATTTTCTGTTAGTCAAAATGTAAAACAATTCTGCTGAATCTTCATTTGAATGCTTTCATATCAGATTTCTTCTTAATATTTTTTTCAAAAAAAGAATTCATCATATGTTTTTGTTTTTCTGCAAACTCCACACGTCTATGACTTTTCTCATTTCTATCACCATAACCAAATTCACCTACAACTGTTTTATCTTTATTTGTCTACCATTTTTATCATTGAAGCCTCCTGTGACAAATATTAAAATGTTGTTTTGTTAGATGAAAAGTCTTTTGTACAATTCTATTCTTTGTCATCACATTGAGAATTGTGTTGGGCTTAAACCTGGATTATCTGCATTTTATATTTGCTATTAAGTTGAATAACTAATCTTGCCATTCTGTCCAATACACCATCAATTTCCATAATGTTATTTTTCCACTTTTTATTTATAATGATAATCCACTTGTACTTGCAGTGTTTGTGCCTTTGTAGCATAGTACATGCCCACTTTTTAAATCAATTGTCTCTTCATCTTTTCTTCTAACTTCACAGTGTCATAATGTTCATTTGATATGAGATAGTTTTTCCTCCAATTTTTGCTATCTTCTGTCACTTAAAAGTGATCTGCAGGTGTAAGTACTTGCATAAAATGATATCATTAAATGGCAGCCTGGGTCAGCAAACAGAAGATTCTAAGTACTCTCCGCCTTCAGCCACAAACCACTGACTTTGATGGCAACTTACAGTTTCTTGGGATTAAAGGCCACAATTTGTTTTTGTCTGTCATGATTGTAAATATCTATTAGAAAAAAAATCATTCACACGTCTATTCATTCTGCCTTCATGAAAACTCAACTGGTTGCAGTTAAGAGCTATCAGGCAACTAACTGAGAAAAAAACCCATGGTGTTTATTGATATTAAACTCAGAGGTAAAAAGCCAGCAAACTCACCATGCTGGCTAATGTGTGTTGATGCGCAGGCTATCCTTGTTCATATACTACATGAATAATCACATAATAATAATAGCTGCAGCAATAAGAACATATGGAATGGACACAATTTGCCCTGCTATGTTATTTTAAGGCCTTCAAAAGCAATCAAAGAGTCATCTTTCAATTAAAAGCAAATTCTTTTCTGCAGCCTTCTTGTGAAATAAATAACAATATTTAAGTTACAAGATTTTAATCATATAACTTCTGTTCAATTTATGATGGGGAGGAAACACCCTTTTTTTCTTCACGTTTTGCTATTTTTTTTTTTTAAGACAATTTTGGTCACTTTTGACTTTGTAACTTTTTTTTTTTTAGTAATATAAAAATATTACTTAGGTAGTAAGTAACATTTTAATTTCATATTTCCATTTCTCATATGTAACTGTACCAATTTTTGTTATTTAATAGAATTTTGCAATTTCTTAAGAAAAAATAAAACACATAATGAATAGTGCTCAGTAAAATACCCTTAAACTTTATTAAATTTTAAATTATTTTGTTGTACTTAACGTTGCTGTATTCTTCTTTATACCTTGTAAAATGTAATCAGTTTGATATTCTTCATCATATTATGGAAGTAGAATTTTCTTATATTATTCATAAATTTTTTAAGATTTTTTGATCGCATTTCTTATTTCACTGCCACAAGCTGCTTCTGTGTTTTATAATTTAACTCTATTTGTTCGAAAACCTGGATTTTAAAATGAGTTAGATTCAGAAAATTTTTGGAAAAGCACAAAGTTATTCTAATTTAAATCTGTAATTATATTAATGAAATAAAAAATGTTTAAAAATTAAATGTAACATGTTAGTGTAACTTAATTGTAATTTACAAGTGAATCAAGGGTGTCAATAAATTCATGTTTGTCATGGGAAAATCATACCAGTGTCCTCTAACATCAACTAAGTAATTTCAGTTATCTGTTAAATTATTTATCAAAGTTTCTTCCTAATAATACTCTAGTCCTGATTTATAAATTAATTTATCAAAGTTTTTTATCCTATGCACTTACGATATAGAATAAGTTGTTCTCTCTCCATTACATATTTTGCATAGAAAGAATTATATGCAGTTAAAAATTTGTTTCTCAAATATAGTATATATTCATGAAATCAGTTTTATCTTTTTAGAATAATTTTAAAAATATATACTGATTATGTATCAGGCTGTATTGCATTTGTTGCCTCTAGTTGAATCACATGTTTTATATCTGCTTAAATCATAATTATAATCATAGACAATGTATCTTAATCATTACTGATTCAATGTAGTAACATGTGGTTTGGGATTGATTATATCAATATTATCCATCTCTTATTTTAGAAAGTTCTTTAACAATTTCATTTTAACAGAAGCGGATGATATATTGTTGTCAGTTTAAATTTTGATATTTTTAATTCTGTTATCATTATTCATTATTTAAATAATTCATGTTGCTATTTTTGTATTATTTCCAAAGACTTAATTGCTTTCTGCATACAATTATTATTGTTAGAAAAGCTGTAATATTTTTTTTGTCTAACTTTAATTAATACATATTTCTGAAATTAAATAAGTAAATTAAATATTCTTCAAAAAAGTTACTTTAATAAAAAATAAAATAAGTACTTTTAAATTTATTATTTAAATTTATTTGATTATAAAGATGTATTAGTATTGGTTAGTAGCAAAAATTTGATTATTGTAATATAAGTTATACTATTTTTGGATGTCATGAAAGTTACGGTAAAAAGAGAAATATTAAAAAAAAAATTGTTACTAAATACCTGTATTGTTTTAAAAATAATTAAGTAAATCCATTGTCTATTTACATTTATTTGAAATATTACTTTACTAAAAATCGCACTCCTTAACATGCTAGTGTTTTCAAGACTCAATTACTATCTACCAATCATCAAGTCTACTAAAATCTTCGGTAAACAAATGGGCTCATTATGTACTAAGCTATTGTGGAAAAGGAAGGTTGTGGCCATAAGCTTGGCAAAAGCCCAAATGCCTAGAGAACTGAACGGTCTTGGTCTACACTCGGTTGCTACATTATACTTGCAAAAATCACTAAATCTGCTACACAACCATTCACTGGAAATGGACTATACAAATTTAATCCAAGAATTTCAACCTACTGATACGCCACCTCCCCATAGTAAAGGATGGTTGACTGACATCTGGACACATGTCAATGGCTGTATTAACTTAACTCCAAACATTTTCAACAAAAAAAGTCCTACTGGGGAACTTATAGGCTAGAGAAAGATTGTCCCTCAGCTCTCCATAATGCTCTTGGATTAAACAACAAATTATTGATCAAAAAAGCCAAACATTTGTTTCTGGAACCCAAATTTATTGACTTTCTTCTGAAATTAAATCTCTCATCACTACCCACAAATCAGTTCCTCGTAATGAGGAGGGGTTTTAACAATAGCTCTCAATATCAATTCTGTCAGAGGGATGAGGAAACAATTGAACACATTTTCCTAGATTGTCCATCACTCAGCATTCTTGGGTCTTTTCATTGACAAAAAAGGTAAAACACTATTCTACAGACACATTCTTAATCCAGCAAGCAATTAAAGCTGGCGATTTTGTTAACATTAGATTAGCAATTTTCCTATCCTTCGCCATCTGGCTAACGAGATGCAATTTTGTTCTGGGCAATGCGAACACCAGTACCCTTCAAGTATTTAAAACACTCATCAAGGGTAATATCATCAGAGATAAAATGCTTGCTCCGGATTGACTGTATCAACAAACCTGGGCTAGCACCTCCATGCTAGTGCACTGATTATTACAAAGATATCAATGATCAAATATGAGTCTCGCCTCATCAATGCAATACCAAAATGAGCTCAGTCATATATATGGGAACTCTACCATATTATCTAAAGACTACCAATTAGTGGATTGATCACACCATGTACCTCAACAATAAAAGTTAACAAATTTAATCACGAACTGAATATCTTAACTTATAAGCAAGTGACAGACAGATCTCGGGATGCTTGAGCTCGGACTGACGGATTGGGAGTGAATCAATTACCTTGGCAGTGTTTTCCCAGCCCACTTAGCCTCTGCTTCACATCTTGACTATAAACCTATACTCATTATAAATTTGGACGTGCCTTTCAATGCTCAATGAGGCATACATAATTGTTCAACTGGGACAAAGTATGGACCAATCTAGAATACTACTGAAGCGTTGATCCAACATTCATGTATATATCCACTTCTCATTTGGCTATGGACATTGCTTGGTATTCATGTAATCTTCATTGTATAAAATTGTATAAATCATTTAAATAAATCGTTATTTTTTTTTTAAAAAAAAAAAGTTTAAGCTTCATTGTCTACTTTTTTTTTTAAAAAAAAGTTAAATGTATAAATGACTGCTTTAAGAAATTTCTTTTACTCTTTATATTTTAAAGATAAACATTTAGTATAGAAATATGAACATTTTGGTTTTATATTGTGTACAGTGCTGCAAGAAGTATTTTGTGGATTAAAATGAGAATCTAAAAGAGTGAAAGTAAATGAAGATTATTTAAGTCATTTAGATTTTGCAGATGATGTAGCTGTTTTTGCAAATAGTGCTTTAGAGCTATAGGAAATGTTGCAGGAGTTATTAGATGAAAGTAGGACTAAAGATAAATGTTAAAAAGACTAAAGTAACGTTCAATGGATTTTCTCAAAATATGAAAAAATAAGATTGATTAGGATGAGTTAGAAGAAGTTAACAGCTACAAATACCTTGATCAGATTATTAAGGCAGATGGAAAGATAATGGATGAAATTAATCATAGAATTAAACTTGGTTGGAATGCTTTTGGTAGAAATAACTTGATACTAAAAGGAAATATGCCTATATGTTTGAAAAGGAAGGGTTTTAATAAATGTGTTTTACTAGTTCTTACTTATGGATCTGAGACTTGAACACTTAATAGAAGAGCAATTCAGAGACTTCAGACCACTCAAAAAAGTATGGAGAGATGCATGTTAGGAGTAACAAGAAGAGATCGAAAATGCAATATATGGGTAAGAGAACAAACAGGTATTACTGACCTCATTGAAAAAATTAAAAGACTGAAGTGGAGTTGGGCTGAACATATTGCTAGAAGAGATGATAATAGATGGACAATTGAAATCTTAAACCGGATTCCAAGAGATTATAAAAGACCCAGAAAGAGACCACATGTGAGATAAATGGATGAAATAAGAAAGTGTGCAGGGGTGATGTGGAGAAGAGAAGCTAAAGATTGGAGATGGATTGAACTTGGAGAGATTTTCATTCTGCAGTGGATTGATAATGGTTGATAATGATGATGCTGATAATGTTGAAAATAAGTAACTAATAAACCAAGGTGACTTTGGAACAATTCAACTTTTTTTATAAAGAAGGAATTGTGTTCTGAGATTATATTTCTACATCAGTTATAAAATTACACAAAAATAAAAACTGTTGCCTTTTTTTTTTTTTTTGAAAATGAACTTTTAATACAAAATGGCAACTTTTGATTAGAATTATGTACAAATACCTATTTGTATTTTTTCAGATGAATTAAAATTAATCTTAAAAAAATATGTTAAATTTACTTGTTTTTTTAAATAGCTGATGTTATATCGCACAATCATTAAAACAACATATTTTGTGGTTTTTTTAAATTTTATTATTAATTTTTAAAGTAAAGTCGCATATTTTTTTTTGTATTAAAAATTACTATGTAGAAAATTGGGATTTTCATGCAACTTAAATTTTTTATAAAAATTATGTTATAGATATTAAATCCTGATCATTTATTTATTTTTAAATCTTGACATGTAATAATTTAGTAATTTGATATTAGAAGTTACCACCATGTTATATCTTTCATTTATTATTGAAGGTAACTTTTTAACATAAAATTGTGATGTCTTTATATCTGGATTATATAAGCAGTTAAATATTTTGTAAAGCTTAAAATATATTTTAGATTGAAAACTGATCACGTTATTTTTTATCTTTAAAAGAATAACAAGTTGACGTTAAACATTTTATCTTTTATTTGTTATTGAAAACAAATTTTTAACGTAGTATTATAATTTCTTTGTTTTTGAATTATATAGTTGAAAATTTTTGTAGAGTTTAGACATATAATTAAATTTCTTTATTTAAAAAAATGTATTAGGGATGGAAAACTGACTACATGGTTTTTCTTTTTTTTTTTTTTGATGTCCATTAGAGATATAATTCAAGAATACAAATTGCTGTGCTTTATATATTAACATAGCGTTCAGATTTTAATTGATTTTTTATCAAGTCAACTATTTCAATAATGTATGCACTATAGAAATTATAATCTATGTTGGCCGAGTGGTCAGCACAGCTGCCTTACAAGCAGTAGTCCCGGGTTCGCTTCCCAGCCAATGCTTTGACACATGAAAAAAAAAAAATGGAATTTGTGAATTTAATACATTTTATGGTATGGCATCATTCATTTTTTTTTTTGGCGTCGGAGAACTGTGTGTGTTCACATTTATGAACAATGTTTATTTAAGTTACATTAAAGCACATTATTCTTTTCAAATTTTAATGTGGTACAATATTTTGTGTAGAAAAATATTTTATAAGCACATAGCTAAAAGTTTTACAAAGTTTAAAAATTTTTTTTTGTATTTTTTTAAGTGATAAACTGAAAACTAGCAGGTAAAAATTGTAAAACGTTCTTGAATTATATCAGAAAGCCTAAAATTTAAAATGGCGGAAAATGACAAATAGGGGTAACAGCATAAATTCTGAAGTTGATATGGAATTAAAAACATCAAAACAACTAGAGATCATAGTCATGTGATAATGAGACTACTATGGTGTTTCTAGAGATGGGGGGGGGGATTCTGAAGAATAAGGATAACACCTAGAATGTGCTTAATCTGTATTAAAAATCTAACTCTTCACTGTTCATTTTATTTTTTAAAAAATAAAGATATAATGCAGTAAGTTTTTTATTATATTTTTTGAATGAATGCACACACACAATAATTATATATGTGAATATCCTCCTCAATGAATAATCATTTTTTTCATGCTGTTTTTAGCAGTTTAAATTGCCTATAAAATATGTTGTTTTACTATTTTTAACATTTGTTAAAATAAGTAAAATGCTATGACCAATTATATTGGTATAAAATAAATAGATTAAAACATTACCACATATATAGCTTATTTCACTATTTGCTGAAGTTAATTTTAAGATATCACAATTTGTTGTTTGAGAAAAGATAACAGTTTTTGTAGTAACTTTAGTTTACTAATGAAAAATAAATATATGTTATGTTAAAGTTACTATACTATGAAAATAATAACATTGTAATTATGTATGTAAAATTTGTCTATATACATTTTTATACATCTGTGTATATTATAGTGTGCACTGAAATGGGTCACAAATATACATATATATATATACATTTAACTAATAAAGAAGGTTCTTGTGGCTGAAGGACTTGGACTATCCAAAAAAAGTCAGCGTGCATTATAGTGAGAGAGACTTACAATACTAGGTACAATTCCTACTTATTTTAAAATAGTACTCTATGGTGCAGCTGTGTATCTAAGACTAACAAAAATCAATATTACTCATATTTAAGATTAGCTAAAATTAATAGTATCTCAGGGTGATTTATTCTTTTCTGTACATAAGATGCCATATTAAATATTAATAAGCAACTTTTTTATATTTATACATTTTAATAATGGCTAGCAAGCTGGTTCTAAATTCTCATATTTTATTAAATAAATAAAATGATTAGTTCAGATTTTGAATATAATATAATAATTAATATTCATCAAAATCATTAATCTCAGAAATTAAGAACATAATTTATTATTGATATGATTAAATAGCAAAGGGATTTTATTGTATCCAATCATATCTCAAATAAATAAAAATGCCATGGGGTAAATGATGACTACAATGTAATACAATAAATAAAATATTTTTTTAAAGCAATGTGTAATAGTTATAAAAATCATGTGACCATATTTTATTTATTAAAAATGTCAATGATGATCCTTAACTAATTAATGATAAAGAGATCAGATAAATTAACAAAATATAACAATTTTATTAACAATAAATTTATATAAAATATTAAAAATGAATGTAATGATAATAATAATAAGTTCTCTGCAAAGAGGGGAAATAATACTGTAATAATATAATTACTAAATGCTTGATACTTTAATGATAACTACATAGGTGATATATCATAAGTGATGTGAAAACAAAGCACTCCATTGGAGAAGGTTGTATGGGGTTTAATTTAAAGATTTAAATGTTAACAATAAGTCAAAGACAAGAATGTTTTATTGCCTCCTTTATTAGAATAATTGTAATCTCTTATTATAGGTATTAAAATCATAAAATAAATCTTTTCATGAAAGAGCAGAGATTAATCCAACTTGTATATTATAGTCTCACAAAAAGTATAATTTTAACTTGACCTGACTATCACAGAAGCAGGTGGCATTCATAGAATATGCGTTACAAGGTTATATTATGTCTAAAATTGTAACAAGGTATTAACATTTTAACAAGGTATTGTTAGGAGTTTGCCTCAACTAAACAAAAATATTTATTAGTTATCAATACCACAAATATTGTCAGGTACACCATCTAATATTCATAGACTTACATGGGTATCTCTTTAGGTAAAGTAAGATGAGTAATCTTAAGTAATATTTAAATACCTACTCTAGCTTCCATTCATCATGTAAAGAGAAACATGAGATTCAATAAAACACAAAATTATTATTAATTAATTTAAAGTCTACCTCAACCAATCTCCATAGGTACAACAGATTAATAACATGCATTTATACCACATTGCAGTCATAAGTATATTTACCTGTATCTTTATTGTCACATTTTTCTTTGAGAATTTTTTTATAAATAATAGTAAAAAATTTAAATATACTAAAATTAAATAAATTTATAACTTTCTTTTATATATATCCTTAAGATTGTAATCCAAAGTCCTTTAATAACATTCAAGATTAATAATCCAGGCACAATTATTTCAATATTTACAATTATTAAATCATTAATGTTTCAAGGTTGGAATATCCTAATGGATGAAGTTCATAATATTGGTTGAGTTTTTTAAAATATAAATCCTATAAAGGTAAGTTTCAAAGCAAGATTTTGATAAGCCTTTAATTATTTGTTTACAGCCCTTATGCATTAAACACAATAGTTAACCCTTTAAAGAATAGCTTTCATAGTTTATAAAATTTTACAAGCATATTAATGAAGATATAATGTAAATCCATGTATTAGCAGTCATTTTAATATTCATAGTTTCTATATAACTGTGGTCATTATATTATTAAATAATCTGTAATCCATTGGTTGCATGAGTTTTTAGAATAAATCCAAAGCTTTAAGTAGTTTTTCATAAATATAATATCAAGCAATTAATTAGTCTGTCAATTTATATTAGTTCTATAATATTCATCCAAAGTTTTAAATTGATGTAGCAAATATAATTCCAACAATGATTGCTGGTTTGGACAAGAGACATATAAATATGCAGTTCAGATAAACATAGAATTCCATGAAGCACTCTTAAAATTTTTATAGTAAAATTTAAATAATGATTTTCATTCATTTTTGAAGTGGTATATGTTGTTTGATTTTTAATTTCTACATGGAGCATTTACCATTAAGAGGCAAATGTTGAATTGGTTGTTTATCCAGACATCATGGATGCCAAGATGGCTAATTTTGAATTTAGATCCCATGCAGTTCTTCTGCATACAATTTAGTAAAAGTCTAAACAATTTTTAGCCTTTAGGTATATTTATAGGTCTCTGCCATATGATCAGTGAGATCATACTTTTTATTCAAAATTCTTCACTTTTTTTGAATTTTTATGAGAATATTCTATTACAGTCTCTTAGAAACATTATGAAGCAGATGATATTTTGGAAATTTTAAAGTTTATAGTGCCAAAATTTAATGACATCATTCTGAAAAGTGTAGATTATATTGAAGTATCGGATTACCTTAGTTAAATAATTAAAAGAAAATAAAAATGCATTATTGTTCTACAAATAAATTGCTTATAGTATTCAAATATTACACTAAATGATTTTTCATTTTATTTGTTTTTCTTTTAAAGTTACTCTAATAATAAATTCATTTAAACATTTTTTAATTATACCCTATAATTTTAAAATACATCGAAAGATGTAAACAGTCATAAACATGTATTTGAATATTATGTTAAAGCTTTAAATTGTTATTAAGTGTAGTCTAGATCATTTAGCTATAATAATAAAATCTATTGTAATAAAGTATTTTTAAATATTTTATTCTTGTTATAGTTAGTGTTATGTATTTTTATCCTGTCTGTTATTCCTTTATAATTGGTTTTACATGCATGATCATCTTTCTTAAACAAATTTCAACTACAATAAAAGAAAATTTGTTATGTATAATTTATGTAAAGATGCTGCATATTTATAAAATCTATTGGAGGACATCTTGGATAATTTAATACTTGCTTCACTAGATATTATCACCAGCAATATGAATATCCCTCCCAAACAATATTACTTGTAATAATAACAATAATAATCAATAATATTTACTTTTTTGATAAGCCAATAAAATTTGTTAGAATTTACTTGGTTCTAAGAAATATCATTATAATATATAAAAGAAAGAAAAACACAAGAACGTTTTATAATTTATTTGTTTTTATAATAATCGATAGTTATATATTAGTAAAATAGATTTTATTTTAAACTAAATGAAATAAAATAGAGATTTATTTAATTAAATAAATAGAATAAAAAAAAAAACTTTAATTAGATCTGAAAAATTTGATATTTCATTAAAATTTAATCAATTGTACATTTTTCTATAATATTATTAGTAGATGCCTGAAGTGTAATTAACATTGTAATTAAGGTTTTTATGGAATAAAAAAATTCATTAAATAAGGCAATATTAAAAAAAAAAATAAAGCAAAAATTTATGTGTTAGATAAATGTTGGATTATGTCTGGGTGATTAGGAAATACTTTTCAAAAAGCAGTGATGAAGTAAAATATAAAAGGGATCAAAATCATTTTGTATACTTAAGAAACCAGTATTGCTGATATAAAGTTGCAAAAACTGATCTATGCAAACATAGTTCTGAAAAATCATTAAAGAAAAATGATTATTATATAAAATATGTTATGAAGATGATGAATCTGGTTTTTTGTATAAATATCTTTGCCATGAGTGGCTAAACCTTGTGTGTATGATTCACTCTTTCCATGATGTAGTGAGCAAGCAGCAAGTAGAGAGTGACTTAGATACTGCCCTAATATGTAATAACATTGGAAAGTAAACACATCACTATTGAAGGAAATTGCTATTATCCATGACTTCTGTCTACCAGAGATTAATATGCGTAGAAAATACTATGAGAGAAAAAAAGGATAAATATACAATAAAAGAAATGAGAAATTAATATTGGATCTCTGTCCATTTTAAAGAAAATGAAATGGATTAAATGCAATGAATCCAACTAACATGAAGTGAAATCAAGAACCATAATTACCATGCATGTGAACTAAAAATGAACCAGAAACCTGATTAAACTGAATGATGCAATTTGAAGCTATGTGAAACCAAGAGCTCTATTTCATTTTTCTAATATATATAAAACAAAGTAAACCAGGGAACTGGTCAAATTGAATGATTTAATGAGGTTCAAGTCATATGAAGTTAGGATCCCAAATATATGAGCTAAAAGTAAAAATTCCAATGAAGAAAGTAAATGTGATAGCAAAAACAATTAATAAATAGACATGACTTTGATATTTCATTTTTTATTAGGACTAAAATATAAAATATAATTAACCAAAGTCAAATATTATGCTTTTGTAAATATTGATATTATTTTTTATATTTTACAAATGCACATCAAACATTTTTATTATTTTTGATTTTTTGTATTTTATTTATTATTATTATTTTTAATGTGTCATGGATTAGATGAACCTTGGTGTTGAGATGTTGATTAGGTGTATCAAATATAGAAAATTATTATCTTAAAAAAAATAAAGTAATAATAATAAAAATATTAACAACAACAACCACATTTTATATAAATGCCTGTTAAACCATTAAACAGCACATGATCACTATTTCTTATGCTAGCACATTACTGTTATTAAAACAGGCAAAACTCTCCATACAGTAGTGCCACTCAGTGACAACAAGAGTAGTCAATGGATGCCAGAAGGCTTGTGCATAAAATCCTTATCTAGTGCCTACTCACCCAATATCCACAGACTAGTGTCTGGCTTGTGGCCTTCGTCCATGAGGAGCTTTGGATTTGAGAGCACTGCACCTAGATCTTAGGATCTAATGCAACCCTCCAGAAGCCACCTTTTATCTCTACTTAACTACAAAACTATGAGAATAAAATTGAAAACACAATATTTTTAATCTAAGCTCAATAGCTTATATAATCATATGGGTCTGAACCCAGTTCAGTACCCATACATTTTAGTGTCTTTGCCTCTTTAACAACCATAGCCACCACTATCCTATTAGGAAGAATTGGTGTTAAACTACTAAACATAACATGATGACTATTTTTTATGCTAGCATATTACTGTTATTAAAACAGGCAAAACTTTCCATACAGTAGTGCCACTCAGTGCCAATCAGAGTAGTCAATGGATGCCAGAAGGCGTGCGCATACAATCCCTATCTAGTTCCTACTCATCCAATATTGAGCTTAGATTGAAAATATTATTGTGTTTTCAAATTTTATTCTCATAATTTTGTAGTTAAGGGTTAAAAGGTGGCGTTTGGAGAGTTGCATCAGATTCTAAGATCTAGGTGCAGTGCTCTCAGATCCAAAGCTCCTCATTGACGAAGGCCACAAGCCAGAAACTAGTCTGGGGATATTGGATGAGTAGGCACTAGATAGGGATTTTATGCACAAGCCTTCTGGCATCCATTGATTACTCTGGTTGGCACTCAGTGGTACTACTATATGGAGAGTTTTGCCTGTTTTTATATAAATGCTTGCATATAAGTATTATATAAATATACAGGACTGATTAAATTATGAGAATATAATAAAGTTACTTATTAATTCATTAAAAGAAGTCTCTAGAATTTATTGTATGATGTTCTCACATAAATATTTATATAATTCAAATACTAAGATAGATTTTTATTTTTATTTGATTGGAGCTAAACAATTACTCTTCAAATCAATCAAATTGATGACCATGTAATTATTATTATGTTCACCTGAGCCAGCTGTGGATAAATGGAGTGGTTAACATTAGCAAAATGAGAGAGGGTTTGAACCCATCATATAAATATTTCTTATTATAGAGGTAGAACTCTAGTCTGTCATAATGGCAGACCTAGTGATCAGGATAGAACCTTTTTTTGATTTGAGTCGTTTTTATGGGAATGATGATCAGGAAATATGGCTGATGTTAGCGTTGAATATAAATAAATTTAAGAACATATCAGTCTGATTATCATGATCACGTAGGAAGTTTATATTAAATATATCTGGCTTGATCAATCCTAACACCTATTAATCCTAGCAAGAAATCCCTATTTATTGCAATAAGTATATAAAAAAGGAGCTTATTCAGTTCCCATTACATTTTGTGCCTTTAATGTGAAGCTAAGTAAAATGCTACCATGTATCCAATTATAATTATTATAGTCAGTATAGTGAATTTAATAATTGCTCGACACTATAATTGATATAGGGAGAAATGTTGGAACAGAGAATAGCTAATTATATATATAAGTGAATTAAAGAAAAAGAATGAATGAAATAATTTATGATGCAATAATAATGGATGGAAGAATAAAGACAAATATAAAAGGTAAAAATAGGGAGATAGGTCTAGTTACTAATATATATAAAGTTACAGAGTGGAAGGGATGAACACATCAATTAAGAAAATATTTATAGAAATATAGTATCGATAATTATATGGTTACAAGATCAAAAACTAAAATGCAGCTCTCAGAAAAAGTAGAAAATATTTTTACTATAGAACAAACTGGGAAAAAAATTTAGAAATTTCAAAAAAAAAAAGGATAGTTATAGTTATGCAAATATAATGATAAAGATGTTTGAGGAAATAATAAAAAGCTACATGAAAAGCATGACCTTAGATAGGAAAAGATGTCTAGAAAGATAGAAAGTTTAGTTATAGAAACTAAAGATACCAATAGCCAGATAGAAATATTGGTTTTTGATACCAAAAGTCAAATAGAAAATTTAAGTATAGATACCAAAAGCCAGATAGAAAGTTTAGCTGTAGATAACAAAAGTCAAATAAAAAGTTTAGCTGTAGTATTAAAAATCAAATAGAAAATTTACATATAGAAATTAATGATGATCAGGACCAGTTGAGGGTAGAAATTGTAAAGAGGCTAGAGGGAGGATTATCATATTTAGAAAATAAAGTTGATGAGGTATGTTGCAAAGTCCACCAGAATAAAGATAAACAAGATAGGAAGATAGAATATTTGCAAGAGATAGTAGGAAGGAAAAATATAAAACAGTAAGGTGCTGACACAAGTTCATGAAATGAATAGCTTAACTCAACAGATGGGAAAAATACTAATAAAGAGCAAAGGCCTAAAGCTGCAGGTGAAGAGGACAATACAGAAAGTAGAAGCTAAGCAAACATAAATTATTACAAACAATAGCAACTTAAAAAATAATGTCAGAAAAAAATATGGTAATAGTGTTTTAAGGCAAGAAAGGACCAACTTGGATGCACACACACTTCATACAAGGATTTTTTCAGGGCATCTAGGTGATGTTTCAGTTGAGTATTGCAGCAGTTTAGAGAGATGCAAAAAATAGCCATGGTAGCACTTCTTATCTAAAAAGTCTTAGTTTTGATGAGTTTATGCAGATTACATTAAACTGCTACTAGATCAAAGATTATCAAAAGAGTGTATTAAACATTAAGTATACAAGACAAATGTTGACCTGGAGAGCATACAAACTGCTTTCAGAAGGCAGTTGGTAAAGCTAAGGGCTTTGACAGCGAACACACTATATACAAATTAAATCATTAGAAATGATGGATAGGTTTCCAAGTCATGGAATAAATGTTTATAGGAACAGATAGAAAAAACTGTGAAACTGGTAGTTGAATTTTTTAATGTGTTTTATAGCAGTAAGCTTACAAATGAGAGAAAGGGAATTAAGCTCCAGCTAAAAGATACATACAGAAGAAAAAAATAATCCTATATAAATGCCATGGAGTACAAATCAACTTGAAAAGAGACAAAAAGAGAAGATCCACCAGCTGCCATAATAGGATAAGATTCATACAGGAAACTGGAAGTGGATCTAATATGAATACAGACAAAAATTATGAGATATAAATAGAAATCACAGTCACTCTGTACTGGCCTCAGATCTAAAAATGGATCCACAAGGATTTCAAACTTTGTTGTTGAAACAATGGATTGGTGATAACTCTGGATCTTACTAGCAATTACTAATATTAAATTGAAAAGATTATTTGTATTTTAGAATTTGCCAATAATAGCCAATGAAGAGGTAAATGAGTAAAGGTGTGAGAGTCTAGTAGTAGTGTATATGTAAAAGGTGTAATTCATTGGTAAGCTGTAAATGCACATAGCTAGAGCCTTCTCATAAGAGTTACAGTTGAATTTATGCCATTATGCAACCTCATTATTATAGATATAAATAAGATATAAAATCCTGGCTAAGAGAAGTACTAATAAAGGAAATCATGGGCTTATTGCAGTTGTTAGGGGAAGGAACCCTAAAGTTTAATTATAAATAAGTGATGTTGTTGTAGAAGTTTCCTGACATATCTGTGAGAGATCAAAAATATCCATGGTAACTATCATGGCATGATGAAATCTCATAATACTAAATCATCCATGCACTTTACTACTGTTACACAATGCTTTATTTACCATCCTCTTTTACAGTTTACAGGTTTGATTGCCCCAACAATCTTTTTCAGAACTTTTATATCTCCTAAATGCTAAATTCCTGATCTCATAATGGTGTCAACAAGTCCTTTAGTGAGATTGAAGAGTGAATTGATATAATAAATGTCGATCACATGATGCAAACATTAACTAGTGAATCACTATTTTTATACTATTATATCCTAAAAAATGAACCGAATTATTAGCATGCAACATGAGGAAACAGGAAAAAACAAAACAAAAAGGGGAAAAATTAACTAAAGGAGACTTGATTTAAAAATTCTGCAATGATGGTTATTTTTTCATTTCATATAAACAAATAATAATTAACTAATTTAAATAAATCCAGTCGCAAGTCTCTTAGCAAATAAGTGAACAACTGCGATTAAACACAACAATTTTAAAATAAAGCAACATAAGGAAATAAAAATTAGTTGAGATAAAAGTAAATGTGTGTTCTATTTTTTCCCTCTACGAGGAAATGTAGCTGAGCTAGCCACAAATATACCTATATATATATATATAAAGAGAAAAAAATATGTAAGTTATTTCTCTTTATAGTAAACTATAGATTCATATCTGTAAAATAGGTTTTATTTTAATTAAACTAAATGAAATTACAACCTGAAATTATAGATTTACTTAATTAAATAAATAAAATTAAAAAAATTACCGTTTAATTAGTCCTGAATATTTTGATATTTTATTAAAATTTAATTAATTGTCATTTTTCATATAACAAGATTAGTAAATACCTGAAGTGTAATTAGCATTGTCATTAAGGTTTATATAGAATGAAAAATTAATTAAATAAAATAATTATTAAAAAACCCCCAGATAAACCAAAAATTTGTGTCAGACAGATGTTGGACTAGGAAATATCTTTCAAAAACAATGCCTAGGTAAAGTATGAAAGGGATCAAAATCATTTGCATAAAGTGTTCTTTTCTCTTTAAGTCCAGAACAGAAACATCAGCAGCCAAAAAATTAAGAAACCAATGTTGGCAATATAAAGTTGCAAAAGTTGAACTATGAGAGCAGAGTTCTGAGAAACAGCAAGCCAGATTTACGATTATATAAAATATCTCATAAGATGATGAACACAGTTTTTTATATAAATATCTTCCTCATGTGGCTAAATCTCCAGGGTGTGCTTGTTTCAACCTTTACACAGTGTAGTATTTAAGTAGAAAGAGAATGTGTAAATACTACCCTAAACTGTACTAAAATCTGAAAGTAAACCCATCACTATTGAAGGACATTTGCTGTGATTCATAACATCAATCTACAAGAGGCTAATACGCTGAAAAATATTATGAAAGAGAGAGAAAAAAGTGTATATATTGAATAAAAGAAATGAGAGATTAACATTAGATCTATTTTAAGAAAAAAAAGGTTCAAACACAATGAATCCAGCTAACACGGTAGTGAAATCAAGAGGCATATAACAATTATTCAATTTTCCAGTGTATATGAATTAAAGGTGAACCAGCAAACTGACTAAATTGATTGCAGTTTGAAGCTGCATGAAATCAAAAACCTGTACTAACTTTATTTTTTAATATATGTGAATTAAAATAGACCAAGAAATCAGCCATATTGAATTTAAAAATATGAAGCCACATAGATGAAAAAGTAAAAATAATAAAGAAACAGTGATTGCAGAAACAAGAAATAGGTAGTACTTTATTTTTTATTTTTTAAAAAATTAGATCTAAAACATAAAATATTATAACTAAAATATAAATTATTATAACCAAAAATATAAAATATAATTAACGAAAGTCTATTCATATTATACTTCTGTAAATATTGATATTGTTTTTTATATTTTACAAATACACATCAAACATTTTATTTTTGTTTTTTTAATCATCATCATCATCATCATCATCTTCTTCTTCTTCTTCTTCTGATGATGATGATGATGATGATGATGATGATGCAACAATAATTTTATTAAACTTTGTTTACAAAAATTCCACAGGTTTGATTGAAATGGTTACAGTGGCAATCTTTTTTTTGCTTAGGTTTAAATTGTTCAATATTTAAAGTTACATCAATCATTTGTAATTTATATTTAAATATCAAAGTTTCTAAATTATTAATATATCTGCAAGAAACCTGAATTTTGTCTTCAGGGTTGCTAGAGCATAGTTCAGTATATAAAAACCAACAACACTAACTGTTGAGTAATTATATATAGTGTTTTAAATTAGAGGCTCACTGGTTATTTGAGAAGGGTCCAAGTTGCCGCATGTATGTCTGGAGGAGCAATTCTGGAATCCCTTTCCTTAAGTTGCTTAAGTTTGTTTATAAATGTTGATGGATGTTGCCTGATATTATTTCATAGAATAAATGTACATCGAATACACCAAAATGCAAATAGTATAAATGTATTAGCCCATACTGTGGATGTGGTAGACTTTTGATATGAACTTATTTGCTAAATTGATAATTTTGGTTGCCTGTATGTATTTAAGCTGAGATTGTGAATTGTTCAAGGTTCGACACAAATAGAAAATATGTTGCTGTGTTTCTTCAGGTGCATGGTAAAGCCACAGAATGAATCATTGTATTTGTGCAGCCATTGATATCTGATAAAGTATGAGATAGGTAAAGCATGCAGGTTAAGTCATATTAGAAAATAAAATTTTGGCTCATTTGTGTAAGTTGTCTATTGTTGATTGCTAATATGACGGAATTTATAGCAGAAAAAGTGTTGGGGTATAGCAAAGTGTGCATTTGCTAATAGTTGTATTTACCAACAGGATGTAGAGCTATTTCAATATGTATATTTTGTACTGATTTAATGAGATGCAAGATAATCAGATGTTGGTAGAGGCTTGTCAGTAGGTGTTATGGAAATTAGACATTGAAGTTTGCTGATGTGACTAAGAGTAGGGGCAAGTAGATTAATTGTCTTCTGAATTCTGAAAGTTTCAAAGTTATGAAGTCCCAGTCCATTTTAGTAGATGGTTGACTAAACTGTTTACGAGATATGGAAAGTACTTTCCTTCCCCACAGAAGCTTATTGCAAAGTGAGGAAATGATACATGTAAATACTTTAGTGAATTGAATTATGGGTGTGTAATAATTTATTTTTGTTAGAACAAATATATTGAATAGTTGGATTTTTTAATAGATGGATAGGTACACTTTGCATAAGGAAGTAGTAATTTTTACTGTGTGATCATTAAGTTTGTTTTGTATGTTTTTGTTCATTCCATATGTCAAACAAAATGAGAAGCCAAGAAACATGGTGGGTTTTCCTTTTAAGGTTTTTGTATGTGGTTTATTGGTATACAATGATCATATAGCAGTTTTTTTTTAAGATTGCACTTTTAGTTTTTTTTTAAGATTGCACTTTAGTTTGTGAGTAGATGTGTAGTTTTGAAGTATTTTTTGAAGCATTGGTAGTTGTTTATATGAAGGGAGGAAGACAGATATGTCATCCATATGTGCAATACATACATGAGGTGAACTATTCCGTGTGGGGGATATGGGTACCAGTTATTTTCTGCTGAATTTGTATTAGAAGAGGATTGATATAATAAATGAATAGAAGCGAGCTTAGCAGTGATCCTTAGGAAATGGATTGAGTAGGAGTGAATGAATTTGAATTTCTTTCATTAAGAGTAATGTGTATCTCATGGGTTAGTATTAGGTTGGTGATTAGATATAGTAATGTAGTTGGTACTATAATTTCAGCAAGCATATCTATTAATGTTTTAATGTGAACTAAATCAAAGGCTGCTTCAATGTCAACCTGTATAACCATGGGTGCATTTTTTTCTTGCACAGCATTTTGAATTGTTTTAAACATTAGTGCAGCTTGTGTGGTCGATGAACCCTTGTTAGCAAACTGCATTTGTGAAATCAGGGGAAGCAAGTGCATTTCTAATTGGTCTTTTATCATTTTTTCTAAGATTTTTATAGCTAATGGACCCATGGAGATAGGCTGAAATTTAGAAAGTGTAAATATTGATATTGGCTTTTTGATGAATGGAACCAAAACTATGGGGTATACATTTTAAATTGGATATATATTTTTTGAGAGATAGTTAGCAAGGTTAGAGAGATCTGTTAGTGAATTGACTAAGATGAAAAAATATAAAATTGGATATTCCATGAGTTCCTGGATGACACGCCTTGTGAATGGTTGCCAGCTTATCATTAAATTGATCAATACAGAATAGTTCCTGTGTTTTGTGAAGTCCAAAATAGCCTGGAGTTGGATTGAAAGCAGGATATGTTTGTAGTTTTTTTCTGAAAATGTTGGAAAATAGGATGAATCATATTGTGACCAGCATAGGTAGCCTTTTGGTTTGCAGTGCCATTGGGACTCTCATCTTGGAGGGTTGGCCTAGTGCCCATCTAATATATCCTTGAGTTTGCTTCTTTGATTGCAAGATACTCTTTATGTTGTTGAAAAGTTTTATTTTATGTTTGTATAAGTTATCTGCTGATAAATAAGATGGGTAGTATTTGCCATAGCTATTCACTTGTGAATCTCATCAGCCATGGCAAGAAGATGATAGGGAGGAATAGATTGTCATGTAATATGGTGAGTGTTAAAGGAAATTATGTTTATGAATGCAAGATGTTTTGAATTGGATCAATGGTTAATCCTTCCAATTTTCATAGATTATATATATATCTGGTTGATGGAAGAAGAATTCAAGTAGTTTTTTCAAGTTGTATGTTGGTCATGTGTAGGTGATTTAAGTTAATTGTGATGGTTTATGCAGGGTGATCAGAGAACAGAATAGGATTAATATTAAGGTCAATTAGGTTTTGCAATATTGGTGAATAAAAGCAAAGTCAGTGAAGGTGGCATATCACTTGTAATGAAAGATAATTGTGTTATTGGATAGAAAACCCTGAGCACTCATAAGGGGTGTGGCAAGCTGCCATTTTGATGTAAATTCAGATTATTGAAGGTTAAAGTCATCCATTGATACAATGATGTGAATAGATGATCCAATCATTGAATTAATGGTAAGTATAATGCTGGATAGGACTAGGTGGAATGTATACAAATATGACAATGATTGCTATGACATAATGATAAAATGTAATTAATAAATGAAAATTAATATAAAGAATTTTAAATGTTGTGAAAGGGCATGCTGTGCTTATAATAATTCCAGTTTCCACTGATGTTGATGGGTTGTCTCTGGAGGATGCACAGAAGCCTTATTTATTTAGATATTGTGAAGGGTTACTTTTTGAACCATTGTAGATTTTAGTTTCTAGCAATCCAAGAATATGTGGGTGCTAATTAGTGAAAAATTAATAAGGGATACTAGTTTTTGTTGCTTTTTAATTAGAATTGTTAAATTTTGGTTATTTGATCAGATGTTGTGTCCTTTTGAATAGTGTATTGCTGTAAGTGATTTTCTAAGTTTTCTGAAAAGTGATTAGTTTTCATGGATGTTTGATCAATATAATCTGATTGATTGTTGACGTTGATATTTTGAGTATCAATTGTGGTTGATTTTTTGATTTCTTTTTGTTCTCTTTAGGGGTAATGGGATATTGTTCATTGATTTGAGAACTGGTAGTAATGTTTCCATTATTTGTATGAGGTTTTGTTGACAGTGCATTGGAAATTTTTTTTAGTTCCCATTTGTGGATTAATTGGTTGAGAAGGTGCAGACTTGTCTCCCATAATCTTAGTTATGCCAATGGATTTGTGTTGCCTTGTGAATTAAAGACTGTTTGAGTGCAGTCATCTAGATAAGCTTGTTTTGAAGAATCATTGTTTGAGGCCCTCTTGATTAGTAATTGTTGTAAGAGGCAGTTGATTTTGATTGTTGGTACTGTGGTTTAGGTCAGGATTCAATTGTTCATTTTGTAGGTCTAATTGCTTATCAGATATCTTTGTTATTACATTTTTTGTTTGCAAGCATTGGCTGGCAAGATATCTTTGATTACTGCAGGCATAATGTGATTTCAAGCCTCAAATATATAAACACAGTGTTGCTTCTTGATCTAGAATCTTTGTGGAAATATTGTTAGGATCAATATTTGGATGAAGTTGCAGCCTGAATTAAAAATGGTTGGTTGCTATTGGTATCAATGTATCCTGTAGATAGATTTGTTTAAATAGGTTAACTTTTCCAAATGGCTGCATCATTTTTTGGAAGTCATTAAGTAAGTACCCAAAGAAAGTGTTTTTAAGCATTCTTGTGATGCAGCTTTGATGATTTTCATCAACTGTTACAAGTGCAAACTCACCCCAATGTTTTGACCTGTGTTTTGAAATCTGTGTTTTTGTGAGCTTTCAAAAATTAACTATCAGGTATCTAGGATTTATCAGGTATTTAGGATTTGGGTACTCAGCAATATAATACTTTGCATGGAATCCCAGAGTTCATGCTTGTTAAATGTTTCATATAACAACTGATGTGGAGCATAATACAAAGATATATTTTTGTCTAGAACAGATATCACAGTAGATCTGGATGTGTGTGTGGAACCTCTTTTAAATGATGTAGTCCCCAGGTACTGAATTATTAAACTTTTCATTAGTAACTTCAAACATTTCACTGCTCCAGTTAGCAGGGGAGGGTGTATGATTTTCTTGAGTTGTAGTGAGATCTAATTTTTTAATATTATCTTCATTTGTCCTTCTAAATCTTGTATTAGTTTTAGAAGGAGTTGAAAAATTATTAATTTTGTCATTTGCACTTTGTTGTAGATTTTTTTTGTTGATTATTAATAATTTCTGCTTAAGTTGTGATGGATTTTGAACTTGGCTTAATCGAATCGTTAATATTAACACCAATCACTGAATCACATGATTGACTGGTTGCCATTTTCTTTTGTTTTTATCTTTGATCAATTTATTAATTTTAAAATGATGATTTAGACAGTAAGTCAATTTCAAAGCAAAAAACTATATATTCTGATTAGTTTTGTCTTAAATTGATTACTATCATAAATTTTTTTTTTATTCTTTCAAACTCTAACAGTGATTAATGAGTTTAAAATAAGATATTTTTTATGTTGCTTACCATTCAGATAGTTCTGCAGCTATTATTATTATTATCATCATCACCATCATCTTCATCATTATTATTATGATGTTTCAATGGGCAATCCACAGTTGTAGGCTTACATATATAAAAGTTGTTTTATTCATTTACGCATAAATTTCTCCATGTTGTGGATTAATTACATAACTTGGATTGCTGTGGTTATATATGGAATCCATAAATGTAGATTTACATACATAATAGTTGATTTATTGATTTACCCAGGACTGTAGGAATTTTTACAAGCAATGGATTAGGTACAAAAGCTTTACATAGAGCTGAATTGCTGTGGCTGCATTAGCAATCTGTATTTGTAGGTTTACATATGTAAAAGTTGATTTATTGATTTACACAAGATTACATGAATTTTACAAACTCTTGATTGCTGTATTTACACATACAAACCAGGTTTAGTTTTATATGTGATTGGGTTACCTGGGTGACATATGTGAGGGGTTAGTGATTTTCATGGAGTGTGGCAATTGTTTATGAGGTCTCTAGTCATTGATATTAAATCAATGTCAGTTATTTTTTGACATTTTAGGGTACAGATTTTCTTTGGGTGATCAGGTCTTCTTTTGGTTTTATTGGGGATGTGTTGGTATGGGTAGGAGGCATGATGGGATTTGTTTTCATAATTGGTGAATAGGTTTTGTTAACTATGCTATGCCTGTTTTCTGGTGCATTTGAATAGATGAGTATTTCAGAGGGGATCGAGATACAGCTATGTTAGAATTAGTTGCAATTTGTATAGGTTGGTCAGAATCTGGATCTAGCTGTGTTAGAGATGGAGACTGGTTAAGGCTTTTGATGATATTTAAGCATGAAATCCATGGGTAGAGAGTCCAAATTTCCAGAGGATGGTAGTGGTAGAGCTGTGTTAGAATTGTTTGCAATTGATGAGTTGGAGTTTGTGGATCTGGGGCTGGCTGTGTTAGAGGTGAGGCTGATATAGTTTGAGTGTGAGATTCATAGATAGAAGTTTCAGTCATAGGGAGACATGTTGAAAGCTGGGTAGGTGATTAGACTTGGCATTGGAAGTGTCATGTTTTTTGAAATTATCGTTAGTAACTTGATTTAAATTGAAAATGTGAATCAAAAATATACTACAAAATAGGAAATAAATTATCAGTTGATTGGAAATTGAAAAAAAGTATATAACGTTAGTTATTTTTTTTTAAACTTGTTATCCTAGGGTTTTGAGTACTTTATAAGCATAAAAACCAGAGCTTCTTAACTTGGTAGTGAACAAGTGAACTGATTTCTGGGGAACTTGATATTGAATTTTTATTACTAAACAAATATCAAAGTTTACTAGAATAACATTAAAAATAAGAAGCATATGCTTGAATGACCTTTGGATTTTGAAATATTGCGCTGATATTACAGTCCACAGACACTGGTCATGTGATTTTTTTTTTTTTTAATTATCGTTAAGTAAATAGATTTTAACTGAAAATTTGAATTAAAATTTAACATAAAATTATAAGTTATCAATTTATTGGAAATTGTTTTCAAGGTATATGAAGATAGTTTTTTTTCCCCGTTAGCCTAAGATTTTAAATACCTTTTAAGTATAAAAAAACGCAGCTTGTTAACTTGTTTGTGAGCAACTGAATTGCTTCCTGGGAACTTGAAACTGAATTTTTTTTTTTTCAAACAAAAATAGGAAATTACTACAATAAAATTAAAAATAAGATTATGTTTGACTGAACATTGGGCTTTGAAATTTTGAACTAGTAATATTGGCGCAGGCTTTTCTGATCTTGTGATGACTTTGTTGCCATATTGATTTCTAAATTATCGTTGGTTAACTTGAATTTAATTAAAATTTTGAATGAAAAATGTAACACAAAATTATTAATTAATTATCAACTCATTGTAAATTGGAAAAAATATATCAGGATGAGGTTTTTAACTGTCAGGCCTAGGTTTAAAGTACTTTTGGAGCATGAATAACAAGAGCTTGTTAACATGATTACTGTTGTTATTTTATTAATTGATCATGGGTTCGATGAACCTTGGAGTCAAAATGTCGACTTAGATGGGTGAAATATAACAACCTACTATCATAAAATAAAAACAAAAATATACATATGCCTAGTTAATATATTGATTTCCTTCCAGGTAATAACAATTGTATTGTATATGTATTATGTAAATGTAAAGGACTGATTAAATATGAGAGTATAATAAAATTAGTTTATTAAAAATAGCCTCTAATATTTATTATATAATGATTTTGCTTAAATATGTATATAGGTGAAATACTGAGATAGTTTTATGACCCTGTAATTATTATCAGTTCAGCCTTCTAGTTATGAATAAATAGAAGGATTTATCATGAAATTAGGGAGTTGAACCCATCCTGAGAATATTTCTTATTATGGACATGGTGCCCTAGTCTGCTATATGGCAGATCTATTAGAAGTAGGAAATGTTTATAGTGACCAGTGATGGATTAACTCTTTGATGTGAATCAATTTTGAGAGAAGCATTGAAAATAAATAAATTCAGTTGTAAGGGTAACTTACAATCCTATCGGATCCAGCCTTTATTTATCCACACCACCAAACCAAACCCATTCAAAATGTAAGCTTAACTAATTGATGGTTGAATATGCACTATGCTTTTTCTTAAATCATATACATATATAAATATACACGATGAATGTTTGCTTTATTAAGTATCAAATTAGACAAATGTCACAATGAACTAATTTCTCTTATTTAATGAAAAATAAAGGCACAGTTAAAGAAATCCTTCAAATATATATATATACCAACAATGAATTAGTTATCAATGTGTTGTATATCACGGATTGAGTCTTAGACATAGTAAACATAGTGATGACCTAATGTCAAGCCAATTTCTCTCTAGGCATGCAAGTGTGGAAAATAAAAGTAGAATTCTGTTACGTAATTTTATTTCTTAACTACAACCAATATAATATGTGTAATAATAGGCAGCCACGGCAATGAAAAAGGAAATGGAAAAGCTACTATACTAAATACCGGAAACTAAGCATACTATAAAGGCAAACCTACTTCATTTCCATTGTCTTTTGTTATTTTTCAAATGATGCAATAACTGCATGAAGCCAACATGCTAAGACCGAATGTTCAAATGCAAGAGAAGATGGATGATTTGTTTGAATATTCAAAATTATCCATATAATTTTTCTAGCGCAAAACTATAAGAAATTATAACCGACATTTAAATAGAGAAAAGTTTGATAAATTCATGCGGTGTAATAAAAATAAGTGAGCTGATTTTAGATTGATATTTAAAAACTGCGCTATTATTAGAACATGGAGAAAGAAGAAATAGAACATTGCCAGCATTTATATAAAATGATGAAGTAATTTTTTTCTTATATAAGCCATTAAATATCAAATAGCAAATCAAGAAAAATTAAATTGGTTATAAACTGCTGTGCAATGTATTCTGGCAAAATTAACATTGCCATAGGACTGGAGTGCTACTGTCCCGAACTTGGAAGTGTGATAACTTAATCTACTTACCTGTATAATGTCTAAAGAAATGCCAGATGTCCTACACTAGATGTTTAAATGGATTGAGAAAGAAAGTGACTGCAGAAATTGGATGTAATATTAGTCCAAGCATGTTGCCAAGGAATTCTAGCGAGTGATGAATGACTTATCCAAGAAGTGTGATCTGAAGAAAGATAAATTGTATCCATAAAAGACATTATTGCCAAACTCATGGACATTATCCAAGATGATCTAATGAAAGTTTTGATTTTGTTATGTATTTCTTTTTTATATAGGTTTGTAAAATTCTAGTTTTATTTCACTTCCACACTTGGAAACATGCCTACAATTTGGAAGAGTCCATTATCAGTGGGGGGGGGGGTTATTAAGTTAGCCAAAAAATTTTTTATGTTACATAAAGTTTATATCAGCTTTCCCTCCATAGTGGCTTGACAATGATCATCACCACCATGATATGGAATAAGGTAAGATTTTTGAGATTATTCCATATTAAGCATATACACTTATTACAGGACAGAGTTTGTGTTTTTTGTTAACTAACAATCGTTTATATTTATTTTTTCAGTATGAATGACTAATCTTCTTGTGTGGATGTTCTTTCCTATCCACCTTAGGGAACTTTACATAGATAGGGGATCCCCAAAGAAGATAGATCATTGCTGATTTGAATTGCACAATGAGGCTACTACAGATATACTTGTATAATATTGTAAATTAGCTAGTTAGCTTCATTGTCAATTTAATAATGATTTTTTTTATTACTATTTTTATCTGCTTTGTAAATAATGTCTCATGTTATGTATCTCTATTATGGGTAAGAGTTGGAATAGTGAACACATAATCATTGATATGGTAGAAATACATTGTCACACATAATTATATTGTTTTATCATATTAAAAAGTTTTGAATTTTTTGTTTGTTATTTAATAAACATTGTTAATTTGATTTACATTAAAAGTCTCTAGTTTATCAAAATCATTTATACATTCATCCATTAACTTATAACTGAGTATATACATACACACATTTCATTCTTATATAATAATACAGTAATATGTTTGGATCGATCTTTAAATAAATTGGAACCTATATATAGATGCAATATTTGCTATCTAGTGTAAATTCACCCCTGAAGAGAACTGAAGGCAGATTTCTCTCTGAGTTTGAATACTGAGTCATAATGGAGCCTAAAAGAGGGGTGAGATATGGATGAACTAACCCAAATTGTATATAAATTTAATATGTAAACTTAGAGCTAGCCCATTGGAGGTAGATACGATCATAGGTTATGTACTTCATCGCATTCACAGCATCCTACCAGAAGACCCTGGGTCTGACTGTAGTGAAATGCACTTCTTCTTTCTTTTTGTGTCAACAATCAGCCCATTACCCAAGAGAGATTAATCAGATCATCATGATCTGTTAGGCCATTTATTCTAAAGATATTCAGTTTGATCAATCCTAACACTCATTAATAATCACAGTTTGTAAAATCCTAGTACATTACAGCAAGTATACAAAAAAGAGGATTACATTGTTCCCATTATAATATAATAATGTTTATCTGCACAAATTGTGACAAAATTTTCATTTTATTTTTTTGAAGCTGATCTTAATGCAATAATTTTATTATTGAAAAATAATTTTTAAAATAACAATTTATTTAATAAAACATTAAAAGAATATATATATAAATTGAATTATTTATCATAATTTGTAACTATCAATTTTTTTTTTTGACAATGACTATATAGAGTTCTTCAATATTAAAACATATTTTTGAGGTTAGAGGGAAAGAATCTTTAAAAAATACGTACTTTAAAAAAGTCTATCAAAATTCATATTTTGTTGTAAAGTAAAAGAATATTATTAGGTCTTGAACGAACTGACAATTTAAATTAATATAATGAGCACATGATATACCATTTTATCTGGCAATTTGAATTAATGACAAAAGAATTTTAACTATTTGACATGAGTAGTTAACCATTTTAAGCTAAAAGGTAGCATTAGTGAATAGATGAATATTCTATATGCATTTATGCGCCTTTGTTTTCAAATCCTATATTTATTCAATTATATTTATATCACTAGCAAGGATCGCAATATAAAAGTGCATTATACTTCTGCCACAGATGCTATTTTATCAGAATTTTTTGATTATATACAGGGATTTTGGGAAAACTCATTTCTGGATCTTCATATTTTAAACCTACAGAAGGGATATAGATCTGTTCAGAGTGAAAATTTGCTATTTCATAAATTTAACATAAAATTGCATAAAAATTGATATGATCACTTAAAGAGATTGCTTTCCATATACATAAACTATTAGGTATGCTAATTTTTATAAAAATCTGAATTATTCCTCTCTGCATTATTCAATATACCCTATATGTAAACACATAAAATATAACTCATTAAAATGTGTTGAGAAAGTGTTAATTATCAAACATATTAGTTGTAAGATAATGTTTACAGCAAATATACATTTAATTAATAAAAATACCAGCTGCATTGCAAATGACTTGCAGAAGCATTCTCACATGTAAAATTGTGTTGCTGCATAATTTTATTCTGTAGTATAATTAATTATATGTTGAATAGACAATGATTTTGTAGAGATTCATAAGAGGCAATACTAGGATATTGGAAAAAGTTGGCATTACGACTTTTATAAGAAGTGGGTGTTTTTTTTTTTATCAGTTTTAGGATTGGTATCAGGTCACTCTATTTTTCTCACAAATGTATCCCATTATATGTGAATAATAGTTTTTTTAATATCTTAGACTTTCATAAATTAAATTGTACTTCAATACATTTTCATAAACTATTGTTATAAAGTACTATAGCCATGTTTTTTGATTTGACTTTTTTATCCAGAACTTCAAAATAATTACAAAATGTGAAAATTTGTATATTATAGCATTATTTACCCAGTTTGACATTTGGGAATTGAGAAGAGGCAACATCTTGCTTTGTAAGCTGCGTTGGTTATATTCTTTGAAAACTTTACAATTATGTGAGATATTTTTTGTTGCATAAGTACAGTTTTATATAAATCAGAATTTTGCATATGAGATTTTTATAGGTGACTGAATTATTAACTAACTTTAAATATAGCTAAAGTTTATGGGTCTTTGTATATAAGGGTAAAATGGCTATTGTGCTACAATAAGCATAATAATTAAGCAGCAACTAGTAAAATCTTGTCTGGATTGATCCCTAAGCCACAATTAGCTATTCAAGAGAAAGAAAATTATAGGCATTCCTCCTACTGGATTACTATTATTTGTGAATACTTTGAGTCAGTATTGTACGAGAATGAGCATAGACAAATATATTGAAAATTTACTATATAGCCTTAAAATTATATCTTTGGATGATAATATAACTGTCATGGATAAAAATGATTTATATATTAGATTCATGACTAGCTGTAATAACATTCCAGATATATATAATTTTAGTAAATGCATAGAAATTGTTTGAAATAATTGAAGCCAGTTCACAATATCTATAATTCCAATTTTTAAAATTTAATGAATTTTGAACATAACTGACTAACTTTAGTAAAAAAAACAAACAATTTGAGTTCTCATAATACAATGTTTCACCCAAACCAATTTCTTCAGATATGCTAAAATAAAAATATTTTTTCAATAATATACATTATATCATGTTGAACCATTATTACTATGTTAACATGTTGGCCAAGTGGTTTGATCTTTTCAGAGCTCATACTATTAACTTTGAGTAATAGCTATTAATTGTGTTCAAAATATATTGAATTTTAAAAAATGGTGTTTCAGAGAGTAAAAAATATATTTCCATTATATAATAGTTCTCAACTAATTCAATCTGTGACTTCTTGCTTGAGTTGAATTTTATAGAAGTTGAATTTTTCATTTGAGTGCAGAATGTGAATATGTTCTTCAGGAAATAAAATTAAACACTAAACTATGTTCTCACAATAAGATCTGAGGACTATGTTGAATTATATATCATATTAAATATGCCTGGAATTATTTACTTAAGTCCAAATGTTATACTGATATACTTACAAATTTATTTCATCTCTCACATATTTTTTAATTTAAATTTATTTTTGTAAAATATTTACTTTAGAAATAATTAAATTAATGTAAAAGCCAAACTATTAAATTTAGCAGTCATTAATTTGCACAGTGTAGTTTAATAGTTATTAATTACCTAAGATTTTTTATTGCAAATTTAATATTTTTTTTGTTCATATTCTTTATTAATTATATTTTATTATCAAAAAGAAGGCTTATGAATGCTGTCCATAATATTTACTTTTTAAGATATAGAAATAAATTGCACTTTTTATTAGGAAAAATTGAAAGAGAAAACAAAGAATAATTAAAAAAAAGTGTTTTAATTGATAATTAAAATGCTATATATAATAGCGTAAATGAATATTTACAATGTAGATGAAGGTTGTTTAAAAGAGGGTTAATCTCACTCATATCAACCTGAGAGTTTAATTCTTGATTACAATATTTAAAGCTACTCTATAGAAAGTATTAATGGCAGGTGTTACTTTCATCATAGCAAATGCGAACAAGGAGTTTTAAAGTGTATTCACTAACTTCGATTATGTAATGAGGTTTAGTAAACGGTTTATACAAAATGGATTCTGGATTTTTTTTTTTATTTCCCGATTTCACTCTCCCGGTCGAAATCAGTTGAATGAAATGGGGGTGGGTGGAGTGAAATATTATTATTGTTTTTACTGTAAACAAAAAACCTTAATTTCGTTATTGTCATAGATCTCTTCTTGGTCTCTGGACAGGTATTGAGAATATCGGTGGAAGAGATATTACTCATCTTGTGGATATTAGTAATGATGATTTTTATGTTTTTTTTTTTTATCCTATAGCTAAGATTTTATTTTAAAATATTTATATCACTGTTAGATAAAATTTTTCTTAATGATGTCATATTAGTTAAATTATTATGTAGGTCTAAAATTGAGATGCTAGTGATGTTGACGATTGTTATCTGGTCATAATAGATGATACAGTTACTCAACCTTGCTTTACCAAAAAACTTAACAAAACCATTATCACAAATAAGATGGTCAGCTGAATTGATTATGAAATATCTATCTGAAAAATGCCCAGGACTCATTTTGGATTTTTTTTTCCTTTGTTTTGTTTTAAATTTTTTAAAACTCTAATCAGAACTGGAACCTGAGATTGGGTCATGATGATAGGGTAATTAGTGAACAGCACTCCACTAATCTGTAAAGAAATTTAATATTTTTTCTCTTAACAAAAACTAGCTGTTTTTTTATTTCACTATAATAAAATTATAATAAAAACTACCTATTGATTAGAGATATTTTAATTACAGACAGGTGATTGAAAAACAAGTCATTAAAATAAAATTTGCAAATATTATTTAAACTCAGTGAGAATATTTTACTTCTGGCAATACGATAAAAAAAATAATACTTATTCTATTTATATTTTCTAAACCTCTAACTCTAATTAAAAGTGATTTAACTAATTTACAGAAGAATTTATTTTTGTAATAAATGAAGGTTATTTCTTTAACGCATTGTAAAGCACTAAAAATTTATGTATGACTGTAAGTAGACATCCTTTAAAAAAAAAAGTTTTGAATAAAATTCAAGTTCTTCTTTAATTAAAACTAAATTTTTATGAAGATATTAAGAAATATTTGTTTATATAATAATATTCATATTATTAACAGGCAGACAGGCTTTTACTGAGACAAACTTACTGGCACCTGCTTTATTTAATAGCGCATATATGTATGTATTTATTTAGTTTTATAGGAACCACAGATAAATATTTTGCCTATCTTTAATAGAAATATCGTTTAATTTTTATTAGATGGCAGCAGCTTCACTTTATTAACAGATAAATAGTTATTATTTAAGAAAAAAGCTTGACATCTTGGTACCTGAAGAAATACAAATTTAGTTCTGCTTTTTAGGCGAATGTAACATCTGCCCTTGACAGATGCAATTTGCCTCTTGTTTATTCATTGTGTGGTTATTTGGTTAGGAGGATGCATTCATGTTGAACATGATAGTTTCATTTATTATTTTGTTTTTATTAGACTCAATCCAGCTATCTTGAGCTATTGAATCTAGCAACTTGAGCTGAACTATTCTAAGCGAATTTCATTTTGTGAAGCAAGATTATTAAAGATAATCTAACAATATTTAAGTTGGCATTATACAAGTTAATATAAATAAAGAAGCAAAAAATGAATTAGAAAATGTCTTACTAATGTTTTGTTTTGGAATATAGAAGAAGTTTGAAATGAATTCTGCCTTCAAGAGTAGTTTTCATCTGGAAAAAAAAAAAAAAAGAAACAATTTTTTGTCCCCTTAACAGGTAAATTGCCTAGATAAAATTTGATATTATTAGGACTGTCTAGACAGAACTGTAATCAAAGAAGATGGAAATAAATAAAATGATTTATTGTTTGGGAGATCATAAGAAATTTGGGCATTGGAAATGAAAAACTGAACATGTTTCATGGCCTTGAAATTCAGCATCTGCCATTATCATAACATCAAACTGTACAGGGCATTTATACATGGTTAGATCATGTGAGAGAATTGTTTATGTTAAAAATGTGTAATAAATAGATTCTAATTAAAAGCATAAGAAAATAATATCTGAAATTATATTTTATGTAAGATTTATAAATCATAGTCTTATTTCAAGTTTTCAGTGATATTTTCAGAATTTATTAATACTAAGGTGACATACTCCTTTTGTTAAAATGTAAATTTTTTAATATGTTAATTTTTTTATTATTATTTTGTTGTGATTTTTATTCATATTCATTGTAGTTATTATTATTATTGTTATTATTTTAATATTAATTAAAATTTGGTTTTCTGTTATTATGAAATTAATATATATTTTTTAAAAAATGTGTTCATTAATTTGTTAGTTATTTGTATTTAGCCTAATATTAAATTGTCAGATGAAGTTTGTTAATTTAAGTGTTGAATTAACTGAATTAGAATTATGAAATCTAACTTCTCTTTTCATCATTCATATCTGTTATTTTAATCTTTTTAAAGGAAGTTTGTTGTCAATATTGGATTTTTAAATGGTTTGGTTCTACATACATCGAGAGTGTTCAGATTGAAGTGTTTTTAATTAGTAATCCTCTTCACATCACTTTAGATATGTCTCATTAATTAAAAAAGAGATTACTAAATAATAAGGCCAAGTGAATTTCCAGAAGGTTTCTGTCTATTGATCTTCTCAGCAGAGGGCATAGTTTTAGAATAGATACTAGTTTATTGGAGACATGGTAATACTTTTATTTGATAATTCAATAATCTTTGTGGGTGTTATATATATTGATTTTATTATTACCATTTATTCAAGATCAATCTAAGAATCTGGTAATCTTAAATTATACCCAGGATATTGTAGTCATTTTAAATGCTATTTGTTAAAAAAATTTAAAATTTTTCAAAAGAACAGTATTGTGAATTTTAACTAAAGAAATTAAAAATATAAAACCATTTCAGAAAGTGCTTAGGATTTCATATTTTGTGATTTTGTGCCTTAATTAAACTTAAAAGTCCATTTATAAAGGCAAAATTGTGTTATATATATCATAATTTGTATCACAAGCTATGATCCACTGTAAAAAAAAAAAAAACCATATCTAGTTTCTAATCAAAAGTAAATTATCACATGAGTGATGCCCACTTTGCAAGTATAAGTTTTTCTTAATCTAACCTCTTAATCTTAAAACTAAACTTTATCATATGGATTTATAAATTAAAATGAACAATTTTTTTTTTTAAAGTTTGCAGTAAAGAAAGTTTTCTAAAAAAAAAAAAAAGGTTGAGGCAGCAGGTTACTTAAAATAATAGTCCCAAATGAAAATATTTTCTTTTTACAGTGAAGAATGGAAAACCTCTTGAATATGATTACTGAAAAGGAATAAAGATGAATATGTAAAGTGTAATATTTGTCATTTTCAATCTTATTAAATTGTCTTAAGCTACAAAATTTCACGAAATCATCAAACATTATAAAATGAAAATATGGTAACATTCCATGATCTACTGTACTAAAGCAGTTTTTTAAAGAAAAACACTGCAGAAGATAAAGGTGATTCTTTGCACATTCTACTTTCATACAGTTCGCTACTTCTTACTTTCAATTTTTATCAATATATATGACAAAACGCATATACTTTCATGTAATGATTCTCCCTTTCTCATGAACTATTTATTCACTAGTTCACCCCCACTTCTCTAAAATTAATCACATCCATTTTTGGTGTTGTCGCAAGTTGAGTCTTGAGAAGGGATGTTTTGAGTTAGTGCATGTGTTGGTTGAGTTTTGTCAGTTTATGTTAGAATGTGTGCTATCACCTTATATACATTTCTGTTTTGATGAAAAAAATTTCCATTATTAATTTATAAACATGAGTGAAGAATGAAAAAATACCACTAGTTTATATGGACAAAAAGAAATCAAGATTTCACAATCTCCATATGATCAAGATGAAGATGCCAAATCTTTTGCTTCATTCAATTGATCTTTTGTATAATTTAAGCTGATCAACAACAAACAAAATTAAGGAATATTTCCAAATTCATACACTGTGAAATTAATCTTCATTATGCTTTTAAACTTTTTAAATATTATTTGTCTAGATCTTATACACATATGACTGTGTCATGCGTGTCTGTATACTGTATTTAGCCTCATTTTTTCCTCAATTAAAATGAAAAAATGTTAAAAAAAATTTTTTTCGAAGCATGAAAATTTATTATATATTAAGAATTCTTTAAACTTTTTCTTTAAAAATAGAAACATAATATTTAGCAGAAAATATATATATATATGTATTTTGGAAACTCTTTTTGATGCTTTTTTTAATATTGCTCTACTTTTGTACATTTCAACTTTCGTACACATTTCAAAAACCAATTAAGTATGAAAATAGAGGACCATATGTATATATATTACAATTTTTTCTATGAGTGTCAAATTTCTTGAACTCATTATCTTTGGTATTATCCACTTTAGATAAATATATTAATGACTGTTATTAATTATTTATTAGACTAGAGATTAACTTATCATTTGTAACTTACTTGTAATCTTTAAACTCAGTTAAGATTTCAACTTCATCCACTTTTTTCCATTTGTATTATCTTTTTTTTAGTAAATCATTTCATTAACTATTAGAGAAATGTATATTTTCCTGAAGATATTTTTATTCCTATATTTCAAGAATGTTTGGTGGGATGGAAGTTTAAAATATATGAATAAATATTGGAATTATAAAAAACATTTTAGATAAGATGTAATCAGGCAATAACTAATTTAATTGGTTATACGGGATGAAATCATGCTATCTAAAAATAGTATTTTTTGTCAGTTTGACTTCATTCCAAAATTAAAAATAATCCATTTTTAATCCGTTATTCTAAATTGCATATAATAGTTATATATATATAAAACAATAAAAATAATTATAATGGTAATTAACTATTATATGCGGTCTTTCAATCTGCAGAAGTACTTTTGGTTAATTCCTTAATTATTCTCAGCTGCTGTTAAATTGAAATAAAATGTTGTTAATTAAAAACTATTGTAATAACAATAAAAACAATATACACCTGGGTCTCTTTTTACGCGGACTTATTTAACACGATTTTGAAGTTACGCGATTCGTGTTTCACCAGAAGTGTGTTAAATAAGTCTGCGTAAAAAGAGACCCATGTGTAGGAACTCCGATAATGCACTATTACTTTAAATAATAAATTTCGCGCACTTACGTTATATTGAAAGTAATAGCACATTATTGGAATTCGACTTTCATCTTAGTAATTTCAATATTTTTAGTGCTTTATAATAGTAAGATTTTATGCAATAATGAAATTAGAATCATAATTTCCACATTTTATGTATACACACATTAAATTTTACAAGATTATAATGTAAATTTGTTCAAACATTGTACGTGTTAATTTTGCATTTTAAATCACATTCTGTTTTTGCTTTTTAAAAAAGAATGTAATCAATTATTAATCATTTAGAGTCCACAAGTTTATTTTTAAAAGGTCAATAATAGCAGTGGGGATAAGTAAATTTGACAATTAAAAATTAAAATCTGATTTTTAAATGTAATTAACAATTTAAAAATTACTTACTGCGACTTGAAATTAATGTGAAATTTGATTTTTAAACCGAATTGAAAATTAAAGACAAAAATAAGAATTTAATTTTTAGTTGTTAGTTTCATAAACAATTAATAAAATCATCATCTCAAAGATTAATTACTAATTACGTTGTCACCAGAAAACCACTTTTACAACATGAGTGTGAAGTTGGCGCTAGTTGTTTGCAAACGAACATGTCTTTCAGCAAATAGCTATAATAATTAAAACGTGTATAAAAAATGTCAATTACTGTACTGTAAATTATGCATAAAAATATATTATTTTGAATAAAATTAAATATTATAGTTAAAAAAAGTTTGTCTTGTATCATTTTTTTTAAAATTTGAAATTTTTTATTAGTCATATTTTATTTCCTTATATTTTTTTTGCACGAATTTTAAAGTAATTTTATGTTGGTGCTTTGCTTTTACGCGAATTTTGAAAAATCACAGACCGCATCTTCCCCTTTTCAATGTAAGTTACGTCTATTTTTGCGCAATTTCGTTTGCGCGTGTTTTCTGAGGAACCTATCTATCGTGCAAAACGAGACCCAGGTGTATATAGTCTTTCACTATGCAGAAGTACTTTCAGTTAATTCCATAACCCTCCTCAACTGTTGTTAAATTGAATTTAATAGCGATTGAGGAGGGTTAAGAAATTAATCAAAAGTACTTCTGTGCATTGAAAGACTATATATAATAGTTAATTATCATTATATATATTACAATAGTTTTTAATTAATGGATATTTTATTTATATTCCATCATCAGATTTTTAGTTGGATGGATGGTTGAAGAGTTGTAGTGTGGAGTAGATTGAAGCCTGTCCATTAAAGTATGAGGATTGGCTATCTTAATATATATCTGAGCACTTATAGCATGTATGTGTGGAGATGGTAATCTGGACCAACTGATGATTGCTGGTTTAGCATGAAATACATATATTGATGATTATTTATCTTTTCAACATATGTGTTCAAGTGTATCAGTGTTATGAGATAGTGTGGAGAGTGGTGGGTCGTGTGAAAGTCTGTGCTCATATACCCTATATATTATATATAAAATAAAGTAATTCACAATATGAATATATACATATATAACATTAAACACAATTATTGAAATAATAAATACTGTTGTAGTAAATAACACTCCCACGTCAGTACTTGATAACTGTAATAGCATTTACTATTTAAAAACAATTGTGTTTAACATTATATGTATATCTAGATAGAATAGTTTTAGTCAGCAGAGCTACTTTGAAATTGGTTGCAGCCTTGTTTCATCTTAACTGAAATATTTCTAAGTAAATACATTAGTTCATTATAATTTTGATATTTACAACTGTCTGTGAAAATCTAGTGTTTATATATACATATATAAATTAATCACTGCTAGCAATTTGAAGGTAAATATTGAAATGACTAAATCTCTACTTACTGCCAATCACAAAGCACTAGCTATTTTCCCAAACTAACAATATATATAAAATGATCATATATATATATATATCTTATAATTGAAGTTAATTTGATAGGTGATGTAATTTAGACTGAACTTTATATCAGATTAAGATGTAAATAAATGCAACTAAGCATTAATTATCAGTACTTATTTAAATTCATTTGTGAAGAATAAATGCAAAGTCAAATATGAACTAAACCAATCAGTATATGTGTAGCAAGTTAAATGTAAATTTTGATGTGACCAAATCTTTACCTGTTGCCAATCACAATTATTCTTTTTTTTTTTTTTTGAAAGGTTGTTGGAGAAGCATTTAATGACAATAAAATATTTAAGGACTTTATCTTTTATTTAAATTTTATTAGACTTTCAAATAATTTTTATTGAAGATTTGGCAGTATTTTTTAGTTTTCAAAGATTATTACTTTAAAAACAAACAAACAATGGCCTCATATAGAATTTGCTTTCATCTTGTTCTTAATTTTTTTTAAAGTATAACGGTCGGATATGGGGAGTCTTACCGTATCTGCCATGAAGGGTGCCACCAGGCCATTTGAACCTGGAAAATTTATAGAGTAGGCAGAAAGATCCAACTTTTACACATATATTTTATTCTGACCGTCAACCCTTGCCACTAGCTCAGTGAGACACGGAGATTTATAAAATATAAATTCTTATATTTAAAAATATTTTCAATATTAAAAATAAATAAATAAAAGAAGCCACTGCCAGTAATAACACACACAAACATTTATTAAACATATATGTAATTTAGAATTATTATTTTAGTCTAACTTTTACTTTAACATTTAATTTACATTTTTAACTTTTATTTTTGAAGTTCGCACAGATGAATTTAATATTTTATTAAAGTGTCGAATATGAATAGACTACATAGATTGCATTTTAAAATAAAATATTCTATCTGTTATTTAACCTTAGGCCAAAAGTTCGCAGTCAAACTAACGTCAATCTATCTGATACATCGATGTATTCAATGCAGCATGAATACGACAGCATAAATACCATACTGTCAGGAATGTACATCTGAACAGCATGGTTATAGAAGACATTGACTCTCGTCCAGTACAGGAATACTACATCTGTCTGGCGAGAAGAACGATAAAAAAAAAAAGCTCCATAGGAAGGGACTGCATTTTCCATCTTACTATTCCATTATATAGGCTAAAAGGGGTGATCCAAGGAGCAGGGAATACCATCTGCTTCTGATGGTCAGTGAGATATGGGACTTATTATGCCCAAGTGCAGCTTATAATAGGATCCTGCACGTAGGGAATCTCATGCTACATTTACTAATTACACCAATATATCCAATCGATTAACCCAATTTAACTACGAAACAAATAACCTAAGATTTACCTTCCCTGAATTTAATATAACTTTACAAATCTATGCAGCCATTCACGCCCGACTTAAATTTAACATTTATTAAGTTTAGTTTAAAAGAAAAAAAAATCATAATAAAAACTTAAAAGAACAGAAAAAATAAATTAATGGAAATGATTTACAAAAAATAATAATACGTTCAATAAAATAATTATTAATAACTGATTAAGTTTGGTCAGATAGGAATTTCTATTGCAATAATTTAAATACTGAGAAAGTTTATACTTAGTGTTCATTAATTAACTAATGTTCTTAAGGTTTTAACATACTGGAAAAGTTTTTTTTTTAAGAATTAAAGTTCATTAGTTAGAGTTCTTACTGTTTTAAAAATCCATGCTTAACAGTTGCTTACAATTTGGAGCCAGCGTTAATTCCCCCAATGTCCTGTGGTCCTCAATATAGGAAAATGATTGGTCATTCCTCTTTTCCTTTCTAAAAACTGAAGGAATTGAAGAGTGCATCTTTTCAATCCCTTCTCCTTCAACTCTCCCCACACCAACACATATAGCAAATCTCTTTCACATCTTTTTTTCTCCCAGCTTTTTCTTTACTCAAATTTATTTCCAAACTTTTTCTTTTATATTAGAATTTTGGATTGAGGGGACATTACGTCATGATGATGGTGATGGTCTTTTCATTGAGGACCGTTTCCTGAGGGATTTCTTTTATTGGCTATTAGTTTCTATTGTTTTTTCTCTCCTATCTGACCTTTACTTATACATTTTGAAATGCCCAAGGGCTAGCTTACTTTTAACTAATTAAAATAATCATTTCCATTTTACAATAGCATTAATTAATTTATTGTACATTCTTTTTATCTTTAAATCTTTCAAGCTTTTTTCTTAATATTTAGTTTTAAAACTTTTTCTTTTTTTAATAAAGTTTTCTTCTAATAATTTTTCATCTGTGCGATTTTATATATATAAAGTTTAAATGACTTTTAACTTTCAATTTTGTATTTCTAAAAATTTTTTTTATATGCAAACTTTTCTTTTTAATCTCTAAATTTTTAAAATAAATAATGTAATGGTGTGTGTGCCTGTTACATATCAGTAATCTTGCTTAAAAAAAAAATAAATTTTTTTTTACTTAGGGTTAGTAATTACGGTACACGATTAACGAAAATTTACAAAGACATTTGGTTAGTAATTTTACAAAAAGACTATATGCAAAAAAGAAAATGTTGACTATCGTTTTCCTATGAACCATCTACGTTTATGCCTCCTCCCCCCAAGAATTCTATTTTTTCTATATTTCATTTGGCATGACAAGCAAATTATTTATTTAGGAAAGTTGCATTGAAGTGAATATGTTTTAAAAGATAATGGGTTTATACGTGTATATTCGCAGCACAATTATATATATCACCAACTTATTTATGATTGATTGAAATGCTTACATAGAGTTACACTGAAGTAAATTCCCAAAAGGTACTCATTGTAAGGTACCACATTTACAATCATAAACTTATGTGGCTGTCAGCGCCTATACACATTAAAGCATAATATATATTAACAAAAAAAAAATCAATTGCAACCTTTTGACTTTTTTAAAAAAAAATTACAGTTTTAAAATTATTAATATCTTTTCTTCCTCATTTTTAATATATGTGCTATTTCTTTCTGGCAGTGCTTTTATAAGATTTAAAGTATACAACTAGATAAAAATATTTTATTAAAAAAAATTTACTCAGGGCACTCGTGGTTTAAGTGTAAGGGTCCATGTTGGGTGGCCAATTATAATGGTCAGATAAATAAGTCTTACTGTATCTGCCATACAGGGCGCTACCAGGCCATTTGAACCTGGAAAATTTATAGAGTAGGCAGATACGTGCTGTTAAAGATCCAACTTTTACATATATTTTATTCTGACCGTCAGCCCTTGCCATTAGCTCAGTGAGACAGAGATTTATAAAATATAAATTCTTATATTTAAAAATATTTTCAATATTAAAAAAAAAAATAAAAGAAGCCACTGCCAGTAATAACACACACAAACATTTATTTAACATATATGTAATTTAGAATTATTATTTTAGTCTAACTTTTACTTTAACATTTAATTTACATTTTTAACTTTTATTTTTGAAGTTCGCACAGATGAATTTAATATTTTATTAAAGTGTCGAGTATGAATAGACTACATAGATTGCATTTGAAAAGAAAATATTCTATCCCTTATTTAACCTTAGGCCAAAAGTTTGCAGTCAAACTAACATCAATCCATCTGATACATCGATGTATTCAATGCAGCATGAATACGACAGCACAAATACCATACTGTCAGGAATGTACATCTGAACAGCATGGTTATAGAAGACATTGACTCTCATCCAGTACAGGAATACTACATCTGTCTGGTGAGAAGAACAAAAAAAAAACTCCATAGGAAGGGACTGCATTTTCCATCTTACTATCCCATTCCATAGGCTAAAAGGGGTGATCCAAGGAGCAGGGAATACCGTCTGCTTCCGATGGTCAGTGAGATATGGGACTTATTTTGCCCAAGTGTGGTGTATAATAGGATCCTGCACATAGCGAATCTCATGCTACATTTACTAATTACACCAATATATCCAATTGATTAACCCAATTTAACTACGAAACAAATAACCTAAGATTTACCCTCCCTTAAAATTAATATAACTTTACAAATCTATGCAGCCATTCATGCCTGACTTAAATTTAACATTTATTAAGTTTAGTTTGACAAAAAAAAAATCATAATAAAAACTTAAAAGAACAGAAAAAATAAATTAATGGAAATGATTTACAAAAAATAATAATACATTCAATAAAATAATTATTAATAACTGATTAAGTTTGGTCAGATAGGAATTTCTATTGCAATAATTTAAATACTGGGAAAGTTTATACTTAGTGTTCATTAATTAACTAATGTTCTTACGGTTTTAACATACTGGAAAAGTTTCTTTTCTTTTAAGAATTAAAGTTCATTAGTTAGAGTTCTTACTGTTTTAAAAATCCATGCTTAACAGTTGCCTACAATTTGGAGCCAGCGTTAATTCCCCCGATGTCCTGTGGTCCTCAATATAGGAAAACAATTGGTCATTCCTCTTTCTTTTCCTTTTTAAAAACTGAAGGAATTGAAGAGTGCGTCTTTTCAATCCCTTCTCCTTCAACTCTCCCTGCACCAACACATATAGCAAATCTCTTTCACATATTTTTTTCTCTCCCAGCTTTTTTTTCACTCAAATTTATTTCCAAACTTTTTCTTTTATATTAGAATTTTGGATTGAGTGGACATTACGTCATGACAATGGTGATGATCTTTTCATTGAGGTCCGTTTTCTGAGGGATTTCTTTTATTGGCTATTAGTTTCTATTATTTTTTCTCTCCTATCTGACTTTTAGTTATATATTTGAGATATCCAAGGGCTAGTTTACTTTTAACTAATTAAAATAATCATTTCCATTTTACAATAGCATTAATTAATTTATTGTACATTCTTTTTATCTTTAAATCTTTCAAGCTTTTTTCTTAATATTTAGTTTTAAAACTTTTTCTTTTTTTAATAAAGTTTTCTTCTAATAATTTTTCATCTGTGCAATTTAACTTTCAATTTTTTATTTCTTAAAATTTTTTTTATATGCGAACTTTTCTTTTTAATGTCTAAATTTGAAAAATAAATAGTGTAACGGCGTGTGTGTGCTACAAAAGATTAAGTTTTTAATTATGGTGTTGGGTATTTTATTTCAGATAGTTAAATGATATCTTCATTTTATTTACTTTTACTAACTTCTAGTTTTTCAAAAATGTAAATTTGAGTAAATATCTTTTTTTTTTTTATGTTTAGAATGTATTGATAACATACTGTTGCAATTATAGAAATATCCACAACATATCTCACACTTGTTTCGTTTTAACTTGCATATAGTGAAACATTACTATTTTTGAGGTTTGGTTTTATGAAATTGCAAAAAATTTTCACCCACCCCTATAAATTCATTTTGCAAGATATTTACTTGGCACTGTTGAGATAAAAAAAGAAGAGATTGATAGGTTTGTGTAAATAACATATTAATTTTTCTAAATCTCATCATCTTGCAAATTGATTGATACCTTTTATTCTTGTTTGAAAGAATGATTTAATCAGTAAGGGTAAAGTTAATACTGGTCTTGAAAATCTGTTTTTTTTTTCATGTGTCATAGCATCCGCTGGGAAGCGAACCCGCTAACCCAGGACAACTGCTTGCAAGGCGGCTGCGCCGACATCTCTACGACCAATGTTTTTTTTTAAATTATCACTAATAGTAAATTATAGTTTATATAATGTTAACAGTTATGTCACTAACAACATAATGCATTTAGAACGATAATAAACCGATTGAAATTAGATATTTAAAATATCAAGGATTTTCTATTGCAGAATAAATTATCCCAAACCTGTTTAAAACTTGGGGGGAAAAAGTTTTATATAGCCCAAATTCAAAACTCTGGTCATGGACATGACCGGTTGGGCTAACTATTAAAACATAATGCATCAAATTACTTGTCCATCAAATATGTATGTATGTATTTATGCGTAACATTTTAAATTCATAGACACAATCATTAATATATTACATTTTTAAAATTCAAATAAAAATTCTTAAAATTAGATATTTACTTTTTTATAGCTAGCTAATGTAGATTGTTTAATGATTCGTTATAAAATATTCTTTCACGATATCGGCATTTCAATTTATACATAATTTTTGATTTTTAATGTAAAACTTCAGCTATTTCAATAGTTATGATTTTTTTTTTTTAAGATTTAAAAAAACAAAACAAAAAACAAATATTGATTATATTCAACGTTTCTTTCCTTTTAGCATACTTTTATTGAAGCAAATACTAGGATTTTGTTGACGTTATAATCGAAACAATTTGCATTGCAAAACTAACAACAATCGCATTGTCACTAAAATATTTTTTTCCCCCTAAAATTATATAAATAAAAGCAATAGTAGAAACTGTAATAGATTATTTGCTAAAAGCTTTTCTGAGCTCAAGATGATCTTTATATGGAATATTGATAATTTAAATCACTTTTAAATATTTTCATGGCAGTTAATTTTTTTAAATAAAATTTTAGACATGTATTAAAAATCTATAATGAAATAAATTTAAAAAAAAAAAAAGGTAACAGTGTCAGACGAAAGTTTTATATATATTAAAAAAAAAAAAATACTGTATAGATTATTTACATTTTAAACTAATAATGATTTTAATAGCATTTATATAAGTAGTGCTTCTATTCTAAAAGATAATTTGGGGGACTATAAAGAATCACGTGATTTGATGTTGAAACAATTTTAACTCTAAAAAGATGTGAAGTTGACCGCATACAAATATTATATGATTTAGTGCAGTAAGTAATACTAGAGCTAAACATTTTTAGATCAAAACTCAATCTGGCTCTTATAATTATCAATCAAAAATATGAAAAGATAGTATTTCAAAAAATAAATCAGTTTGTATCTTTAAACATTATATTATTTAATATAGTGACACTGGAGATAAATTGCCAGATTGAAACTTAACCCGGACCTTATAGTTTGGTTGAACAGCACATAATCTTTTGAGCAACAAGTCATACTGAAGAGTATATAAGTGACCTTCAAAATATAGGATACAATTACAACAAAATCATTAACATGACTTGAATGTCTTTAGAAAAATGTAACTCTATGTAAAATTTCCAATTACATTCAATTGTTAGTAATAGCATATAGGTTAGTATGTGCATGTTTCAAGTGGTATTATTCTCTCTTTTTGAGGTGTTGCTGGCCTGATCAGTGATGGTACTAGCATGGGAATCAAACCTGGACTTTTCAATAGATAATACTAACCAATTGAGCCATTCTGCCAAAGGCAGGAAAAAAAGCCTTTGGCAGGATGGCCAATTGCTTAGAGCATTACCTTAAAATTCAATATTTAAGAATCTAAAGATCCAGGTTTGACTCCTATGCTAGTATTGTTACTGGAGACCAGCAACCCTTCAAGAAGAGAGGAGAATATACCAATTGAAGTATTGTGCATATACTACTAACATGTGTACTATTACTAACAGTTGAATGTAATTGAAAGATTTAAATAAAGTTAGATTTTTTTTAAAGACGTTCAATATTTAGTATTAGATGATGGAAATAATCCAGTATTTATAACTAAAATACCACCATCACAAACCTTCAGGAAAACACATTTGAGTACACTTTTCCTGTATGATTACACACAAAAATAGAATAACAGACTTGAAACTTAATTATTCCTTGACAAAAAGTTTGTTTTTTTATGATGGTTAGTGTTATTGACTCCAAAGCAACTAATCATTTGATTAGTCATTTATTAAAAAAAAAAACCCCACAAGAATAATGTAAATAGTCTTTAAAATCATTGATTTAGATTTTGGTATTTATTAACTTTTTATGTATCAGGAAAAATAGACCGCTGCAAATCGATATTAAAAATATAAGAACTAATGAAATAGTTTGGTACCTTTTTTGAAAATGAATATTGGCATCATTATAACATATCTAATCCTTTTTTTTGTTGTTTTTAAACTATTTTATTGCCATCAAAATATCATCAGTATTTTTTGTCGTAATATCCACCAAATTGTTAGTTTTAGAAATGTCAGCCGTATAAGGATTGCTTAATACATTTTTATTTGTATGTAATGAAAAATACTCAGAAAAGTTGTCAGTTGTAAAATTCCTGGGGCCTATTAATATTATATTTTTAACACCATAATGTTTTTTTTATCTCTGTTGCCCAGTATATCTTTCAGTCTATTTTCCCACTGATTTTGAATGGTCTACTAAAATTTGTAAAATCATTGTAGTAAAGTATGCTTAAATAACTTACGATGCCTTTTTTTTAAAAATTAATACAAATTAGTTTTTCTTAGAAAACTAAGAAGGATATTCCCTAGAACTTACAAGGTGTAAAGATGTCATTTCATTAAAAAAATTTTTTAGAAGTTTTTATAGCATATATTGCCAATTTGAAAATGTTATATAATATAGGTTATAAAAATCATATGATTTGTAATTTGTTTTTGGAATTATCATATTCTTGTCATTTAATAAAGGTACATTATAAATAAAAAATTCAGCTGATGGATGATGGGAATCCTCTTTCAATAATGGTTGTAGAGTATGTTTTAAGTCTATGTATGCCATTAAAATTGACCAAAATAAAATCTACAGTGTACTTATTAGTATTATTTTAAATGATTCTTTTGGATACAATAATTATGTTAATGAATTCATAGTTTTACTCTTTTATCATTTTATTTTTGCACAAGTTGGGAACTTATCTGATGATAATATATATCATGGATTAAAATCACCATTGATCATAATATTGTATTTGTAACTTTTTCAAATGCTCCAAGTCATTATTCTTCATTTATATTAGTATATATATATATTACCAAACAAATAGATATGTCAGTTCAAATGGGATCTATAATAATCATTTCTATATTCAATATTGTTTTCAACAGCTATTAATATACTTCCATCTCTTGAAAGTTCAGAGTTTACATGATCATACTTATGTAGTAAATGCTGATGATCTACACTCTGATCATTAGTAAATTGATTATTCAATCATGGTTCAATCAATACTATCAGATAATCAATACTATCAGAATATTGTCTTTGCAAAAATATTTTAATATTTAGTTTTTATTTCTCTAACATTTTGCATGTAACATCAGAAAATATTTTTTCCTTCCTAAGTATAACTTTTAATGTTACATTTGTTTTTGAAATGTGACGTTATATCTATGTAGGAACTGTTTTGTTATCATTTTTATCTGTAGAACTTTAGTGAATTGCAATTATTCATTATGTATCAAAAATATTAAGTTACGTGATATTTTGTTTGTTTTTTAATAAACAAATCTTTATTTAATTTTTCATACAGTGGATAAGTACACACAGTTTTGATTAAAATTTCAATTCAATTATTTCATTAATATCATTCTTCACATGGTCACCATTTCTTATGCTTGCCCAAGCTGTTAAAACAGGCAAAACTCTTCATACAGTAGTGCCACTCAGTGCAAGCCATAGTAATCAATGGATGCAAGAAGGTTTGTGCATAAAATTCCTATCTAGTACCTACTCATGAAATATCCCCAGACTAGTTTCTACCTTGTGGCTTTCATCAGTGAGGAGCCTTGGATCTGAGAGCACTGCACCTAGATCTTAGGATCTAATGCAACCTTCCAGCAGCCACCTTTTATCTCTACTTAACTACAAAACGATGAGTCTAAAATTGTTATAAAAGAACCAAAGATACCAAAATGTATGGTTACTGAACTGAGTTCAGACCTATATGACTATATAAGCTATTAAGCTTGAATTGAAAATATTATGTTTTCAATTTTAGACTCATAGTTTTGTTGTTAAATAGAGATAAAAGGTGGCTGCTGGAGGGTTACATTAGATCCTAAGATCTAGGTGCAGTGCTCTCAGATCCAAGGCTCCTCACTGATGAAATCCACAAGCTAGAAACTAGTCTGGGGATATTGGATGAGTAGGCACTAGATAGGGACTTTATGCACAAACTTTCTTGCATCCATTGATTATTCTGGCTTGCACTTAGTAGCACTACTGTACGGAGAGTTTTGCCTGTTTTAATATCATTCTTTTTTACAGATATATAAAGAGGGAGAGGGATAAAATTTATTTGTAGGTAAAAGTTTATAACGTTTTAAGGTTGTATCTAGCTTGTCTGTTATATAAGAAATCATATTTTTTTAAAATGTAATTTCATGGCTTAACTGTCAAAAGGAAGTGCTCGTCTTTTTGTTTAACATTTGTATGCATTAAGGCTGTCTATAATAGCTTTTTTTTTTTTTTTTTTAAAGAAAAAAGCCTAAATTTGTTATCTCTTTTTAAATATATCACCGACTTAAATCCTTCTGAATCAGTAACTTTTTGGTTAATGAATACTGTACTACTTTTAATTTGATTTCTATTAAAATATGCAGTTTTAAGGTTTTTATTTTTTACACTTAAAGCCCTCAGATAAGATTTAATTCCTCTTTTTATTATTATTGTTGGAAATATTATGAATTCCATTTTCAGATTTAGATTATTGGTAAGATAACAAACTTTCAATAATTAGGTTTTTTTTTTGCTTCTGTGAAAACTGCATTTATAATTTTATCAAAAAACTCTTCTTTGTTAATTTATTTGATAATGACATTTTTTTTTTATGTAATTCTTATATTATTAACCCTTTCATTTTCCCCTTTCTTCCATTCATTATGAAATTCTATCTGGAATGTAAAACTAGTAACTTCAAGACTGATCCCCTTTATCTTCAAAAGAAAGAGAAAAATCAAGCAGTTCTGCTGTTATTCAATACAAAATATTCTCTGTTTATTTGAGAAACTTTGATTAGTTTAGAAGGAAATGAATAATTGTAGTGGTCAATCAAGCCAGAAATCTGAACCTTCAAAGTTGTTATTATACAAAGATTACAAAAATTGCTACTTTCAAGCTCTGAGGAGGCATTATTTGAAATTGTTTCATTACCAAGAGATATTTTTCTCTTGCCCAATTCCCTGACAGTCAAAAGAAGTAAAATTATTGTAATCCTTACCATTTAGTAAACATAAGTCAACATTCTCTAGTTCCATGCACTTTAAATAGAAAGATTACAATCTTTAACGCAATCAATTATAAGTTCATTAGCATTAATTTCAGTCACACTCTATGTTTGAATTACTAGCGGTCACATTAAATAGTTTTTCATTTTCAAAATTTTCTACATGAATTGGATATACAAAATTACTGAAGCATTATTTATATAGAATATCTATATTATTTAATTTCAAGCAATCTGTGTGAAATTCAATAGAGTAATCCATTGAGCATTTAAGCCACTTTGGTTTCCATAAATAAAATCATTAAATAGTAGATAGTATTCTGTAAAGTCTCATATTACCGGTATTAAAATTTAAGTAATTCAAATGAAATAAAGTGACATATTATATAGTTATAAATAAATTTTTAAACAAGTTATTTACCAATTTCTTCCAATAAATAAATCTTGAATATAAAAACCATACAATGTAAATCCCCGACTATTAAAATTCCCCTGGTGATGAATAATAATAATTATATATAACATCTACCAATAAAAAATTTCTATAACCAAAAACTTGCATTTCTGAATATTACGATGAAATAGTTTTTTATTTATTAACTAGCAAAATTGGGAGAATATGACAATATATTTCAATGATGAAGTTAAAGAGTTAAAATCCACTAATTTCTATATTTTTTTTATTCCAAAGAATATTAAACTTATATTTATAAATAAATTATCTTCAATAAATTTATGTTATTTGAGCTTTTAAAATCATTCGTTTTCATGCATATAATGAATTATTTTAATTACGAATATGGTTGTTACTGCCATTCTGAACAGTGGGAGAGTATGGGACCTTCATGTTATGAGATATTCAGTCTTCTGTTTTTATTAAATCTGAGACTCTAGTAGGATGTTAATTCAGACAGAGCTTTGAAAGATGCAATTGATGAAAGCCTGGACCGATATTAGTTTTATTATATGAAATTACTTCTTGTCTTTTATTCCAGGACTACTTATGAACTTGAACCATTAGAATGGTTTGACTATTTGCTAAGGATAATTTTTTTAAAAAAATAATAATTCACTCTATTTAAAAAAAAAAAAAAAGGTTGAAACTAAGATTGAAAACACTGAAATTGATTGGATATATGAAGTTTTATTGTAAAAAAAAAATAATTTCAGTTTTCACAAACAATTTATCTTAAGTTAATTTCATTTTTTTTTTTAATCAATCAAAATATATTGTCTTCAGCTGCTGAAAATTTTGCACAGAATATGGCAGCTACTGTGGATCAGTTCAACTGAAGATTCAATTATTGGATCGCAGATTTAGTATTATATAGCCTTGAGATCTTTTTAAAGAGTTATATTTAATTCTAAATCTAGTGCTGATGTGTGAACTATTATTTTTATTCTGTGTAATGAGATGTTTGATGCTTGAATCATGCTTATTTATAAACAATCAATTTTATTTATTAATGTTCTTATTCTGCATGTTTTAGCATAGCGGTAAAGTGGTACACTCAAGGACATAAAGGATTTTGGATTCTGAATAGATTTGCACCAAAATAATCTTAGTTACAGCAAATGAATGAAACTGTTGCTCCTAATGTTTTTGTTAGTGCCCTCTTGATCAACTGGTCATATCATTATTTTTATTTTAGACTGCAATTTCCAATGTTTTTGTGATATTAGGCACTGTACTATGAGACACTCATGTTCCATCATTTCATATGATTTGAAATATATATATATGTTGTGATGGGTCAGGGTTTACTACAAGAGAGGGGGAATGCATCTCACTATGGTTAGATGTAGGGTCTTCTAGTAGGATGCTGTTAATGATGTGATTAAGTACATAATCTATGATTGTATCTACCTCCAATGAGCTAGCTCTGTATTTACACATTAAATTTAGATAAATTTGGGCTAGTTCATCTGTACTCACTCCTTCTTTGGGCTCCATTATGCCTCAGGATTTGAACTCAGGGAGAACTCTGCCTTCGACTCTATTCAGGGATGAACTTATATGGAGTAGCAACTGCTGCACCTCTATATAGGTTACAATTGATTTAATCCTTCATCCAAGCATATTTCTACACTATTATATAAGAGTGAGATGTGTGGGTATCAGATACGAAGCATCCATGTATTGAACAGAATGTGTGGTTCCATAGAAAAATTCACTAAAACTTTCAAAAGCTTTAATTAAAATTCAGTTTAAAAAATTCACTAAAAAATGGACATATTCAACCTCACAAAATTAATCCAACAAGTTACACCTACAATAGTTTAGTAAAAACAATATGTACATTAGGATATATAAGCTATTTTGCAAAACAAAAAAAAAAAAACTCATTTATTTTGCTAAACATAAAAAAGAATGAATTATTCAAACTTTTTTTTATTGTATGGAATTTCTGTTGACTTTCAATTTTATTACCAATAGTTGAATTGTTTTTATATACAGCAAGGAATGAGTTTGACCAATGCATTATAAGAAGTTCACACAATGCTAAAATCTAATTTATAATTAAAACTTAAAAATATTAAGAACATTTAGAAAATAGAAATATCTTAATAATTTATTCTCTGATTTACAGTTAAGAGAGTTTCAGATTTTTCTAGATGTGTGTAATATGTATATATTAGGCCTATTATGTAAAAAATGTTGTGGCAAATGAAATAAAAACATTATAAAAAATTATGTAGTGTGCTTCCATTCCTAAAAATGTCACGCTTCCTCATTGCTGTGTTGATAAATGAATGCATAAATAATTTTGATAAACTAGAGACCAGTTTGATATAAATAAATTTGACAATATTTATTAAATATAAAACAAAGTAAAAAGAAAAATTCAAAACTCTTTACCAAGATAAAGTAGTATAATTGTGTGGGTCAAGGATGGATTTCTACCATATTAACAATTAATTGTTTACAATTCCAAATCCTTACCCAATGGTAGAAATACATTATGTGGCACTAATTATTTACAAAGCAAATAAAATTTTTATTATTATTAAATCAACTGTGAAGGTAATTAGCTAATTTACAAAATTGTGCAGGTATATCTATAGTCGCATCATTGTCTAATTCAAATTAGCAATGTTCCATCTTCTTTGGGGATCCCCCTATCTATGTATAGTTCCCTAAGATTGACAGGAAAGAACATCCACACAAAAATATTAGTTATTTATACTGAAAAAAAAATATAAACATGAACGATTATTAGTTAACAACAAATAAAAAACATGAACTCTATCCAGTAATAAGTGTATGTACTTAATATGGAATAGTCTTAAAGATCTTACCTTATCCCACATCATGGTGATCAATGTCAAGTCGCTATAGCAGGAAAGCTGATCTAAATTTTATTTAAAGCATAAAAAATCTAACTTAATGATTCCCCACCCCCATCTTGTTGCTTTCACTTATAATGAACTCTTCCAAATCATAGATACTTATGCTTCCAATTGTGGAAAGAAAATAAAAAAGAATTTTACAAATATATAAATAACAAGAATACATAACAAAATCAGAGTTTTCATCAAATTATTTTGTTTAATGTTCATGAGCTCGAGAACAATGTCCTTCATGAGTAGAGTCTATCTCTTTTTTGGATTACTCTCCTTGGTTCATATCCATCACTCTTTGGAATTCCTATGTAATGCACTTGAAATAAGATTACATCCATTTTCTGTAGTTACTCTTCTCAATTCATATAGACATCTGGCATAGGACTATTGGAGCTTCTTTTAGGCATTATAGGAGTAGTGGATGAAGTTATTTCACTTTCAGAATCAGGATAGTTGTACTTCAGTCCTACATCACTAGTGATTTAACCAAAAATACATTGCACATTGATGTATAAACAGTTTTAAATTTTCTTTATTTGCGATTTGGTATTTAACGGTTTATACACACACAAAAAAAAACTTCATTTTGTTTTAAGTGCTGGCAAAAATTCTAGTCCTTCTCTATTCATGGTCAAATAATAGTGCAGTTTCTCCAGTATCAATTTAAAAACAGTTCATTTATTTTTATCATACTTCTTTTAATTCAGATGTCGGTTTTAATTTCTTACAGTTTTGCGCTAAGTAACTTATATGGATAATTCAGAGTATTCAAACAAGTCATCCATTTTCCTTTGCATTCGAACATTCAATCTCAGGTTGTTAGCTTTCTATGGTTGATGCATTTTAAAAAATAGTAAAAGATATTGGAAATGAATTGGGTTTGCTTTTATACCAAGCTTAGCTTCCGGTGTTTGGTATACTAGCTTTTCATTTCTTTTGACATTGCCGTAACTGCCTATTGTTGCACAAGTTATCTTGATTGTAGTTAATAAAAAAAAAATACATAATGGAATTCTAATTTCATTTTCCACACTTGGTTGCTTAGTGATTGGCTTGACATTGGGTCATCACTATGCTTACTCAGTCTCTGTTTCAATTCATGATGTACAATATATTGATCATTAGTCTATTGTTAGTATATATATATTTAAATGATTTCTTTAAATGGGCTTTTATTTTTTACTAAGTAATGAAAATCAGTTCATCGCGACATTTATCTAATTTGATATTTAACAAAGCAAATATCTGTTGTGTGTATATATATATGCTTAAAAGAAAGGATAGTGCCTATCGGACTACCTATTAATTAAGCTTGTGTTTTGAACAGGCTTGGTTTGGTGGTGTGGACAAATATAGGCTGGTTTTGATAGAACTGTAAACTACCCTTACAATATATATATATAGTATAGTCTGTAGAAGACTTGAGAAAACTGTTTAACATATTTGTATAGTCTGTAGAAGACTTGAGAAAACTATTGTTTAACATATGTTATATATGAATTTCTGGACAGTTATACATCTATTGCTTTAACAATTATTTAGTAATATATATATATTTGAAGGATATCAATACAATGATGGAACATCTTCCTCCCATGCCTGGGATCATTTCATGAAATTTGTATTTTTCTTTCAGTTAACTAACTCATACAGTATTATAATAATAAATTTTAGTGCATTTACTCCAAAAAAATGTAATAAGCAATTATGCCAAATGTATCGAGCAAAGCTTTAATAACATTAATTAAGCATGATATGTTAGCATATTTTTGACTTAAAAAAAGTCATAAACATAGCAGTAATTATCATGGAAGTGTGGGCACATATATAGTGTGTGTGCAGACTAATCTACATAATATTTTCATTCAAGATTATGTAGATTGGATAGATCATTTCTTGGAAAGGGGGATACAGGACTCCCTCTTGTTAATAGCATATTTGTCCCTTGAAATGTGCCACACTTATTTGATTTTGTGTTTGATATCATTGCACTCTGTTCAGACGATATTGAAGTGGGTAGGCTTGAAGGCATTGTCGGTTGTGGAGAAATGGTCGAATAAGATTGAGCGGGTCTCAGTGTATGTTCTGGCTTTATTATAAAGATATGAGTCCTGAGCAGTACAGGTTGATAAGTTGGCCCAAGATAAGTTGGTCCAAGATTCACTGTAGTAGTAAATAACTATATAGCTATTTTTAGCTAGAGGATAAAACAGGATTAAAAAAAACTCTACCTCACAACAATTAGTAAGTCTATTGAACTCTGCCTACTTTTATTTCACTCTTCTGTTAGTGGCTGTTAAAGAAGCTTTGCTTGTGGGATATTATTTAAAAATAATTTCACCTTGTTTACACTTGCATTCACAAATTGTATATTATATGTATTACATAAGTAAATGTAGTAGAAATGTAAATAAAGTATCATGATCAGAATATAATGCTGAATTTGTACAGAATATACTGACAATTTATATTCCAAGAGTGATATAATATATTAGTTTTTACAGTCAACCTTTAAGCCATAGAATTTCTTTTATAAACAACTATGAAAACAGAAATATAACCATTTAATGTTTTTTTTTTTACCAGTGATGGTTATTGATGCAGATAAAACTTAAATTGTCTTTTAATTACATAGTCTGCTATAGAGCAATAACATCTTCAAACTTCCTTTGAAAAAGAAATAGTGAAGTAAAAAATGGGGTAGGTTGACGATATTTTAGTTTTAAATTAACTTTATTAAATTTATTTTATACATTAGAGATTATTTACAAGTCTTATTGAAAAAAAAGAGATTTCAAGTAGAAAAGCACTAAAATAGATGTATGTTCATATAATTGAGCAATAATCAATATATATCTAATGTATATTCAATAGTCCAGTTACTGGGTTGTTGTTAATGAGATCAGATTCCATGTAACTGCAAAAATATCAGGTAGTGCATGAATTTAACCTCTGGTTTTAATGTTATTTAATTTTTTTTTTAGAAAGAGTAATTTCGTATTGGGATATTTGGGATTAAAGCTTTGATAGCACCTTATGAACCAGAGTATGAAAAGAATGAATGTAGTAATTCTTATATTGGGGAAAAGACCACTTTGTATATTTTTTATGAGGTTGATGATTGTTATGACAAGAAGTGAGAAACAATCGTAAGAAAATGTTTCTAGATCATCAGTTTCCTATCAAACTATTGATCCAAGTGTAGTTGGATTGGCCAAGGTCATCTACCTGAAAAAAAACCCTATTAGTCTATTCTATTGTGGGGTAAAAAATCCAAATTTTACTCATCTCATATCAGATCATATAAATTTCAGTTTAATTAGTCCCCCCCCCCTCTCAAGATTATATTTACTTTTTTTTTTTTTTATAAAAAATATATATATATTTTTCTTCACTACTAAATTTTTTGTAGACCAAAGTTTGTTGCAGTTTTTTCTTTTATATGTCATTGTACAGAAATAAAATTTACGTTTGATATATTTATAAAATTGAAATTGCAGCATTTTTTTATCTTTAAAATTTTTGTATAAACTAAAATTGCGTTATAAACAATTGACGCTTGCAAAATAAGTTGTAAATTTTGTAAACATGAATTTTTTTTTCTTTCAAATGCTGTCTTTCATTATTGGTGTAACCTTTCATTTGGAGGTCGTTAAGCCAAGCGAGAAGAGAATTTAATGCTGATAAGGAGCGCATGTATGGGGAAAGGCTTATCGGAATGAGAACAGCTGATATTCTTTTATAACCTATTTAGTATGCTTAAAGGTTTTTTCTCTCCCCGTCTTCTTTCTTTTAAAATACACATTCAGGGGTGTCTACGTCTATTAAGATTCTTGTTGTGTGCCTGCTTAATATTAAATATTGAAATGATAGGATTTTTAAGAGTATAATTTTGATGTAAAGAAAAAAAAAGTATTCGTAATGTTTATGTGTGGGGCTCTTTTTTTTTAAAGTAACGTCGATGTGCTTAATTTCTCTTCTTGTTAAATATAAAAGAGAAGATGGGGGAGGGGAAGCTCATTGTATTTTAGTCATTAATAGGGCGTCCACACGTTATTTTAAATCCTAGTCATTGAAATAATTTATGGAAAGTTTTTGTATACATTTTGGGGCAGAAGACAGGTTGACGTTGCTAGTGAAAAGAGTTCTATAATCAAGCGATAACATTTGATTTAATTGGTAGCCTTTTTCTCTTTGTTTGCCATCCTCATATAGAGGAAAATCTAATGTGTTATATTTTAAATGTAGATTGAATTGATTATATTAAGTCAAACTTTTTTATGCCAACATACTTGTTGATGTATTTAAAACGGAGAATATATATATAGTCTCCCCCCCCCCCTGTTAATTACATAATTTTCGGGATATTTTGATTGATAATAAAACAGTGCAGTTGTTCGCAAATTAGTCACACGTGAATATTGACATCAGCTATTCTTAACCGATGGTCATGACCACTGAATGGAGGGAGTAGAAAGTTCGCGAAAACTGAACAAAAGTCGTGAGATTTTACTGTTCACTGTTTAGTTACTATTATTTTTAATTTAAATTTTTATGGCATCTTTCTTATAAAAATGTTATTATATAAGTGTGAACATTTTTTAAATTTTACTTCTCCCTTCTCTCTAAATTTGAAGATTCCTGACAAGTAATTTTAAATAAACATTCAATGCATAAGAGAGTTTTAATGTTAAATCTCGGAGCCTTCTTTTATTCATTAAAATCTGTCAACACTTAGACAGCCTCAATATCAATTTCAATCCATAATCTTAATCTGTTGTTAAAGCAATCTCCTTTTAATAATAAAGATGGAATTCTATTTTTACTTATAGTCCAGTATATTTATATAGACCTTAAAGATTGCAACTTGACCACAAAGATTGAAATTATTGATACAAGAAGTTTAAATGAATCTCCTTAAACAGGTAAATATAACCTGTTCTTAATGAAGTGGTTAATTATAACATTCAAACTACAATTACAATTTTTAAATTGCACCCAATGTATTTAAATAATAAGTATAATAATGCTCAACTGTTAAATGGGTTTATAGGTAATCATTAAAATCAGTCAACACTTAGACAATCCCAATGTTAATAACAATCAACAATGTCAACCTGTTGTCAAGGCAACCTCGTTTTAAATATAATTTTACATTATAAAATACTTAAAGAGAACCCTATGAAAATGATAGAAAGAGACCACATCATGAAAAAAGTTAAGAAAAACTGTTAGAGATGATCATAAAGTATAGACGCAGTGGTAAATATGTAGATATGCTCATAAATAATCTTGAAACAAGCTGCCAGTGAAAATCCACTACAGGGTAACTTTTCATGATCTTCAAGCTTTTCTTTTTCTTTTTTCCATAATTATGAAGAAGCATTTTATATATACAGTATTTATTTATTTTAAATCTTCAGTAATTATATTTTCATTAAAAATGGTTTTGCTTATCACAGTTAAATAATCGTAGATTACTTGGAAAAAGTCCTTGCAACTTTATGAGGTAGAAATTTTTTGGAGCAGAAATTTACAATAGCAAAACTTTTTTTATAAAATGCAATCTTATATATCTATGATTTAGAAATAGATAACCGGTTTTAATATTGCCATGTTATATATTTACAAACAGATATCATAGTAAAATTTCTGTATTTACATAAAAAAGAAAAGATGCCAGTAAGTAATCAAAATGCTTTATGCTTGATAGTTCATAAGTTTGAGCACCAAAAATATAACTGGTATAAATCCGAGGGCTTTAAACTGCACTAAACCATGAGAAAATGTTATATATTTCCCAAACAAATAATATAGTGCATTTTGTATAACTATAGATTGTTATCAAGACCTTCATAAATATTGGCTATTTGAACACACAGTTCCACATTTGAACACACAGGTCAATATTTGAAGATTAAAAGAAACTCTTATCTGAAAGCAATGGATGCATTTAAAAATGCAAAAATTTAGGAAAAAGCATATTGTAAATAAAAATTTAACATTTATTTATCCAAGTTAAATAAATTTCTGATTGTTCATGGTGATTATATTGCAGAATTTCTAAATTTTTAATTTTGATAAGATGAAATAAGCACTTTTTATCAAATTTCTAAAATAAAAAGAAGGAAGTGCTTTCTATTTATAAAACATTTGAAAGATTGCATATAATGGAGGGGAGGAATGCATTTTTAATTTATAAAAGTGAAAATTCTTAATCTTTATTTTTAGTTATTCTTCAATAACTTGTTAAAGCAAATAAATATGTTCTAAGCATGAATTCAAGTTTGAAGTAAAATTTTTAATGGTAAGTTATACAACCTGGGTCTTGTTTTATGCAGTAGATAAGTTCCTCAGAAAATGCACACAAAAGAAATTGCATAAAAATAGACTTAACTTACCTTGAAAAATGGGGATATGTATTGTAATTTAAAAAAATCGCATAAAACCAAAACAACAATGTAAAATTACTTTAAAATTCGCATAAAAAAAATAAGGAAATAAAATATGACTAATAAAAAATTTCAAATTTGAAAAAAGTTGATATTAAGATGAACTTGTTATATATATATTTTTTAACTACAGTATTTAATTTTCTTCAAAACAATATATTTTTATGTGTAATTTACAGTATTTTACATTTTTTCATACATGTAGAATATTTTAATCATTGTCGCTATTTGACAATATGCAGGTTCTTTTGTGAACAGGTAAGAAATCAGATTCATAACAAGAGGAAATACAACTAGCACCAACTTCAGTCTCGTATTGTCTTAATGGTTTTCCGGTGACAATGTAATTGGTAATTAAACTTTGAGATGATGATTTTATTAATTGTTTATGAAGCTAACAATATCCAGACATACAACTATTTAACTCTCATTGGAATTTAAGAGCTCATTTGTGATTAGTGTCATTAATAAGAAAATGATTTGCCAATTGATTAGAAAGTTGAAGACCTTTTCAAATCATTTTTGATGTGAAAGGAACTGTTTCCACTTATGTTTCATTATCTTTTTCTAAATTTTCTACGGTATCTAAACTTTTTGCAATAATATCATTGTCATTTAAGACATTATCCTTAAACAATTCATCGATATCATTCTGGCTAAAGGATTTAAAACCTCCACCAATATCATGTGCCAAAGTAATTATTTCATTTGATAATGCCGATGTTTGAATAGCTGTACTTATCTTAAGACATGTAGGCCAAACCTTTTTCCAACAGGTATTTAAAGTGTGTGGGTTTTATTTGAGTAACAGCAAATGCAACATGATTTATACAATCAAAGATTGTAAATTTTTTCAAAGTGTCAATTACTGCTATTGTCTTATTTTCTAGTTTATCTAATATAAATTGAAAAGTGTGTTTAACGTAATATTATTTAAAAGTTGCAATTATGCCTTATTCTAATGAATGAATAATGCTTGTTGCATTAGGTGGAAAAAACATAACCTGTACATTTGGATGTTCTAAATGTGGATGACCTGGTGCATTGTCAACAAGTAATAAAATTTTTAAATCCGGACCTTTTTGCTATATATACGTTTCCACTTCAGGTAAAAAGCAATTATTAAATCAGTCAGTAAATATTGCAGTTATTACCAAAGCTTTTGTATTAGCCATCCAGTCTACCTGAAAGTTTTTTGTTTTTTCACCTTTTAATGCGCAGTCTTAAAGATCGGTTTATCATGAGAGGGTTTAGCATCTGATCTCCCGATGCATTGCTACAAAGCAACAATGTTATTCGATCTTTGCTTGCTTTAAACCCACTGGATTTTTTCTCTGACTTTGTGATATAAGTTCAACTAGGCATTTTTTTCCAGAATAGTCCTGTTTCATCAGCATTAAATACTTGGTGTGGGCAATATCCACCATCTTCAATAACTTCTGCTAATTCTTCAGGAAAATTTTTGGCAGCTTTTTCATTTGCCAATGCAACCTCGCTCATAATCTTCACATTATGTAGTGCATTCATTTTTTAATACCTGGTTAACCATCCTTTGCTAGCCAAAAATTCCTTATTAGTCCATGAAGTGGAAGAAGATGATTCGGATACATTTATTTGTTCATAAAACTGAAGAGCTTTTTGTTGAATTAAATAACTGCTTATAGGAATTCCTTCCTCTTTGAGATAATTTTTCAATCCAGATTATAAGTGCTCCTTTCATTTTTTCTAATAAATTATCTCTTGAATATCATGATAATTTGGCATTTAATTTTGTGCCAAAAATGACAGATTTTCTTATTGCATAATTGCTCTTATAGTGGACTCGCCCAAACTAAAATGTTTTTCAATCACTGTTGATTTTTTCCCTGTCACTAAGTGACCTAAAATTGAAATTTTTGTTTCCAAAGAAATTTCTTTTCTTGAGTGTTTTTTCCTCACTAATTAGGGTAAACTAAAAGTTTAAAATAAAAATAAGAACTTAGACTTATGATAATAAAAAGACACCTACTCACAACTGTTGGGCAAAATTTAATTAAAACTAACAATTAAAAATTAAATTCTTATTTTTGTCTTTAATTTTTTAATTTTCAATTCTGTTTAAAAGTCAAATTCCATTGTTTCACATCACATTAATTTCAGATCACATTATGTAATTTTTAAATTGTTAATTAGAATTAAAAATCAGATTTTAATTTTTAATTGTCAAATTTAATTGTGCCCACTACTGTTACCCACTTTTTAAAAATAAACTTGTGGACACTAAATGATTAATTGATTACCTACTCTTTTTTTTAAAAAGCAAAAATAGAATGTGATTTAAAATGCAAAAACAACAACATGCATAGTATAGGCATTTATAATGTTTGAACAGATTTATATTATAATCTTGTAAAATTTAATGTGTAAAAATGGGGAAATCCTGATTTTAAGTGAATTATGAACTTCTTTATTGCATAAAATCTATTACAGTACTATTATAAAGTGCTGAAAATATTGAAATTATTATATGGAAGTTGAACTACTATAATTGTGCTATTACTTTAAATATAATGTGTGTGTGAAATTTGTAATATTTAAAGTAATAGTGCATTGTCGGAGTTTGACTTCCGATTTAATAATTTTTATCGCATAAAAGAAAAATGCATACAAAGATATTAAGAAGAAACAACATGAATTGCATTAAAAAAATCCGCATTAAACGGGACCCGGATGTATTTGAATATTTAAGACAATTTAAAATGTAAACAAAGACAAATATAATTTTTTTTTTGTTATCTGTTTTATATAGACATTTAATGTTTACATTTTTAAATTGATATTTATATTTACATTTTAAGGTCTTCTGCATATAAATAATCTTATGAGTAAAGACAATTGATTAGATCAAAATTTTAGGTATACAATGAATTAATTCTTCATGGATATATAAACAATGAATTCATTCTCCATATTTATTGCCATTGAATAATTGTAAAAGTTTCTTTATAAATTGAAAAACTTTTGTATATATTTCTAATATATATAGCAGTTTAATGTGACATAATTTTCATTGCATTTTTGTTGATTCTTCGTTATTGGTGCACAAAATGTTTGATGCAATTTCATAAATTTCCATGGTCTTATCTTTTGTCAATAATTTCACAGCTATTTGATTTAATTATCCACTATTAACATAATGATAATTTCTTTGTTTATCTATGTTAATGTTGTGTAATTGTCATATTATTTTTTTATAATTCATTTAATTTTTTTTAAAATATTTCTTGGCATGTTTCAACATAGCCTCTTGAGATTGAAACCTCTATTTCATCTCACAAAGCTTCTGAAAGATTACTTTTGTTTTTTTCTATTTTTACTCTCTTTACAAATAATATAATGTTGTTTCTCATCTTTCATGATTGTTTTTTGAAAGTTTGAATTCAGATGCTTCAAAAGATTTACATTCTTTTTGTTTTTGTGATATATTTTTTCTTCAATTATTATTTTATCTTCTTACATTTTTTTTGTATTTTTATTTTAGTCTAACTTTTATTATATTTATTATAATTATTTCATTTCTAGCTTGTTTGATACTTCATCATCTGTATGTGTAACGTAAAATTAATTTTGTAACATTATTTCGAAAAGGAATTGATGTGATCTCTTGTTTATGGGATTTTTTTCCCAGCTTAAATTAAAGTTCACATGTGAATACTTTATTGTATTTCCCTAGACTTGATTTAACTATTGAAACTTAAATCTTCCACTATTTGGTATTAAAACTTTATCTTTTGATTTATAAGAATTCTATCTGACGATGTTCTTGTGTATAATTGTTTCAATTTTTTCTTAGGTCTATATTGTCCAGTATTTTTTTTTTTTTGTTAATTTCATTTTCAACTTAACATTTGAGTCATTAGAAATATATTTTGTCTGCTCATATGGACTTGAAACTTTTTATTTGCCTTCTTAAATTATTGGATCACAAACTATTATTATAGTAATCATATTGCTGTAAGATGATATCTTTCATAAGATTATATCCAATGATAATCTTTGTAATATTCTTTTTGATAATGAAAGTTATATCTTTTTCTTATTGTTGTTGTTCATCAACATGTTCTAGTATAGAAAAATTTCCAACTTGCCTATCTTATTTTACTATCGTTTACAATGACATTATTTAATTGTTTCCATCTTACCAACATTGAGTTTTTTTCTTTTTTTGGATTGTGCTCCACATACTGGGAAATCTTCTCTTTGCACATTTCTTTTTCTTCTTTTTCTTGCAAATCAATAAAATATTCAACTGGCTTTTAATCTATCTTGATTTTTCAAGGCAACAGTTGTGGAGAAGATCCATGGTTATTTTTTTATTTATATACTGAATGTTTTTCAGCTTGACTGACTTTCATAGAGCAACATTTCTGATAAAGATTCATCTTTTTTTTTATGTACTTTTTTTCAGTTTGAAAGAACCACATTTCTGTCTGGTTAATGCCAATTTTTTTATTACTAATTATTTATTTCCATGCAGTTTGAAGAGTTTTGTTTTGATCTAATATCTCCATTAGCATCATGAATGCTGATTTTCAATATATCTGTCATGTCCATGATATGTTACTTCAATTTTATTGGAACATAAAGACTTGTTTATAATAGTTGGAGATTTTTTTTATTTATGAAAGACAATCTTTTTTTTCATATCATCCCACATCAAACTAATTATTGGTCAGTAAAAGAGTATCTAATTAATTGTAATTAGAGAATAATGGACCAAAATTAATTATCTTGTTTTGTCTTATGAATATTAGTATTAGGACCATAGAAAAATAATACAATTGTAACTGATGTAACCTTTTCTGCTGGCAAGAGGTGTTTTATATACTCTCAGAAATAAGCCTATTGTTTATTCGAATATAGATATTAGACATTAAGGAAAGGTAAGTCAAACAATAGAAAAAAAATAAAAAAATAAATAAAAAGAAAGATTCACATTTCCTAATGAAGCAAGTGATAAAAAGATAAGGTGAAACTGTACAGATTTTATTACTAGAATTGAAATAATAGTTGAAAAAGATTATACTTAGTTATAGCAATTTAAATTTGTCCGTATTGGTTTTTTTTAAAGATAATTCATGTAACTTGGTCACATTGTAGTCTAACTCCTATAAGATAACTGATTCATTTAAATGAATACAAATATCAACTTAAATTTATATATATAGTAGCAAACAATCTATAACATAGGTAAATATTTATATTTTAAATGAATCATATTTGATTTATTAGGAAAAAAAATACAAAACTACAGTATATTTAACGCCTATAATCAATTTTTAAATATCACATTTGGATAACATTCTTTTAATATCACTACATGTAATAAATTATTTTATTACTTCATAAAAACAGAGGTAAGCATTTTCTCCTTTCCTCATTGTCTGTAAAATAATGTTAGAACAAAGGTGGTTTCAGCAATTGTAAAACCCCCCTTTTTTTGTGCATAAGTTAACAAGTATTATATTATTGTAAGAAATGTCTTATGATGGTAGGGCATCTGCTTGCCATGCCATGACCGAGTTCGAATCCCACACGGTAAAACTTTTTCTTCTAATCAGGCTTATGATTTTACTTTCAGGTAATCAACTCCTAGTTAATCTAGCTTACTATACAATATTGGTTGTTAAATAAGTATCTACCTGTTTCTAGTAAGAGGATAATGTAATAATGGAGAAGGGTTCAAATTTTCACGATCGGCAATTGCAATCCTGATGAATAATGCCTTTTTCTTTCTAGTCCTTCTATGAGAAGTTGCAATCGGCTACTTAAGCGCTAATTTATTTTTATCGTAGTATTGTAAAATAGTCTAAAAATTAATATAAATAGTTTTGAAGTAACGATTTCTTTTTTCTTAATAGTTGTTGGCATCAAGTATTGCAATTTGTGTGTGCTTAAAGGGGTGGGGGGAATCAAGTCCAGAATGAAATAGGAAAGAAACTGAACATTAGAATTAATATTCATTACTCTTTTAATTAATTACAATTATTGCAAATTGTAAAAAGAAAAACTCCAGTTAGAAAGTAATTAAAATATTGAGCTGAATACATCGACATTAATCTTTTTATCTTGCTACTCAGATATAAATCATTTCAAGATGAACTTCAAACATTGCAGTAATATAATGCAGTCATTAAACTTCATTGAGATGGCTTTACATCTTAATACAGGTAGGTTCTCTTGATCAATATTGTTTGTGCAGATGGTATTCAAGTAACCTGAATGGCTTAGTGATAATTGACTTAGTGATTTGGACATCTTTTGTCATCGCAGTGAAAAACAATTTAACATGGAGTGAAAAACTTCATTAATACAAACATTTCAACTACGAAAGCAATGATTTTCCATTAACAACTATTGTAATGTCAGGGAAGAAATAAAAAGCATACAGTGAAGACAAATAATATAAAAATTACAATAGAAATAGAAAACAGTCAATAGTAATTCTGTTATTGTTATAAAATATTTTGTTCAATGCTGTAATTAGACAATGAAGTATAACTATAACCCTTGATCATCATCGTTGGTAATTTGCGATTATTTGCCACTCTAACTTTTTTTTTTTGTAAAAAAAAAAAAGCCTTTTGATTTACTAATCAGCATAAGATATAATATTTTTGAATACCTGGAGAAAGTGATCTTTGGATTCAATGTTTATGTGAATAAAGATTATGTCCGTTTACTCCAATTAGAAATTTATTTTATAATTTTATGATTGTGACAAGCAATTTTATATTCAACTAATATACTGCTGTATCCAATCAATGAAATGTTCAAGTAAATGTGGTGCTAAGATGTCTAATTAGTTCAAATATCCAAAGAAACCAGATATTTAATTAGAGGGAATTTGAACCCAGACTTTCAAGCCTCCTTTAGCCATACACTTCATCTTATTACAACTAATACACATGGCTGCATATGATGCACATGTGGGCATGTATATCAGTTGTATATAATGGAGTGGATGACTGAAGGATCTTGAAAGTCTGGGTTCAAATCCCCTCTAATTACATTTATCTTAAGTATATATACTATACTTGTATCTAAATAAAAGATGATATTTAATAACTTAATAATAATGTCAAATACTTGCCATCAAACAGATATGCAAAAACTATAGAACATTTCTGATGTTTTGCAATTGCACTTATAAAAACAAATTCGATTATAAGCATTGTAGTGAAATGTACAATAAGGAACATCTATCTAATATGTCCCTTTTATATAAATTAGTAAAAATAACATTTGTTAATTTAGTTTCAATTATTCATGACCTATATATCTACATACTAATAACAAACATATATGTGTAAGGAATGCCTATATAATACAATTTGAATATAGCAATTTGTTAATGATATTGACTTTGCATCTAACTTAAAAGATTTTATAATTATCAAACTATTATGTGGATATTATGTAAAGGAAACACAATGGTAAATTTCCTATTTTTATATGATGTTTGGTAATAATAAATTTGAATTTTTCTTTTGTGCTGAAAGATATTAATTATTATCTTGGATCATTGTAGTTTGTAATTGTTTTTGATTTAAAGTTTTGTTGTTGTTGTTTTAACTTTATGGTAATTATGTATATTGTCTTGAATCACATGTTTTAAATTTGAGCAGTAAATTTGAAAATCAGATCATAATGCAATATAAGTAACAATATTGATTATTTGAATTTTAGTGTGTTTTGACATGGCATGGATTTATTATGGGTAGTAAAAGAGTTATTATGTACAGATTCTACTTTTTGGTTTTCACTTTAACCTTTATTCAGGAATTTGTTTACATACTATTATCTAATCTTATTAAGCGATCTAAACTAATAACTGCAATACCTATCCAATTAAGATCATATTCTCTACTCCAACTGTTTGAGATAACAAAAAATATGATAATAGGTGACATAATCATAATAACATACTATATATACATTTCCAGCCAATCCAGAATTTAGATCTTGCACATTAGACACCCTTTGTATTTTGGAGCAGTAGTAGAGTGTCAGATTTTGAGTGTAAGACATTAAATTATCACAAATAAAAAACTGTAATGTAATACTTTGTTTTAATTGCATATTTTTATTTTGGATTTGTTCCCCCCCCCTCCATACTTGACAGTTATATCAAAAAAATTGTTTAATCGTAAGTTTTTTGTCTACCATCATGATTTAAAATGCACATTTTTTGTATTATAATGTGTAATTTTAATGTTGATGAAAGTTACGTTATTTTTAAAACTACACAATCAATTATTTTTTCCAAGTCATCCCTACCATTTTGAATTGCCATATTTGTATATTGTATTAATTTTTTTTAAAAAAAATTTGACTAAACATCTTATACACATATTCTTAATATTAATCTTTGTTGCCACTATATTTAATTAGTTACATTATGACATAGTGATTCGTTTATCCTTGATACACATTCTGATATAATAATTCATGTTTGCATATATTTGTTCATCTGCTTAATGAAATGGTTACTTTCTTCATTATAACTTAAAACTGAGTGCACTTACATGAACAAATGTATGCAAATTTGAATTACACTGGTGAACTTCAGCAAAAATGCACTTGGCTTTAGGTTATAAAGAAGAAAGAAGTTACTTCATTAAGCAGATGAACCCCATATTTGCAAATTTGAATCACAAATATAAATGGAAATATCATTATTGTGATACAATAATAAATTGAGTGGTTTATTACTCAGAAGTTTAAGAAATGGAAAAGAGAGAGAGCTGGAGCCACAATCCGTTTTAAAGTCCAGATCTCACCACTGCACTGACTTGATCTATTCCACTCTGATGAATGATCTCTCACTATTTCTCTATAGATGAATGATAGAGAGGATTATAATATATACAGTTATTTATTAAATATGCTTTAGGGCTATAGTGAAATTAAATATAACAAGTCTTTCGCAATGCTATCTTATTACAAATTTCCAAATCAAGAAGACAGGAAGTGATCTATATATATTTACATAAATGCATCTTTTTGCTCATAATAATGATAACAATGTGTGACCCAGTGTTGATAACATATTAATTGTTCACCTAAAAAGCAAGCACTTATAGGTCTCCATTGGTGAAAAAATGAATTTATTACTGTAGTTTTAAAATATATCATTAAGTTTGAATATTTTATTTAAAAAAAAAAAAAGTTTAAAATTGAGAATCAGTAATATCTAATGAATAAACATTTAATTAATTATATTATTAATTAAAAAATTATCTGTGAGTAAACAATGTATTAACAAATACACTACAGTTGCTATGCACTTTTTTTTGCTTGAATACTTTTTATCAAACATTGTAGACATATTTTTGGAATAAAGCTTGATTTCGGTTGCAGTAACAAACACATTAAATAGAAATAAAACAATAATATATATATATTAGTTAATGCAATATATATTTTCGAATTTTTTATTTATATATTTTATTTATTATATGATCGAATTTTCTTTAACTTATTTACAGAATAATTTTTTTTATTTTTATTTCGCTGGGAATTTATGGGAAATTGTATCGCTTTAAATGATTATGACTTCCTATCAGCCTTTTATCAGTTTTATATAAAATTTTTACCAAGATAATTACAACTCGTCTACAGAGAACCTTGGATTTTCACCAACCAAGAGAACAAGCTGGATTTAAAAGTGGTTTTAGTACAGTAGATCATATTCAAGTATTGAGAGAAGTTATAGAAAGGACAAATGAATATGAGTTGTCATTATGTTTTGGATTTGTAGATTATGAAAAGGCATTTGATTCTATAAACATTTCTTCAGTGATTAAAGCATTGGATCATCAAGGTATAGATCCAGGATATTGTCATATTTTAAAGAATATTTATAAAAATGCAACAGCAACAATTAGATTACATAATGATACTGGGAAAGTCAACATTGAGAAAGGTGTAAGACAAGGTGACTCCATATCTCCAAAACTTTTTACAGCAGTGCTGCAAGAAGTATTTTGTGGATTAAAATGGGAAACTAAAGGAGTGAAAGTAAATGGAGATTATTTAAGTCATTTAGATTTCGCAGATGATGTAGTTGTTTTTGCAAATAATGCTTCCGAGCTGCAGGAAATGTTGCAGGAGTTATCAGATGAAAGTAGGAAAGTAGGACTAAAGATAAATGTTAAAAAGACTAAAGTAATGTTTAATCGATTTGCTCCAAATATGAAAATAAAGATTGATTATGATGAATTAGAAGAAGTTAAGAGTTACAAATACCTTGGTCAGATTATTAATACAGATGGAAACATAATAGAGGAAATTAATCATAGAATTAAACTTGGTTGGAGTGCTTTTGGTAGAAATAACTTGATATTAAAAGGAAATATGCCTATGTGTTTGAAAAGAAAGGTTTTTAACAAATGTGTTTTACCAGTTCTTACTTATGGATCTGAGACTTGGACACTTAATAGAAGATTAATACAGAGACTTCAGACCACTCAAAGAAGTATGGAGAGATATATGTTGGGAGTAACAAGAAGAGATCGAAAACGCAATGTATGGGTAAGAGAACAAACAGGTGTTACTGACCTCATTGAAAAAATTAAAAGATTGAAGTGGAGTTGGGCTGGACATATTGCTAGAAGAGATGATAATAGATGGACAATTGAAATTTTAAACTGGATTCCAAGAGATTGTAAAAGACCCAGAAGGAGACCACATGTAAGATGGATGGATGAAATAAGAAAATGTGTAGGGGTGATGTGGAGAAGAGAAGCTAAAGATCGGAGAAGATGGATTAAACTTGGAGAGACCTTCATCCTGCAGTGGATTGATAATGGTTGATAATGATGATGATGATGATGATTACAATTAAAGACCCCATAGCAAAGATATTTAAGATAATTTTATTGAATAGTTTGTTGAATAGTATTGATATCAAAGATATGAGTTATATATTTATATTAATTTATGTCTAGGCATTTGATTTAATTAATCAAGCAGATTTGTGGCAATATTTAAAATTAGTTCCCTATCAGAGTTTATTCCTATACAGTTGTTACATGGTGGAATGAGAAGAAGCATTATGGTGGAGTTTTTGAAAGGAAAGTGGTATTAAGAAAGGATGCATACTAACTTCTTATTTGTTATCCATTTTTATGACAGTGATCTCTGGAACTGTAGATGACTTCATGAAGCAGTTATCAAGATAAGATATAGGGTTACTATTGTTGATGGAATTTGAACTAGTGTGCTTCCTTGCCTATTTGAAAAATATCTTCTTTATTAGTCAGTGGTAGAAGAAAAATCTTCAGTAACTTTTAGCCTGTACAATTATCAATTTAGTAGTGTTTGTCAATTTAAATATTTTGGAGCTTTTTAAATAGAAAGAGGAATTTTGGTTTTGAAATGATCGCAGATTGCAATGTACTGCTGCTTGAAATTAAAAATAGGGTTACTTTAACGTAGCAATATGACTATTGCTACTAAGATAGTATGGACAACTATTATTTTAACTAATTTATTATGTGAAAAAGTTATCTGGTCTTTTTTTTTTTTTGATATAAAGTTTTTTTAAATTTAAGAATGCTCATAAGATTCTGAAAATACTGTTGTTCTTCTGTTTGTTGGAAGTGATATCACATGTGAAGTGAATAAATAATAACATATTTCTTAAGTATTTTATGATAGAATCTGACTTAGTTTTCATGGAAGAGACAATCTCAAAAGAAATGAAATATTGTTTTTATTGAGATAACATGGTTGCAGATAAAGTGCAGTGGCTAGTGTACAATTAGATAAAATTTTGAAAATTTTCAAAAAAGTACTGATCGTTGCAGGAGAAGGGAAAAAATAGCATCACAAGATCTCACATAAGCAGACTAAAGGATGTGTGGTATATGGGAACATATTTGTGGTTTGCAGAAAACTCTGTCTAATATATTTTAAGTTTTTCTTTTCTTTTTGTTCTGAAATTGTTATAACCATATTTATTTAGGAGTGATAGCTAATGATAGTAATGATAATTTTTACAGTTTGTAAACATTTTGTAATATATAATAAAAAACAAACAATACTTTGTGTGTGAACATATTTTTAAAAAATGTTAATTGGTTTTTAATTTTTTTTTATAACAAACAATTGTGTGTGTTTTTAAATAGTAATTAAAATTCAAAATATCTCTTTTATACTTATACATGCCAAAGGATAAAGCTGATTATACAAAAATAAAGAGATACTGAATTGGTTTCAGATCTGTATAAATTAAGCAAATCAATTAGCTTGGATTGAAAATAGGCGTTTTTTAGTTTGGGCTGATGGCTTCATAGTCAAGCAAAAAGGTAAAAAGTTAATACTGGGGAAGGGATGCATTAGATCCAAGTATACTGCTTTCTGATTCAAAGCTACTTATTGATGAAAGCTATAACCAGACAATAGTCTGAGGATATTGAATAGAAAGTTCAGATTATAAGGTACCATCATCTAGAACAGTGATCTTCAACCTTTTCACACCTACGAACCGGTAAAAATAAGGATAAGGTTGCGCGGACCAGCAAAAATAAGGATAAGATTTCTCTGACCGGCAGAAGTCTATATATAAATTTTCTTAAAGATAAGCATAATTGTTATAACTGATCAAAACAGCAATGTTAAATATATAAGATAAAGTTTTATATATATATGGAGTTTATATAATAAAAAACTTTTTTTAAAATTTTTTTAGAAAAGTAATAAAAAATTTAATTCTACCCCCCCCCCCTCTAAACATCCGTGATAACTAGAAAAACAAATTAATTTATGAATGATTGATTAGATTTTGTTTTAGTTCTGTTTTTTTTTTTAATTGGGTAAAAATGAGATGAAAAAATAAATAAAAATTGGCTATATTAATTAAAAGTTTAAATTCTTATTATTTATTATTACAAACTTTTTACTGCCCGTCTAGCACGAGGACCTGCAGAAAAGTTCCGCGGCCCTGTGCCGGGCCGCGGACCAAGGTTGAAGAACACCTATCTAGAAGGTATTGACTACTAAAGCTTGCACCATGGGGTGTTATTATGGGGAAAATTTTTGCTACTGTTTTAAAATTTTGTTTGGGTACTAGGCTAACTGTTCATATATACATTGTGCATATAAGACATTAAGATTGTGTTAATGATATCTCTGTAATTACAATGAAAGCAGGATAATATCCAATAATATTTCTTATTTTTACAGGCAGTGCATTGTTATTTATCTGATCAATCAAGATTAAATTGAGATCTGACTAATAATAGCTATATATAAATATTTGTTGGCTAATGGCTGGGATGGCTATTTGTGTTAGTTAATAGCAGACTGCCTTAAAAATACTTAATCTTCATTGTAATATAAAAATTTTTTTTTATTGTTCACAGCTTCAGATTTGAATCCTTAGTTATTATAAAAAGTTGATGCTCTATCATCAAGTTCTTAACTATGTAATATATGCATGCATGATATACAATGTGATGAAAAACAAATTTTATGATTTCAAGTCTTTTGGCAAAGAATATAGTGATAAAGCTATAAATACTTGATCATTTTTTCTGATAAAGTTTAAAAATACTTCTTATGAATCAAAATTAAAATGTTGCTTTTGGAGTACCAGAGAATTTATGTTTATAATACAAAATAATTATTATAAATACATTTTGCTTTGTAATACCCTATAAACTTATTTATAATCTAGGAAAATCTATATATATGTATAACTTTAATTATATGTTTATTGGTGGTTACTTGAGTAACTTGGTAAGAATAGATTATCTTTCTAACGTGAACAAATTTTCGTTATAGCTCAATGTACAGCAAATGTTTTTACAGTACTTTACACTTGCAAATGAAAAGTTTCAACAAAATTGTTGATCTCTTCACATGATTCTTTTATTTTTGAAGTTCACCCCGGCAGTCACTCTAAAAAATTTAAAACTTTTAAAAGTTAAATAAGTTGATTTGAGTTTAAAAGTCGTTAAATTTATCTTTCTCTCTGTGGTTATTGTTAATATTCCCATACTTTTTTTTTTAGAATTTGAAATTATTATTTCATTTTTGAATCTAAAGCCTAAATTTCTAATTACAGTATACAGTATACAAACTCATGCACATATAAATATATGATTGTTTATATGGTTGAAATAATGGAGGAACATAAACTTCATAAATTTCCAAAAATTAAAACTAGCAATTCTCCATCCAATAGTGTCATCCGGTACAAGCTGTAATAATCAATAGATGCTAGAAAGTTGTGCATCAAAATTCCTATCTAGTACCTAGTCATCTAATATCTCTAGAATAGTTTTTAGTTTGTGGCTTTCATCAGTGAGGAGTCTTGGATATGAGAGCTTTGGATCAAATGTAATCCTCCAAGAGCATTTTTTACCAACATTTTAGCTATGAGCCCAAAATGAAAATACAATAATGTTTTTAATTCAAGGTAATTCACTTGTATAGTCATATAGATTTGAACCCAGTTCAGTATCTATATATTTTAGTATCTTTGGTTTTTTCATAATCATAATCACCATCATCATGTGCTCAAGGTTGACGTTAAACCAGTAAAACATCATATGATCGCCACTTCTATGCTCACACAATCTGTTAAAGCACTAGCAACCCTCTCCATACAGTAATGTGGCCCAATGTAAAGCATACTTACTATTGTTTTAACAGATTGTGTAAGCATAAGCAGTGGTAATCATGTGATGTTTTAGTGGATTAATACCAATCCTGGCCAAATGATGTTGGTGATTATGATTATTACAAAATCAAAGACAACAACATTTATAGATACTGAACTGGGTTTAGATCTGTATGACTCTATACATGTAAATTAGCATGAATTGTAAACATTATTGTATCTTCATTTTGGGCTCTCAGATTTATAGTTAACTAAAAAGATAAAAGGTGGCTTCTGGGGAGTTGGGGGGAGGTGCATTAGATCCCAAGATATAGGTATGGTGCTGTCAGATTGAAAGCTTCTCACTGTTGAAAACCACAAGTTAGAATTTTGTCTGGAGATTTTGGATGAGTAGGCACTAAGTAGGGGATCTAGGGGTATTGGGTGAGTAGTAGAGATTTTGATGCACAAGCTTAGGATCCATTGATTACTATAGCTGCAATAGGTGGTATTATGTGGAGAGAGTTGCTCTGTTTTAAAAAATTATGTAAGCATATGAAATTGTGATCATGTGAAGTGGTTTAATTTCAAAAATTATTGCAAAATTGTTTTGTAATTATAAAAACACACACTTTCATATATGAGTTTTATAGGAAAGAATGTGTGCTGTGATCAAGCAATAAGAAAAGATTTTAAATCATTAATCTTTGCTGTGTAGTTGTTAATTAAATTTCTTTGCCTTGTCATAATGTACAGTTCATATCTGCATGGAGTTTGTAGAAAGCTGTTTTTTTTTTTTTTAATTGACTAATATTTTCCAAGCTGGCTTAGAATTTGATTTAGATAGCCAGTCCATACTCCACTCTATTAAACATTCAGTACTAATTAGTAAATTTGTAATAGTGTAATTAAGTGGCAATATTTATTATGTATGAGGAATTCATCAATACTCTCTTTATTAAATTTAGTTAGTTATCTTGAATTACATCACAATCTAATCACCTTTAGACTATGACTTTATGAACTTCAACATTTATTCATAAAGATATTATGGCCTGAATCAATTTACTTTTGAATAATCTTCACAAGATATTATAATATCCTTGTGAATTTTCTATTCATCATAAATATGTAGTGGTATAATTAAATGATGGCATGTAATATGTAATAATTTTAGTAGTTGATGAAAACTTTTTAGTATTGTCTTTGTTAAATGTAATTATATATTATGACATCATCATTATTTTAACTCTTTTAGCAGTTTAAAACATTAGTTCAATTGCATTTTGAGTTCTTATTAAAATGATAATGATATTTGTGAGCATTAACATTATATTAGTTCAATTGCATTTTGAGTTCTTATTAAAATGATAATGATATTTGTGAGCATTAACATTAAATCATTAAGTTGTTATAGCCTGAACTAACTGGTCAATTTGTGTTTAACTACTCTGTTGAAAGTAAAAGAATTCTTAGGTAAGTTGATTTAATAAAATGAATGTTCCTCACTGATGAAAGCCACAAGTCTGGGGATATTGGATGAGTAGGCATTGGGATTTTATGCATAAGTTTTCTGTCATCCATTGATTACTCTGGCTTACACTGAGTGCCTGTTTTAATAACAGTTTTGAGCAAGCATAAGAAATGATCATATGATATTTGGTGATTTAATACCAATCAGCCTAATAGGATAGTGGTGGCTATGGTTATTGAAGAAACAAAATCACCAAAATGTATGGGTATTGGACTGAGTTCAGACCTATATGGCTACATAATCTAATGAGGTTGAATTGAAAATATTGTTGTGTTTTCAATTTTAGACTAAAAAAAATGATTGTAATCATGATCTCTAATGAAGGGATGGATGACATAACCTTTGGGTACTTAATCAATAGATTACTTTATACATGGATAGATTGGTAATTGATTTTTGCATATCTCATAAAAATCACTGCAAACATATATGATTAGAGTATTTAATAAATGTTTATAGGGTAGTTTTTACTACTTTTTTATATTACAATAACTTAAAACAATTGAAGTGATACAATGTTTGGGATTGCAGTGCAGCTAGGAGTTTCTTAATCAAGTTGATTTTTTAAATTTTTTATAGATATCTAACCAATAGTCAAGTTATTTATTTTGAAAATGGCTTTTTTTGTTTGGATAGCTACATATTCACAAACATTATTAAAAAAATCTGGAGAAGATAATATTTTCTGGTAATTTTGTCTTTCAATTCATTCATTATAGCATAGATGAGATAATCCCAAACTATTCTTTGCTTTATTTTCATTTACAACTACATAATGTCAGAGACTGTCCTGAACATTTTGATAAAATTATAGTATATCTAATAACATTAATTATAGCTGGCTATATTGCTGAATCTGGCTTTTTTTAAAAAAAGGCATCTTTCAAACTGCAGCCTAATTTTTTTTAGATAAGTACTACTATCACAAGTTGCCCTGAACCTTTTGATAAGATTCCAGTAATATTTAGTAACATCAATTATAGCTGCTATATTGTTGAATCTTGGGTTAAAAAAAAGGCACCTTTCAAATTACAGCTAATTTTTTTTAGTTGTTTGAAAAGTTTCTTGGTTGAATATCAAATAATGATTTTGATTTGAGATGTGTCTTAGGGATGAAATTATATTTAAATTATGGCAAATCCAATCGGTTTAATAATTTTACTTACGGCAGTTTAACACATATTTATACACCTGATCTATTTTCGTTTCATATATTTTTTCATAATTCGTTAGTAAGCTGTTCCACCATCAAATGTCAGATTTATCATTAAGAGAGAATCAGTTAATTTACTAAAAAAATGGTCTATCTTGGGACTGTATGAAGAATTTGAATGAATGCGCTGGAAAAGAACAAGGAAAATAAAGTTAATTTATGATTGTTATTACTTTTTTTTTTTAATGAGGAAAAAAGAAAACTACAGATATTTTTTTAAAAAAAAATCTTTTGAACAAATTAAAAAATTCTTTTTTTTTTTTTAAATGTCAAGTTCTTTAAATCTTTACTTTGAAAGTGAATAGTTTTTAATCTAAGTAAAACATTTTTCATTTTTGTAACTTAATTAATCTTTTTTGAAAATGCTCTTTGAAGTTTATGCTTTGGACAGGTGATTGATAATTTTTCACGATCCAATGCGCATTTCAGAGCTGATTTGTTTTGATCTGATTGAAAATAAAGGGTTATATCATGCAAATATGCCAGTTTGATTTTTTTTATTTTTTATAACATGTATTTTGCAATTTAAAACGAGCTTCAAAGTGTTTCGACTTGAAGAGCACTTTTGTGTTCATGAGTTTGGTTGTCACTGCTGCAAGTGGAGCGTTTAACGTCCACGGTGACATCCATTTCCGTTGACCGCTGGCACTGACATTTCATAGTTTATTGATACAGCTGCCTGAAGTGAAAAATATTCTTCCAATCACCATTTTAACTAAAGCTACAGGAACCTTTTTTTTTATTCTTTTGTTAAAAAAAAAAAAAAGAATCCATCTTCTTGGTTGAAATTCAATGAAGCATAAAGTGACAGTTGGTGTTTCTTTCCAGTACTAATGGTTATTATTAATTCAGTGGTTTTACAATTCATCATTTTATAACTAAAATTTCAAATTCACTTTTCGTATAGTATTAAAAGAGTGCTTGCTTAGCTTAGTACAATATTATATATGCACATGATTTTTATCTTATATTTTTATTGCCAAAATTGCATAATATATATGCATGGCTTTGATTGCAATTTACTTATTGCCATAATTATATATTTTTAAATTTATAGTGAGCTAGCAGAAATTATCCAAAAAAAAATATAGAAATTTAACAGATTGCACCAGAGCCATGATTAACAGACTTGTCACAGAATTTAAGGAAAGAGAGTTCATACTAGTAATCATGCAGTTGGCTTTTTGAAGAGATCATACAATGATTTGCAACTGGAATTATTTTCCAAAGGAGGAATGTCGGAAACTGGCATTAGTTGTATTATTAAAATTTTACAAATAACATTCACATAAACATTATCCATTTCAGAATTTAGCAAAGTTGTTCTGCAGATGGAATTTTGGGAAATTACAGAAAAAATGATGACTGTTGAACTTTGCTTTAGTGCATTATTGAGGCACCTAATTCTACCATTCCTGACATCACTAAGTCATGTATTTTGTATCTGGCTAAAATGTTTGTGCTCTCCCCACCCCCAATAATGTTTGGCTAATGTAATAAATACCCTGCAAAACTGAACTAGTTTTAAATTAATTTAGCAATGAAATGGAAAAATATCAAATAGAAGATTAACAAACTAAAAAAAAGAAATTATGGATATAGTAACTGTTAAGTAATTAAATGGTGCTATTTTCTTATGCAGAGTACTTAATACATTAGGTTGCAAATTTCACAACCTGAGAATTAAATCTAGAATGGAGTTGGCTGGGGTGGGGGGAAAGTTCAATGTATAATAAATGATTTGTTTTTGATGAAGCTCCTGACTTTTTTTTTTTTTGGTAGATAATTATATTCAGAGTATCTCTTAGTAATTTAGCTTTTTTTTTTTTTTGTAATTGAATAGCTATTTTTATCTGGAGTGTAGAATAAATTATTGGACAGTATAAATCAGTCAACTGATTTAATGGTTAATAAAAAGATAGAAAGAAGAATCTGACACCAAAATCTGATGACCAATTTTGCTTTGATGAGATTCAAATTATCTCCTTGCAATTGTAAATTAATATCATTAAATTTGCGAAATAAGTCAGTTAAATAAGCAATATCTGTTTTATTCTTGAGTAAATTTTATTTCAAACTGTAATGCTTGTCTTCCAAAAACTCTAAAACAGATTTAAAAAGTGCAAAAAATCTTGTTATACATAAACCTTTTGAAAGCCAGCTATTGGGTACTAAATGTTGCCTATGGATTACACAATGAACTGCAAGCTTCAGGTATGTGCTGTGTCAGGCAACTTATGAAACTGCGATAATGACCAACCAAAGGTGATGCTTTATCTGTTACAACAGATATTATATTTGTCAATGGAATCACTTTTTCCCTAAAAAATAGTTCCATTAAATTAAAAACCGATTCACCATTGGTGTTTGTTTCTAAAGTTCTAGCAAAAATCAACCCTTCATGCACTTGCTGATCTTGAATAAAATGAATGTATGCCAGCAACAAAGCTTCATTACTGGGTAATGTTGATCTCATCCAATTGGAGGGAAAAAGCATTTTGTTGCAAATGACTACACAATTTTCCACATCATGGCCCATTTCATTGATAAGTCTTTAACTGTTTTATTGCTTAAAGAAATTATTTTTATAATACCTTGTGCAGGTTTGGGAAGTACAGTGTTCAATATCTCTGTGACAGTTGGTAGAATCAGTTTCTCCTCTATGAATGCCCTTAATCTATCATCATTTTGCTTTGATGATAAACATATATATTATCTATTATAGTTCTCTTCAGAATTTTATTTTTAAGTGATTGAAAGTATGACATATCTTTTTCTTTTTTGTCAGGGTGAATTCTCTTCAAGTGATCTGATAGTTTTTATGGTTTTATAATATCATTGCTAAAGACTTTTTCACATATGAGGCACATTGGTAAATGTTTGTTTAACAATGATGAGACAAATCCTAGCTTAAAATAGTCCAAATTATACTGTCTGAATTTTTTTTGGTTCAATTATATTATTATCATAAAAAATAAAAAAGTTTTATTAACAAACAATTTTGACAGTTCCTGTAATAAAAAAAAACAAAATATGTACTTACTTGAAACTGAAGATTTTTGTTCAAACTCTATTAAATAACCTGTATCCTCTGATTTTCTTTTCTTAGTACTGCTCCTCAATAAATAATTATATTCATAGTTCAAATCAAAATTAAGTACATGTCACATCAAACAAACCAATTTATGGTGTTTTATGAAAGCATGATCATACAAGACTGATAGATTCTGCTAATATCAAATAAATTTTCATCCCACCGCGAGCAAGTGCAGACATGCAATGGTTTTTTATATCCTCATTTGCTTTGATACATTTGATAAGACAATGCACAGACATGTTTGTGATCCATGTATTTTCATGCATTCTTACGTATGACTCTTTTTATGACACATTTTACCGTTTCCTTCACAAGTTTAGTTCAAAGTAACAAGTAGCAGTAATAAGGGGGTCCATTTTTGCTGTCGATCCCCCAATTTTTTTTATTGAAACTATTGACCCCTAGAAAGTTCACATCGACCCCAGGGAGTCAATATTTACCACTTCGGGAACTCTTGGTTTAAAGCATACTGTATAATTTATTTACTAAAATCTACATGACCAGTCAAAATTAACTTTACTCATTTTCATTAGAGGGTGAAGTTTATGCATATTTTAGATATGAGTTTCGAAATGCAATGGATTCTATTTTTTTGACACTGTGGGGGCAGGGATAATAAGTAAAAAAGACATTTTTGAAGATTTCTAATTATGGGTTTACATAACACTATCTGTATCATCATCAAATAATCATATTCTTAATTTATCCCATAATTTATTATCAATCGATGTAACTTTCACTTAAGTTTGGTAATTCAAATTGAGTTTATTAGACTGCAGTTTGGATATCCAAATCTATTAAATTTTGCAAATATTTTTTTGTTGATTGCCCTTGTCTGGCAATAACTGTTTGAATTAGATACTCTTTGTTCAAGTACATATACTGATGTTGTAAAAGCGCGTGTGCAAATCTTTACATTTTAGCTTAATCAATAATCAAGGTTGAGAATATATATATATAAGGCTATTTATATACACCTTATTCATATTTGTTTTTAGAAAATGAAGTTTTAATAATAAGCAAAAATTTGAATGTTCTATAAAAATAAAATAGAAAGAAGAAAGTGAAAAGTATAACTATTGAAAAGTATTCAATACATTGTAACTTCTCTGTCGTAGGTCACGTGTATAACTTTTAAAAATAAATACAAAAAGATTAATATGTATTTTAAAACTTTGTAAAAAAAAGTTTATAAAGGAAATCACAATGTATTAACAAGTCAAAAAAAGCAATAAATATTTGTAAGAAATGAAAAGTTTGTTTAAGATAATTCGTAAATAAAGTTAATTATTTTAAAAATATTGTGTCAATTAAAAAACAAACAAACAGTAGAATGGAAGCAGGTTAATTCAGACATTTCAATGGTTGCTATGGGAATTTGAAGATTGCCAAGCAAAAAGTAAAAAAAAAAAAAAAGGCAGATTTTCGTCTACTACAGTTTTGTTTAACTTTTTTTTTGTATAGATGATAAATTAGCTAAATGAATTGTATGCGTGTATATTCGAATTTATTTGTAATGATGGGGCAAATTTTTAGTTATTAATGCTAACTTTATCTTTCTGGAAATGTAGTAAGTATTCTTCATGAAACTGTGATAATGCCTAATAATACTGAATAAAGTCTGATTATATTTGCTAAAGTTGGATTTTATTTGTGGATGCTATGACAAAACTTGATTATGAGATAGATAAATTTAAAAGTCAACTATGGATTGCAAAAAGAAATCACTGAATAAGAAGTGAGCACATTATTTATTAGATATATCTTGATTCCTTTATTATAAAGCATGATAACAAAAAAAACAACAACAACATTGTTTCCAAAAAAATCTTCAAGGTAAATTAGTTATAATTTAGATGTGCATCTGTGATGATACATTTGTTATGGACAGAGATCTCATTATTAAATTGACATTAATGTTTAAAAGGTGTTGAACTCAATAGAAAAACGGAATAAAAGAAATTTGGTAAGGATTTTTAAATGTCTTTTATTGAACAAATAATGATTTAAATTATAACATCAAAAGAAATTTTATTTTGCAAAATACTCCTTTTCCATTTAAGTAAAAATTAATATATTGATATTTCCCTTCTCTTTTGGTTATATATTTAAATTCAGAGGTATAAGACAGTATTGAAAAAATAATAATTTTAAGGTTAACTTTAAGACTAAGAAATTGATCCAGTTTGCAGGGGTGGGTGAATATAAGTTTGATTGATTTCTTAAGTGGATTTTAAATGTTAAATTTCTGTCATGTATATTCCATGTTTAATTATATTGATCATTGTATATTCCATTTTTAATTGTCTTGATTATGAAAATATTTAAATATAAAAGATATTAGATTGTTTATATTCTGTTGTTGTTTATCAAAAAATTTATTATTATAATAAAGCATATTTTCTCAATAAGTTTCTCATCTGACATACAAGTACTATTTTAATCTTGCATTGGTGGTCTGACATACAAGTACTATTCTAATGTTTACATTATAATAATAATATACAGTAAATGTGGAATGGGTAATGATCACAGATATGACTGGATTTATTTGAAGACTTGTACTTGATATAAGCTTCAGTCTGATTATTATACATTGCTATTAACAAATAAAATAAATTTTTGTTGTAGTTACTTCACTATGTACATGGTCACCAGCTATTTATTATTGTTGACTGATGATCATATTTGCTAGTCAAAAATTCTTCATAATAGTAATTTGTTATCTAATGGGTATACAATTCTGGGCAATTCCATTACAATATTTAAACAACTCAAAAACAAGAGTGAAAATAAAAGTTAAATAGATATAAACAAATTTCTAGGAAGGAATACAAAGAGTTTAAAGAAAAAAATAGAATGAAAGTTTTATTTATATTTGGTGGAATAAAATATTTTTATTGGGTAAAAGTAGATTAATAGAAGTTAAAAAATTGCTATTGAAGCAAAAATTGAACATGTTTTATATTTTATATTTGTATAAACAAAGATATGTAATATAAAACATTATATGCTAATAGTAACTATATGTCAGACTACTTTCATCATCTGACAATATTAATTGTTAAATGTGCTTAGAATAATTTAAACTAAACTTTTCAAATACACTCAACTGTAAAGTTTTGCACACAGGTTAATATATATCACAATGTTTTGAGTGATAGTATTCTCCTCTCCTGCTGACCTGTCTAATGCTAGTGCAAGCATGTGAAATGAACTTGGACCTTTAAATTCATGAATATTGAATTCAAGATGATGTAATCAACTAGGCCATTATGTCAAAGGTAGCAGTTGGTAGAAATTCCATATACTTATCTATCAGGATCTTCCTGATTTGAAGGCAAGATGAATGAGTAGCTTCCAGACATTATGAATTATCACATTGGGTTGACTTATGGGATTGTTTGCCATTGCTATTTGAGCAACTTATTTCAGTTTTCTTCCTTTGTACCTTGTAGAAGAAAATTCACAGAAACTGCCAACTTAACAATAGCTAATACTCTATAAATTAACTTTGTATGATAATTCATAATATTTGGAAGCCATTCATTAACCTTTGTACTAATTGGTTAAAACATAACCTTACAGTTAATATATATGTGACAAATGTCAATAAAATTTGAATTTTTTTTTGAAGGTATTTAATAATTAATATGAGATGATTGACATTTAAGTTCTTGGAGATGCCGTGTAAGATAAGCTTAACAATGAAACAGTTTTAATTTATTATGTTTGGTATGTTTTCAATATCATTTTCATGATACCATAATCATAGCACAATTATTATGCTAAGCATAATAAATTATGAGTGTTTCACTGTTAAGCTTTTCTTATTCAGCATATCCAAGTGCTTAAATGTCAATTACAATTGTTTAGGGAAAGTAAACTAATGGATTGTAGAATATTAGATGATGAAAGTAGCCCAACATATAATTACTACCAAAATACTATCATCACAAACTTTTGGCAAACATTATATGCCAATATATTGATAAATATAACATGAAATAAAGATTATAAACTTACTATAAAATATAAAAATGAAGGATATAAAAATATAACAATAGTCATGTGAGACAATGTAATTACTTAGAAAAGTGTATAATACTATATTCAAAAAGATTAGTAAAGAAGAAAAGAAAGATTAGCTACAAGATGAATGTGCTTCTCTACCACCACAGTAATAATTGTATCCTTGACCATTTTGAAAAAGATTTTATTCATATAAACGACAGAATTTGTCTTAATGATAGTAATAATGTTAGTAGTTTTTAAATATTTTGAAAGCTGTTTAAAAAAATAATGGAATCAGAGGGTTGAAAATAGGGCCATGGGTGTTTAGCTTGATAATGACATAGGGAAGAATGGTGCTAAATTGCTTTTTTTAAATAATGATAAATAATGAAAAATAAATATAAATATATAACCACTAAATATATGTAATATCTAAAATATATATTTATGAAATAAGTGTACAAAAGAATCAGTTTGATTGGGGATGAAAATTATATCTCTGTTATAGGAAAAAGTTGAGAAAATAAAAATTAAATTGAACACTTACTTTAATTTCCATTATTTATGTAATTTCATAGAATATCTACTAATTTTTCAGCCCAGAGATGTGTAAAAAAAAATTGTGGCTTTTTATCAACAGGAACTAGCAATGTGATATGTAAACTAAATGAACTCTATCTAATTAATATATATATATATAAATCAAATCACAGTTTAAAAATTAGTGAACTCCAAAATGTATGTATAATATTATAGTCATTTTACTTTTAACTGCAAGGGAGAATGCCTATGATCACTGTTTCATTATTATATGCACCAGCTCATTGTGTGAGTTATTAAATTTTTAGAAAACTGAAACATTCTCTCAGATTAGGATGCAAGTGAAATCCTCACTGATTGGAAAGATTAATAACTAAAACTAATGCATTAGTCAAGTAAGACTAAATTTGTAAAAATAATGTCTTTGCAGTGTTTCTTAAATACAAACATAATATCTAAGGTTTAAATTTTTATTTACAGTTATCATTTAGTAGGAACCCCCCCCTATTATTTTTTCAATTAATAATGTGTTTGTTATTACTATCCACCATCAATTTTTCCACAATTGAATTAAATAAAAATTATTTAAGCAGTTCTTTATCTAATTTCTCAATAATTAGATTTAAATAATATAATAATCCCTAGTTCAAATGCCTGAAAAGTTACAATATCAGAATAAAAATGTTTGAAATAAAAATATTTTTCTTATTCATTATTTTTTCTATTATAGCATATATGCAAATTCTTGGATTTCACCATCAAAATAAATCTAGATGCGTTACCTACCAGTTGGTTTCTAAAATACAAAAGAGGTTACTCCAGCATCGACCCACTCTGTCAACTATGCAAGAGAGAAAATGAAGCAATAGACCATATAATACATAGATACCAAAACTCTGCAGCATCAGAGAAATGATATTTACCAGATCAAAAATAAACTCCCAAACAATCACCTCAATCCGGCAATGTATTGCTACAAAAACTGTCACATGGATTCGGCTCTCCATATTCTACACATTCCCTGCAAACTTAGCTTAGGACACCCAACTCCTGATGCTAAACAGGTCTACATCCATATGATCAACAAGATTAAACAAAGAGATGAGACAATCAGACCACGCCACATTTAGAAGATACGTGGAATCTTCTGGACATCCCAGAACTCCACATGAAAAACAGAAATTAATTCCCAGCTCACAACAAGATAACTCACTACTATCCTTATTGAAAAAATAATGGAAGCAAAATGATCAATAAGCTAAGACTGAAAACGATCCAATTTGATGTGCAACCATTCCTCATTTCCATGGAATAATAATTAAGGAAATTCCCATGGCTTCCATCTATAACAAGAATGTTATCTGTGTAATCATAGTATTTAGTAAATAAATGTTTATTGAAATAAAAGGTTGTTATTTGTTTGTAGTATCAATATATTTCCTTTTTGCCATTTTATAAGCAGTGACTATTATCTTTTTTTTTTTTTTAGTTTAAAGGCTTAATTTTTTTATTAAGGAGATGCCAAAAACTATTTCCTTAAAGGCATCATTTTTAGCACCATTGACCTTGGGAAAGAATTAAATTAATATAAGACTTTCTATGAATAAGCAAGCTCTTGATATTATCACCATTGAATTTGGAATTGAGCGTAGACTTTTAAAATATTATATCCTGAGAAATGCAGTATCATTTTATTTGAAGTAGAAACGTTGACTACAGGGGGGGGGGGACAAAGGCTTTTGATGTTTTGGAAAGTTTACTTGAAATTAATATAATTTGAAAAATGAAATCAACTTACAAAAGAACAAACCTATTACAGTATTTATGTTAAAAAATAGAGGACTGAGGTTGATATATTTTTTAAAGTTAGGTGTTGTGCTCAGGCTACTGATGGACTCACCAAGTAGTGGATAATGGAATGACCTTTAGATATGAAGGCAAACTGTGAATATCAAATGAATAGTATTTAACCAAGAACTCCTGCTGTCTTGTAGGACAGAGTATTGATTCATCAAAGGCCAGGCACTATTACTGTTACAATATGTCCCTCTTTTTTTTTTTTCAGTCACACAAGTTATTATAGGGGCCAGTCATTGTGAGCCTTTTATGCAATCCATATCTCCTTATAATAGTTGTGGTATTAGGATTGTATGTTTGTGTTAATATTTCTGATTCCAGTAATCCTTTTTTCTTTTTGACCTTAAATCCTGGAGAATTAAGAGAGCCATGACGAAGACAGGTTTAGTAGGCTGGGATTCCTTAGTTGTGATCTTTGTTTAAGGCAGTACAATCATTAATGAGTCAATTTGGAACTGTATTTGAGACAGGAGTATTGGCTGGAAAGATTGTACGTATAGGCACCCTATTTAGGAATCTGCCAACCTGTCACAGAAGTGAAAGGGCCTAGAAAAATGGAGTCTAAAAATGTTCTTTCACAGTCTGGCTAGATTGCAGCATGTCAGATTATTAATTTCAATGGTAGAAACAATAAGAATAGTGAGAATAATATCAGTAATAGTGGTATAGTAAGTAACAGGAGTTACTTTATGTAAACTGTCTAAGAACAGAAGGGGAAGATTGCACTTCTGGTTAACGAACTGGCAAGATTTTAGATTTATATAGCTGCTTGTCTTCCAGAGAAAAAGTTTGGTAGAACATATGGATGGATACAAATTTTTGCAAAGACCCTTCAGTCAGTGAAAGAAGAATGCATAGTATTGGATTTCTTGTAAAATCTAATTTAGTATCTTCTATTATTGGAATTCCTTATGGTATTAATGAAAGATTAATGGTTTTAAAACTTGCCTTGTGAATGGTAATACAGCTCATTTTGTTAGTGCCTTTATTCCACCTTTTGATTCAGAGAATTCAGAAAAGGAAAGCTTTTCTTTCTTGTGGCAGTATTATAGCAATACTATTAAGAGAGTGAATTTTTCTCCTCATGATTTTAATGCAAGTGTTATTATAAATAGGAGACTTTGGCCAAAATTATTGGAAATAAGATATTGGAGATGTAAGCTCAAATAATTTATTATTGAATTTATGCACAACATGTGTTGATTATTATAAACACTTTGTTTAGGCAGAAAAACTGCTACAAAGGAACATGGATGCATTCATGCTCAAAACAATGGTATTGTTAGGATTTGGAATACAAGAGTTCACATTACATGAACACTCTCAAGCTCAGATTGTTGGACAGATCATAGATTAGTTTGATCTAAGATCAAAATGATAGTTGCATTAAAAAATAGATATTATTTCAACCATATTCACATGAAAATTGATGTTCATTCTTTAGAAGAATCTACTATATATACAAAATTTCAACAACTACTAAGCATTAAAATTGCTTTGTATCTTCAGAACTGTCATCTTACTGAAGCATGGAATTGTCTTAAGGAGTGTGTTATGAATACAAATAAATCTATTCTTGCATTCACCAAAAAAAAAAAAAAAGACAAAAAAAAACAACAAAAACACGACTAGTTTTCTGAGAACGACCATATTATTAGTGATTGAATTAAAATGAAACTTATGGCATTTTCTGCTTGACAAAATAATAGATTAAATATGGAATTTCATAATAAATGTAATGACCAGATGATATAATTTCATGGGTCAAATTATTCCTAAAAAAAATCCGATATTTTTGAAGTTTACTTCCACCATAAGATGATCAAAATTTTCTATCCATTCAAAATATCATTATCATCATATAAGAGAGAGCTATCACTGAATTTAATAGGATTGTGATATTTCAACAAAAGAGCTAGGTCACTGGAGAAAAAATATTTATACATACACAGATAGAATATCATTACTGGAGAAAAAATATTTATACATACACAGATAGAATATCATTAATCTGAATTCTTATTATTTAAAAACTACAATCCAAACAAAATTTTATAATGAATTAATTGCAGTGACATTTTATATAACATCTCGTGCAGTGTTTAAATTATTCAGCATAATTTTTTCCCATTAATCATCAAGTCATACAATGAACAGATTTTTAAAAGTTAGTTATCAATTTAATTTATCTAATACAAATTATCAGATTCTCAAAAGCCCATGATCTCTAGATGTCATTGTAATTGTCTTATGAACATCACACAATTAGTCTTCATGCAATACTGAGATATTAATTTTATATTTTTTATTTTAATTAAATTTCAAAGTGAAATGTATAACTTCATAATTGACAATATTAGACTGCATTAATCTTAACACACCTTTTTCACATTTCTCTATAAACAAAGTATAATTTAAATTACTAATATTAAATACTCACAATTGTCCTCTGCTAATTAGTGCAGTAATGGAAGGGCAGATTCTAGAACTCAAGTTCCATGAATCCTTGCTCCTTCTGTTGATCAAACTTTTTATAAACAAAGTTCCACGAATCATTGCTCCAGTTCTGTCACTTCTGGTGGTCAACCTTTTTACAAATGAAGTTTCATGAATCATTGCTCCAGTTCTTTCATTTCTGGTGATCAAACATTTTATAAATGAGGTTCCATGAATCATTCTCCAGTTCTTCATTCTGGTGAAAATTTTTAAAAAAAAAAATATTTTCTTTTTTTTTTTTTGTTAAAAAATTTTATAAAAGAGGTTTCATTAAACATTTTCCAGTTTTGTGACTTTTTGTGTTTAAAAATTTTGTTCCATGAATCATTGCTCCAGTTCAATCACATCTGGTGGTCAAACTTTTTACAAACAAAGTTCTACGAATCATTGCTCCAAGTTCTGTCACTTCTGATCAAGTTTTTTACAATGAAATTTCCATGAATCATTGCTTCAGTTCTATCACTTCTGGTGGTCAAACTTTTTACAAATGAGTTCCCATGGTCGTCAAACTTTTTACAAACAGTTGAAGTAATAAACAGTTCAACATTTAAAATTAAAATGATAATCATATAGTGAGTTTTTAATAGGGTAGACTAGTAAATTGTTGTATATTTAAAATTAAAATGATAATCATATCAGGGGAAATAGTATGCATTAGTCTTGCCAAGGTGCAGAAACCAAAGAAACTGAATGGTCTTGGTCTGCATGCAATTGAGGTATTCTATGCACAGAGAATATTGCCGACACTTAGAGCAATAAGGGAAACAGAAATTGAACAGTAATTTTTTAGCTCATTTGAGCCCACCGACACCCCGCATCCGGTGGGTGAAATGGAAGATTATCTTGGTGGACTTGTCCAAGTGATGAAACAAGTTCTCAATAATAAGAATACATACTGGGATACATATAAGTTAATTCACCCTATGCAAGGAAAAATGCTGGCTTTTCTTAATATCTGTGTAAAACAATTAAAAAAGCAAGATACTGGGCTTTAGATCTAAAAATACCGGACTTCTTAATTAAATACTATCTGTGAGCTTTGCCTAAGGGTCATTATTTAGTGACTTATAGGAGGTTTAAAAAATTGACTCAATATGTACATTAAGTTGTTCATATGAGGAGACCATGAAGCATATCTTCTTTATCTGCCCTCACTTAATGGATCTTAGAAATAGATTAATGGCAAGTGTCTGATCAGGGTGTATTGAAATCCTTAATCTTAATAAAGCCTTGATCAGTGGTAAATTTGCTGTCATAAGAATGTCTATCTTCATTCTGTTTGTTTTGTGGCTCACCAGGTGCCATCTCAATTCAATCAAAACATGCAGAACCCATGGGATACATATAAGGAAACCTTATGTAATTTTTAGATCAGAAACCGCTTACTGGCACCTGAGGGTCTATTCTTGGATATAATACTGAACGACAAACAGAACTTCTCCCTAACAATATAGTCTAAACTATGATTTCGAAGATAGGTCTGGGGTATGAAAGGAGATGGCGAACTAAGACATTGAAATCAACTTAATGGAAAGAAGAATCAAAATATTGGATGACAAAGAGGGCTTAACTCTGCAATCGTGTTTCTATAAGAAAAATAAAAACTGTGTAATAGTGGCGATTTGAATGATGGGGTCACGACCCCAGAAATAATAATTGATTGGTTAATTTGACTTTTCATTCCAATAAATAAATGACTGAAAAATGATAAATCTCAACTGGTGATCACAAGTAAGAAGTGAGACTGAATTCGAATAAAACTTAAGTTCAATCTATAAACTAAAGGATGATTCAATCTCCAATCTAATAAAAATAAAACTAGCACTTGAACTCCAAGGCGCCATCTTTGGAGCAGACATACCCCAATTGCTTAGATATAATAGCATGATACCTGAAATACTTGATGCATTAACCAACGACGTGGAGTAGACATTGAATCTACTGTCCAAGTTATTAATATATAACAAGAATTTGTGTATTTAATCTAAAGAAATATTTTCCTTAATAAAAAAAATATATTCGTAATTTTTAAACTGGAAATCATTTCAGAAACTTTAAGCCCTTGAGTCTTCCGCTTTTATTATTATTCTTAGATATTTAATAATAGTAATAAGTGAAAATTTATGTTTCAGAAGTTTTGTGTAATAGTGCCAATGTGAATCATCCCTGTCATTCCTTTTCTTATTTTGTGTGATTCAGTCTTATAGATATATTCTTTTTGCCTCATTATAATTTTCAATGTATTACCTTTGTTATTTATAACTACACGATTCTATTTTTTTTTTTTTTTTGTTGTTGTTAATTATTTTTATTTAAGCCTTTATGTGTACATTTTGCAAATTAAGTTGTATTGTGTATATATGTATGTTAATTATATATATTATATGGGGTTTACTATTTTATCCATTTAAAAGTTTGGAACAAGGAGATTATGCATTACGATACATTCTTTATATATATTATTTAATTACTTATTTGGCCAATTACTATTTAAGAGATTATATACGCACATTTGTATATTTAAGCAAGAATTAATATTGTTAGCATAATTTTTTTTTTCAAATGTTTTATATTTATGAGAATCATTGCTAATTGTTAAACTTTATTTTTTAAAAAAAAACAAACCGTTCTTTAAGTGTTAACTTTTTTTTAAAAAGGTTTTAAAAAAGTTTAACAACTGTTAATTTGATGAAACCTATTGATTTTTATAAAAGCTTAGCGCTGATACAGTTGCCCTATAATTTCCGACATTGATATAATAGGGATCCAGGTGATGACTCGAGTACTTAACCAATTTTGTCTGAAATTCTTTTTTCGCTAATTAACTTAGGAACATTTAAGAAATATATCTTTACTATGATGAGAAGAAGAAATATTACAAGAAATAATAATAATAATAGCAGCAATACTATTAATTTCTATTTAAAAACGTTACCATAAAATCCCAAAATTAATCCTCTTCATATTTTTTCGTAACAAAAATCAGGGAAAATCAAGTGGTTATACAGACTTAAATAGAATTTTTTTTTTGTAAAACATAATAATTGAATGGTTAATTGTGAAGTCTTGAAATTATTGTTAGAAAAACGTCAAGAATGGGTGGTCGAGAGATCAGCGCAGCTGCGTTACAAGCAGTTGGCCTAGATTAGCGGGTTCGCTTCCTGGCCGATGCTATGACACACGAAAAAAAAGCGTTATTTTTATAAACTATTTAACCTGCCATTATCTTTAAAGCAGATGAAATTTAAATTTATGGCTGAAAATATACAGAAAGGCCAACAAGTTGTTAAAACGAATAAGTGAGGTTTTGGACACTAGAAATCTTTTCTAACTAGTTCTAATTAATTTTTCACTGTCATTTAGCAAGCTTAGCACAAAATGCTACCAGAACTTGTCATTGAACATATGTGCATTGTTAGAAGGGTTTCTCATTTCAAACCTACACATGCAACACATCTTTATATCTGTATAAAAAACCCGATATGTATCTTCAAAATCTATTTATGATGATGAGCTAGTATCTAGTCTATAGGCTGAAGAACTTAAGGAGTCTAGTATGCTAAAAGAGATTTAATGTTAATCATCTGCTTGAAATTGATTTGTTTAAGAAACTATATATCTTTCCTAAACATCACTACAAGAATATGCTAATATAATACCTGATTCTGGATGATGCTATGATTCTCATTGCTATCTACAAATGTGTCAGGGCTTTCTATTTCTAACTCATTATTTCAATCAACTATGATATAATGAACAATCCTGTCTTCAACAAAGTTCACAATTTGTGAGAGATACTTCCAGTCATGCTACTGGAAGCATCTCTCACAAATTGTGAACTTTGTTGAAGACAGTATTGTTCATTATATCATAGTTGATTGAAACAATGAGTTAGAAATAAAAATCCCTAACACATTTTTAGATAGCAATGAGTATCATATCACGATCCAGAATCATATATTACTTTAGCATATTCTTGTATTCATATTTAGTAAAGATATATATTGTTTCTTAACCAAGTATCAATTTCAAGCAGATGATTAACATTGAATCTGTTTTTTAGCATACTACACCCCTTAAGTTCTTCAGCCAGATTAGATACTATCTCATCATCATAAATAGACGTTGAAGATAAATATTGGGTTTTTAATACAGATATAAGTAGAAAATGTGTTGCATGTGTAGGTTTGAAATGAGAATCCATTCTAACAATGCATATATGTTCAATGAGAAGTTCTGGTAGTTAAAAGATATTGATTCAAACATATTTATTCATTTCATCTTCAGTTCTTTATAATCATTGCTTGCTCAAATAATGTTATCAATGCATTAAGCAATTTCACAATTTATAAGATGTACTTCCAGTAGTAATAGAAGGTATGGATTCAAAAGTAGTTATTTATTTCATCTTGAATCCGTTATAATCATTGTTTGCTCAAATAATGTTATCATGCATTAATCAATAAAAAAGTAGATGAATATATAAAGTTGTACCATGACAAAGATGTTGCATATGACTTTCAAAAGAATGTGTCAAATGTTGAATATTATTAGATTTTAAATTAATATTTGAATATATTTTATGATACTATTCTTTACAAATATTAGTGCAGGGGATACTTGATCACCCAAATTTTATCTTGGCCATCTATTACTACATAATGGGGCGATTGTAAAAATTATATATATACAGATTTCCATTGTTTGAACTCACAAATGGCTCTTTGCACAAGTCTGTGTTATTATTATTTTTTTTTACAGTTTATTTAAACTCAATACCCAAGAAGAATCAGCCTGGCACTAGATGATTACTAAAACCACATCTTAGTATAATGATTATTCTAGTATATATCTATGTTTTTCAAATTTTTTAAAAAGTTATTACAAATTTTGAAATATAATTGTGAGCCTTCTGAAATTATTCTGAAATGTAAATAGATTATTAATTCACAAGAGAACCCCATTGGGAAAATGTCAAAGAGTTATAAAGAAATGTTTTTACTCGTCAACAAAACTGTCCATTTTATCAAAAACAGAAAAATCTATGAATTGTAAATGTATAATGTAGAAGCTAAAAATATGATAAATCAAACCTTGCTCTCCACACCCCATCTACATGATTAAACAATTCAAATAATCTCAAACAGAATAGCAAATCTGTGTATAAATTACTTGTTCACTTATTATGCATTATACAATCTTTTACACTCCAGTAGACTGGAAATAACTAAAGTTGATATATCTAAAGCTTATAGTCTTTTAAATACGTTATCACATTAGCAGAATTATTTCAAAATTTGAATTTCAATTTTTGCTCCAGTATATAGCGTCATTAATGATTAACATGCACAGTGGGATTTTATTAGAAGAAAATTCTCAAATCTTTAAATTCAAGAATATAACTAAAATTTATTATGATACAAGTATACCTATCATAAAGCACATTAAAAATTCTCCTAATTAGTATTATCCCTAGATCTGGTTAACTGATTTTGCTACTAGATTAATGTTGTGTATTGTTGCTGTCATTTATACCAGAAACTTTGGGACTGCCATTGAAAGTAGGAGTTTGTAGAACTTCTAATTTATTATTAATATATATATTGCATTAAATAGTCATTCCATTCAGTCTTCTGCAGACAAAAATGATTCTGTTTACACTTCATATTGTCTGACTATTTTTTTTAGATCTTATTACAATTTTGGCAGTAAAATTTCAAAGTCTTGATGTTTCTAAATGTGATATGTAGAGAAACTATTTGAATTGTTGAAATTTTTATCAGTAAGGTATTATGGATAAAACAATAGTACTTAGTGTAAGATACAATTTATGAATCATTGATCAAATCTTCTCTGACAAGTCCACAAGATATACAACAGTAAGAATTTAACCAATGCTTTATCCATGTCTGAAGAACTGCTAAAATTTTTTTTATTATATTGCTAGAATTTGAATTTATATTTTGGTAATTGTGTTCAATTGTAAAGAAAAGTTCACCTTTTTAAATCCCTTCATTTGTTTCCATTGAAAAGATATGATGGATGATAGAATATCTTGGAGAGATACAATTAGACATGGTATTGAAATATTTCAGAAGTAAAGGTTTTCGAAAAGTTAAAAGACTGTACAAGTAAAATGACAGAAACATAGATTAGCATGTTCTATATGTTGATGAATTTCTGGATCACAGACTGATATAGGCATTGCAAAACTCATCTCTAGGCAGTATTTTTTTTATATACATCTTTTTTTTCTTGAAGTTTGAATGGCCATACTCATTTACGATTGGCTGCTGTATGCATATATATTATGTATATAAATAATGAGGATTGCCAATTCCTCAACAAGCTTTGCGATAAATATTTAGCCAGAGAAAGCATTTAAAATATTTGTCAGACCCCCCCCCCCAACCTCTGACCATGGTTTTGTGCTTTGGCACTTCTCAGAGAGGTGCTACGGTAAGTTCAGACATGAAACCATGGTCAGAGATTGGGGGGGTTCTTGACAGAGATATTTTAAATGCTTTCTCTGGCTGAGCATTTATCACAAAGCTTGTTGAGGAATTGGCAATCCTCATTGGTTTATATCTTACAAGCTTAAGAGAATTGGGTCATGTGATCTATGACTCATATTTTGACTATATTATGCATATGTTTGTAAACAATTTTAAGAATAAAAATAAAACACATATTAAAATTACAGATTCATAAACTTAATAAATAAAAATGATTGCAAGTAAGAAGGTAATAATTACTCTTTATCAGCATTTATTTTATTAAATTTTTTGTATTTACTTTTATAAGGAATAGTTATCTAAAAAGAAAAGGGGGTGGTGGTAGTGAATAAAATATTGGAGGAGAAAAAAAAGTAAATTGTTAACTATTTTATTGAAAAGTTTACTGTTGATTCATAAATTTAATGGAAAGGTAATGATTCGAAGCCATCTTCCAATTCTATTTCATGGTCATGTGGAACTAAAATTTCAATTCTTCATTGTGCATAGCAGAACGACAATGAAATGATGGTTAACAAAGTCTGTATTCCTATCTTTTTTTAAAAAATATATCCGATCATTAACTTACTCAAAATTAACTTGGAAATAATAATAAAAAAAAGTATATTTAAAAAAAAAAATAGTAATCTTTGAAAGTTTTCTAGACTGATAAACAAATTTATTTTTTATTTTAAATAAATTTTGACATGTAATTTTTCATCTTTGTAATGCTGATTAAGTATAAATTCATCTCAGAAGATAGTCTGACTAATATTAGATGAAATGATTTTGTGATTCACTAATAATAAAAAGCAAACAATATATTGCAGAATTTTAATTTTATTTTTTTGAGTGAATTATGTGAAAATAATTTTAATAGGATTGTTTTCTTTTTTATTTATTTTAAAAAAAAAAAAGAGTTATAAGATGATCATTTATTTAACTTTGTATCTTGAATCGTTATTACCATTTTGTAATTAACTACAGTTTAATACCTTGTGAATCAAAATTTATAATATATATATGCTCCCTGCAAATTGTGCCTAAGGGTTGTGCAATTATTTATTTAAATATTCTGTGTTTTTCTCTCTCTTGTCTTATTATTATTTTTTTAAAAATAATTTTAATTGATTTGTCTTGCATTGGTGGTCGAGAGGTCAGCGCGACTGCTTTGCAGGCAGTTGCCCGGGTTGCGGGTTCGGGTCCCGGCCGATGCTATGACAAAAAAAAAAAAAAACAAACTTTAATTGATTTTTTTTTCTTTTTACATAGCTTCAGAGAATTTATATATTAGTTTATCTACTGTAAGCCATGGGCTCAGAATCTTTAGCATTAAGACATGTCTTTTACCAGTGATGAAAGTTGCATCATATTTCATTCTTCTTATTGTTTATGAGCCTTGTGCTAGCACTCATTTAGCTAATCCAAATTGATCTGGAAACATTGTCCTTTTACTATGAGTAGCTGGATAGCTATTTTAACAACTTGTATTTGGACATAGAGCTGTATTGGCTACAGGTCAGCTTCTTGGAAAAAATTCAAGACCTATTTAGAAATCTTTAACTACTGGAAAAAAATTCCCAAATTCTATTTATTTAGAATTATTGATCACATACAAATTTGCCATATGCATTTATCATTATATCATGAAGTTTTTCTCACCTACAATGATGATGATAATAACAACAACAAAAACAATGACCACAATGATTATAAGAGCAACATCAATAACAGTAACAATAGTAATAACTGTTAATACTTATATACATGTGATATTTTAAGGAATCATGGTAATATGAAAATTACTGGATCTTTCTAAACTTCATTACCAGTGTTCTTATTGATTACTCATTAGCCCTGCATTCAATAAAACACGATCTTATTTTGTTATAGTTTTCTCTTAAACTTTTATTAAAATTTGAATGATATATAATTCAACATTAACACGATCTTATTTTGTTATAGTTTTCTCTTAAACTTTTATTAAAATTTGAATGATATATAATTCAACATTGACAACTATGATTTCAAAATCCATTGATTCAATAACTCACCATCAAAAAAAAAAAAAAATTAATAAAAAAATTAAAATTTCAAACTTTTCTTGCATATATTACATGCTTATGTAGCAGCAGCATTTTCTTTCTCTCATAGGTATATTGCAGGGCCAATGTTTATATTCATTACAGTGTATTGTTGCTATGAATTTAAAAATTAAAATTTCATTTAAATTGATCCCAATGTGCTAAATTAAATTAATACTGATAACAATTCTTCGAGGCAAAAAAAAAAAAAAATCTACTGGTTCTTTTATAAGAAAAAATGAAAAGAATTGATTTAGTTTGGAAAGAAAAAAATAGTATACTGAAGCTGGCTGATACAGAATAATCAAATTGTCAATTTGTAAACTATTAAAAAAAAAAGGAAAGGGAATTCAAGGGGAAATAACTTGCATTCTTAAAACGGCTAATCACAATATACTATATATATATAGTGAAGAATAAAATGGCATTTAAAATTTGTGGATGGAAAATGTAAACAATAAGAATGATCTGATAGACAGTAATGTATAACATTAGAACACTTTAGCAAAGAAGTGAAAAGAATTATGTTAAGCCATTTAGTGCGAATAATTGTTATATGGTTTTAGACGTCAGTATAAACTTAACAATGAAATATTTCACAGCTTTTTTTAGGTCTGACAAAATGGCTACCGTCATTAACTTTGGACTTTAGGAAAATTTTAAATGAAATTTTTATTTTCTAATTCATAGTGCAAATGTTGTTATTAAGGTCACAGAAACATCACAATATAATGGCTGTTACTGTTATGCTTGAAATTTATTGATTTAACCTTGCATAAGCATTGTATCTTTTGCATTTTATCATGATTATTACTTTTCATCAACAGAAGAATGAAGTAGAGGGATAATAATTTTAATTATATTTTGAGTGAAATGATCAAGTAAATGCAATCATAAACATATACCTTAAATATTAATGTAGTATATACATCTGCAAATATGCCCGCTCTCATTTTATTTTTTTCACTAATTCTATTTTTTTTATTATTAATTATTTTTGTTGATGTCTTAAGTGTGATAATTTTAAATTAAATTTCATATATATGCACCTGTTAAAACCATCCTCAAATGTTTATGTATATGTTTTAAATAAAAATTATTTATTATGTATTATTATTTATGATTTTCATAATCGGCACAAAACTTGGAAATACTTTTGCTACATATTCTAGTAGGAGCCACATTTTTTTAAATAGGAACATATTCCTCATTAAAAAACAAAACAGAAACTTGTTGTTTATATCAATTATGTTCATTAATTTAATGGTATATAAAGGTATCTTTAATGTAAATTTGATGCACAAAATTGTCAGACATTATAGAAAACATTTTAAAAATTTCATATTCAGAGTTAAATATTAATTCAACTTAGTAGTATGTAAAAGAGGGTATTCATTTATTAGTATGAATTAATTTTATTTTTTAATTATATATTTAACATGTTTATTACCAGCTGCATTTCTTCAGAAAGGTCTAGTGGTACTTTGGTCATTTTGGCTTAAATTCAATCTTTTGTAGCAATCTGTAACATTTACCAGTTTTACGTTTATTTACAAACTGCAGTCAAATAGATATTTTTTTGATTTAAAAAAAAAAAAATACAGAAGATGTCAGTATTTTATAGAAAACCTAATACAAATCGACCACTTGCAATAGCTTTTAAGAACACACTTTTTTTTGTTTGACATTTGAAAAAAGTCATATATTTTCCATAGTTTTATTAAATATTTACGATTATTTTCACAAAAGATTTGTGAAATTTTTATTTTTTGAGGAGAATTTGGTATTGAGATTAATATTTTATTTGAAATTTTTTTTTTTTTAGGAATTCAAGAAAAATTTAACAATAATAAAGCAAAAATTGTGATTGCTTGATAAAGAAACACCTTTGTAATCACTGAAGTTATTTTTTGTCATTCTATAATAATTATAAGTGGTATTTTAAAATTTAATACAGTGTTTTGTTGTTTTATGATGTTTTAATAAGAATTCATTCAGAATTTAGAAATGGAGTTCAAATAAAGAATATTTTGTTTATTAATATTTTTATTGGAAATTGCAGCATTCCTGTGATAAGAAAAAAACTTATCCTGTTTATGTACTTCAGTTTCTTACTATTTTTCTATATTTGCAAAATTGAACTAATTTTAAGAATGATTTTCTTTTTAGCCTATTTAGTTGAAAATTCCGTTCTTTTATAAATGGGACCTAGTGAGTCTTGTTAAATATTCCACCATATTTGAACATTTTATTTTTACAATTAAATCTTTTTTCTGTATAATATATTGATAATCTTAACATTATTTATTACAAATGTAAACTTCAAAGTGATAGGCATTTTAAAAATTAATATTTTATATTTTAAAAATATGACAATAAATATCTAAAACAAGTTTTTACTTAGAATAATGACACTGGGCATCATAAAAGTTAGAAGAATTAAATATTAGATATTTGATGTTTATGTTATTAAAAAAGGATATATTTAGATTAGTTATCATCAAAGGAAGAAAAAAAATTATAAAGTTACTAAATTATTTATTGTCATTAAAATTTAAAAAGATGTTTTCTTTATCATTTTGACAAAAGTGATTTTATTTTACCTAATAAAAATTGCTTCTGCTTGCTAAAGCATACTTTTTAAGAATTGTATTTTTTTTTAAAAATTGTCTTCAAAGACAATTTTTTATTATTGAAATAGTTTTTGGTTTTAAAATAAGTCTTTTACAAAAATATTGCATCATAATCTTTAATTTGAACTATTGAACATTACAATTTTTCTTTACAAATCTAGATTATTTAATTATTTGCTCTCTAACTAAAACACTCAGCCAATCAGAAATTCTCAATTATGCAAAAGTTCTATATGATGCTGACATCTTCAGACTTTTTTCAATGATTACTTTTAAATTATTACTATGTAAACAAGAAACTGCAGACTATGATGTAAGGTTATAGAAAGGCTTAAAACAATGAAGAAAATACATAGTGACTACAGCATCATCACAATGCCCAATCAGCAAATCTGTGTGAAGCTGTATATTTTTAAGAAATGAATTAAAAATTGTGTGAATTTTTATCAGGATAAAGGATTTAATCATTAAAATAAAAAATTGAAAGAGGCTGCTAAAAAACAAGGATTGAATTAGGAAGAAAACATTAAGGTTGAATAATAATTTAATGCAATGAAAAAGTAGGGAAAGGATCTTTTTGCATTCATAAACAATGAAATAAACTTGATTAATTATAATGATGTTTTTAGTAAAATATACTTTATAAAAATATGTTCAATATAGCAATTCTGTCATATTATTATTTAAAAAATATTTTTTTGATTTATGCAATTTTTTTTAATTTTAATGTGTTATGTTTATTATTATTACTTTTCATATGTCCATATTCAGTAATAAGTATAAAAATGTTACTTAAATAAAATGCATCTCAGTAAAGTCATGCAAATTTAAGGAGTCTCTTTGTAACTGACTGTTTTAATTACTTTTTGTTGTTGTTGTTTTTGTATTGCTATTTTTGGCTGTGAGATTTCATCAACATATAGGTAGTGGTTCCATGATCAAAAGTTTGGATTACACATTCCTTTTACTTTCTGAATATGAAAATTTTGATTAAAAAAATTGTTACCATTGAGTTTATGAGTGCAATTTATTTTCAAGCTATGTTGGGAAAAAGTCATAAACGTTAAAATAAATAAAAACTTTATTTACTGTTAAAGAAAAATGGCTGAATTATGTGTGTAATCTTTTCACTTTTAAGCACATTGTGATGATTTAAACTAATCTTGTCTTATCAACAGATTGTATGAAAATCTCTTGTCAGATTTATTTTTACTGTAGTTTATTAACACAACTACAGTGATTTTTCTATTAATCAAGGTCACACATCAAGAGATTAAATGAAAAAACTTATTAAATCTTGATTTATGTAATTCAGATATATTTTTAAATTAAAAAAAAAAGATTAACTGATTCATCATAATGGTTCTTTTTAATAAAAATGTGTTCATTTTAAGTTTATGAGTATATATAAAGTTATTTAAAATATCTTTTTTAAGGTTTTTGAACAAAACATTTTAAATTAACGAGGGGGGGGGGTAATCAGAAAAGATATAGTTACTAATACAATACACATAATTATTTTTGTGAAAGTATATATATACAATGGGAAGAAAGTTAGAGATTGAATTTTGAATTTGGATAATATTTATGGGCATATCTTTTTGTATATTTTATTAAGAACTAGATTGTTTACGAAAATTACGTTCAGTTATGGTAAATCAATATAGTCTGTAAATTCATAGGAGTATGATATCTTCTCGCCAAAGATAAGGATCATTCATATTACAATACAATCAATTTTTTTGATTTTACATTCTATGCATTTTCGTCATCTGACCAATTTATATTAAATTGGTTTTTTACACTCTCGCAAATAATAGCTGGATGCCCATTTACTAACTAATTATTTTTAAGTTTCCTAAAAGTATTAAATAAAACACATTTTTCTCTATTGCAAAATAAGTAAATCATAAAATAAATACGTAAATTATTTAGAATTTATATAGAATTAATCCAAAATGATTTTTTACCATTCAGATAAAAATTCTTTTAATAAATGCATTTTACTCTTGCAAAAAAAAAGTGTGTGTTTATTAGTAATATATTAACATACATAAAAGTTAGTAATATCATAATAATAATCTATTAAAGTTAGTCCTTATTAAGCACTAATGGATAGCTGATTTAAATATATACCTGCGAAATATTTACATGTATGTACAGCGTTTGAACAACAAGAAATAACCAACTATCAAATTACTTACGTATTTTTATGTCGATGTTTAAATATCTATCTGCACGACAACATATAATTTATTATCTGAATAGTTAGTTTCCTGTATTATTATATTAGTTTCATTAAATAGAAATATTTATAAAGCGCATATTTACTATTATATATATGAAAATAAATTGAATCGATGTAAATTTTTAATGCATTATCTACTGTATTCGTGTAAGGTTTTGTTACAAAGATGAAGAAGCCCGATGTAAAGATTATCTATATGGATTAAGATAAAAATTGATATCAATATTATTGGAATAAGTATAATAATTATTGTACTAGATTTTGGCTTTTAAGTATTATTTTCAGATGATTAATTAATCAAATAAAATGAATTTAATTTTTTTTATTACAGTTGATGGATAACAATTATTTTAAAACTACAATTTGAAATAAATCGGTGATGGGGATTGCTCAGGTTAAGAAAAAAAAAAAGAAGAAACTTAGTCCCAGCTGTTATCTTTGAAATATATGTGATGTGGAACCATCATTTTCTGACTTTGTAAATAGTACATAGATTTTTTTTTTTCAAATAACTGGCTTTGCATCTAATTGAATGAGCAAACTTACTTTTCTGCGGAAAACTTTGCACAGGCGTACATACATAAAAATTCGCTAAAATAGAAATAATTTCAGTCATGTATAATACTTGCAAATAAGGTTAATAAATTATCAGTTTACTGCGGTAGCATTTTTTTTTTGAGATTTTAAATTAGAAAAAATTGCAGATGCATAACTTATAAAAGAAATACTTAGCTCTTGAGTAAGAAGGAGGATGAAATGTAATTTCTTAGAATGTTATTAAATATTCTGTCACATTATTTTTGTCTTTGCTATTAGAATCAATTATGAAATATACTAGATTCTGAAATTAATTATTTTAACTAGAAATTTCATCTTCAAAATAATAGTATGGTTGTGGAAGTCAGGGATATTCGAATACCAAAATGTTTGGTTGTTTGGATTGCCTATTTATTTGATCAAAGAGAGATTTTATTTTTATTTTTCTTGGCTGAGAATTCACGTCCGCAGAATACCATTAATTAATTTTTTATCCTGAAAGTAGAATTATTTTATGACATTTGAAATTCAGAAAAAGGTTTGTTAATTTTTTGTAAAGAAAATAACGCTGGAGAAGAAACTTAGAGTTATTATGGTTGAGAGACGTGTATCTGGAATAAAATGGAAAATATAAGTTGGGAAGGTGTGTGTGTAATTAATAATATTAAGATATTTAATTCAATAATGAAATATTGAAATAAAAAAGAGTTGGTATGCATATAAAGCGGTAAAGAAATATGTTTGAGGTGGAAGAAACAGTTGGAGAAAAAAAGGGAAGGATAATTATGATGATAAAAGTAAAATATAGGAAGTTCAGTGAAGTGTATTTTTATTTTTGGTCCAATGGCTGATGATAATAAAAAGTATCAAAATTTTACATAACGTTTGAGCTTTATATAATTAGTTTAAAGCGACAAGTTTATATATTTATAGCAATGTATTTTAACTTTTTTTTTTTTTTGTAATAGTGTTACCTCCAATTCAGTTTTTTTTTTTCAGAGCCTCTTGTTTATATACTTTATATAAGTATAACTTGTTGTTTTACATAATTTTGAATAATTTACAATGCATATTAATTAGTTTAAATTATATACAGTTCATTCATTGAAATGATGACAAAGATATTAAATACTTTATATTTTTAATTACTTATTACAAAATATATAAATATTTAATGCAATATTAGATCCTGATATAACAGATTTTTTTTTTAAAGATTAGGTAAAATACTAGTAGGACTCCCATTTCTTATTCAACTGATTTCATTATCTTTTATTATTTTTAATAGTTGTTGATGTAGAAAAGCCTAATTCATTAACTATAAATAATACCATCCATTCTCCAATATACATTGCTTGTTTCTATTTCATATGTCAAACGCTCCTTTTTGTCAGCCCGATATAACATCAAATCTCTCCTTAGCATATCATTTAAAGATTTAAATAAGATGACTTATCCTTACAGACTTCTATGGACAATCCTGCCAGTTGCTAAGACTCTAATCAAGTTCCAGAATCTTGTGCTCCCCAGTCATAGTTGAAATGTTTGAACAATTTATTACAGAGTACAATTCCAACCAAAATGTTTCTTAATGACCGATTCAAGCTAAATTTTGAACCTACATGTGCTTTGTGCAATAATTATCCAGACAAAATACTATATCTTTTTCAAACTTGCCCATTCTTTTTATTTCTACCCCTATTAGTTATAAATGTACAATCAACCTCAAGCAATTACTTAAAATATATATATAAAATACTTTCAATCCTATAATGCATCTGTAATTATTCATATACTAAGAACCATGTAACTTGTAAGCTGTTATATAATATTTGACAATAAGAAATTCAATGTACTCAAAATAAATAACAAGGATTAGTTCAAGTCATAACTATACTCTCAAATTTTTATCCAAGAACATCATGACCAAAATTTGGCAATCAACAGTCTATCTCAGTTTTGCGCTCTCATAACTTAAACCTTTACCCCCCCCCCATCAAATATGACTCCTGAAAATAAAGATCTGAACTGTTCTTCAGTTTAGTCATTATGATTATATTAGAATATGACAATCTTCAAATTTGGATTACATGTCATTGAAATTAAACAAGTTACATACCATTAGTTGTAGTTTCATCAAACTTTTGCCTATACATTTATTCTTTTGTAAATATATATAAATATTTGTATATAGTTTTTTAATAATAAAAAATTGCATTATGCCTAAAGTATTCTTTGCAATAAGAGGATTTAATCCAGAATACTGTATATCTAATTCAAATTCTTTGTTTTAATTATAAATTTCTATCGTATTATATTACCGATCATCTCTATATTTAGTGGCTTGCTGACATGTTATTGTTGCATTCTGATTGTAAATTACTAATTACATTTTATTTTCAGTGCATATAATGATAAAGTAATGTAAATGTCAAGCGTTGGGAGTCGAAAGGTCAGCACAGCTGCCTTACAAGCAGTTGTCCCGGGTTAGCGGGTTCGCTTCACGGCCGATACTATGACACATGAAAAAAAAAGTAATGTAAATTATGCTAAATAATGTCTTTCAAGTGTTCAAATATTCACTAATAGGATTAAATCTATACTATAACACACAAAAAGATCTACAAAAAAATAATTACAATCGATAGAATAAGTTTGAATTTTTTAATCCAAGGTGAAAAACTTGTGAAAATTTTTACACAACCGAAATATCTATCAATCTTCTGTTTGTTAGTAATTGCTAATTATTTCCTTACCTCTACAGACATCTGCTAACCTTTGACCTGTAAAATTTTATTTTGTTAGAAATCATAATTAAATTGAAGCTAATTTTCACTTTTAAGTATAAATTTTCTCTAAGTCTTGAGCCCCCCCCCCCTTATATCTCTCTCTCTCAGTAAGTAAATAATAAATAAACGTGTATTTTTAATCTTTTTTTTTTGCTTGAACTATTATGTTTTATTCTTTGTTAAATACACAAGAATGAGAAAGAAGCTGTCTTATTTATTAAAAAAATCAATCTTGCCTGCAGAAATTATCATCCATCCTATAATGTTATAATGATATTTTATTTATTTAAAGGAAATTGAGAGGGGTGGGGGTGGTTAACTCATTAACATCTCCAGGTGTTTTAAAAAAAATTGCATTTATTAATTAATTTGATATCTTTTTTTTTTTTTTTAAAAAAGAAATTATTTAGTCTTTTTTGTTTTTGGTAAAATTTTATTAATTTTTTCATTTCTTGATTCAAATAAGGTTTTTATACACCGCATGCTTGTTGTTATGGCTTGTGTAAATATACTTATTTATGTTGGTATTCATGTATTTATAAGTACTGGAGTTTTCTATTTATGTAGTTTATATATAGAGGATTTCTATATTTACAAATACATAAATACCAATATAAACAGACACATTTATATTATACTGATTAAGTGAAATCCCTGATGCTCATTTAACACAAATTGTAGGTAAATAGCATTAATCATGCAATAAGCACTCACTTGAAATTGTTGATATGAATTTCATACTTTATTACAATATTTTAATTTATGTAGAGTGTGGGTAATTAAAGCATTTGATATTATGAAAATGTACATGAGTTATTTTTGGGTAAAATTCATATTTAATGTTTATTTTAAAATGTTTTTTTGTTTGTTTGTTTTCATGTTATTGGTTGGAATATTAGTCTATGCTAAAGATCTGACATATCTGTGTTTTGACTTCCATAATATTTGGTAAAATGATTCACCTACTTTAATTAAAGACTTAATTATTATGTATATTTTCAATAAAAATTTGTTTTTATAATTGATAAATTGGGAATAAAATCTTAAATGCAGAAATCATGTTTAGTTATGCTTAACACAATTTAAAGGTAAAGAAGTACAATTTAAAGGCAAAGAAGTAACTTGTGAAATAACATATAAGATACAGGTTTAATTTTTTTTAATGCTCTTATTGAAGTTGGAAAATCAGTTTGATTGTTAACTTTTGATATTTTCAAGTTAGAATGAAAATTTAAAATCTAGGTTTAATATATTTAAATTCAATAGAATTGCTTGAAAATTAATATATAACTAAGTTATACTAGCCTAATTTATCTGAAAAACTCATATCTTTTCAGTATGTCAACTAGTAGGATAGATATGGATTAACGGACAGAAAAATGAAAAATATCCAATATCTTCACCATTTACATTTAACAATTGTTCTTAGAACTTTCATTTGTTTTAAATAATGGTTGTCAGAGGGCAGTACAAATTTTGTTTTCCAATTTAATAACATTTTTTTAAACAATTTTAAACTCATAGAGTATATATTATAATTTAGTATATATACAAAATAATATATGTATAATAATTCAGTAACTAAATTTTCAATTTAAAATTATTTGATAGTTTCTATTTTTATTTTAAAACAACTGTTTTAAAAAAAAATAAACTAAAAAATTTGTATTATTTCAAATGATTGTGAAAAGTTAAAAAAAGATTGCACATTTTTTTCTTTAGCATTTTTTAAAAGTAAAACATGTTTTAAAATAAAAATAAATCTATCAAACAGTTTTAAGTAGAAAAATTAGTTACTGATTTATTATACCGGACGGCAAAAAAAAATTTTTTAAGTGGTGCCTGCCGCCAGGGAAAGCAGAGTTAACACGGTTTCAATAAAAAAATAAATAAAATAAGCCCGGAATTACATACATTTTTTTGCCAAAAGTTTAAAATTTTTTGTTGTTTTCTTTTAACTTTAACTTTTTTTACTTTCTGTTTTGCTTAATTTACTTTAATTACTATTATATTCTAATTTTACTTTTAATTAAGTTCGCACAGATAAATTAGGGTATATGTGATTCTTTTAAAAAAAAAAATTATTTTTTGTTTTTTTCTTATTCCTAAATAATAATACTTTTCCGGTTCTTTTTTTCTTTCAAAACTTTTTTAGGATTTTTATCTCCTTTTCTTTAAATAGGGTCGAGTTCAGGAAAAAACAAGCATTCCTCTTCTCCTTATCTCCCTTAAAAAAAGTTTCCCTATATCTCTTTTCAGTTATAAAAAAAAAAAAAAAAAAAAAAAATAAAAAAAATTAAATAAATCAAAATTTAATTTTCCTTTATTTCTCTCTTTCCTTTACCATTTTTTTTTCCTCGAGTTTTTAGTGTTTTCCTCTTAATTCTCTTTTTGGTTTCTTTTTCATCTCACACTAGTGTTTTATATCTCATAAGTCCTTTATATCCAATTTTCCTTTTATATTATGTGAAGGTTATTTTTCCTGTTCTTTTGTTATAGGGTTTTTTTTTGTATTTTTTTTTTCTTTCTCGGTGTTTTTTTTAATGGGTTTTTTTACAATTATTTCCTTTTTTTGTTAAAAAAATATATTAAGTATTAAAGTATATTCTCCAAATCTTTTTAAAATTTAGTTTTAAAATCTTTTTCTTTAATAAAGTTTTATTTATAATAGTTTTTTAAATATTCATTTGAAAGGTTTCTTATATCTAATGTCTTTTTCTCTCTCTTTCAAAACAAAAAAAATTAGTTTAAAATTTCATATATTCTTTTTTTTAACTCCTTTTCTTTATATTTATTTTTTTTTTATTCGTTTTTTAAATTTTCAAAATTGTTAAAGTGAAATTGAGTTTTAGATGAAAGTAAAATTTCTTTTAATACTTTTTTTTGGTTTTTTGGGTGTGTTTGTTTTTTTCATTTCCAAATCTTTTGCTTTCGGAATTTTTATTAAGATATCTCAAAAATATATAAAGCAACGGCTTGCCTTTCTTAAAAAAAAATCTTCTCTTTTTTCCCATTTTTCACTTTTTCTCTCTTTTACAAATCTCTTCTTTTCCTATCAGCAGTATCATCAAGTATCTCTCCAGCAAAATTGTCTTCAGTTTTTAGTTGATTCTTATTGATAGAGAACACATCTTAAATATTTACAAATCCTTCTCAAAAAATCTCCTGTGTGCCAATGTTGGAGCATAAGAATGATTCGGATTCCTTGTGGCTAGCTCATCTCTACTCTAGGTCTTCAAATGGGTAGTTAAAGATTATTCAGTATGTGGTTGTAAGAAGAACCGATATACAATACTATAAAAACGAAACATTTAATAATGTGATTAATTTATTGCCCAAATACCATGTTTCAATATATAATACAAAATACTAAAAATATCCCAAAATATACAAAGCTTAAATAGATAAAACCAAATTAAATAACAATAATATCCCTAGAACTATTGACTTTATTACTAGTTCTCTCCTTTTATAAAATAAATTTTAATTTGTTGATTTGATATACAGATATGAGTTTTCGGTCATCCTCGTTTTACGATAACTTTAAAACTGTTATGATAGGAAATATAATAATAAAACTTCTGCCGTTCCATTTATATTTCAACATTGCGTGGCTCAGATACCCTATCGTACTCACCATAAGGTACTGTATCTATTTCTGTTTTGCCAAAGATAAATTCTATACATTATATCGTCCCCAATTATCTCTACTATTATTTAAATATAAAGTTATTAGAGTACTGCTTGCAGAATCTATATAAATCAATCTCTTCCTCTCTAGTAGTCAAAAAAAAATAATTAAAGGATATCCGGTTAAATATTTTAGTATTCAGCATGAGTATCGTATTTACGATATAATAAGGTATGTACGCATACCATATATATACCATTTTGTTGAAAATCTAATTGAAATAGAAAACACCAAAGTTAAGTAAAAGCTCCATTTAGCCAAACGTAAATTATACATATGCAGAGTCTCTTTAAAATAAAAAAAAAAAAAAAAATATATACCAACGAAAGAAAGTAATTTTCAATGTTAATAAATCTTAAAATAAACTATATCTTCTTCATTCTTTCTCTGGGCGGGGGTTCAAGTTACGCTTTCGATTTCTCCTTTAGTAGCACACTTCATCCTCCTGGGGGTTGGAATTGGCTGTCACATCTGGGGCTTAGGACAGAGAAAGGGGGTGCCTGACTAGTTGTCTACCCCACGTCATTTTGCGAATCTCTAGTATATTGCTTCATATCCTCTTTTTTTATATATCTAAATAGTAACGAGGATTATTTAATAAATTTTCATAGGCTGTCTCCAATAGTTATTCGAACAAAAGAAGTTCTTAAAGAACTGTATAAAAGATTTGTTCTAACGAATGTCACTAATAGTACTATTCATAAATGACCTCAAAGTAGCTGATCGTTGAGAATTCTGGAGCGAAAAATGACTTGCAGAATGGCGCCAACAAAGACTGAATCTCACTGCCCTGATCAAACTATATCAACCCACTAGCCCCTGAGAAGCATAATCAGCCAATCCTTTCAATTTATCTTATCATTTAGATTATAACATTCCTTATTGATTACTCAGACATTGTAAAAATCAATTCAAAAGAATTTTTAAAAAGATAACATTTAATTAAAGCATTATCAAACATTTTGCTTTTGATCGATTTTTGCAAGCAATTAACATTCTTAGTTTAAGATAAAAAGTTTTTAGAAAAGTAATTACAAAAAAAAAAAATATGTACAATTATATTGGAAAATTGCTTTTTCTATTTGAATTTTTGAGAAAGAAATACATAAAATAAATATCATAAGAATATAAAAGGAAATATAAAACCAAAAAAATACATGAGTTTACTACAATATTTTCTATGTCAATTTCATATTATTTAAATTGGTGTGTGTGGGTATTTTAATGCTCGGACCACTCCATTACTAAAATAGCACATTTATATATTTGTTGTGCTTAATATCTACAAATTCATAAATGTATCTGCTGTAATATTCTTTACAGCAGATTTTGTGCATGGACATTTGATAATGCCTGGCACAATATATAATTATGTATACTTGTTAAATGTAATATATACATTAATAGTATATATATATTAACTTACTGCTAGAAATATCTACGGATTTATATATACTATATGTGTGATATTGATTTAAAATAAAATTACATGCATTAAGTGAAGTTTATGTACAATATACACACATGTATTATTATGTAGATATACAAAATATGATATATACTGAAACAGTAAGATTTGCTTTGCAGATCTTCATTTCACCGTTTCTCACCTTTTTCCTACCCGCCCAATTTTAAACCACGAGTACAATGCTCGTGTTATATATATATTTCTGTTTATAACTAGTGTAAATTATGTGTATGTACACATAAAAGATATTTGTATTTTTGGCTGTAAATTTTTGTAATCGGTATACATATTAATTTCATCTCTAATGAGAGCAATTGAGAGTCTCAATCTTGAACATATTCTGTTGTATATTTTTTAATCACAATCTTAGAGTACTATCTTGTTATATTGATATATATTTTCATTTGCCTCATATCAAAAAATATTTTGTACATATAATAGGTGCTTCCTTTTTTGTGCTCAATCTTACATTTGTGTGCATTTAGTCAATAGTCATCTGTAAATTAAAGCATTGAATATTCATTGCCACCCTGATTGAACACAGAGTTTTTTTAGAAATTACTGCTGAACAGTAATGTCTCTGATAGTCAGCTCCATAAAAAATCAATGGAGAAAATTACCCATTAGGCATGCCAACTTCCTTATGGTAAAAGTTTTAACAATTTTTTTTTTTTTTAATCCTATAGTTAAAAACTTGTAGATATTGTGAAGAAAAATATAAAGCTTGAGTGAGCTTGCTTTTTTTTTCAAGTTTTACAGGTGTGGATATAAAAAGAAAGTTGTGGATATTGCAGGCAGATATACTAATCACTATATTATGAAGCATTAAAAAAATGTGTTTATACCATGTGTAGTATACATGTTTTAAATCCTTGGTGTAGTAAAAAAAAGTTTTTTTTTTATATGTCTAGATTATTTATGCTTGAAAGGATCAGTTTCTTGCTAGGAACCCTCTTGTGGCTTTCATGTTACTTTAAATGCCTTAGTTTTCACAGGAAATTGGTCAACCCAAGAATTAATATCTCTTCACATTGTAAATGATTTAAGTCCATTAGTTTTTGAAGTGGAATATTTTGTGTCTTTCTTCATATCTAAAATAGAAATTTTTCGTATCTTTAATGTGTTACATTGTTGACTATTGATTCCTCCATTGTTGACAATACAATATCAGTAGAGCTTTAATCAGGATTGAAGGTGATTACATTAGTTATATTTGTTATAGTAAATATATTTTCAAGTATTTTTTGCCATTGTTTTAGGATAAATGATGCTGACAATGGTTTTATGTTTTTTTATGTATTCCTTCAATATCTTGATTTTTATATTCAAATATATTTCATATATTTCTGCAATATTCTGAGATCAGTTGTATTTGTCAAGGTCATTGTTATAAATTATTAAAAATAGAACTGACACGATTATATTCAAATCTTGATGCTGATATTATGTAAGCAGTTATTGATTTTTTTTAAAGTTTAGATTAAAGCGTAGAAGGTGTTAATTGAAGGGTTAATATTCAGTTTATTGTATGACTTGTATTTTATTTTTTTAAACAAATATTATGGTAGTATTATTAACTTTCATATATTTTACTTTCAGTAAGAAATAAAAATTTGAGTAAACTTAGTAACGGTACATTTTCTGAATATCAATTTTGTTTTGATAAACTTCTATTTTTTTATATTTATTTTTACACCAGCAAATAACATTTACAAATGTCATTTCATATCACCTATAAAAAAGTATATAGAATATATAAAAATGAGATTTAATTTAAAATGTCTGCTTTCTTCCTGTAAATATGCCCCCCCCCCAAAAAAAAAAAATCATGCACGTGTTGAATTATGCAATATATTCAAATACGACTCCTTAGGCAGAAAACTGATAAGGATCTGATTGCACTATGATCTAGTGTCTGAATCTTTCTGCATCTTATATATAAGCACCTCTTTCCTTCATATTATGTATACTATATGTCAGTGAAAAATAATCAGAAAAAAAACATCCATAAACTGGTGATAGTAATCTGTTGCTCCGCTATTCACTGTTTATTTTTTCATTTTATATATTGTAACGATATATAAATATGTCGTTACATTAATTTAAAATAAAAATTTAAAAGTTCGCAAATAAAAGGAAAAAACTAAACGCTAAAATTAAAATGTTTGTTAAACATATATATATATTCGCACAGATGCTAAACTTTAAAAATATTTTTTTCATAAACAAAAAAAAAAGTATTTGAACGTATTTTTTTTAATAAAAAAATACAAGATTGAAATATAAAAATATTTTAATAAAAAAATAACGTAAGTTAAAATAAAAACAGGTATTAATTAATTCCTGTAATCTGTAAATGGAAATGATTGTTTATTAATTATCTAAAAGCTGTGTAATTAAAAAGTCAGATGAAAAGTTAGATAAGAGAAGAAAGAGATTTTAGCTTGACCAGTGGAAGCAAATAAAGGCCCGGACCATAACGAAAAAACAGAACAGTGACGTTTTTGTTCATGGAATCCATAGGAGGACTATAAAAAGAAAAAATATTGAGTTCCAGTCAGTTTTCCAACTTGATTTTGGTGAGTCGAGCGACTTTCCGTCCTCACTCATTTATTTTAAAAATGCAAAGACTGTGATACCAGAACAGAACCAGCTAATGCTACCTCCAAAATATCAGACCGGTCTTCCAGGAAAGTCTCCGTGGGAATTGCCAACGGGAACATGGACTCTTCTACCATAAGCTATATGAAATGAACAATTATTGAAATCAATTAAGAACTTTCGTCAAGTTTTACAAATTAATAAACAAGCCAACTTAAATGTTAAAACGGACTCTTATCTGACTTTTGTAAGTTTTTAAATCAAATTAATAATGTTTAATTTTATATGTTTTCCGATTGATAAAAATCATTTCCATTTTTTTTCTTTCTTATTGTATAAATTGTTTATTGTTTAAATTTTAAATGATGAAATTTAGGTTGGGTATAGACATTGCATAGATTCGTTAGTGGTTGATAATGTTGTGGTTGTCACATTCGATTAGAATATATGGGTCAACGATATCACTGCAAGCATCTTACGATGAATGCTAATGGGATTTGTATATTCCCTATGCAAGTGACGTTTATCGATGACTTTGTATTTTGATCGGTTGTGTTTAATTTGGAATGTTTTTGACCGTGGAATCTGTGCAGCTGATCTGTACTCAACATTTTAAAACAAATTTTATAAAATGCATTTGTGCGAACGTATTTAAATGTTAAATTTAAGTCGGGCGTGAATGGCTATATAGATTTGTAAAGTTATATTAGGGGAGGGAAATCTTAGGTTATTTGTGTCATTGTTGAATTGGGTCAATGGATTGGATATATTTGTGTAATTAGTAGATGTAGTATAAGTTTCGCTATGTGCAGAATCGCTGAATACACCGCACCAACCCTTTGCCTATGGATGGGATTGTAAGTCGGCAAAAAGGATCGCGGTCCCTTCCTATGGAGTTTTTATTTTATTGTTCTTCTTGCTATACAGACGTCATATTCCTGTATTGGACAAGAGTCAATGTTTTCTCTAACTATCCTGTTCAGATGTCAATTCCTGACAGTATAGTATATTTGTGCTGTTGTATTTTCATGCTACATTGAATACATAAATGTATCAGATGGATTGATGCCAGTTTGACTGCGAATTTTAGCCTAAGGTTAAATAGGGATAGAATGTTTTATTTTCAAATGCAAATCTATGTAGTCTATTCATACTTGACCATCTAAATAAAATATTAAACTCATTGAAATTTATGTAAATGTACAATTAAAGAGTAATATAAAAATCTAAAAATGTTAAACCTATTCCTCGAATTTAGAATGATTTTATATGTGCATAAATAAATATTTTTATGTGTTGATTTCTGGCAGTGGCTTTTAGTCTTTTATATTTAAGATATAAAATTTATAGATTTTTATCTCTGCGTCTCCGCTGAGCTAGTGACTTGGGCTAACGATCGGAATATTTAAATAAAGTGGAATCTTAACAGCGCGTATTTGCCTACTCTATAAATTTTTCTAGGCTCAAATGCCTAGATGGCGCCCTGGTAGTTGCAGATATTGTTTTTGCGGTTAGATTCGATCTTCACTTTCATTTCGATCGTTATAATATATATACAAGATTAGTATTACCATTAACTTATTATATATATATTGTAACCTAAAGAACAGAACAAATAGTGTGGTAACACAAGAGATAAGCCTTTCAAACAAGCCCACCATGTTGCTTACTGAAAAACAAATAACCATGTAACCCAATAATAAAGTTGCAGGTTAGTGATCAACTGAAGTTATATGACATGGATTTTTAAAAAACAAACTCCTGAGTATGAGTCCTCTTGTAGACAATACTATGGCTAAATATAGTTATTAAAATACAAGGTTCTTTTATAATTCAAATATTTTATCTGTCATTCTTAAGAAATCTTGATATCAAATATAGGTTCTTTCAATCTTAAATATCTTATGTTAAATGTAAGTTCTTTTGCGAGTTTAAAATATCACATCTTATGTTTTAAAATGTCTTAATGTCAAATATGAGTTCTTATACAAGTTTAAAATATCTTAATCTCAGGTTTAAAAAAACAGACTCTTTTATAAATTTAGGATATCTTGATCTAAATGTTCAAATTCAGAATAAAATGCATTTGGAACAAAAAGTTAATGATAATACTTTAACTTTGTAACAAAAATGTGATGATTATTATTTAAATTAAACATGGAACATTTGACATTTTTTTAAATTTATTGTGGAATCTTAGTATTTTAAGAAAGTAGAAATGAAATTACATAATAACAAAATATTCAATTACTTAAGTAATATAATTGATAACTTGAAACCATTTCTAAATACTTTACAATTATTAAAATATAATTGTTTTATTTCTATTGACCATAAAACACAAAAATCTTATATTTTTTGATACAAATTTGAATATGCAATATCAAAATAATGTAGAAGACAGTAAGAGTATATTTTATGTTGCCAACTACATAATAAATGCATTTGAAATGAAGTCAATAATATAACATTTATCTTCTAAGAATGCAGGTAAAATAAGTAAATAATTATTAAGCAAAATGAATTCATAAACACTACATGACCATTGAAGTGTACCCTTGAAAATAATTATTAATACAAATATTATTAAAGTAGATTTGTTGACAAATACATATGCTTATGCAATGATATTATAATGACAATGAAACAAAAATATATTTAATTAATAATATATTTATTTACATTATGTAATAATCCTTATATAATATATAGTATATGAACACAGACTTTCACACGACCCACCACTCTCCACACTATCTCATAACACTGATACACTTGAGCATATATATGTTGAAAAGATAAATAATCACCAATATACGTATTTCAAGTGTATCAGTGTTATGAGATAGTGCGGAGAGTGGTGGGTCATATGAAAGTCTGTGCTCATATACCCTATATATTACATATATAAACACAGGTATATAATAAGCCTGTGTGTTTCAGTTAATATTCCTTATAATAAAAATATTTATATATAATTCTTTCTTTTAATTTATTATCTATAATTTACAGATATTATTCATTAATACTTTAGTGCACCTTTCTTAGAACCATTTCTATATATTTTATTATACAGATGATATTTACTACACAATAGTTCTTTTATTTACCAAATACAATCTTTGTTTCCAAACCCAGTACCCATAATGTAAAACAATATACCTCTATGCCTTTGTCCACGGTACTATGAGATATTATACAGTTTATTTAATCAAAAATATTAAAAATAATCATTGTTGAGATGCTCAATAAATATTAATATGATAGCAACAAATATGCAATATAAGAAGTCTTACAGCATTAACAGTACTTATGTTGGGGTGAGAAAATATCTCTACCCTGATAATATACTTTAAATAAAAAATTATAGTGGAGCTAATAAATTGTAAAGCTAAACATGCCTGTGAATACACACCAAAATATACCCTAAGCATAGTGGTAAGGGAAGTGTAAGCTAGCAAAAATATGTCATACAGTGCCAATGATCGAGTGAACTACACTCTCATGGAAGAGCTAAATACACATAAAAGTAATATAACATCCACTTAAAATTACCTCAAAAATGCTACTAGTATATAAAGATATGGAGCTAGCAATAATACAAAATAATTATTCATCTTGCATGTGCATACAAAAGGCACATAATTCGTTCATTCAGTTTAACATTATATGTATATTGACAAAACTTATTATTATATAACATTTTGTTTATAAATTACTTGAAATTCTCATACAAATACTGATATGTAATTTGTTCATTCATGAAATCCTTTTTTTAATATATATATAAAGGCTGTTAAACCTCTAGATACAATCATTTATAATTTTAAATAGTCATTTGGAAAAACTCTGAATAATGATAAAAGCAATATATAAAATAAAACCTTCTATTGTGTATCTTACCAATTCCACCTCTGGAACACCATTCATACAAATGTATTTATAATATAATTAATAATAATCATAATATAATATTTATTAGCCATAACTATAATAATTGTAAAATATAAAAAATATATATGCACAATAATTATAATACCATTTTAGATATTAACAGTTATTTCATTTTTTATAAGGAAAATTATCTCTTTTCAGTCATTTTGTTCTCTTCTTCAAGTAATATCGGAACACATTGTTCTTTACTAAAGTAGAGCAGATACCCATATATGCAGAAATATTTTGGAGAAAAGTTTGCAATAATTTCATATATGTAGAATAACAGGAGCTGATGGCAGATGTTTTTAATGGCAAACAGTTTCTTTGAAAATGCTTTTTTTAAAACATAGCAATAAACATCAGAAGAGCACCAAACAGAATAATACTTTATCTAAAAATGTCTTTGTTAAGTCTTATTATTACAAGTCAATTGTGGTAAACTTAAATTATATTTATTTATTTTAAATAGAATAACAATATACATAAGCAATCAACAATTTAAAAACAAAATATTCAAATCAATAGTTGAATATGCAAACTTGAGATGAATAGCTATATTATTTGTTTTAATATGAAACAATCTGTATATAGTCTTTTCATTATGATAATTAAAAATTTTGTTTTTATAAATTTGTTTTTTATGATAATTTTAAATAATTGTCAATGCTTTTTTATAAGCTTAATAATTTTATAAAAATTCATCATTCTATATATGAACTTGACACAAGCAGATTGATTATTTTAGTGGCAAATAATTAGTATTAACTAATTAAAAATTACTTAAAACAAACCAGCGATAGTCTTATAGCAAAGTTCAGAATTTAATTAATGTTATGTAACAATGAAATGATACACTTTTTCTTATATGACTTTTACTTTAGCTTCTTTGAGAAAAATATTAGAATTTTCTTTAGTATCTTTTAAAATTGTTATTTGATAAATCACTTGAATCAATGCTTTTAAGAGAAACTTTGCATGGATAACTTACTAGTTCTTTACTTTATCATGAAGATAATGAAAAAAATAAAACTTTAAAAAAAATTAACATTGACTTAAAATAAATAGCCAAATAAAAACCAAACAATTTACTTCAAAAATAAAATAAAATTAAAATTTGAAATAAAAACTAAATGGAGTGTGAAAAAGGAAATTTTTAATTATGTCTATTTTTATATTAGTGAGTGTGCTTGCTATTTTTTTACCCATGCATCAAGATCAATACTGCATTTCTCTTTACTAAACTATGATTTACAGGTCTGCATTACAATATATAAATGAATAGAAATTATTAACCTTGCACTTTAAATCCAGACAAATTAGTCATGTGATCATCTACATAATAAATGAACTTGTTAATTAATGATTATTTATCAACTCTAAATAATTATCAAATCAATTATTTAATAAAATTATTAACTGATTTTTAAATTAAGCATTCTTTTTATGAAATATACCATTCTCAATTTATTTAATTTTTTTTTTACTTTATTCTAACTAAAATCTTTTAACATTATAATAGATGTACCCAATTTTAAAATACATTTATTACTTTTAATAAATCTTTTTTAAACTTTCAATATTTTGCATGCATACTCTAACACTCACAAACACACACACATATATATATATATAAATTAACAACCATTTTTAATGCAATGAAAATAAATTAGCTATTGACTGACATTTAAAATCACTTAAAAATTAGCACTAATCTGAGTCAGTTATACTTACTATTTTAAAATTCTATTTTTAAATACTTTAATATAAATTGATATTTAATAAATCATAATTGTTATTTTTATAATTATTTATTTTAAAAATCAACAACTAAAAATCCTAACAAAGTTATTAATTAATCATTTCAGACAGCATATAATAACTTCATCTACTAAATGTATTTGAAATATATTAAGTGCTAGATTAACTGTTCTTTAGTTTAAATATTAATTTTATTCTTTCAAGTAAATATCAAACTATTCTAAGGTAATCTTTTAAATAACTAATAAGTAATTAGGGTAACGAAATTACTTTAACTCATACTATTGAAACATATAATTTAAGATTCTTATTATAATAGCACAATTATTATAATCTTGTATGATAATTTTTTTAATGCTTTAAAACACATGCCTAACCCAAAGCGTTAAATATATGGTTACAATATATACACAATGCATTCCCTCCCCACCCAAAAAAATATACATACATTTTGAAGCAATAATAACCAAAAAAAAAAGAGGCAAAATTAGCTAGAAACTGGTGATATAGATGTAATTTGATGCAAAGTGGCTCCTCCTTAGACAAAGGTAAAAGTTTCTGTTTATTGCCATATATTTAACATGGAAATCATTTTGCACTATCATTTAAGATTATTGGTCATTCAATACTTTTGTAGTTGTTTTTACTTTAGTATTGTTTAATGCTGGATAAGTATAAAATAAGAAATAATATATTTTCAATGTTGCTTTGAAAGAATCTTCCATTAAACAGGATAATGAATGCCTCATTCTCTTATCCTGATGTGAAAAGTTATTGATTATTTATTGAAGTTGGATAAAATTAAAAAACTAAGTGAGATTACTTGATTTAACATCATTAGATGGTCTTTAGCACAATCTAAAGAATATTTATTTGTGTCTCAAAAATCATTAGTAGTTCTGTACTTTTATCAGTGGTTCAAGATGTATGCTGTTTCATTTTTAAATATTGTCCAAAAAAAGAGGGGGTAGTGCTAAGGTTGAGATACATTTTGAAATGTATAAAAAAATTCATTATAGGTATGGTATGTAAATATTCTGATTATTTGTTATTCATATCCTATTACAGGATATAATCTTTTTCAGTATTTCACAAACAGAATTTTAAAATATCATTTCAGAGCTTTTCCTAAGATATATTTTATTTTTTAGCTCTGAAGGATTAATTATCCTAATTTACCAAATACCTTCTCTTTCTGCTAGTATATATATACTTTATACTAGAGCTTTTCGTGCAACATTTTCTTTATCATAGTGATTAAGAAGGATTTTGAAGTAATCTTTTTTCAGATGCTAAATTGAATTAACCATTTTATTATATCTAAAACTTTATTTATTGCAGTTATCATACTAATAAAAAAATTATTTGTTTTTAATAAATTGTGAAGAATGTAAGCATGTTTTTTTCATTTGGTGTCTGGATAAAATAACTTCTTCAGAGACAATACATGGCAGGCATTAATCAAAATAAGGCAGTGACATCATAAAAGTTAAGTTAGCTTGCTAACTTTCACTATATTCAAATCTTTAATTGTAATTTTTATAGTCTAATATTAATTCACTTACTTATATATATATAAAATCTTTGAAATTATGGTAAGTGTAAGTAAATGAACAGCAACGAAAACAAATTAACCTTTAAAGTAATGAGTGACTCATAATTTAAAATAAGATAAATTAGACAATGTAATTTATAAAATAAATAAAGCATTTTTATAGCAAATGAATAAACTATATTCTAACATGAATAACTTTTTTAAAAGAAACTTTTTTTAAATTGTAAAATATTTGGAATTATTACAGTTATAAAACATTTCTGTTATGTTGTGATAGAAAACATCATCAAATTATGAAAGGAAATTTCGTTATGTATCATGGAAATGTATTTGGTTATAAGTATTCAAAGTGTTTTAAATTCCTGAATTGTTATAGTAAAATAATATTGCTCTAAATAACATGTGATAACAGCATGAGTAGTTTCAATGTTTGTTGAAATATTTAAATATTCATCAACATTTCTTGATTATAGTTAATACATATGTAGATATATTTACATATATGCATGCTTATATGGAAATGTAAGATCAAGATAATTAATATTAAAACATTTAAAAGCATAATTTTGACTGTGAATATTAGAAATGCAATATATACATTCTTATGAAAAGTTATATATATATATAATAAAATAAATTCTACAAGAGGATGTAGATAATTATCATCTATTTAAATAGTATTAAATTTAGATGTAAAACAATATTTATTCCTTTCTAAGCCAGGCTATCGATATGGCATATCTTTGTCAAAGTATGATAGCTTATCCACATGCATATAAACGTACATTAAACTAGTCACTGATTATCCCAGATTTGTATATTTGCATGTGTAAATTTATCCAGCAGTTGACTATGTCATTAGATGAAACCATCAGTTCTTGGTAAGAGGAATGCTATTAGCTCTTATATTTATGGATATATATTCATAAGAGAAAAATTGTAAATTTTGTAGTATGTTTATTATTAAAGGCTAAGAACATTAAAAAATATTTGAAAAGATTAATAAGTGTTGATGTTTGATAATATTTGTGAAATAATAACTACCTTTTGATGATGATGATTTTGAGCCAATTCATTTCTATTATGCATTTAGGCGCAACTAATATGATTCAACCTATATTTTTTTTCACATCCTCTTTGTCTGCATTTTATCACATTGACATTGATGCTGGTGATCAAACCACTAATTGCTTATATTTCCTGCTCTTCTTAAATCAATTATAGAACAAAGCAAAAGGCTCCCAAATTCAAAAGGATTACTTTTATTGGTGAAAGAATAACTTTAAATACTCTACTCATCATGACAATGTTATTCTTCTCTTAAACTGATCAGCCAAAGATATAGTTTTTTCAGGATTATTTGGTTAGATATTTCTATCTAGGTTTGGAATGAGAATAAAAAAAATAGATAATTACATTTGAGAATGTTACAAATAATAATAATAATAATAATAATAATAATAATAATAATAATAATAATAATAATAATAATAATAATAATAATAATAATAGCAGCAACAACAACAACAACAACAACTTGGTCTCTGTTAAAACAGCCATCAATGTTGTAAGTATATCACACACTCAGTTAAACCAATATCAGAGAAATTCACAAACTTTTTATCAATGTAATTAAAAAGAGACATTAAAATGAACTATAGTGACATATGGAAGAATCAATGAACAATGAATTAAAATTGGATCATACACAATCATAGTGGTTTATAATTAGAAGAAATTGCACGCTAGCATAAAGACAAAGAACTATGTTCTCGCTTAGATCTATATGATCAGAAGAAATTCAAGAAATTGCACACTTACATAAAGATGGAATATATTCTCATTTGAAATAGAACTCTTACAACTAAATGAGCTAATTAATAATGGACAATATTTTTTTCAGTTGAAATATCCATTTCTGGAGCAACTTGATAAATGTAATAATGCTAAATAATTCAATGTAAAACATGCAAACAATGTAAAGTTTCTTTGAGTTAATAAAGTGCCTTTTGAAACATCATAATAATAATCATCATCATCATAATAATAATAATAATAATAATAATAATAATAATAATAATAATAATAATAATAATGAGGATGAGGAGAAGGAGAATGAGAAGGAGAAAGAGGAGAAGAAGGAGAATAATAATAGTAATAATACACTAATTAAAATATTTACAGTAATTACAAAGTTTATATCTTCATCCAGTTGATCTTTTGCTAGCAAATATAATAATGGTACCTAAAATCTGCATGTTCATCATGAATGGATGTATAAAAATTGGATAAAGATGATGGGCAACTGCTTGCTCTTATTGCATTGGTCATAAGTACTGGCACAATCACTTCTCTCTTTCAGCTAACAAAGGCTACATAGTTTAAATTAATGCAGTAATAGGGTTCTCTCACTGACTCATGGTGAAATTTACCTATAATATGATTGGCCATAGTTATTTACTGAAAGTTTAACATGTCTATTGATTCTTAACAGAAATAATTCAAAAATTTGAATTTATATATTTTTATTCTTGAATTATCTCTGCTACGAATTAATAGAGATGGTGGTTTTGATATATTTTACAATTGATAACAGAAGAAATTTTTTTATTATTAATGAAAGTTCATAATTCAGCAGTTTCTCCTGAATATGGATAATAAAGTCTTAAAATATGAAGATGCACTGTAGGTCGATTCTTCACATTTAACTTTTTACTTTTACTAATGCCATCTTCTTTTTCTTTTTCCCCCGCTCTTTTTTGCCTCTGCATTAAATGTTTTCTGCTCTTTTTCTTTCTTTCTGGTTTACCCCAATACAACAGTACAATCATAGTATATTTATTGTTATCATATTTTAATCTTTAAATAAATTTTAACTAAATATATATATATTTTATAACAAAGGGATATTTCTTCCTTTAAAAAAACAAAATTACAAAAATATTTTCCTCTCTTCTTTTCTTTTAAATCTATAGGCATTAACATTTCCAAATTTAACATTTTTTATACAAAACAAAAACAAAGATAAGAAATAAATTCTTCCTTAATTATGATAATTAGGGAGATTATCTATTTTCAACCACTAAAATATGTAAAATATATTTTCAGAAAAGAAAATATATTTTAAGAAAGAAATGGAAAATACAAATTTGAGATGAAAAGGAAAAAAAATTCAGACTTTGATACTTTTGTTTATAATTTTCCTCTCTTTAGTAATTTATAATTTTCAATGGAATTTATAAATTGTACATCAAATTTTCTTTATGACAGCTGTATTTATCTCTCTCTGTCTTTTTCTTAAGGTAGGTCTTCACATTTCTTACATGCTTCAGGATCATTATTAATATGCTAGTTCAGTACTTTGATGTAATTTAACTTTTATATCGATGAAATTAATTCAGTCATTTCATTATTCATTCTCCTCTTTTTTTTCCCTCTCTCTTTCTTTCTTCTCCCCCTTGGTTTACATACCAATTTTTCAGAATTGCCAGGAAGCCTGTATGATCAGACTATGCTATTACATTGGAGTTTAAATTGTTGCAATATATTCATGAGAGAAACATAGTAAATATTTAATAAAGAAGTAGTTTCGAAGGCTAATAAAATTACGAAATATTTGAAAAGATTAACAAATGTTGATAATATTTGTGAAATAATAAATGCTTAATTATTACATGAATATTTTTACTTCATCTTAATATTAATTAATCTTGTGTACATTTGTTAGTTTATATATTTACGTTCAAATTTTTTCTTTTAAATACACTAAAAATAAAATGTTTTAGACAAATCAAAGTAAATTTCTTCAATTTTTCTAAGATATCATAAATTTGGAAATTATGAAATTTGTATTTTAAATATGAGATTTTAATAAAAAATTGGCTGTCACAGATGTTGAATATAAAATAATGAAAAAAACAACAACATATATCTTTATTAATATATTATAATGCCTCTATTTGAATCAAGAACTTGCTTTTATTCTATATGGAACAATTTTATGTATATTTAAAGAGTATCTAGAGGAATAGTAAGCAATTTTTATGGAAGATATTATATAACTTTTGTTCATTGGCCAAGAATGGCTGACAGAACATTTGCAATGCAGGCAACATTTTTTAAAGTGCCCTATTTTCTGGATTAAATATTTTTGCCCAAGCAATGAGACTATAGCATCCATATACAATTATGATATGGCAATCCAAATTTTTGCAGCTCTATCAACATATTTTATATTTAGAAGGTAATTTGATTATAAGTTTTTATTTGATAATTGCCACACATAAAATACATTCTTGTAGTAAATAGAAAAAGTGTAAATAATTTGTTACCATATGATTCAGTAATAGACATCCATTATTTAGTTTTAAACAATTCCTTGAGAAAGAAGTGCTTTGAAACAGCAGCTCAGTCATTAATGTTCTGTTTATGATGTTTGCAATGTAGTGAGTGGAGAGTGCAAAAAAAAAGTTAATTATTATAGTGATCAATTTCATTATGATTTTGTGTTTCTCACTATAGCTATTTGATCGTCTCAGTAAGTATTTATTTTTTGAATGCACTTAATTCTAATAAGGTTTGTTTTCTTGTCATCATTTTTAAAATTCCTAAAATGTAAATATTAAACAGTTCAACAGTTTTAGATACCAGTTTCCAGTTAATCAGACATGAACAATTTGAACTCAAACAGGCACAATATTTTTTTCTCAGGAATTTATGAAATAGATGTCAGTATTTCTATTACATACTTTCTATTGTTTTTTTAAAAGTGTTACTTTATACAGATGTCTCCTTGTATTTGTAACATTTAGTTTCATAGTGCATTGTGGATAATAATGAACTTTGTTATATGATTTTAGACAAATGTTTACAGTGTGTGGACATATATTATGTACATGTTAAAAAAATATATAATATACATAGTCAAAATAAAAGTCATAGATCAATTCATAGATCACATGACCCTATCTCTTAAGCTTGTAAGTTATAAACAGGGGGGGTTTCCCCCCCCCCCCCCCTTTTTTTAAAATACACCCCCCCCCCCCGCCCACAATTTCTATTTTTGTCACCCCCCCCCCCCCCCCCCCCCCCTGGTTTTGGGTTTTTGCTCTCCCCTGAGAGGGGTGGGGGGGGGTTCTAGATCTAAACAAAAAACACCCCCCCCCCCCCCCCCCACTTATCTAAATTTTTTTGTTGGATGGAAAATTTTAAATTTTCAACATTTTTAAAATCTCCAACCCCCCCCCCCAACTTCTAAATGGTGATGGGGGTTCTGCAGTTTTTTCTTTTGTAATATATAGTAATATTATATAAAATAAAAAATTTTTTTATAGTTTTTTAAATAGATAATATAAAAAAAAAAAAAAAATATAAAAAATTCATTCATCTCTCTTTTCTCTTTCTTTTATATATTTATTATAAAAAAATAGTGTTTCCACTTTCTTTATAAAATTTATGATAAATGCCCCCCCACAGAAACTACTTCAAAAATTCCTTTCTGAAACCCCCCCCCCCCCCCCCCCGCCCCTGTTTTTTTTTTGGGTTTCTCTTAGAGGGGTCAGGGGGGGTTGAAACAACAACTACAAAAAAAAAACCAACCCCAAAAAAATAATATGGTCAGAAATCAATAAAAACCTGTTAACACTTAGATAATCCCAATATTAATAACAATCAACAATTTTAAACTGTTGTCATGGCAACCTCCTTTTAACAATAAGGGTAGAACCCCATCTTTATTAAGGGTCTAATATATTTATATAGACACTAAAGATTGCAACTTGACCGCAGAGATTGAAATTATTGATACAAAGAAGTTTAAATAAACCTCTTTAATTAAACAGGTAAAATAATCTGTTCTGAATGCAGACCAATAAATAGTCAATTATAACATTAGAAACTACAGTCATAATTTTCAAATTGCACCAGAGTATATATGTATTGTATACATATTATAAATTGTAAAAATAAAATATAGAAAACTGAAATTTCTTTTTATTAATTTCTGTTTTTTTATATTTAATATTTTTTTGGATGGCCAATAATTGAAATCCCACATGTGAAATTCTCAAAGTAATATTGCCATTTTATTTCTGTGTAATATGAATCTCACAAATATAGTAATCAATTATTTTGTTAAGTATCCGAATAAGTCCCAGTTTTTTTTTGTAAAATTTAATTTCAAATAAAACCCAGCTATTAAAATAAGAATTTTTATGCATCCCCTCCTCCCATCACCAACAAATTATTTTTGCAAATTATTTTAAGAACAATCTCCATTTTAATTAATTTATGTTTTCCAGTTTTTATAATTTTGATAGAAAAAAAAGTGTATTTGCTTTTAATCAATGTTAGGTAGTAAATTAGAATTTTTCAGTTTAGTAAATGAAAATTTGACAATTAAAAAAAATCCATAAATATCTATTTAATCGTGGGAGAATTTTTTTTTTTTCTCTTTTCATAACATTTTTTTAAAAAATCTTTTTTTAAGTTTTTTTTTTTATGTATACATATAAAAAAACATTTTTGCAGATAGAAGATGTTAAGCAAGTCTTGATTTTATTTTCCAAATGAAGGATTTTGATCTTGATTGAAAGATTATTGGAGCTCAAATTGCTAAAGATTATTGAATCTCAAGGCTATGATAAAATTAGACATGTTTTTCTCTTTTTCAGCTAGTATTATCGATTCTAAATTTTTAAACTAACTTCTGCATTTTTATAATTTTTGCTTCAGCTAACTGCATTAATTATTTGTTCACAGGCGTGGAGTCGTTTAGAAATAACTATTTCTGTATTACTATTTATAATGTCATTTGAAAAAACAAATATATAATAATGTCTGCATAAAAATTGAAGCATAAATAAGGACTAGCACAAGCAATAACACACATACACCACTCTTAATACACAAAATAGTGTTTGGTTAAGTATATTGTGATTTCAAAGGCAGCTCCAGAAGACAAGGTTCAACAGAATATTTAACGTAGTTATGGGTGATCTGTTATTGTTTATCATATTCTTAACTGAATATTGATTATTTTTATTTTTCGTTTTTTTTTATTTCTAACTTGTTTCCTATTTTGCAATGCCAATTTAATTTTTTATTTTGTTTTGTGAATTATTATTATTATTTTTTTAATGTATGATTATTAATTATTTATTATCTTGCTTTCTGGTTGGCATGTACAAAGGGAAATAATGAACGCCTATTATATTTGCAAATATGTTTTTCTTTATTTATTAAACTATGGAAATTCATTTTTGATATTGTAAAACACAAAGTTTTAAATTTAATGCTATTAATAATCAAATGGTTAATTGTTTGGGAGTTCATAGGAAGTTTTGATTCTGGAAATGATAAAAGTAGGCTCATGATTATATGCATCTTGAGTTCTCCCATTCACCAGTCTGTTACTGCATTAAACTAAGGCAAATAATCAAACAGTTTTAATTGTACAAATAAGGACTAATAAGAAATATCTGACAATGATTTGTCATCCGTTTTATAAACTCTGAGAAGATTATCAAACTGATTGAGTTTTGAAAGCAAAATTTCATTTTTTCAATTAGTTGGACCATTGATATTCAAGATTGTTGAACTGCTTAATATTTAAGATTGACACTTAATAGCTTATAGTTATATTTAGTTCAGGTAGATGACAGAAATAGTACTAGTTTTATATATTGTGAACTGAGAAATAATGTAAAGATTTAACCAGAAATACAAAAGCTTTGTGTTGCACATTATTGCTAAGGATAAATATCTCCAATGCTTATCAAAATAATAAATTGGAGCTTTATAAGCAGAAAATTTACAACAAAGCTACCATATCAAAGCCATTGATTTTTGATATTAATGCTACAATATGGATAGGCTCTTTGTTAAAAGCAGAGCTTGGATGTATATCATACAGTTAGAAAAAAAAAATTTCCTAACCATTATAAGAGGTCTGGTTTATAATTGTCAAAATGAAGCCTATCCATAAGGCTGAATTCTCTTCATCTGTGATCATGGTGATGGAATTCATGATTTACTTGACCATATCATATTATTCTCTTTAGTTAAATTATTATTTTACACGGATGCATTATAGCTACAGACTATTTAAATCTGTCAGGAGAGTAATGCAATCCTTGATATAAATATTATTTTGAGACAACTCATGTTTCAAAATGATAATGCTTTAATTTACATAGCCTATAAAGTCAAATATTGGTTTGTATAACATGAAAATGTTATTGTACATTTTTCAAGATCTTCACAATCAGCCATTTTAAATACTGAGGAGCAGTGTAAACTATTTATGAAGTAACACACAAGGAGTTCTCAATGCAAATGGTGATTTTATATAACACTAGTGAACGTGTTAGTGTTCTAATTATTTTGTTATAGAATTTTTGTATATCAACATACATACCAGACTGTTAGAGAGCAAACTTTAGTTTAACCAATAATACCATATTATTGTGAAGTGTTATTTGTTTTTATTGATAAAATGTTAGATGAAATAAAAAAAAAAAAACACTTCAACAATAGATGTTATTTTCAGTATTCAGCAGATCAATTCAGAGGTTAATTTTGTTAATTTTTAAAAACTAAATTCTAATTTATTTGTTTTAATTTAATGATTACTCACATTTTGTTGTTAAATTATTTTATTGATTTGTATCTGTTACAGTGTTATGGAAGCAAAATAGAAACTACAGAAATATAACTTCTTTTTTTTTAAAGTTATATTCAGAATACATATAGATATAAATTCAGTTGAAGTATAATAAATCACTTAGATGGGATTAGAATAAAATATGCAGGAAGCAGAATTAGTTTATTTGAAATTTCCTTAAATTTTGAAATATATTTTATAATAAGGTAATAAAAAATATATTTTATCCCATAAAAGTTTCATATAAGGTAGGATGAGGTTATGAAGCCAAATATTGTCTTTTGAGTTTAATATACTACTATATAAATGACTTGATTAATTGTATAAGTTGAGATGATGTGTTGAATTTAAATAGGCAAAACTCTCCATACAGTAGTGCCGCTCACAGCAAGTCAGAGTAATCAATGGATGCCAGAAGGCTTGTGCATAAAATCCCTATCTAGTGCCTACTCATCCAATATTCCCAGACTAGTTTCTGGCATCCATTGATTACTGTGGCTTGCACTGGGTGGCACTACTGCATGGAGTTTTTCCTGTTTAATAACAGTTATGAGCAAGCATAAGAAATGGTAATCATGTGATATTCAGTGGTTGAATTTAAATATTGAGTGTTTTTTGAGCGTAGTATATTACTATATAAATAACTTGAATAATTAAAAGCAGTTATTTTAAAAATTCAAATACTCATAAAATATTTATGATGAAAATATGGTTTCAGTGGATACTATACAATCATATCAATAGTTTATGAAAATTTACTGAAATAATAAGCTGAGTCAAGTACTATTTTTGTTATAGTATTTTATTCTTAAAATATTTCACTCACCTAACAAAACCCTGGATTCTTATAATTTGAAACTTCTGATATCTGAACAAAATTGTGATAGTCATCACAACTTTTCGTGATCAGCAGACTGAGTTATGACTTACTAAAGTAATATTCAATTTTGAAAACACACACATTAAAAAAATAAATACTAGTAAATAAATATTTAGGTATACTTGAAAATAAAATTAGAGAAAAAGAATTCATGAAATATTTATAAGTTAGTAATCCTAATTGTATTGAAAACAACTAAGGAATAATTATAATAAAAGTTTGCTATTGTTATTTTTTTTAAAAAGATTAAATCTAATTGCCAAGTGGAATGATAGGGAAAGAATCACTAAATAAACTGATTTACAGTTTAAACAAGCAAGCAAAAAAAAAAAAAAAAAAAAATTATCAATACAATAAATGTTTAATAAAAATATTAAAGAAGTACAATACTGCTTTTACACAAATTTACATTTACTAAACCGCATGGACAAGGTTATTGTTTTATTATTGTATAGAAATTGGTTTTTAATATAAATAAAAATATAAATGTTCGTTTGTTCAAAATCTTAAATCTCCAAAAGTTCTTCACCGATTGCTTTGAAATTTTGACACAATGTTGCATTTGAATACATGCGTGTTTTTATATCCCTACTATTTATATACATACTATTATATAGATGTCACATCTGTGACAGATAAAAACATGCTTTTTTTGAAATATTTTACAATTCCATTTCAATGTTTACGATTGCATTGTTAAATTGAATTTTCATAGATTTCAATTTATTTTCATTTTGATTTAATTATTTCATGTGACATTGCATTGGAATTAACCTGTGTCGTTTACCATAACATTCATTACGTGACTATAGCTTATTTTTTGTTTGCAATCACCATCAACAAAGCTCAGGGCCAATCTTTAGAATTGTGTAGTTTAGATCTAGACATGGATTGCTTCTCACATGGACATTATATGTTGCATGTTCTAGAGTTGACAAACCAGACAATCTATATCTGCATGGAACAACAAAAAATATTGTATACCTACAAGCATTGTGAAATTAAACATATTAGAAATGTGCACTTTTTCTTTTTTTTCTTTTCCATTTAAGCAGACTGAGCCACAACAACATGTTGCCAGGTATGGCTAGTAAAAAATAAATTTAGTAAAGTATAAATTGTAATCATTAAAATTAATACTTAATATTTTAACAGAATATAGGTGCTTTAAAAATACAGGAAGTTTGTAATGAGAAGAGATGTATTATTGAATTCTTTTATGTTTATTTAATGCAGAAAAAATATTTATCAGAAAAAAACAAGACTGAAGATGCCAGATTAATGGTATTGTAGCTATATATTATATTTATGTTTAACAGGAGGTGAGATTTAATATAGTAATGTTCAGAGATTCAAGAAGTGAAAAAAGGAAATGTCTTAGGTTTATAATTAACAAGAAAATAAATAGTAGAAATGAAAGATTGGAGAAAGTGTGTGAGATATGAAATTAGTTTGATTGAAATAGGTAAACATGAAAAGCTATAAGAAAGATTTACAGTGTATAGGATTATCCAAAATGAAAAACTGTATAGAGCAGTGATATGGGATATGAGAAATTGGAGTAATAGAATACTTTTAAGAAGATTATATATGTAAAATTAAATGATATAAATTGAATAATGAAGTAATTTAAGAGAAAATGATAATGAAGAGGGATGGGAGTGATTTATTCCAATAGAGTCATCATGATTGATTTGAGTAAGTTAAGTGAGATGGAACAAATTTTTTTTACAAAAAAACATATCACAGAGTTGCCATATGCAAAGCTAACAATGTGATGTTAATAAAGCTAAGTATAAAAATATTACCTATATATATATATATATTCATGAAATCAAACGCACCTAGTGACAGAACACTTTTTTGAAAAAAATCAAAATTATAAAGAATAAAATGCTTACCTGGCACACTGAAGAAATATAAAGAAGATAGACACTATGTACCAGGTGTGCAGCAGGGAAGAGGAGTCCATCAATCATATATTTATAAGATGTAATAAATTAAATTACCATAGAACACTCCTCACAAGATGGATAAACAATCCCTTTGGGCAATTTATACCCATTAAATGGTGCATCAAACAAGGCATTTATGCAGAAATAAGGCTTACAATGTTCATGTACTTCACATTATGGTACATACAATGTAAAATCACTATTGGTAAATTGGTAGATCCACAGGGAATGGAACTAAAGAAAATCATAAAAAAAATCAAACAAAGAGATAATTTATTAGCTCCAGATTATTTGGTAAACACCACTTGGAGAAACTTCAAATAAAGAAGACGCTCACTAAATCTATAGAATTGAACTGCTAGAAAAACAACTACATACATAGAAGTAAATATGTTAAAGCTGAATGATTTACATCTGAAACTGTAGTGTAACAAAATAAACAATTTATATTATACTGTAATAGCATGTAATAGCAAAATGTAGGTTTGTATGCATAATAAATTTCTCTTAATAGTAAAAGTGAACTTTTTTATTATTATCAGTATTTAATTCTTTTTAAAATTAAGTTTATTACACTTCTATTTCTGAAAATTAAAATTTTGATTCCATAATCCTATATGCATGATCACATTTCAACTTTTTAAAAGATAGCTGTAATAAAAGTTAAAAATCTGAAAAATAAAAGATTTATAATGTTGACATTTAATTGTCCCCCCTTCCCCAATAGTATTACTTTATAATATATCAAATATTCATCATTGTACTTACATATATATACTGGTATTTGCTTTTTTATTACTGGTGTATGTTCCAACAAGACCATTTTATATTAACTTTGACTAAACTTGATCATTATACATACGATTAGTCAAATATATAGATAGTATAGTAATGCAAACATAAATCTCTATTTATATATAAATGGTGATAATGTGATATATATAACTTGACACTGTAGTACAAAAATTCAAATACAATGCAGATTGTAACAGTAATGATGATTACAATGACAAATAATGATAATGGTGAATGTTTATTACTTCCTAATATAAACTGCGAAGAATTCGATGTATAAGAACAATTCTGATCCATCATTAACATAGAATTTAAACTGAAATAGTTGACTGCCCATTTACAACCTAAATTGAATTTTTAGAATAGGCAGTCAGAATACCTGGATAACCTTATTGATGAATAGAAAATTTCATTAAGACACAGGTGTGACTAATGCACCAGGAGTATCATGTATGCAGAATTATGTTAAACTAGAAAACTAATTTTGCATATATCAAATTATAAAAACAACAGCAAAAAATTAATAATAATAAAGATGATGATGATGATGATGTTGATGATAATGAGCTAGAAAATACCAGTATTACAACACAATATCACTAACAATAATAGTATTTATATTTATCATAAACTGATGCTATAGTTTTTGTAAACTTGAAACTGCAATACTCAAATGTAGCATATTAAAAGGTGCAATATTTTAGTTACAATTCATCAAAATATGCTTTATATATATATTGTTACTAGTGGTTACATTTTTTTTTAGTCTTTGCGAAATGTAATCTAAATTTAAAAAGTATGTCAAGCATTGGTGGTCGAGAGGTCAGCGACAGCTGATTTTCAAGCAGTTGTTCCAGGTTAGCAGGTTCGCTTCCCGGCTGATGCTATGACACATGAGGAAAAAAAAATTAAAAAAAATATGTTTTTATAATTTAAGCTTGATAGTTAATATTGTTATATGTTTTTTTCTTACAATTTTTATATAAATAATAGGTGAATATTATTCATATTATTTTCTTCCATTTATTGCAGTTTTGTGTTGTTGTTTTTTTTTTCATTTGAATAGTTTCAGTTTCAATCATTCGCTCTTGTTCATTATCATCAAATATCTCAATTCCTTTATACTAATTGAAGAATTGTCTTTTCTAAGATAACTTGGTTTCTTCATGAAAACAACTAATTTAATATATATTAGAAATTTTTAAAATGTACTTTTAACATAGCTGTCTTAATTTAACATATCTGTGCACTAAGCACACACATATATTTATTGATAAAATAATAAAATATTTATAAATATAACTGATGCACTCAAGTCTACTCTTTTGCAGTGATTTTCTGTTATTTCACAAATTTTGTAAAATGAAATATGAAAAAAAAAAAGTATTAAAAGCTGTAACCAATTCAAAACATAGTTTCACAACTCAAGACATGTATCAAATCAAGATCGCTTTCTGGGTATTTATTCAACAATCTAAAACTGAAGAATCATCATTAGTTTAATGCAGTGGAGGAGTGTTAAATTTTGAAGTATAAGATCCTCAGATTGATTTAAATTCGGGCATTTTCGGTAATTGAACTTCAACTTCCAAGCAGTTATTTATTTATGTTATGACTTAAAAGATGGACTTCTGGTGTTTCAAATATATATTTTTAAAAGATTCAAGAGTAAAGCCAGATTAATTTGATTTTCCTAGACATGATCAAATCTCATCAACAGATGCATTTATTTATCTGCTTTACAAATTGAATTTAGCAGCATCTGATTTATGCAGATGTGTCAACACAAGCCATTAAACACATAATTAATGATTATCAAATCTATGGCTACTGTGATTAAATTGAAAGTCTTAGAATTGAAGAACTTACTCAAGCCATTAGTTAATTTCTTCATTGAAATCTATGGTTATCTATGACATTTTTAAAACCATTAAATTCTATCTAAAAAATGCATATGCTAAAGTAATATAGGTAAAGCACCCTTAATTCAAATCTTTGGTTCCAGAGTTTTTTTCAGATTTGTGGATTTTTCACATTTAGAGAATAGAAAATATATTACCCCTTATTTGTAAACCTAAAGTCAGTCAAGATAAAAAGTGAAACAGACAGCTCTCTGCAATAAAGTTTTTTAATTTATAAATATTTACTCAATGTTTTATTTTTCCTTCAATTTTATTTGTAAAATATTGTCCAAACTAATATATTTCATTGCAAAAGATTAAAAATCATCTTTGAAAATTTTGCGTAATGGAAGTTTTTGAATAATTTTTGTATTTAAATTAATGGACTTCTATTTCCTAAAATTATTCTTGTTCTTTTTTTTTCATCTACAGAGGATGCACATATGATTTTTGCTAATTAGGTAAAATTTTAAATTTGTATGAAGGGGTATCCAAAAATAACCGGAATGTTCTCTGGTTTGCACACCTGTTATTATATGCTTTTGCTGTTATATACTTTTTGCAGGAACCTTTCTGCATTAATTTATCAATTGCCATTGCCATGTGAAATTGTGGTTGCCACATAGGACATTTTTTTTGTAAAGTGTGATGTGCATATTTGGCAAGTTTTATAATGTCTGATAAGTTAGAACAATATGAATTTCTGTTTTTATTTACAGAAAATGGCAGGGAAAACAGTTGTAATGCTTGAAACAGATTATAAGCAAGCTGTTCCCATAAGAACATAAGTTGATGAATGATTTAATTGAAATTTTAAATTCACAATGTCCCTAAAAAGCATGGCAAATAAAGTTCAAAATGAAAACAGTGCTGTTTTCTTTTCTTTTTTTTGATGCAAACAACATTTTTGTTTGAGGTTTATTTTGTAATGATCTGACATTTTATCTGCAAGTTCTAAAATATTTATGTGATGTGGTAAAATGTAAATGTCCCATTTTGTGTAAAAGAGAAGAGTACAAGCTTCACTCTGAAAAAGTGCCATCTTTCAAAGCTTCCGAATATGAAACACTTTTTAATTAATTTCAGCATAACCCAGCTTATCTAACAGCCATATTTTCTCGATCTTGCTTTTTGCAATTTTTTTAAATTCTCTTGAATACAACAAATGCCTCAGTTATTATTATTTTTTTGGACTTAGAAAAGGTGGGGAAAAAATGCCACAGACATTAAAAGGTATTTCTTTGCAAGTGTTTCTGGACTACTTCGAAAAATGGAAAACACATTTAGATATATTGCATCAAATGGACAGTAATTTGAAAGAGTTGTTTATTTTTTTTTTATAAACATTTGGACTGTACTATAGACATATTTGTACAGAAATTATTTATGAATTAAGTAGTGAGATTTGAAAATTGAAAATAATTTTTTAATACATTTAATGGTGTTAATTAAAACAATAAAATTGTTAAATATTAAAATAATTTGTGTTTTAATAAATCTAACGTTCTAATTAATTTACATAAAAAGTGAACTAATAAAACTTTTTTTTTTGTTAAATTGTTAGTTTTACATTTTTTTTCTTTTAAATGTTTACATTTTTGCCATCATGGTACTTAAATGATTATATTTATGTAAATGAAAAATACTGTATTAAAAAATAGAAAGTAAATACAGTTTTTATTTTATATAAAGTACATCAAATTTATAATTTTTTGATCTTGTTTATGAATCTATTTTCAAAATACAATATGTGGTCATGTATAACCGTTTTATAAAATGGAGTGGATAGTTGCAAGGAGCTTGAAAGTCTGAGTTCAAGTCTCTTTTAATTACAATATGATGAATTGTAAGGACATATAAATATCAAAAATCAAAACAATAATGGTTGCTATTTCGATGATGATTATTATAAAGAAAATAAATTTTTTTGTTTAAATAATGGGAATAGTTTTTTGATCATTGCTGCGATGCATGCTTACATAAAAATGTGCATTTAAGCTAGTAATTACATACATAATCAAACATGTATACGTTTTATATTCTCTATTACAAAAGTTTTGATAGTCCAAACTATGACCAAACCAGTTTATACTTGATTATTGTTGGTGATAGTTTGCCATTTTCTGTCACATTATAATTAGCAGCTTATATTAGAATTTCTATCATAAATAATGTTATTTAAATTCTCTTACATTCTAATAAGACTATTTCAGTGGTTGATCTACACAACCTAGCATTTCTTAACATCACTTTTTTTTTATATGTCAGGATGCGAACCCAGGCCAGCTGCTTGGAAGGCAGCTGTGCTAACCGCTAGGCCACCAACATCACTTTCTCTGTCATCATTTATCCAGTTATCAAAATAATGAAATATTTAATACTTAAAACAACATTTAGTTTTATTTTTAGTTTAGAACTAGCAATGTATTTCATTAAAAAAAATCGTTATTTGAATTTTCATTTTCACACTATTTTATATCATTTGATTTTGAGTTTGTTACAAAAAAGGAAATTTTAAAGAAAATGAGTCATATTAGTACATTGTAAAGGTTGGAACGTTTGAATACCAAGTCAAAATATATAGCATTAATGATGTAGTAGTTGAGTTGTATGCAACATAAGAAAGTCTTTGTAGTTTTAATGCCCCCCTCCATATTTCAATTGATTAATAATCTTGTTTACTGTCTTATCTTTATAAGGGGCTTTGAACTCAGACTTTCATTCAACCTTCAACTTTCCATGCTATCTTATACTACTGATACACCTGATCCAACATATGTCTAAAAGATAAATAATTACCAATATAAGTATTTTGTGCTAAACCAACACTTGTCAGTTGGTCCAGATTATCATCTCTACACATATGGGCAGTCAACTAATTGCCAAGACCAACAAAATTAAGTCCTTAAGAAGACTATTAGCCAATGAAAATGGGGAGAAAATCAATAATTGAAAAAGAAAAACATTGTAAACAATAAAGTATAAAATTGTAATTTCAAAATAATCGTAATATTCAATGTACAGACAGAAAAAGATAAAGAAAACTCTCATTTATCAGGAATCAAATAATTTAACCTCAAAAGATTTTAAAAGCAATTGAAATTAATATTGATACTATTTCACATTCATTTTCAACTCATTACCTATTTCAATCCTTTTTTTTTTTTTTCTATAGAAGGTACATATAAATCAAACAAAGTTTAAAATAGTAAATCTAAAAGAATAGAAGTGTTCTAGAGGTGTGATTGAATATCTAATAACCTTTTTTTGCAATTTTTATTTCATTACATTATATTCATCTGAAAAAATATTAACACAAGGGGAGGCATACTGTGAAGTTGTAATGGTAAAGATTTCATCATGATGTGTAAAAATAATTGTTACTATTGATAGCATATGTGTGTATTTAAGTTGAGGTTTATAAGAGTCAAATAAAACAATGATTAACATTAAAATCAAACTATTAGTACAAACTTATAACATTAAACATGGAATCAGCAGTCATAAATATATGTTGTCACAAGGTTGTATCATATTGCAGTTTTGCTTTGTTTTATAATGAGTACATAAGCACTTATCTAATTAACTCAGATTATCCTGAGAACTTTACCCCCAACTAAGAGTAGATGAGTTACCGGAAAACATTCTTAATTTGCTCAGTAAATTCTTGGATTATTTGAACATATTTTAAATGTCACCCAGATTTGAATCCCAAATTTAAACAATGCAGGCAAATGCATACCCATTGCATTATTAAACACTTTCATAAGTTGTTAAAAACAACTAGCTTTTAAAATATATCAGCTAGATGCTTTTTTTTAAGATAATGGTATTAACCATTGCACTTCAAATAATTTTTCTTACACTTTTTTCAGAAAAAACTTTTTATTATTATTATCACAGTCTAAACTGTAATAATAATAAAATAGAGAGAAGTAAAAGAGAATAAGATCTGATGAAGACTGCAAGGTATAATCGAAACTGTAATAATAATAATTTTTTTGCTGAAAAATGTGAAGATAGCAGAAATAAAGGAAAGGAAGAAAGAAAGTGTTTAGAAGGATTATAAGTATTAACCATATTATTAACATCTTTGTGAAAAGCATTTGATGACCATATTATAAGAAATAAAAAGAAATATATATATATAGAAAATGTATATATGATCAGTTTTCTGCATATTGGCAGATAGAGTTATTAATCAATAATATTGTACCATTTATTTATATATAGTACAAATATATTGGCATTTGGTAAAAGCTAAAAGAAAAAGTAAATTTAGTGGTCTTTTAAAAGACACATTTTAGATTTTTTTTAGTTAGTATGATTTATTTTTTTTCAAACGTACAATGAAAAAATTTTGTTGTTTCAAATTATTACTTTAGTTAAAAATAAAAGTTAAAATTGGTAAGAATAAAAGACAAGCAGATTACTAATCCAGATAAACTAAAAGAAAGAGAATTCCTCACACAGATTGCAATTAGTAAAATCTTTCTAACTCTGATTAAAGATTGTGGAATTATGTTAAAAAAATTACTTTATAACTTAAATTTAAGAAAGAATGTACAAGAATATTATCTTGTATGCTGATAAAAAGACAAATGAAAATAGATGCGCAGAGAAGTCTAAAAATTGATCGTGAATATAAAAAGGTCAGAAAAAACTTCAAACTGGGTCTTTGTCTTTTCCATAACTAGCAGCTTCCATTATGTCCAGGATAGAGAAAATATCCTATCCTGTACTACTCACATGCAGGAGTACCATTACTCATATGCTGAGGTGCATTGTCATGCAGAGTGGAACCGATGCATTTACAGATACCTTTCGTCGTATAGGTCACTCTGAAAAACCGGCAAGTTTAGCCATTAGGACAGACCAAGAACCTACAAAAATGTCGACAGGGTGAAACTAGTTAACTTCAATGGGCTCTTCAAAATGCGTACTACAAAACTTACCAGCAAGATTATTCATATTCTGATTGTGACTAAATTAAGCATTTGCAAACAATCCTTCCTATAAACTTATAATATACTACTAATAGAGGCACTTGCAGATTTATCATTCAAAGAACTTTCTGGAAGAAACTTACAAAGTGAACTTTAATTGTTAAACTGTTTTAGTTAGTTGATTAATGTCTGGTTTAGCGTGTGTGTAGTCTTTCCAATTAATTAGTAATTTATCATTTAAATATTTTAATTTGTTTGAATAAAATATTCTACTTTTATCAACTTTTCATTGTGCATTATTAATGTTAGTTATTAACTTTACTAATATTAGTTAATTGTGTGAATGTGTAATTTACTTTTGCCAATATTTGTTAATTAAGCCCCAGGTGTAATAATCTCTGAAAAATAACTAAGTTATGGGAAATCAAAATCCTGATCCTTTAAATTATTTTCTTCTTAATTTACGATGTGCGGCACAATGGATTTCAGCAGATTCTTGTATGAATCCTGGCACCCTTATTAAAATAAATAAAAGGCTGATTCTGCTGGCAGCATAGGTCATAATAATTAGTAGGCTAGTTAATCAGAAAGTATAGCCATATTTTTGGAAATAAGAACAAGATATTTTTCTTCTCCATAGCTTGATTAACGTTCACTTAATAGTGTGTAAAAGAAGGCCTACAATATCTTACTATAATTGATTGTAATCTGTTTTGTTGGCTTTTGTACCATTTTTCTGGTTGGTTTTTGTATTGAGTGTTTGTGAGTTTTGTGCTTCTTCAGTTGATGATTCTGTGGTTATTAACTGGTTTTTGAATATATTTACATTGGACTTGAGTCCTCATTTATATAATCAATGATTAGTGAATCAGAGTTATCATCATCTGTCTTCACTTTTTTGCTAGCTTTTTTGTGGTAGGACTCCCAGGCTTTCTCTTGCTTTCTGATTGGATTGGGTTTGTTAGTTGCATTGTTGTGCTAGTATTGCTTGGGGGTAGGAGTGTCTCCATAATTTTTATCATTGTTTTATTGGTAATAGTATAGCTGTCTTATTGGTAATAGTATGCTGTGTGATTTTATTCATTGCACAGTCAAATTCTGGCATATGAACATTTGCTTTAGTTGTGTTATTTTTTGCTTGTCTTCTTTCTGCTTTTTCTTTGGTCAGGGTCACTCGATCAGAAATGAATAGTAAAATTAAACAATGAAAGCAATAACAAAAACATCATAAAAAACCAGGGTTTCTAAAGTATTGTAATTGAATGGGGTTAATTAATGTAGACCCCATATTCAACACATCCATTCCTATGTAATTAGCAATGAAAATCTCAATCAAGCCAAATCTGTAAAAATCATCATGCCACTGTAACTAAGGCATAAGTTTGTAAACATCATGTAAACTTTGTTGACAATAAAGTATATTATTTAAACATAATTGTTTGTAATATGCTAAGTTGTTTTGATACTTTCATTAAAAATTATTGTGTTGTAAAGTTAATCATAATCAAGTTAAATTATCAGTTTTAACTTTAAAGCATCCAGTTTCTAGATATTAATGTAATTGTGATATTAATATTTTTAAATATCAAACAATTACTCTTTAAATATGAAATTATTAAACTTTTTATTATATAGACTTGAACTGTAATGTACCATAAGATTAGAGAATGGGAAAACAATTCAATTTTTTATTGCAAATCAACATATTGTGCCGGTTAGATGATGTATGTTGGTGTAACTCAGTTCGAATCCTAGGCGAAAGTACCTTGAGGCCACCCATACACGAGATATTAAATCAAGAATACTATGACCTCTGCCCTCTTCACCTATTATTGAGTCTAATTACGAACCAACAACATTATCTGAGACATACATAAATTATTTGCTCACCTGACCCAAACTTAGCATCAGGGGAGAGACATGGACAAGAATACTTATGGAAGTAAATAGTTAAATGTGCATAAAAGTCTATGAAAAATGTGTTTTGCATGCCTGGATCATTGGAAAAGCAAAATAAAGCATTAAAATAAAATTAGAAAACTCAAGCTTTTTAGTTAAATAATATATTTAATTAAAGACTTTTAAAGTATTAATAATGTTTTAATGGCCTCCGCTATTCCCCTGAATTAATGAAAAACTAATTAGACAATAAAAACAGATATAAATGACATAATATTTTTGCGGTCTAAATCTTCCCAATTTTAATAAAATTGTCAACTTGAATCCCCTCGATAAAACACAATAAAGAATCTTTCGCAAAGCATTTTCTAATTGCTTTGGGCTAAAAACAGTTTAAAATTATTTAAGACGTATATAGCTAAATAAGATATACATAATGAGCTAATGGCGGACAAAAGAGGTGTTATCGAGATCAAGTGGGCAAACAAAGGAAACTTACTCGTATTTAATTTACAACACAATTGACATTGGAAAGATATTTTAAATGAAAAATTAACTTTTAAACTTAACCGCAATGGAATACAAAATATTGACATGTTAGTAATGAAGAATAGTGCAGGAAAAGGGTTAAATATAAATAGATAGATGATCACACAATATATATATACACATCTAAGATTAGGCTAATAGAAATAATTACGTTACAAATATAATTAAATAAAACAATTCAGAAATATACTACAAATAATGCAATTTAGAAAGGTATGATAAAAAAAAAGGTGGAATAGTAAATAGTTCATGAGGAGAGATACGATTACCATCCTGGTTCCTTGGTCATGTTCCCGTGACGATCGTTGCTTGATCCGTCTGTAGATAGGCATTTGTCCGGACAAGGAAAAATGGAAATACGTAACATTCTTTCACGAAGAGTCCCACAGACATGGAACAGAGTTCAGATTAATATTGGTTGGATACTAGTGTATTTTGATGGTTTTAGGAACCCCGGCAGCAGGCAAAGCTATTTGCCTAACCACCAAGCATAATCAAATCCATCAAATTCATATGACTTTTAACTTGTCGCATGTTGAACTGATCCGTGATTTCGAGGACGACAGTTAAATAACTTTTTGGAACAAAATCTCAACGAGAAGCAAAATCTGAGAAAACTGAATGAGTTCTCCGTGATTTCGAGGACGACAGTTAAATAACTTTTTGGAACAAAATCTCAACGAGAAGCAAAATCTGAGAAAACTGAATGAGTTCTCCCAAAGAGAAATCTGAAAAAGCAACAAGAGAAATCTCAATGAATTCTCCAAAGAGAAATATCTGACTGAAAAGCATGCACAAGAAAAATCTGAAAGAATTCTCCAAAGAGAAATCTGACTGACAGCAAGAAAACTCTGAAAAGCCAAGTCTTTTGTTCTCTCTCCTATTTATACCTTTTTTGTAAGCTACCTTCTATTGTTTTGCGTATGATCTTAGACCTTGATAAGCCCCCCCCCCCCCCACGCTCCTTTGTTTCAAGGTAACATTTTCTAAAAATAACTTTTGCTTTTTTATTCTAAATTTCTTTCTTTAAACTTTGAATTTTATTAATTAAAAAAGAAAGACAAGGCAATCTTTATTTGCATTGAATGGGCTACTAATTAAAAACATACATTCCTTTAGAAAATGTTGGCAGGCTTATCTCAAAATAAAATCATACGCCATATTTTAACAAGATTTAAAAAGGAAAATACCTTCTTATTTCTTTTAATAAAATAAGGATTTTATTTCAGCAGAATTTTGCATTAACTCATATATATACGCTTGACGTATATATATATGTTTGATTAAAAGGTTTTAACAAGTAATTTTTTTTAAACAGCAATTTAATCTTGGAACGGAATTTATTTAAAACAAAATATTTACTGCAAATACAAATTTAATAAATGTAATTAATTTTAGCTGTAATGCAAAAACCCTGCTGATATTGGGCTTAAACTTAATTTAGGTTTACAATACTAATTAAGTTTATAGGAGGCTGTGAAGCATGGATCGGACTTCCAGATCCATTGCTTCAATATGTAATGGACTAAATATTGTAAATCGAAGCTTATGGATTTTAAACAAATTATTTAAATCATTAAAATCAGCTAAACTGCATAAGTTTTTTTTTCATTAGCAAAGAATGTTGCAAGGCCAACAAAGTTTATTTGTTTCTTTACAATCTGTTAACTAAAATATTGTGTTTTAATAGCTAGTATTGAAATGTTCCGTAAAATTTTTTAATTTTGCATTTAAATTCATCCTTTCAGTTTTTAGTATGTCTGTTTTTATTGTTATTATTAATAAATCTCAGAGATCCAAATAGTTTTGTTAATAAAAATCAATGAAGTATAAATTATTATTAGATTAGGTCATTTCAAAATTATAATGGTTTATATATGGATATATTATAAAATTATGCATAATATGAAGCAAAGAATGACAATAGCAAATTTATTATAGTGCATAGATCAAATTATTCATTACATGGTGAATGAAGCTACATAAGCTCATTACAAATATCTTTGAACTACTGTCATGTCTCCACCAGCATAACATTATGCTGTATTACTTTTGTAGTCTTAATTTAAAAATTGCTTCCACAAGAATAAAAAATTCCATTTATCTTTTGACATATTGTTATACCATAGTGATAAACTGCTTATCTTCTTAACACTATATGGATTTGTTTCAAAAGGTGCTTTAATTCATGTTTACCTGAGACAAAGATGTCACAGTGTAAGAAAATATTGTCAAAGCATAGTTTCTAGAAGCTGCATTTAAATAACACTTAACAGACAGCTAAAATAAATAAATGCTTGGTTTTTTCTGTTTTTTATGGGAGGGAGTGGGTGGGTGTTGAGAAAACTTAAAAAATATTGTAAATATGAAAATGTCATTAAAAAAAAGATGTAATTATTAAATAAATGCAATATTTGTCATGCATATGCAAATCATAGGCTACTACACTTTGAATATTAAATGTTAGCATATAATAACAATTTTAATGTTTGATTTAAACGTCCACACCTTTTTATTCCTAAGCATTCTTAAACAAATTTTTATATATATCACAAATTAAGAAGTGCAATTATTTCATATTTGAAGAGAAATTGTTTGGTGTTTGTGTATAGTAATGCATGTTAACATCTAAGACAGTGGTGCCCAACCTTTAACTTGACGCGAGCCAGTTGAGAATTTAAAAAAATTTGGGGAGCCACAATTATATATTACATTTTTCATATTACATTTATAAACATGGTACTTGGGTACTAAACCTGCAATGTAGGGAGATAGGTGGGGGGGGGGGGAACGGCCTATTCACATTGGTATCAATCCGCCGTTTCTAATGTGGTCAAAATAACGTGTACATCAATATATACAGCAAAATATATATGTGTACACGAATCTATCTCGATAAAAACAACTATTTACAGCACTAAACATCAATATATATATACAGCAAAATATATACGTGTACACGGATAAAAACAACTGTTTACAGCACTAAACATCGATATATACAGCAAAATATATACGTGTACATGGATCTATCTCGATAAAAACTATTTCCAGCACTAAACACAATATATATACAGCACCAAACCAAACGTCTACAAGGATCTTTCTCGATAAAAACAACAATATATACAAGAGCACTAAACACAATATATATATAGCACCAAACCAAACGTGTACAGCAAAAAAAAAATAATGGTGTAATATGTTAAAAAGAAAAAAAAAATGTAAATACATTTTATTTATTAAAAATTTGGTAACATACATATAAATTACAATTACAGGAAAAATATATTTTATTTAATGTGAAACCTGACACTGCATATCGTTATTGTTTGTATTGTAAAAATGTTTACTTTTTTGAAGAGTGCAATTCGAGCCACATTAAACAGTTACGCGAGCCACATGTGACTCGTGAGCTACGGGTTGGGCATCCCTGATCTAAGATTTGAAAGCTTTGAGGATACAACTTGCAATATAATTAGATATAAATGAACAATTGTGTTAGAACATTGAGTGATGTAAAGAGCTAAGCCACTTGAGTGGGACTGGGTTTAGTTGAAATGTACATCATGGAAACTATTTGCATTTTTTTATGATACATTTTTTTCAGTTTGCTTTTGGAATTGAAAGAAAGTGTGTCAATTTAGGTAATACACTTCTTAAAATTATCCACATAGTTAAGGAAAGATTAGTCTTTGTAAAAACCAGAAAAACAGGGGTGGGGGGAATCCAAGTCAATGATGAGGTATAGATTAATTCACCTTTACATATAAGTACTTGTGATGGTGTGTAGGAAATTATGAATATGAGGAGGAATAGCTGTGGGAATTTAAAATAGAACTAGTATGGCCAGATCTCATAACTCCTATTAAAGTAGGACTGCTACTTAATGTTACTAATGAGCACGGGTTATCACTGTATGTCATAGATTCATATTTTTAATGATTTATTATTATTAGTATAACATAGAGTGTGCAGCATTGTATAGCTCATTCACTTGAGATATGAACGCAAGCCAGATTAGGGTTGGGTTTTTTTTTTTTTACAGCTTCTAAACACTCGTTTCAGGTAGTCTGTTTATAACTAACTCAAGTTGCATGCAGTTAATGATCAGTAAATGGGCATCTAACTATTCTTAGGCTGAGGGTAGAACAAAAATGTAAAAAAATGTTAAAACTGTTAGCACGTGGTATTCAGCTATGCCTTTATTTTACTTTTTTTTTTTCTGAGTTTGGCAGATTTTGCCCTGCAATGAAAGTTATATCCCCATCATCTTCTTAACTATTTACTTATAAAAGAATTCACCTATTCAACGCTATTGTTCAGAAGTAAAAAAGTGATATAGTTCAGAATTACTTAACATCATTTTTCTTTCTTAAAAGTAGCTCAAAAGCTAGAGAAAATTGCAAGTTATGAGATTATGAAGTAGAGAATTTAAGATAAGGATACTAATCAAAATATTCAACACTATATTATTATAAATGAATAAAGAAAATTTCAGAATAAACTATGTTTGAGTTTGGCGTACAACTGTTTTATTTCAGTTAACACGACATGAACTTTTCTGCATTAGCAGTCCATTTTTATTACAGAGATTCAGCTAAGGTTCGTCTTATTGTTTAAAGATTAAAAAAAAAAAACACCTAAGTTTATAGTTCTCTCATTTTTTTTGACTGTTTGTCAATTCATTATATATACGGTGTTCACGCACACACTATTTACCGGAAATGCAATTCGTTGATATAAAAAATAAGTTTTATATTGTATAAGAGATATGTTTCTAATCACTTAATATATTTGTGTTTAATTACTTCTTTTTTATATGGCTGTTTTTTTTTTTTTTTTAAAGCTTAACTTTCCGGCTGTAAAATTAAGAAGACCTCAGTGTGGTTATTTTGCAGATGTAATCTTTTAATTAAATTGAGTGAAATAATTTGGTAGCAAGTCTGGTGGCTTTATACTTGAGAGTTTCTTTGAGCACTACTAGGTCTGGTGACTATTGTGAGGAGATAAAAAGCTCTAGATTGGGAAATTGAATCTGCAGTCTTGGAACTGCTGTAGAACTTTAATCAGATTTAAGCTGTCTTTGTAGAGCTGTTTAAGGGGTTAGATGGTATACAAAGAACCAGGGCAAGGACTTGCAATATAGACTTATAATATACTTCAGAAGAAATTTCTCTATGTAGAAAAAAAGTAAAATAAAATAGAAATTTACTATTATTTACTTTGCTTTCTCTTTCGAATACACACATCTTTATGTTTTAAAAGAAATCTCTTTAGCTGTATCAGGCTATCTGTGATGTCTAATTACTTATATTACTTTATATATATATAGTTTCATTAATCGTGACTTAAATATTACTCTGGCTATTCTAATTCTAAATAAAGAGGGCGGAAAAGAGAAAGAAAGAAGAAAAATGTTAAAAATAAGTTTTGCGATAATTATAAAAAAAGCAAAACCATATTCATTACTTATTAGTTCCTTAAATTGTATATTTATTTTGTGATTTGGTTTTAACTTCAGCAATTTTTTTAAAAAGACTTCCAATCATTTTTCTAATTGTTGTTTGTAATTTCTTTTCTATTATCACCATGCACTCAATATTTAGAGTGCACAGTATTGATATAATCTTTATAATGTAAATGTTTGCGGACATATGTAAGCGAATACGACTTAATTAAGAAAAAGTTTAAAAATTCAGCATAATATATATATATTATTATAATTATTAGGAAATCAATTCATAATTGTTAACCTTTTTTTTTTTATTTGCTGTTAAAGCACTTGTTTTTTTTTCTTGAACATTAATCATTAAAACAATTTTTTATTTATTGTTTATGCTCAAAATATTACGAACATTGCCTGGACTACGACTTGCCAAGAACAGCATAAACATTAAGATAATCAGTTGAAAATAAAAATACTAACATCAAAATTATATTGCATCTTAATGGCTGTTTTATTAACTGTCTGTATTTGGTTATGATAATGAAAACAAAGAACTATTATAGATTTTAATTTTTTTTTTTTTTCTTATATTGACAAAATTAATAAAAATAATGTTATAAATTATACCTTTAGAGTTTCCTCTTGACAAATAAATAATTATCTGAAGTGTTTCTTGATGTTTTAATACTTCACTGAGTTTTGTTTATCATTAGAAGCAACCTATTTATTAAAGTGTTTTTGTCATAGTGGATAACAATGGTTATTGCATTCTTTTCTCTTTTATTTTTATATATTGGAACAATAGAATCACTCTTAATATTCCATTGTAAAAATTAATTGATTCATATAAAACTTAAAATATTGATATTTTCAATCTTTATAAAATCACAATATAATTTAAAATGTTCTACAGATCTAACTTGAACATACAACTCCATTTTTAAGATTATTAGTATATATATCTTGTCAAGTTCAGTTGTTCAAATTTAAATCATTCAATAGGATGGATATAATTCAAAATGCCACTATCATATCTTGTAATATTTATTAAAATTTCCTAAAGATCTAACTTGAACATACAACTCCATTTTTAAGATTATTTGTATATATATCCTGTCAAGTTCATTTGTTCAAATTTAAATCAATCAATAGGATGGATATAATTCAAAATGCCACTATCATATTTTGTAATATTTATTATTCGGTTGGATGATTCAAATATCTTTGCATTAAATATATCATTTTCATTTGAAAGAGAGCTTTTCATTAATTTAATAGGATTATAATACTCATGAACGTATGCTATTCTCATTGCATTATAAAAAGATGAGAACTGACCAGGATTATCAAATGGACTGAATTCATTTGCAGTTAAATCATACATCGTTCTTAGATGTTTTTACTAGGCATTGAACTTCCATATGTAAATCCTTATATTGCATATAAAAACTCTACATCCTTTTTTATTAAGTCAAACTAAAAATGACTCATTTTTTTTAATCAAACAATTTCCATCATTGTCACTGAATTTGTCACGATTTTAATTTTTAATGATTCCAAGAACAGAATTAACTCATATTTGTAATACACTCCACAAGATAATTTTATGGCTTAGTAATCTAACCAGTTTAAAAATCCATATTGCCAATTTTAACATTTAGAAAAATTGACAAATAAAGAAAATAAAGACAGAAGAATCCAATCAAGAAGATAATATTGGTCACATAGACCAAACATTTGATCCAACTAATGAAGACATAGAACTGAAACAGTATGATTTGATCGTCATACGTTTCACCTATTCTAGAAATCAATAGCCTTCATTTCCCTAGTTCAAACCATAAAGGTACACATATATATAACAATATACTTGGGAATTTAACATGTATAAAAACGTATATTTATACGTATATGTGTGCAATTGTATATGCACACACGTTTGCTATAATTGTATATATTTTGTAATAATTTTATTTGCTAAAGAAATGGTATATTCATATCTGAATATTATCATTATATAACGTACACACCTTATAATTTTATAAATATTCATCTTATGATTTTAAATAATTGAATTGGTTCCAAGCTGGAAAAATTGTAATAGATAAGAACAGAATTCTCTAACGTATTTCAAACTGGCTTTAAAGTACCCAATTACTTAATCATGTAGAGCAACTAAAAACAAAGGTAGATGTCTCACGTCTAGGAAAAAACGCTAGCAGCTTAAATCTCTTTCAGTAAAAGAAAAGGAGAAGCAATACAATGTTTAAAAAAAGAACTTTACCAATCTCATGAGACACCACCAGTACAAATCCAGATTTTAGGATTCTTAATAAAATAAAAGTTGGACAATTAAACCTGCACTGAAATCCAGATTGTAACTAGAATCTGAGAAAAATAAAAGGAACAATGAATAAACCTGAAATCAATCAACCGATTCGTCTGAAGCTGATGCAATTAAGACTTCTTAGATTTTAATGCCTAAAAATAAAGATTGTAAATGAACTGTAAGAGGGGGGGTTAAAAAAGTATAAAAAAGGCAGTTGAAAGAAAATTGTCATCCATTTTTGCTTTACTCGTGTTTCAACTGTCCAGGCAGCAGGCCCAGTTTCTACCATGCAAATAATTGGCTAGAAAAGCAAAGGCCATCTTCCCGATGGTCAAGAACCGTTTATGGAGCCCGGAGATCCAAACCACAGCCCTACTTAAAGAATAGCCCAACGATGAACCAGCAGATAAATCAGTCCATGCGTGTATTTCATACTTTCAAGCTGCAAGCCTCCAGATAAATAACCGGTAACCACTTCTCAATCAAACTAAATCTAAAAGCTATAGCCATCTATAAATCTTTCCTAAAGCTAGCTATATAACAAGTAATGTGCACAAACTCTTCCATTCAAATTTTATAAATTAATCATACTATGTTTAAAAGGTGTATTCTCTCTTAAAGTAATTAACTGTATTAGATAAACGTATCTCAACCTGTATAATTTAAAATATGTTAAAAGTTAAATGTAAATCTTGCCTGATTTCAAATTCTTAAATCTCTTTTTTTAATTCAACTTATAAAAGCTTATTTGCCTTATTATTTTCTCTATTTGCGTCTATACTTTTGCATCTATATATATATTTTGTTAAAATGCATTTATTGATTTATGCTTTGCCTTCGGAGCAGAGACTATTAATTATTATAACTTAAAGAGACGTTTTGTTCTCAAGTAAAGTAATTATGCTGTTTGGCATATCTATCGATTGTCTCTGGTCCGAAACCTACTTTGATATATTATTTGAACGGCTATGCGTAGCTTAATATCACATATGTTGCTTATTAAAAGGTTTGTTTGGTTAAATAAAAGAGAGTGATAATTTAAGGCATATTCAGTAGTTAGCCAAGTTTAAGCCCCAGATATGCTTTAGACCCCCTAAATGTAATTGCATATAATATGTAGTTAATTAATAAACTAGATCAATTTTAATAAAGTCCTCTTAGCACAATTTCAGTGTTTATTTAACTAACTGGCGTAGGGTAGTTTGCAGAAGAAACTATAGATTTCGCGCTTTACTAGTTGTTATGATTAAGATTCCAAAAGCGTTGTGAATGAGTTTTTACGAAGCACTGAGGTGCATTCCGTCTTGCTATCGTATAATTATTAAGATAAGATTAGGTTTTAAGGGCTATCTTATCATCCTTAGTTCGGACAGCCTTCTCTTGAATGGGATAATGATTTTAAGGGTCATTCCCATTTCCTCCTTTAAAAACTGGAACACCGGAATCCAGCATCTTATATCGTGGCTGTTCGAGCATCCGAACTAAAAGTTCATGTATAGCAGGCGAGCGGTATCTGAGAACCGAGCAAACGCTGCTGAATCTCATGAGTAAAAGCACATTCAAGCCGCATCTGATGTAATTTGCATAGCGCCGTAGCCTCAGAAGTTATGCTACAAAACGCCAGTTCATCTGCTGTATATTAATTGTTCAGCATTGATCTGAACCTAAGATCTAGTTTATCTAAGAATACCTACATAAAGAGCACATTGTCTGCTCCTCACGTATTGATAAATTTAAGTACACATTGTATAAATTTGCCACTCTCTTAGAGTTTAACCCTTAACATACTGAGTAGGAATGGCAGACATAATCTAGACATCAGTATAGACGTAAAATAATTATTAACGTATAAACGATATAATAGAATAATGATCGTTAAGTAATTGATTACAGAACGTGTAGTTCGTATTTTCACAATTGATTACAGAACGTGTAGTTCGTATTTTCACCATCCCACCTGCGAGTGGAATATTCAGTATATTTAATTGTTATTGTTTGTTTGTCAAATTAAATAATTTTAAAATCTATTAACGTCTGCAGTATTATTCACTTTATTTATATTAAATCACCATCCATAATGATTTTATATGCATTAGATAATCAGCCATAGGTTGTGTGAGTGTGTTTGGTTAAGCTATAAATATTTAGTTAAATATCCCCGAGTCTCTCGTTTTACCCTTTGCTATTGCCGGTGCGGGAATTGAGAGATTACGAGTGTAACTTCATATATGTCATTCATAAGGTAGTAAGTCAGGAAGTGTTGGTGAAGGAGCTGAGGTGCGGTCAGATTTGGTCTCAAACCCTCATCTAGATCAGCCTTGGTATAATTTACCAAAACTCTGGATTTTGTTGCGTGGATGTTCAAATATGACTGTTACAGAACTAAACTATGATAATGATCAGGAACTACCCCTAACACCATACTTACACACAGAAATAACCCCACCAAGCTCACATAAACTTGATGAAAGTCAAGTTAACTGCATTTCAAGATCACACCTCATATTTATTACTGATGTATTTGGGATCAGCCTTTTTTAAATATCACTATTATTTTTAAGCTTGGAGTATAAGAACTCTAGGATCTATACAATAAGTGAATCTATAACCTTAAGACTATGCATCTGAAAAAGTGACAGTAGGAATCTCTTCAAATCTTTAACACAAGATTTATTTAAAAGACAAGAGCAGCCACTGATTAAGTCCATAAATTCTATACCACATTAACATTCATGAAATCTTTCGATCTACAATGAGTCAATGTTGAAATCTTATGCCTAGAAATCTATTAAGCTAATATAAAGTTGTAATAATTATATTTATAAAGTGCATTTACTTAAAGTAATATTTATTAAGGCTATAACCTTAATACTATGCACCTGAAAAAACGACAGTAGGGACCTCAGTAAATCTTTAACACAAGATTTAGCCTTGCGCTCTCAAATCAAAATGCTTTAGATTCTCCTATTTATTTAGAAAGTAGGTTAAGATAAGAATGGCAATTCTTGTCTTTTAAATAAATCTTTTGTTAAAGATTTGCAGAGGTCCCTACTGTTGTTTTTTCAGGCGCATAGTCTTAAGGTTATAGCCTTAATAAATATTACTTTAAGTAACGAGTATGCACTTTATAAATATAATTATTACAACTTTATAATAAGTGAATCTATAAGTGCTCAAGTAATATTTCTTTCTTTTATATTCTGATTGTTATCTTTTATATTCTGATTGTTAATTGTAATACAATCTATACAGTGCCATTGATTTGAGAGTATATATAACCCAATGTTTTTATGTTGTTTTCTTTTTGACTAAACAAAATGTAATAGTCCATGTTTGTACAAAAATTTATTAACAATAAAAAAATTATATTTGCAGAGGCAATGTCATTATTTCCAAAAACTTTGAACTATACTTGACAGTTCTCATCAATGCATGTAGCCTCCAAGAAGAAAAAACTAGTCTTTAATTGGTGTTGATTTAATAACAAGTTGTGCAAAAGCTATTTTTTAAATTTATTGAATTAAAGATTGGAACATAAATAGTGATAAAACAGGGCATAAACGCCATTGCATAAAACAATTTTTAATGTCATTGGCCTTTTACTGATATATAGGAAATTTAAAAATAATAATTTTATCTTTAAAATGAATCCAATATTCTGTAATCCTCTTTTTATTTGAGCTGTTTTTTCTAAACCTTGATAACAACTTGGTTTCAAACTTTATATATTCAGGTCATGATGAGTACACATCCAGAAAAATTTGCATATACTTCATATCCATATTGGGAAAAAAATAATTCTATTTATTACAATCACATTATCTTATTTTTCTATTACTGCTTTTATTATAAGTATTTCTAAAATTGAGCTTTCTATTAGGCACTACAACAAGCCAAATTTTGTCTGATCCAGACCATTTTTAGACAAACTTTATTAGTCTGGTTACATTTGTGATTGGCATGGGATTTCCATCCCAAATTCACAATACAGAGCAATCTATTATTGATTGAACAATCATATAAAATATCACAATTAAGAACTTTCACTTTTCCAAACCTGCCTTCATACATATGCACCTTTGTGTGTGTGTGTATATATATATATAAAGGAACCAAGATTGGAATCAGTATTGCTATACATATAATCAAAGTATTAATATATGGCTGTACAAAAACAGTCCTATATAGACAGCACAAACAGATGACTATTCAAATGTCCAAAATAAGAGACTGAATAAAACATAGAAATAAAATTAAAAAGAAGAGAATGTAAGAAAAGACACAGAAGTAAAACACAAAAAAATCAGTCTTTTGATAGTGACATTGTATGCTACATGGCAGCAGGGGATGTTATTGGAAGATCACTACTGTTTGTTGATTATTCATAGTGATTATTCCTGAAGGTTATTTTATTATCCACCAATTGGGAATCCTCTCACTAGCCAAAATTCAGCACCCAGTTTTTTAAATTTATTGGGAACAATGTTGCAAAGTTTAATGAGGTAATATTTAATTACAATTATTTAGCATTTATATCTAAGGAATATTACACAGAGGCTAAACTCTCCATACAGTAGCACTACCAGTGTAATCCAGAGTCATCAATGGATGCAAGAAGGCTTGTGCATAAAATCCTTATCTATTGCTTATTCATCCAACATCCCCAGACTACTTTCTAGCTTGTGGCTTTTATGAGTGAGAAGCCTTGGAGCTGAGAGCACACGTGGATCTTAGGATCTAATGAAACCCTCTGGCAACCACTTTTTACCTTATTAGCTAACTATAAAGCTTTTGAGTCCAAAATGAAAACCCAATAATGTTTTCAATTCAAGCTCATCAGCTTGTTTAGTTGTGTATATTTGAACTCAGTCTGGTAATATTGAATGAGTAGGTACTAGATGGGGATTTTATGCACAAGTCTTCTTGCATTCATTGATTACTCTGGCTTGCACTGGTGATGCTACTGTATGGAGAGTTTAACCTCTGCATAAATAGCTTGTGTAAGCATAATAAAAAATGATCATGTGATGTTTAATGGTGAAAGGAATATTGTCAACATTTTTGTTTACTTCAGTACTAATATTAATATTAATAGTGTATTATTAACATCTTTCTCAGTTCTTTTTTAAAGACTCAGTATAATACGGTGACACATATCTTTTCATACTTTGTTTGAGTTGGATAGTAAATAATTTAATGATGAAATCACATGAACAATTTTGGCCTCTTTAGTTTTTATTCAGGCAAGAATAAGTTGTAAATCATATATTCACTATTCATAAATAGAATGATTATATATATATATATATATATTAAGTTTATATTATTATATTAAATCAAGAATTTCTTTTACTAAAGAATATGATTGCCAGGTTTAAAATGTTATGTTAATATCTAAACTATTTGGTATATGTCTTGCTTGAAATAATGACCCTCACAATTTGTTTTGATGCAGCTCTAAATATTGAAATAGTAAAATAAAATTGTGTTCAAGGTATTGATAAGCAAATTGCAAACTGCCAGCTTGAGTTATAATCAAGGGTTATTGTTTTGGCTATAGTGTTCTGTAAATTAATTAGCGCATTTGCTTTTGGTCAGAGAACTTAATACATCTACACACATACATATATATCCAATTTTTAAACATGTTTTTACATTACTTTCCCTATTCTTTTAATGTAATTTATTTCAGCATTGTAATATGACATTTTTTAATGAACTTTTTATATCATTAAGTTTGCAAAATGCTTGCTTCTAATTTACAGATCTTTATTAGGAGTAGTAATAGTATTAGATTGTTCATAATCTAAATTAGATGAGAGTTAATTGCAGTTTTACTTAAAGATTTTATTTAATACATTTAATTAGTTTAACTGATAATTATCAAAAAGATTAATCAATATGAAACAATTACATCCCTTTAATAAGTACTATTTGTCACTCATGCTTAAATATCTTACTAATTAACCAATTACTTAATTCACCAAGAAATAATTATTTCCATTAGCAAATTATGAATTGTAGCATGTGATATTTTTTATTTTGTTGAATTATTGAAGTTTTAATTAAATATTAATTAAAAAAAATATAAAATAATATGGATGTTTATAATGCATTGACCTTCTAAAAATATTTGAGTAAAGTGGTTTCATAGGTTCATCTGAACTAATTGTTTGTCTAAACTCTTATTTATAAAACATATTCATTATCCAAACTCATAATAAAAGTTTAGTTTATTAAAAAATTAAATGTCTGTCTTATGAGCCTTTTTTCCTTCTATTGTCTGGGAAAAATATTTATAGAACCTCTCTTTGAGATAACTCATAAACTCTCATGTAAATGGAAGCATGAGTTAAGTAGATAAAATAGCCTATAATTTTATTCTGGTGTATTTTTACGTACATGTAGATTTGGTTTGGAAGAATCAAATTTAAGACATGCGAGATCACTTGAATTTAGTGTAGAGCATGAAATGGTAATTAATGTGTTTTATGATATGCCTAAAAGAAAATGCTACTCATGGAAATACTTAAGGAGATTTAGATCGCATTTAGTGAATTATATTATAATCAAAGGAGATTTAGAAATCAGTTGAAATGCAATCATGGTTACTATAATGTTAATGTAGATGTTAATCATGGTTACAATAATGTTGATGTAGATGTTAATTATATTTTGTTTGGCAAAATACTCTATGAAATTTTTTAAAAATATCTATTTATTTAAAATATATAGTCTTGAATATCTTACAGGATCCAGATATGGCTAAGGAATTCAAGGGTGAAAGTATTTTGGAGGATAATGACAACATGAAATGGAATGATGCAAAAAAAGTCAATGGCCATAAAGACGCTGGAAAATGACGCATACTCAATAAACCATGATGATTCTAAGATATTGAATTGGTTGGGTATAAGACAAAAAGATCAGAAGTAAAGTTTTTGACCAGTACAAAATAGTTAAAAATTTAATAACAATTAAATCTAGAATATAGAAAGACTGATAGATAAGCATGATTACGTGGAAATTGAGAAGAACTTAAGTGAAGTAAAAGTGAAAAAAGTGTAAGAAGAATATAGAAGGGAAGTTATTTTTTGAAAACTAGAAAATATATGACCAATGGAAAGAATATATTATAACTTCAGTGTTTTAAAAAACTTTTCATGGAACAATATAATTCAAAATAAATGCATACAAAATGTATATGACTATTAATTAGTCGAAAGCATGTCTAGCATACCATGCGATTAAAGTATTAAACCAAGCTCTTCTTTATATACATTTTGTATGTATTTATTTTAAAAAATATATTGATAATTTGTTTGAAGAAGAAAAAAGTTTGGATATAAGAGATTATGTAGAGGATGAAAATATGATTGAGGAAGATGAGAGAGAGAGCCATCAATAATTTGGGAAGAATTTTGCCATGCTTTAGCTGAAATAACAATAAAAAAAAGCAATTGTTGGTGATGACATTTTGGTGGAACTGAAAACATTGTACTGATTTTATGAAAAATAATTTATTTGATATAATAGTTACATATTATGAAAAAGGAACAATCTCATATTTTATGGCTACTAAAACTATTACATTTTCAAAACAGAGAAATGCAGATGATTGCTTAAACTATAGAATAATAGTGCATTTGTCTAATGCATCCAAAATTCTGCTAATGGTAATTAAAAGCAGGAAACAATAGAATATAGATAAAAATGATGATGATTATAATTTCAGATTTGGAAAGAAAACCAAAGAAGACTTAATGACATTAACAATGATTTTGTAGAAAATCTTAAGATGATTTTTATTGAATTGGAAAAGACTTTTGATGAGGTGGATTGAAAATTGTTATTTTGAATGACGAAAAATACAGATCTTGATTGGAAGGATAGAAAATTGTTTCTGAATTTATATAGATATCAAATGCGAAGATAGATATGAACGCTTTTAAGAATAAAACTAATATAAAAAATGTGTGAGATGGTTGTACTTTATTTGTTCAACTTTTTTTTTTTTTTTGAGAATAGAATAATGATCATGAAAAGAAAAACTCAAAGAATTAAAATTAATAGTGACTTCACAACACTTGTTAAGAAAATGAATTCTGGATTTGGAAAAATAAATGGACAGAATCAAATTGAAGATAAATATTGGTAAAACTAAGATTATGGTGATAAATAAACAACACATAAAAGAGTGGTTTGATGTATGGATGATACAAGTGTGGAATTAGTGTTTTCCTGAAGATTTGTGATGATGGTGTTCTAGTTGTATTTTTATATTGGACTATTTCTATCATCTAATATGTGTGTTGAATGTCTTTAGAAAGGTTTACTTTTATTTAAATATTCCATATACATTCACCTGTTAGTAATATCACAGCAAACAGGTTAGTATATGCACCAAGTATTAATAATATCACAGCAAACAGATTAATATATGTACCAACTGTTAGTAATATCACAGCAAACAGGTTAGTATATGCACCAACTGTTAGTAATTTTGTTATTCAGATAGTATTATCAGTAATTATAATAGATAGTTGAGATTAGAAAGTGGATAATCAAGGGTTTTCAAAATAAAAAGACAAATATAATAATTTATGTTTTAAGTTTCTATTTAAATGTAGTAGAAATTAATAAAAATTATAATAAAATTTATGTTGATAGTTTATCTAGTCAAGATACACTCTAGATCTAGACAAACCTATATGAATCACCACAGATTTCTGGCATCCTTAGTCCTAATATCTATTAAATTAATTATTTTGTCAGATCACTGATTAACTACTAATTACATACACACATACAATTCACTTGTCTAAACTAAATAGATTATTAAAAAGTTTATGAAATATTAAATGCATATGTAATTTTAATTACATAAATAAGTCAGACAAAAAAAAAGTTAAATAACATTAAAAAAACAAAACATGGTTAATCTTAAAAGAAAAGGCTTACTGAATATTTTTCTGATTATACCAATGAAATAAGCACTTCTGCACATGTTGAGTGCAATTTTTTCAATGTTTAAATAAAACAGTTAAAATACTGCTATGGTAATAATGTAACGAATAGACGAACACATCTAGTATTTATAAGATGACTTGCATTTGAGTTTTTCCAGGCACCTTTAAACATTAACTTTTTATGTATTAATAGTAACAGTATAAAATAAGAATAGAATGTATATATAGCATTTTGTGTTTCTAACGATAATACTTTATCATTGTAGTCAAACAAAATTTGCCTCAGCAATTTTTTTCTTATAGTTTCATATAAACTACATCCAGTTTTATTAATTATATTTTAAAAACAAAATGCCTTTAACCTATTTTTCAACTTTCTTACAAAACATCATTATCCAAATTATTTTATAGAAAAACATTATGTTTCAAAATGCATTCCAGGAATTTTATTTTTCTTTAATTTTGTTATGTTCAATAGTTCTTTTTTTATAACAATATTTATCAATATCTGATCATATGCCTTCTTTTCAATCCAGTTTTACTATGTCAACCTTCTACAAAATCCGCACTTCCATATCTTCCAATTTAATTCTTTCCTGCTTCTTCATAGACTGATTCTCACACTATATAAATATGGATGTGAGACTTGAGCTTTGGGAAATCACAAAAGAGAACTTATAAAATTAATAAATTATATTTGTTTTTGTATTTAAATATGTCCTTTGAAATATTTAAGATGAATGTAATATGTGGAGGTAACTAGACAAAATGATAGTATGACCAATTGATAAGATTCAATTGTTATTGGTAATGGTTTATCAATTCTTACCAATCTCTTAATACAATTTAATGATGCTTTCATATGCATAATCGAGATATCATTTCTTGAACCTCACTCAATTTCTGATTTGTTACCCATTTTTGCTCTATGATAGTACACCACCTTTGCTGCATTGTCAATCTTAATTCTACTTATTAGTTTATTTCAAAGAAAAACAATGTTAATAGTTGATAAAAATTTCTAGTACCATTTTGAACTTAATTTTCAATTCATGAATGAATGTGGCAATCTAATGTAAATAATAATTATGTTAGACTGATAGCTAACTATATTACAAAAAATGATTAGCTGGTATTACTTTTTAAAAACATTAACTTTATTAGTCAAAATAAGAGTCATAGATCAATTTATAGATCACATGACCCTATCTCTTAAGCTTGTAAGTTATAAACAGTGAGGATTGCCAATTCCTCTACAAGCTTTATGATAAATGCTTAGCCAGAGCCAGCACTTAAAATATCTCTGTCAGCAACCCCTTCCCAAACCCCTGACCATGGTTTCGTGCTTTGGCACTCATCAGAGAGGTGTCAGGGTAGGTTCAGACACTACATCTAAAAATACCAACTCAAATCTAAGCACTTAGCTAAAAGTTATCTATTGAGTGGAAAATCTGAAATTTTTAGACATCTACATGTCTTCAAACCCAGCTATCCAACTCAAATAGCTATAATATATGGTATGGCTGAAGATCTATCAGCCCCATATAGCTATTTGAGTTGGATAGCTGGGTTTGAAGACATGTAGATGTCTGAAAATTTCAGATTTTCCACTCAATAGATAACTTTTAGCTAAGTGCTTAGCTTTGGGTTGGTATTTTTAGATCTAGTGTCTGAACCTACCCTGACACCTCTCTGAGGAGTGCCAAAGCACGAAACCATGGTCAGGGGTTTGGGGAGGGGTTCCTGACAGAGATATTTTAAGTGCTGCCTCGGGCTAAGCCTTTATCATAAAGCTTGTAGAGGAATTGGCAATCCTCACTGTTTATTAACGTTATTATTTTTTAAAGGGCTACTTTCATATTGATCTACTTATGTCACAATTGTTAGTGATCTACTAAAAGTGCTGGTATTGCATGTTCTATTTTTATATTCTTCAGGTATTTTTACTACATTTTTCCCATATCAGTTTCTTGTACAATGCACTGATAATTAAGACTTATTCCTTGTTTATAGTACCTTGTTGTTAAATTATTAGATACTTATGTATTAGTTAGTCAGATGGTGAGATTTCACTTAGTCCGATGATGGACGGTAAAATAAAACATTTTGTACATGGATAAAATTATGCATTTAAAATTATAACGCCCTGGCACAAAGAAATGTGTAAAGACCGAATTAAGCACATTTACAATTTTCTAAAAAGGAAAATAATTTTTTAAAGTGAATATTAGATAATAAACCAACATTTTGACTAACAACTTTCTTCTGATAGGGATATTATCTAATATTCACTTAAAAAATTGTTTTCATTTTTAGATTTTAAATGTGTTTAATTGGGTCTTTATTTTCATATTTGTTTGGGCAGGCGTTTTTCATCATCACGGTCGGACCAATACATAATCACCAATTATCATTATTATCGTCATCATTATTATTAATGCATGAGTAGGAAGAAAAAAAAACGGAGAGGAATAAAGAAAAACAAAAAGTTAATGTTGAATTTTTTATGGTTATAAAGTAACTTGTGAGCACATTAACTTTCATATGCATTCACCGAGGCACATCATATTCTGGCTGTTTGTTTAGTTAATATCTTGTAATACAATTTTTTAGCTTCTTCTACAACATTCTTCAGCACTTTTTCTAATTTGTACTTCTCCATCGAATTCTTTTCTTAGCCCATATAAAGCAATTAACATTTGATCTTTTTAAAAGTATCTTTAAAAATCTTTCCTACTAAAGCTATCATCAAATTCTCTAGAAAATACTTTTTTAAGCCTCACATGTCCAGACCAATGTGGAATTATAGATTAAATATCATCTCATCCTACGAGGAGAAGAACATACTAGTCTATGATCAAAATTGGAAAAGAATAAAAATCTTTATGCTGTTAAGGTTTTTAATGTATAAAAAAAATATTATTGATATTTATATAGCTGTTGTAAAGAATTTATTATTATTTTCTGATTATTAGTCTATGATCTTATCGTTTTATGTTCAGAATATTACGAAATCATTATATAAATTTTTTTTAATACCTTTATATTACAGTAGAGGTGGATCATATCTCGCTTTCATACAGTAATAAATGAAATCATTAAATAAAGTTTGCAATATATATATATTATGAAATAGAAGCTTTGGTAATTTTTTATTGTACCATAATATAAAATCTTGGAAGATGTAATTTTGTTCCAATAACAAAATTGGTAATTAAAACTTTAAATCCGCAATTTCCTCTTTATATATTTTTTAATTGCAATTCGTTGAAGTGAGCGAAATCTATTATTAAAATTTAATAGAAAAAGAAAAAAAAAATCATGTTTAAGATGTCATCTATTTGCTATTATAATGATTTAAGCAAATCTTGATTAAATCCAATTTATTGCTGCCTGCCTTGTCTTTTTTTGCAAATATATTTTCATGCCTCCCTCCTCCACCAAATAGATTATTTTATTTTTAGACATTCTGAAGCTGTGTTTTAAGATTATTATCATTCTAATATTTATTTATTTGTAAATGGTAATGCAGTAGCGCAATTAATTGCTTGTTTTTAGAATTATTACTGAAGATATGTTCACGAAGGAGTTATCCTTTTTTTTTTTTTTTAACAAATAAATAAATAAACGAATCGTTTGCTAAAACAATTGCTTTTGATTTAAAATAATAGTAATTATAATTAGATTTGTGGAAAACAAACAAAATTCATTTTAATTCTGGAATTAGAAAGTTAAAAAAAAAAAAGAAAAGAAAGCTTATTAGAATGAGTATAAGAATCGTTTGTTTATTTTTCAAAGATCTTATTTAATAAAAATTATTCTAATATGTGAAAAGCTTTTGACTCAGAGAAATTACTTTGATAGTTAGGTTTAATTCCGGCTGACAAAAAGCCAAAATCATCAGACTTGACAATCTGGTGCTGCAACCATGGAAATTATGTTAACGGTATCGCATTTATTGATTAAGCCTACTTACGCTAAAGAGATCTGAGACATACTCAGCCTTTGTAAAATATAGCAACACTCTGCTCTATGAAGGTAATTTTAATATTATCTTCCAAAAATTGAATTAATGTTTTTATATACAATTGTGAGAAGATTAAAATTTCAGAATTCATTAAATTTGAACAATATTACAAGAATAGTCATGTCAAATGGTTTAGTTTTTTAAAAGTGAGAACATACAATTTTTAAAGAAATAATGTGACAGAAAAGCAATTAAAGCTGCAAAATAATAAAATACTTAAAAAAAAAACCCACTGGTTTTAGGTTTGTGTTAAGAATTAAAAAAAATTGAAAAATATATATCTAAGTAATATCATTGGTTTTAGGCATGTTATAAGAATTGTAGTAAGTTTTCTTTTAGAATAATTTATTAGTAAAAAATATTAAGAATTATGGTAAGTCTTTTCTTATTTTCCAACCAAGGGTTGGTGAAGAGCAAAACTTAACCCTGACATATCACACCAAGAATCTTATTTTTGATGACCTCTTAGCATTTTTTTGCTTTAACATTATCCAAGAATTTAATGTTATTATCATTACTATCATTTACAATTTGTACATGAGTTTATGTAAACTTATATTATTCTTGTTTGACTATTTTGCGGTTAATGGTAATGTATTTTGTAATTAAGCTTTTCATGTATGTCTGTAGAATATATGGGCTTGAATAAATTAAATCGTTATTTTCTAATTGAAGTATAATTTGAAATTCTAAAGAAGGTCAAAACTTCAAAGAAAATACACAGTACATTTAAAATGGCAAAAAAGTATTACAATATTTTATTTACTAAACTTCTAAGCTATGTCTAGAAATAAAATTTATCACAATTAGGAGTAAATTCATACATTTTAATTTTATTTTATTGCTGACTTTATTAATATTTGAAAAAATTTAAACAGAACTTGATATTCATCAGTAGTTATTGTAATTTTTGAATATTTTGAAAAGAAAAATACAAGTGTTTGTTAAGCATTGGTGGTCGAGAGGTCAGTGACAGCTGCTTTACAAGCAGTTGTCCCGGGTTAGCGGGTTTGCTTCCCTGCTGATGCTATGACACATGAGAAAAAAAAATACAAGTGTTTACAACTGATGATGGTTATCAAGAATAATCAAAACATTTTAAAATTCTAGTAATATTAGTAAAAAAATAGTATTCTTATCAATATATTGTAGCCAAATATGTGGTTTACAGTCACATGTTGAAATTATTATGTCAGCATTCTCTATGAAATTAATGTACGCATAAATAATAAGTAGATTTCAAATTGTAGAGTCACTCGATCTTCAAAATATATACCAGTTAATAGTCTTCATCAGCATGAAGTACAAAATTTCATATATATATACTTTTATATTATTTAAACTATATACATTCAAAGATCAGCCTTTCAAGCTAATTGTGCATGCGTCTTCTGCGAGTGTTAAATAATAAATGAATACTTCACTCCACAATACAAGATATAGTATTTATGCAGGAATACATTCAAAGATCAGCCTTTCAAGCTAATTGTGCATGCGTCTTCTGCGAGTGTTAAATAATAAATGAATACTTCACTCTACAATACAAGATATAGTATTTATGCAGGAATATAATAAATAAATAATAAATGAATACTTCACTCCACAATACAAGATATAGTATTTATGCAGGAATGATTCCTGCATAAATACTATATCTTGTATTGTGGAGTGAAGTATTCATTTATTATTTAACACTCGCAGAAGATGCATGCACAATTAGCTTGAAAGGCTGATCTTTGAATGTATACAATTGTATGCATAGCGTTATATAAAAATAAATGCTTATTTAATTATTTAAACTAATAATGCAAAAGTATGTCCTAAGGGTTTTGAACCTAAACCAACTTGCTTATCTGCTGATAGAACAGAAACTTTTAGTGTTGTGTATTCTAAGTATACATTCTTTTGAAAAAAAAAATTATATATATAAAGCATCATATTACATTTAAAATTAATATTTAACATCTGCACCAATAGTAAAATCCCATTCTTTATCATTGTATTCTAGAGCCATCTGTGTAAGTATGAGTAATCAAATAGAACCAAGTTGTAGCACCAGACTAGTTTTTGATTACTGATCTCTATCTGCGAGGATAACGTGATTGCATATATGGTATATCCATTCATAAGCCACCTTTTTTATAATATCAAAGTTAACAAAAGTGTCAATTTTATGATTGAATCTTAGACAATTTGCTTATATTAATTACATATCTATATCCATCAACTAATATATTTAATTAACTGTAGACCCTTTTGATCCTTTTTGGAAATCAAGTGTTACTAATTGATAAAGGTAATAGTCAGATGTTGTTAAATATCAAATGCCAAAAGCTAAACTAATTATTATAATAAACCAATACCCCAATTTATAATTAAAATACTACCCAAAATTAAAAGGCAAGTTTAATATCATGGTATCCTGCCAAGGCAAACTTCTCAAGTACAAAGTAACACAACATAGTTGAGATGCCTGTCTTAACAGGAGAACTATTGGAAATGGATTTACATTTTAAGTTTGGCAAGAATTGAGTGTACTTAATTTATGTGATAGTTAACATCTTTTAATGCCCATTGATTACTCTCCTTATTTAAATTGCTTCTAGAATAGAATGCTATAAAGTGAGTTATTGCTGTTGATATAGATATTAAATATAATCTAAAAGATTATGTAATACTTTTCTTGGTAGTTAGTATAATTATGGGCTATTTTTGTTATGACAACATTTTTCTATCATCATATAAAATTAGTTATTAAAACCATATTTATTATTTTAAGATAGCAAATGCATGGGCATTTTCTTAGAATTTTGGGGTCACCTATTATTTATTGGACTGTCATTGGATTAGTAATAGTACTTTAATTCAAAGTATTGCTTTGCTGGATTGTTCACTTTCTTTTAATTTTTAGTAGTGCATGTTTTGATTAGGATATTGCATTGATAATTTCAAGAAAGGTATTGACAGTGATAGACTTGAGAGGTAAAGATTTCAGATTGTTTCCTGGGTGAACATTATTTTGATATTTGAATACCATATCATTTTTGAAATAATTAATCATATACCTTTTTGTTGGAGAGAATTAAGACATATTTAATAAATTAATATAATTATTATCATATGCTAGAAGTTTTGAGTACTGAAAGCTGCTTGTTATACTTATTTGCTGTTTCCTAATGATATTGTCTATCTGCAGAAGATTTATCCATCACTGAGATCCAAATTATTATTATGATGATCAGTGAATATATGAGTAGCAAAAGCAGCACAAATTTATGTTGGCATATCTGTGTTAGTTCATGTAAAATGTCTAGTCTCACATCAACATTGCCTTTTATTTATGTATGTATAATCAGTTATTTGAAAAGTCAATTAATGTTCAAATAATAACAGTGATTTTGTACAGTTGTTCAGATTTTTTTCACTTCTCTCTATTAGGAATGGATGTAGAAACATCTTTTGAGTCTATCATTCCCATTATTGTCTAAGTTACAAAAACATTACTTTATAAACCAGGGTTCTAATATTTCATGATACAGCTCTAAATATGAGTTACTAGAATAAATTATGTTAATGTCCCAAAAGTTATTATTTACTGCAACATCTTAATGTATAATAACTTCAACTTACTTTCTATAGATAACCTGTGTATATGTATTTAATATTAAATAAATATTTGTTCATCATAAATTAAGTAATAGTAAAAAAGGAAAAACTATTGAAATTAAATGTATTAAATTTTGATTGAAGTATGATGTAACAATTATTTATTTGTTTTTGTTTACATAGTTAATATAATGATGAGAAAAGTCAAAGAAGAATGTATGTATAATAATACAATATTCATCTATAATTGACAACACTTTACAAACATGGTCAAAATAGGAAGTAATTATGCTAATTCCGATTAATACAATCCTTTTCTGCTGTGCTATTAATTGGTTTAAATAAGTTATATTCTTTATCAAATTGAACCTATGAAATTTGAGCATGCATTATTATTTGGAATTACTGGAGCTATTATTGCCATACATTATTAGCAACTATCAGCTTGACCAATTTCACTGTTAGTTTCAATCAAATTCTAAAAAATGAGAAAGGTAAAAAACCAAACAAAAAAACAAAGATTACTATATGAATTTTAATGTGCGTTAAATATCTTTTTGAATGACTTCACTACTTGTCTAATTAATTGTTACTTTTCATTGTAGGCGGTCATTTACCATATCCTTCCAATGAAAGTAATTAACATTTCACTTTGCTAGAATGTTTTTTTGAGAGAAACTTTCTAAAGTAAACAAAGCAGTTTTTTCCCATGGAAACCATACCCAAGTTTACTATAAAATATAGTCTTTAGGAAATCTATTATTTATTAATTCATTTCATATGTGCAGTTCAATGAAAGATCTGCCCTAGATTTAATAGCATCACAATCAATAAGTTAAATAGCATGCTAATTGATCTTATGCTTTTGCAATTATATTTTCAGAATATTACATAGTATCTTTAACATTTTTTTAATGCTTTTTATGGTTATGATAATGAGGCTCATGCCTCATTTCATGCAGTAAATTTGGTAACAGCTGTATATACAATTAATTCAGTTGAACTAGTTGTATCACTGAGGAAATATTCTATTTTTTGCCATGTTGAGTGCAGCAAGCAGTAGTAAATTATTGTTTGTGTTATTCTCATAATCCAACATTGATAATCTATTTAAATTGTGCCTTTTTTGTATATATCAAACAAATAATAAAGTGTGCATTAGAAAGCAATTATAAATTATGTCATGCACTATATTGAAAACTCTATGAAAAGGCAGAATGCTGTCAATGCCAGGAATCAATATAAATATACTATCACTTTATATTTGATATAGTGAATTATACATATGTGAAATATTGTGGAAGGAAATAACTGGTGTACTTATGCTTTTAAAATATTTATTGATGAGGGAGTTGGTCTATTTTAGAATGCAAATGGGAAGAGTGGTTTCCTTCCACAATATTTACATAATTATGTAAGATTTGAGATGATATCCTTCTACACTGGCTGTATTAATTGCAAGTGAATTCACTTTTATCTGCTGTCTAAATTTTTATATGGAAAAGAACAGTAATATATGTTTATATGTGTTGTATTTTATTTTGTCGAATTTTAAATGAAATGTACAATTTAAGGATTTGCTTTTAAAATATAATTATTATAATTTTAAATTATTATTATTTGCTTGAGTTTTCATTTTATTTATTTGTAATATATTTTTTATTAAAATGAAATATTTAATTTTTTTTCTTTTTTTCTTTTTTTTATATGTTATATTCTTTTTGATTGGATCTCCCAGGTATGTACTTATTTTTATTTTTTCTTGACTATTTACGTATAAGGTTAATTCTATTTAGAATTTGTAATTAATTTTTATACATATATATATTTTTTTGCAATAATTTTACGTATTATTTTGTGCTTTTTTAAAATTAAAAACTATTAATTCTGATGATAAAAAGCAAAGCCCAAATTGTGACTATCCATTACAAAGGCATGTTTTGTTTAAAGTATAATATATTCGTTAGTTACAACAATAAAGAAAGAGTACATTTATAAAAATTAATATTGTAAAAAAAAAAGAATCAAATGGAAGTCTTAATGTAGAACATTAAAACTCTGGATTAAATGGGTACATACACAACATTCATATATTGAAATAAATTGAGATACTGCAGAACCTCATTGCACTCATTAAAATACGTATACGACAGCCAATCAGAATGTCATGATAGCCATCTAAACGACAATCATATCTAAACACACAACTAAGATTAAAATATTATTTAACATTCATAAATGAATATTTATATAGCAATAATAATATATTTTTTAAATTGATGCTGTGTCTGTTTTTGGACTAAGGTTGTATACCTATTTTATAATAAAGAAATTATAACTATTAATAATCATTAATCATTAACAGAGTTCATTATATAACTGCTAAAGAACAGCTGACGACCATATTTTAAGCATGATGTCCTAGAAAGAAATTTAAGTGCATATATATATATGCTGAATTAGTCGGTTTTTTTAAATATATCTTTTATTATCAAATAAATAGGAATTATAGCCTGTCCACATTGTTTTGCGAATATAAATTATTATAAGTGCATTATGTGGTTAAAAATATTTTTGACATATTTGCTTAGTATTAATTTAACATTGTTTGTGGAAACCTGACAACTTTGTGCTGCAAAAAATATATATATATAGATTGGGATTAAATGTAACATATGTATTCAATACTTTAATGCGAAGGAAACATATATGTTCAAAATTAAACTTAAATCTGGAGATGCGATTTTTAAAAAAAAATAGGAATAGTATCTTGAAGAAGTTGAGCAAATTTTTTTTAAGTAGAATTATAACACATAGATGTCATATTAGAATATGCTGAGAACAAATAGGCTCTGCAATCCTTACATGGCCAATTAAATCAGTATGTCCAAGATTATGATCTTAAAAAAACAAGGCAATTAGCAAATTCATTGAAGTTGTTACAGCATTAAAAATAATTTGTTAATGTAGCAATATATCTCTTGTTTTTATGGATTAAGATTTGAATTTATGCTGCTGATATTGAAGATGGATGTGATGTACTAATCAGTATAAATATTAATTTTCTTATTATATTATATGATATCCCATTTACTCATTGGCAACTTATGTTGTCTTTATAATGTTTTTCTAAAATAGTCTGAGTCTTTGGGAAATTTTAAATGCTATACTGCCATAGTAATTGAATTTATCCATCTTATTGTCGATTGTTCTATTTGTTATTTCCTTTTTTTCCCTTCTGAACATGTTTTGCTATTCTAGATAGTATTTTATGCATAAATATGTTACATTTGAATAAATTAAAATATTAAGAAAAAATTAAAGACCATTAAAACAACTGGTAATGGAATGGACAAACTAAATTTTCACATCCATATAGTATTTAAAACTTTAAAGACTAAAATAGTTTGGAAAGTATCAGTCAACATTAAAAACTCTATTACTTTAATATAATCATTTGTGACTCATGCAAAAGTTTACCACTATCTCAATCAAGAAATCATCTAAAACATCTCTTACATTCTCAGTTAAATACTATATGCATGTTGTTAAAACCATTTTTCATTGTTCAAGTAAAATATCACAAAAACACTACATGCCCACATTAATGTATTTTTATGTATTAGCCAATGATATTCTTTAACTTTATTCATAGCTGATTAGATTATTGATTTAGTTACCTATTTTTGTTTAGGTTTAGAGGTATATGATCTTAAACATTCTAAAGTTATTAACATAATCTATAAAGGATAGAAAAAAAGGGAATGAATAAAAGTATTATTGTAAAAATAAAGAAATTTGCCCAGAATGGGCGAGAAATTCCACATTATGAGAATATTATCATTAAAATAATTCTTTTTATTATTATTATCCAGGGGTAACAATTGCGGAAATCAATAAATAATTCGAATATATGATAAAAAAATAGAGGTTTAGCAGTTTGTTAAATTATTATGAAAAAAAAAAAAAAGATTTATTTGCTAAAAATTAGAAGAGAGTTTGCTCTGAGATGTTGTGTTAAAATTGATAATAATAAATGATGCACTACTAGGATATTATTTTTTTATGTTTATTAAATAATTGCCAAAATGTTTTAATTCGTAAATAGTTAAAACTTTAGAAAGTTATTTATCTAAATCATAATTAACAAATAATTGAAAAAGCTATTAATTTTCATTATCTATTATTAATTGGTTAGATGAGAATACAGAAGATACAAGTTGAACTGTCTACTATTTGCTATTTTATTATTTGCATCAGTTTTGAAAGAGAAGATTTGTCATATTTTCTTCTCAAACTGACAGTCTTGAAAATGTTTTTACACTAAAAGCCGATAATAGCGGTATAATTTTTGTAATTCTGATTTCTCATTAATTAATGAAGCAAATTGTTTTTTTTTTTTAAATTATGAGCAAATCAGCTATCTCAAGCATAGTGAACACCAGCTGTCAGCTTGAAACATGGTAAATAGGTGTTGTTGACAGCTGAAAAAAATAATTTTTAGTAATCAATAATTTTGAAAAAATAAGAAAATGCTGAAGTATTATTTATTATGAAGAGTTTTAATTCTACATAAAATACTTAAACCTACTTTACACATATTTCATAATTATATATGACCATATAGTTGTAGTTAATTTGGATCTCGCCACAAAAACGTATATGGTTGCAATAAAGGCATATATACCAATAACATTAAGTAGGGGCACTATTTTTATTTAATTACTTATCCGTTAAGAATCTTTTTAAAATAACGAAACTTTTCAGTAGAAGATGAAATGATATAAATAAATAATACCCTACCCTGTTTTTAGAGTCTTCAAACACAATAATGATGAGGTAGGCATTGTTGGTCTTTCCAAATATTGAATGGTGAGAATTTTTAATGGATTTTTATACTTGTATATTCTCTAAGATTAGTTAGATACCTATTTAGATCATTTTTAGATGCCAGTTTGATTGGCTATAAGCCAGCTATTTGCACGAAAAATTCTAATCCTCTTTGAACTAAACAAATTTTTTTTCAAATTTTACTCAGCAGATGGATGTGCTAGTACTGTCACATGATGCTCTTTAAACAATATATATGCATCTATTTAGAGTTAGTAATGCCAATTTTGCTTTGCTTATTTGTATCTTGGGATGTTTTGATATTTTAAAAGTATTATTAATGTGAAATATTACATAAATTATTTTGATTAAAAATGTAGAAAGGAAAATTTTTATGAAATTTATATCACATTTAATGGTTCAGGAAGTTATTTATTCAGTTGTATATCTAAATAAATGATTATTGAGATAAAGATATTTCAATCTAATATTCATAGGAGTATGATATTACTACATGTGTTACATTGTATAACAATCACATCTGTGCCCATCTGATCATCTTCCAGTTTAATTTTTTTAAAAATTTTCTTCAGTTTTTGAACATGTTTACCATTAAAACTTCAAAATGAAACTTATCTTGATCTTTTTTTAATCAATATTTTGGGCATAGACAAATGTAATTAATAGTAATAATAAAAAATTCTGGACATTATTCATTTATGTAGTGATATCCATTATTAAATATACACAAAATTTCTCAGCATATAGTTTTGTGAAAAGAGTCTCATCTTGTTGCATTTTGAATAAGATTACAATCATTCTCTGTCTTATGTGCTTAATGTGAGAAACAAAACGTTGCATAACTTGAATTTTTTTCATTAAATCAAAAACATAATAAACTTTATTGGCTTATTAATATTATAGATTATAATAAACTTATATATTTCTGTGGTCTTTTAAAACATATCATCATTGAATCATCTTACTTATTAACTGTTTATGATCTTCAAAACATTTTTGTAAAGCATATATTATTTGAAACATTTATTTTTCTAATAGATTTAAAATAGTAGATGATATCTAATTGATGGTTTTTTATCATTCATGATTGCAAGAGAAATTCATTATGTAAGCTTGTGGTTAAGACCTGTAGAGGTCTCTACTATCGCATTTTTACGCGTGCATATTCTTGAGGTTACAGCCTTAGTAAATATTACTTAAGTATAATAAAAAAATGAAATTAACTTATTATTAATGAATGAATAATATTTTATCTTTTTTATGTCACTAAGTTGAATTATTAAACAAATGTAATAAAATGAAGTACCAGTTGCAAATTATGAACCTAAGACCTCATACAGCCCATCATTCTACCATGCATTTGAGTATAGACGGTTGGGAAATATTATTTAATTTCAATGGTATATAAAAAAATAAAGTTGGTTAGCTACTAAAATATTTTTTCCCCATTTTTATAATAATGAACTAGAATTATTATTGAATTTTGAATAGTGTGATATATTTAGAATGACATCTCTTTTTACATAATTACTGACTTAACACTAGTCAGAATTACTTATGCTAAGTACTATCTGTATTTAATTTATTTTTATTTAAATACACCATTTTAACAACAGTAATTCATTTCATATCATTAAGAAATCACGTTAAATGAATCTAGAAAATTAGTTATTTTATATTAATCATAGCATTTAGTGTTTAGAAGATTTTTATCGTTCAGCAATGGATTAAAATTCTTAACAAATCTATCCTTAGCAAAAGAGGAAAAAAGATTCTTGAGAAACTTTAAATCAGTTATAAATAATTTATTGTTTTTAATTTAATTTAAAAATTGTTAAAAAATAAGATTTAGTGTAAAATAATTCTCTTTAAAATTAATTTAGAAACGAATAAAAACTAGAATTATAAGAACCAATTTTTTGATACTTTTCATAGTTTAAACATTTCAATGATTTGCTTACGATTATTAGACAAAATAACGGGGATACTTATGATGTATATTGCTGTATAGCTGCACTTTTGTATTTTGTTCAACATATAGTACAATGGGCGTGAGAAGCTTATGAGACAAAATGTAGGGATAGTTTTGCTTGTTTTAATAACAAATTCTGAAGAAGTTATTAACACATAAAAGATTAATATATATATTTTTTTGTTATTGTTTTAAAAAAGGAAAAGATGTCCTGCCATGCTTACGATAGGAGATTCAAATCCAGATGAAACTTTTAAAGTTTTTTTTTTTATATTCTAAGCAGACTTATAATTTTTGCTTTGAACAATTCTATAGTTGGCCACCTCGACAATTTACCCCCCCCTTTTCACTCTCTTTTTCTGTAAAGGGAGATGCAAGAACTCTTTTCACTGTTATTATTTTATTTACTACCTTAAGAATAAAAAGTGTAAACCACCAGAATGATAATGTAAAAATAAAGAGATTTCACTGAAATGTTATCATCCAGTTTTTTTTTTTTAAGTGTCATAGCATCGACCGGGACGCGAACCCGCAACCCGGGCAACTGCCTGCAAGGTAGTCGCGCTGACCTCTCGACCAACAATGCAAGATTTATCATCCAGTTTTAAAAGTATTTTTTCCTTTTTTTTTTTTTTAAAAAAAATATTAAAAAAAATGTTTGATTATTATTTTTACTTGTTTTTTTTTTTGTTTTTAGAAATTATATCAAAGGGAAATAAATCGCGTAAATGCTAACAAAGGAAAAATACATTTAAAGAGAGAGAGAGAAAAAAAAAAGATTAATAAAAAATTAAACACTGAATGAAATATAGGCAGTATATTATTAACAAAGATTGTTTAACCATTAAAATAATGAAACACCTGAATTTTTTTGAATATATATATATAAAGTCTAATGATGTATAGAACACAGTCCCATACCCATGAGCAAGAATTCAAACACAGTCTGACTAAAGTGGAAATGTTTTCAGATTTCAACCAGTCTAAATATTTTTCTTTTAATTATAGGCAATGCATAACTAATAGTCAACCACTACTGGTTTGCAAATGGATACCTGGTTATTCTTAGCTAGCATAAAATAATGATGAATAGATGTTAAAATACAGAAACATTAAGCAATTACTAAGAACTTGTGAGTAGATGAAGAAATTTTTGTCATTTTGTAATCTGTTTAAAAAGTGTTTTCCTGAAGATTTATGATGATGGTATTTTAATTGTATTTATATATTGGACTATTTTCATCATCAAATATTAAGTATTGAATGCCTTTAGAAATATTTAACTTTATTTACATCTTTCAATTACATTCATCTATTAGGAATAGCACCCATGTTAGTATATGCACAACATTTTGAGAGAGATTATTTTCTTCTATTCTTCAAGTATTGTTGGCCTGGCCAGTGACAGTAAAAATGGCAATGGAACCTGGATACTTAGATTTTTAAATATTAAATTTTAGTGTAATACTTTAACCAACTGGGTGGCCAAACCAAGATAATACAAGCATGTGAATTGAACCCGGACACTTAGATTCTTGAATATTGAATTTTAAGGTAATGCTCTAACCAATTGACACGATGGCTCAGTTGGTTAGAGCATTATGTTAAAATTCAATATTCAATAATCTAAGTGTCCAGGTTTGATTCCCATGCTAGTACTGTCACTGATCAGACCAGCAACACTCAAAGAAGAGAGGAGAATAATACCTCTTAAAACATTAATGTTGTCCATATAGATTTTAATCTGTATGCTATTGCTAACAGTCACATGTAATTAGAAGATTTAATTAAAGTTAAATTTTTCTAAAGACATTCAGTACTTAATATTAGATAATAAAAATAGTTCACCATATAAATACAACTATTTCAAAGGTGTTTTTTGAAAATTAAATTACTAAGATAGTTGTATTTCAGTTAAATTTTCAAACGACATCAGAGCACTTAATAAAATTTGCTAAATGAAGTCAATTTAAGAGTATTTTTAAACTAGTTGGATGAAAATTCAGAGAAGCCAGTATTCACTATATTTTGTTCCAAACCTCCTTTACATACATTGCACATCACTATAATAGTTCACATTTTATTGATAAATTTTTGATTATAATAGAATAGGTATTGATCATTGAATTTCATATCAACACAACATATAGATAACATGGATACATATCTATGTGTATAGATACAGAATAAATTAAGATTATAATATATATTTTTGAAAAATAACAATATAGTTATTAATAATAAATTGAGGGAGCACATTTACATATATATTTACTGTATGCATATTCACTCATTTGAAGTGACTCAAAAAATAAAAATAATAAACTTTTTTGTGCTGTATTTTAATTTTGTTAAAAATAAAATGTATAGTGAAACATTAGACATTTATTGCAATTAAATACACTTTAATCAATATTTTTTTTCTTCAATAATATTCCAGCCATCTCGTTATTAATGGACAATGACCTTCCCAAGTGTTTCAATATTTTGAGCTCCATATCAATTTTGGAATTAATACAGTTAACCCCAGAACCTATTTCAGAAGCAATATAGCAACAATTTACAGTTTTTCTCTTAATCACTTAAGAAAGATACTTTATAAACTTTTAGCTTCATAATTAGAAAACCTTTTGTTATATGACATACTGTATATATTAAAATGAAGAATAAAATGTATATACCTTCATTGTAAACGAAGAAACATTATTAATACCGTATTACTTTGAATGTAAGATGTACTTTTCCCCCAAATTTTGGACTCCTAAAAGGGAAGTACGTCTTAAATTCAAAACCAACATTTTTAACATCTTATTTCTGGGGATCTTTAGTTTACACTACACATGCATATAGTATTATGATCATTACCTGTGTATAATGGTCTGTTAAATCATTTTTAATCAATATTTTTTGGATTAGTTTTGTAAAAAGCTATTTTTAACATTATTTCATCTATTTTACTGTTATTTTTTCGAGAAAACATTGCCAAATAACCTTTAGAATAAGCCTGCCTTCCAAGCCACTGTTGATTGTTGTTCTCTATACAATAAAATGTCTGTCAAAATTTTGGCAGTTCTGATAACTTCCTTTTGATTTTTAAAGTCAAAACATATGTTTTAGAATTTTTTTTACACATTCTTTTCAGAAAATATTTGTAAAAATATAAATTATTTTAAAAGAATCATTCAGATTTTAATAGAAAAATGTACTTTTACATGAAAGCAAATTAACAAAGAAATTATAAAGTTTGACTGCAATTTAAACGGTCTGAAAATGCTGTACCCTAATAGAATAGTGAAAATGAGAATTATAAGTTGTGAAAGTGAAGATGTAGAAATGGAAAATACTGTATATTGGAAAAATATTAGCAATAAGTTCGGTAAGTTTATTGTATTATATATTACTTTCTTATTGAAGTACATGTATGCATTTTAAATTTGGGGGTTAATTTTTTTTTATAAAAATTTTCCGGCTTAAAATCCTACTGCATCTTGAATTTGAAAGCATCTTATATTCAAAGTAATATAGTAAATATGATCATGTACATCACATATGGCTACTGCCATATATAATTCATTACATTTATTTAATTTGAATGGCCTTTCTTTTTATCTATTTACATTTGTTTTTAATAGTGCATAACAAGTAGTAGGTATTGATACCATATATATATTGGCTATATTGTATAATAATCATACCACACTAAAATGATGAAGTTTTATTACATAATTTACTATAAAATTACAAAATTTTTATAAGTATAATAATATATGATATTGAAAAATGACAGATAATCATTTTGTAAATTTTGTACTGCAAAAAACATAATGCAAAGAAAATGCATTTAAATAAATAATCATTTTGAATATCTTTTTTTTAAAAAAACCTCAAGTTTATTAATAATCAAAATGAAGTTTTAAATAAACATTTCTCAAAATTTCTAAAATATTTTTAACTTTTTATAAAACAAATATAATCATTTTTGAAATAAGTCTATTTTCAAATCATTCTCTCAGCATGAATGTTTATTATGAAGTAACTCATAGGGAGAGCTTTATATGTATTTGCAGATTTAAATGTTATTTATAGAAATAGTTTTAACTTTTCTATATAACTTAAATACCTATAGTTTGTCACCTTCATTCTAGAGTATTACCAGATTAATGATTTTGCTGGTTTAAAAGATCATATAGTTTCAATATATTCTTTACACACTTTTTATATTTTTAAAATATAGTAGAACTTAAACAAATAGTAAATGTAAATATAAAATAATAATAATAAATTTAATTTTAATATTTATTGGTTATAAATTTTTACATTTGTATAAATTTAAAAAAAAAGTAGGATTAAAGTTTATTAGTACTTGTGCTAGTTTTTATATATCAACCATTAAAATGTACCTTTTTTGTGCTTTCCTATAAACAAGTAATGAAAGAGTATTTAAAAAAGTTAGTGATTATGTTTTGTTTTCTATTTTTTTATTATTCATTTTACTATTGCTATTTTATAGGAAAATAAAGCCACAAATTATTAAAACATTTGGACATTTTTTTTTTGGTGAAGAAGAAAAAATGCAGATGGATATCAATTAGTCATTAATTTTTTTAATTTTATTAAAAAAATATTTGTATATTTATTAACTATGATAATTCAATTGTTACTAATTTTTTTCTTTTCTGAGCCTCTGATAAAATGAAAATGCATACAGAAAAGGTAGTTTTTAAAAATAATATTTAGTTTTATTACTGCCTAGAAAAAAGGTAGTGTTTTAAAAATAATATTTAGCTTTATTACTGCCTAGGCAGTAATAAAGCTAAATATTATTTTAAAAAACTACCTTTTCTATGTGTATTTTATTTTATCAGATATAACTATGATAATATGGAGTATTCTCTTTCAATTTTATTTTTTAAAAAATGTTTTTTTTTTTTTTTTAAAATTATATATATTGTTTCAACTAAATTATCTGTTTGTGTGTGTTTAGAAAAAAAATTATAGCAATATATATATATATATTGCAAAATAGTTTTAAAAATAATAGTTTTTAAAATGTTCAAGATTTAAAAAAAGGTAATAAATACTAATGACAATTTTATTGTTAAACAAATTTTCACTAAAAAGAGCATATCGTTATAAAAATAATGTTTAGATTGCATGCTACTTATATCAAATTACTTATTAAAACAGTTTAAAAGTAATATTAATATATTACAATATTGACTTTTACACTTTTTATTTATTCAGCTGAAGATGCGATTTTCACAATATAAAATTACATAATAATAAAAATGAAATGTTATATATTCACAATAAAGCTAACATCCCACAAAAAATAATAAAATTGAGAGAATATAATCAATATCACAAAAAAAATAAAGAATTTAAATATATTTTAAGTTATTAATTTAAATTTATTCATCAATTGTAAATTTTGGTAAATAAGTTTTAAATGGAACTTTTTATTATTAATAATTTTAAATTATTCTACATAAAATTGTGATTAAAATAACATATTGTACAACTTTTAATTATCATTACATTTTGATTCACAAGTGTTAAATTGACACGATCCACTCTTAGATAAATATAATAATGATTATCATTAATTAATTATAATTCTAGAAAATTCTTTCATAAAAATTAGACTATTTTGTTGCTTCATTTTCAACTCTTTTTCTGATATCTAACAGAGCATTTGCTGGCCTTGCTGGTTGCTTCAGATTTAATTAACTTTTTTTATGGCTATAATTTATTATTATTTTAGCAGTTTTTTGTTTATTTGATTGCAAAGGCTGAAATTAAAATAATATTGAATTATTAGTTTAAAAGTAAAATATGAGTATAGAGAAATCTACTACAAATAAGTTGAAAATGTGACTGATAGACAGTTTCATTTTCTATCCTCATGAGACTGCTTGCAAGAGATTTTAACAGTATTCATGCTTTTGTTTAGATTTCATAAATGAAAATATCTTTACTTTGTTTACACATTTATGATTGTGTTTGGAAAATTATTGTATAATACTTATTTTTTTCAGAAGAATAATGTAATTAGATACAGATTTTATTCAAAAATGTACAATTACAAACTTGTAATTGATTAAAAAAGGAGCTCATTCATATTTACCATAGCTTACTTTTTGTCATTTATTAATAATTAGAAATAGAATTTGAAAGTTTAATTAGAATATCATTAGCTTTATCTAATCTGAACAATAATTCATTCAGGTGTTAGAAATTGAGTTAAAACAAATCTATTTTTTAATTTAATAATTTTTTTTGACAATATGTTAATAATGCATTAAGAAAAAAGTAATTTTTCTGATTGTATATTTGGGCTTTTTTTGTCTATATTTGTAAAGTTGAAATCATATTTTTAAGAACAATGTTCATTTGTAAACCTATATTTTTAGCAATTAATTCAAACTTCTGAAAATATAATAAGGAAAAGACATAAAAAGAACTTTAAGACCAACTGAAAGTTATCTAAATTATAATATATATGTATATTACAAAGGGAGGTCTTTTCTTTCTAATGACATAAATGTTAAATTATGCAATAATTTCTTTCTCAATATTTATTTAATAGCAACATTGATATATTAATAAGCTGGAAGAGCACATATATATTACTAACTGTATTTAGGCAATTTATGCGTATGAACATGTATATATATATACACATTTATATGCTCATTTGTAGAGCTAATTTTTTCTACAGATTAATAATAAACTTATTTTGATAGTAAAAAGTAATTTTATTTTTTGAAATACGTTATTGAGACAGTTAATTTCAGTATATCATAATATTAAAAACAATGTAATTATTAATGTTTCACTTATGCTAAAAGTATTTGTCAATTCATGCTAAAATATCTATACTAGAATTTTTATGTTCTTTTTTTTTAATAAAAGTTAAAAAAAAAAAGTTTTTACACGCACACACACTCACACAAAAGAAATCTGAAAAATAATGTTTACCACTTAACTACCATTTTGAAAATATCATTTTCAAGAAAAATTAGTTATATATAAGATGACAACACAAACATGCTTAATAAATATCTTTTTTCATTACATTTACTGGAAGATAAATTTGCTTCCTTTAAATTTCTGAAGGTAAACTTAACACTTATAAAGTTAAGAATTTTAAATAATAATAAAAAATATTTAAGATTCTTTTACCCATAAGGTACTCATTATATTTGTGATATTTTTTTTTATATTTATTTTTGATATAGTACAAACACTGGTTTTTAAAATAGAGAGGCTCTATCTTTGACCAAAATTGCAACTATAATATATTGTTTTTGTATGAATGTGGGGGATTTGAACTCAGACTTTTAAGCATCTTTCAACTATCCATACTATCTCATACCACGAATGCACATGACCACATACATGTAGAAAAGATAAATAATCAACAATATACATATTTGATGCTAAACCAGCACTCATCATTTGGTCCAGATTATCATCTCCCACACATATATAATCAGTGCTCAGTTTATATTAAGATAACAAATCTTCATACTTTAATGGACAGGCTTCAGTCCACTCCAACTTCCAACTCTTTAGCCATCCATGCCATTCAAATGCTGATGATCGAAAGCCCAAATCCCAGCTGATGCTAATATTATTGCCATACCCATGTTGACCTCAAGTCATTTTGACCCCTCATGTATAGGACCTTATCCATTTACATACATAGAAGAGGGATGGGCAGGATGCAGGCTTAAGGTGTAAATATTTGAAAAACAGGCACTCTTCACATACCTGGAACCTAATTGTAAATATAGGGGATTTGGACTCAAGACTTTCAAGCACCCTTCAACTATCCATACTATCTTATACCACTGATACATATGACCACATACATGTAGAAAAGATAATCATCAATATACATATTTCATGCTAAATCAGCACTCATCAGTTGGTCCAGATTATCATCTCCCACTCACATATATATAATCAGTGCTCAGTTTATATTAAGATAACAAATCTTTATACTTTAATGGACAGGCTTCAATCCACGCAAACCTCCAACTCTTTAGCCATTCATATTATGAAAATCTGATGAAGGAAAGCCCAAATCCCATGCTATGCCAATATTATTGCCATACTCAAGCCATTCTGACCCCTCGTGTAGAGGACCTTATTCATTTAAATACATAGAGGAAGGATAGGTAGGATGCAGGCTTAAGGTTCACATCCATATAGGGGATTTGAACTCAGACTTCAAGCACTCTTCAACTGTCCGTACTATCTCATACACATGACTACATACATGTAGAAAAGATAAATAATCACCAATATCTGTATTCGTGCTAAACCAGCATTCATCGCTTGGTTCAGATTATCATCTCCCACGCACACATACATATATATATAATCAGTGCTCAGTTTATATTAAGATAGCTTCAATCCACTCCAACCTACAACTCTTTAGCCTGTCCCACGCACACACATATATATATATAATCAGTGCTCAGTTTATATTAAGATAACTTCAATCCACTCCAACCTACAACTCTTTAGTCTGTCCATTAAAGTATGATTTGCTATCAGCACTGATTATATATATATGTGTGGGAGATGATAATATGGATCAATTGATGAGTGCTGGTTTAGCACGAAATACGTATATTGATGATTATTTATCTTTTCTACTACATGTATGCGGTCATGTGTATCAGTGGTACAAGGTAGTTTTGATAGTTAAAGGGTGCTTAAAAATCTGAGTTCAAATCCCCTATGTTTACAATTAGGCTCCAGGTACGTGAAGAGTGCCTGTATTTCAAATATTTTTGTATGAGTGAATTTGTAATCTATAAAAATTTAACAATAAAAAAGTACTCCCTGGGAACCATCAGTGCCACTACGAAGATTTACACAAAATCACAATGGAAGGATTAATTTGCTCAAGGTTAAATAAAAACTATCGTATTTGAATAAATCTCAAATCATGCCAAAATGATAAAGTGCGTTGGCCACAAAAATTATATAAATTAAACAAAATGCCAATTTATCAATTGTTAGAGTATTGATGTTCAATCTGGAATAACTTTTTTTTCTTTCTAAACAGATTTATATTTAAATTTAAAAACAACTGTTATATATGAAGTATTTTTTCTTCTTCTAGGATTCACTTCTGATATATACTCAATTGGAATATTAACTATCCATATATATAATTTAGATATTTAATTTCTTTGTATGTGTTTTTCGTTCACACATTACACCTAATTTGAGTATATTAATTTCAATGAAATAGCTCAAATTTGACTGAAGGAGGTGTTAAAGATTTAGCTTGTTCTGCTTCTAAGCCATCTCAAAACAGGTTTCATTTAATGATTTTAAAATTATTTATAATCTGATAATTATAATTACTATATTTATTTTTATAAGATGAGATTGAATTTAGAGATAGTTTACAGTCTCTGAGAGAGACCGCCAGGGGGGAAAGAAAGGGGGACGGAGATGATCGAGATTATTTTTTTGCTATAATAAATGCTATATATCTACAGAAAATACATGATTTTATTTTATTTTGTTTTACTTTAATTGATTGAGATATTAATAACTGAAAACAATATATATTAGTTAGAATTAATGTATTTGTACTTCATGTTATTGTTCATCTTCTGTGTATCCCCCCCCTTTTTTTTTTGTTAATTTATTTTTTTTACTAATAAATCAATAATTCTATATCTATAGGAAATGTGATTCATTTTATTTTGATTGATTGAGATATTAATGATTATAAAATATATATTAGTTAGAATTAGAGTATTAAAACTTTGTGTTATTGTTCATCCTCTGCATATCCTATCTTTTTTTTATATTGCATATAATACATTTCTTAAATGTATTTTTCTTTTATTTTGTATATTAATAATCCTCCCCAAAACTTTTTTCATAACCTTGTTACTCTTTATGAATTTTTTTTTCTTGGATATATATTAAGTTCTTATATATGAGGGATCAGAGTGACTTAAGGTCAACGTGGATATGACAACCATATTGACATCAATAAAGGTTTGATTATTCCATCATCAGATTTTCAATGGTATGGATGGCTGAAGAGTTGGAAGGTGGAGAATATTTGCTATCTTAATATAAACTGACCACTGATTATATATGTGTGTGGAAGATGATCTGGACTAACTGATGAGTGCTGGTTCAGCAAGGAATGTGTTTATTGATCATTTATCTTTTTCACATGAGTGTGGTCATGTGTGTCAGTAATGTAAGATGAATTGGATAGCTGAATGAAGCTTGAAAGTCTGTGTTCAAATCCCTTTTAATTACATTTTAAAATTGGTATTGATTTTTTTATTAAAACTTTACTTTTATTATTCTAAGGTTTTACATTTTACTCAATGGTTATAAATGTTTACAATGTAAGATCTGGTATCTATATTATTAGTTCTTATATCTATATCTTCAGCCAATCCAAGATGGTCTTCCAAAACAGGTTAACTGGTGTCTGGTAAATCAAATAATTTCCATGTGGCCTTAAATATTTCCAGTGGCACTATTGATTTGGCCCTCTTTTTGATTTCCTTAATAAAGTTTATTAGTAGTTGTTTAGTGTTATTTTGTGATTGTCCAAGAGAATTATTTTACATGTAATTTTTCAAATGGAGAAGACCAGGAATGTTGAGATTCTTATAAGTGGGTATATTCCCTTTTTAATGCAGTCCTTGAGGAATGAAATGATGTGCTTATTTGTTTTCATGTAGGCATTTATTACATTTCTACAGATACTCAGTCCTTGGCATATATTAATTATGTGCCCTATGGTCTCTTCTTCCCTTTTGCAAATTTGGCATATGGGGTCAACCTTAGTGAACCCTCTCTTGTAAATTAGAAAAGCATTTGTAGCGAATGCCAATTAAGTTAATTTTGATTATGAAGTCCAAGTATTTAGCTTCTAGATTCCAATAATTAAATCTTGAGATTATCTCTTTATTTTGTTATCTCCAGCATGCCAGGTGAACCCTACTCCTTCCCCCATTGGTCTAGTTATATGCCTCCCGATATGAGATCTTGTTAGTATTGATTTATTTTAATTTTTTCCAATATCTTTTTGATTTTTTTCCAACAACTCATATTACCAGATCTTCTTATTTCTTTCTCCATATTCTTTATTTAAAATTGTTGATAGGTTGATATATAAAATGTTTTACATTATTCTTAATCTCACACATTAGGAACATATCCTGCATAGTTTAATTAATAGACTCAAAAGGCTGAACCACACACTGATTATATTGCAATGCAGTAAAAAATCTTTCATAATAAATTAATGTTTTTCTTTTCTCTATTTTCATTTATCTATATACAAGTGGTGAAGCTTTGTAATTCGGGCAAATGCCCTATATGATTTAGAGTTCTGGTATTCAAAAGTTCTTATAAATTCCCAAACAATTCAATTTTATTATTATCTATTTGATCAACTAATTGTTTTTTTTTTAAAATTTAATTTTGCTTTAGCAGAATACTTTTTCACCACCTTTAAGTCACTATAAGTTTTAGCAAGTACTGATAGATGCCAGATGATAGTACTTAATAAATCCCTATGTCGTGCTGTGATGTTGAATATCTCCAGTCTAATTTAAAGTGTATGGCTTTCATCCTACAATTTTAGAATCTAATGCACCTTCCTTCCTGCTGTTATTAATTACATCTCTTTTATATTATCAAGCTATTATTCAGATCTGGACAATATATTAACATTTTCAATCTAAGCTAACTAGCCTGTATAATCATATAGACATGAAACCATATAGATTGAATACATTTATATATTTTTCAGTATGGGCTTATTGCTTGATAGTATAAAAAGAGATAAATTTTAACAGCTGGAAGGAAGGTGCATTACATTCTAAAAGTTCAGGCATACTGTTGCAAGATTTTAAGTTTCTCAATGAAGAAAGCCATAAGCTTGAACCTAAACTGGGGCTATTGGATATGTCAATGCAGTGTAGCGATTTATTAAGCACTACCATGTAAGCATCTATTATAACTTAGTAAAGTTTATAGTAAATGCTATATAGATACTGTAAAAGTATACTGTTAAAACAATATGCAAGCTGAAATCATGTAATAGGGTCATATGATAATATATTAAAATCATATTTTTATATCTTTCATTTATTTTTATTTTAAAAGTATTTTGCTTCCATTTTACTGTTGTTCTTCTATTTATTTTGATCAAGAGCAAATTTAAGGTGAGTTTCAGTATTTTTTAGCATATAGATAGCATCTTAAATTTATGCAAAGTTGAAAGACTTATATATGGCATCTAAAAAAATGATGAATCTGAAAAGGGGACCAAGGAATTTCTAGAAAATTTATTTTTAATTGATCTACTGGAGAAGGAGGATTTTCTTGTTAATTAGATCCAATATAGGAAAGACAAATTTTTATGTTTAGTGAGATCTACTAAGTGAAGGGAGAAGATAGCATTATTTTCTTTATTAAAATTTTGATGTCATATATTTAAAAAATACCTATCCTTTTTATACACCAGAATATTTATAAGTTAAAATCATGCTCATTGACTAGAGGGAGTATTATTTAATAAGTTCAGTCAATTTTTTTTATCATAATTGCTATGTGATAATATAAATTTATTTAATGCACATTGATTACGTAAGTAATATTTACTAAGGCATTAAACCTCAAGAGTGTGCGCTTGAAAATGGGAAGTGAGGGGCCTCTACAGGTCTTAACCACAAGCTTATGCTTTGGAAGAAAAGGGGGAAACCCTTCTTTATTTCAACCTACTTTCTATATAAATAGGTGAAGCTGAAGTGGTTAGATCTGAGATCGTGAAGATATTCAATACTTCACTGATTAAGTCCACAATTCCTATTGTAGAGGTCCCTACCTTCACATTTTCAAGTGCACACTCTTGAGGTTTATTGCCTTAGTAAATATTACTTATGTGATAATCCTTTTTTTTGGTTTTTAAAAATTCTATCAACCAAGATAATGCATTATTTTAGTATATAACTTGTCTCACTGTGCAATTTTTTTTTTTATTAATTTACTGTTTTCTAATTTAGAATATCTCTCAACCCAATCCATGTAATCCACTAAATGCTTTTTATTTATTTAAATTCATTTCTTTTCTGTAAGGGTTTCCACAAATCCAGGACGTTATGAAAAATCCCATAAAAAGTCATATATTTTGCTGTTTACCATCTTGTGAATTTTTTTCAACCAATACTTAAATATGGACTATGGTAAAGACATTAACATTCTATAGAAGTACCATTTCCATAAAAAAAATCAGATTCTTTATTAAGTAATACTGCTTTGCCCTTCGAAAGTACCAAGCAAACAAATAAATATAAATATAATATTTTATTTGAGAATTATTGGCATGTTATAACTAATTGTGTGAAATATTAGCATAAAATATTTGAGTATTACATATATATCAACACAGATTTGAAAATTTTAATTTTTTATTAAGCAGAATAAGGATGGAATTTACATATTCAAGGACATATCATTGTATATTTGGATGTTAAACTTTGACCTTTCTATTTTTTTCTGTTGATATAGATAATTAGTGAATATACGTTTTGAGACTTAGAATAAGTGCAGCAGTTACCACATTATCAGTGGATTTTTTTGTTCAATAGCCATCTTGTATATTATTCTGACAGGTGCTGTTATTGACATACTCATTTTTGTGGAGAATTATGCAAAAAAAATTTTTTTTGAAATTTTTGTTACTGTAAGCAATGACTCCAATTACTATATCATCATCAATTTTATCAAAATATTTTTTTTCGAGGTTTATTATGCATAAATTCGGCTTTCTTTAATTCTATAACAAATTCGTTAACACAAATTTTGTGTTATTGGCTTGTGGTGTGGATGCAGTCTGCTAAATTTTCAATGATTTTTTTTCACATCAATTTTTTATATACATATCACAAAATATATATTAGCTATATGTTTATGAATTTTTGAGACATTTTATAGATATTTTTAATACTCAAAATGTCAACTTTTCTTCCGTAATCAAACAGTTTTTTCTGATAAAAATTAAATATAAAACTAAAGGAAGTATATGTATATACTTTACAGAAAAAAAAAATCGAATTAAAATTGCATTGTATAACCACACACATACATATATGTATGATAGCAAGGATCCATTGAAACAGAAATGTTAATTTCTCATTAAATTTATCCCCATAAAAATGCTCTATCAAAATGCATTGTATTCTTCATTTATATGTTATTAATATTTTTTGAGCTGGATTCAAATAATGCTATGATGTAATTAAAATCTTGTAACAGTCATATTTGCACGTTCACGCAACAAAATCCAGAGTTTTGGCAAATTATCCCAAAGCTGATCTAGATGAAGGGTTGAGACCTCGAATCAGATTGCATGCTCTGTGATTTACTACCCTATGCATGGCATATATGAGGTTACACTCGTTCTCATTTAATTTGTGAACTGGCAGTATAACATTAACATTCCATTCATTTTTTTGGGTATGTACTGTAAAAAGCTTTTTACACCCTTTTCTTAATTAGTGTCCAACATTCCCAGGATTTGCAAAATCACTTTCTATTGTTCTAATTCGGCTTATCTCTAAAAAAAATTTCTTTGCAATTTATTTAGCTACATATTTTTTCTTTTTTGTAAATTAATAGGTCTTCCATATTGGAATTTATAGTTCTTGCTTTAAATTTTATTATTTTCTTAAAAGTTTATCCAAACAAAATGTTTTTTTTTCCAATCTTGTACATATACATATTCCATTAATTTAAATACACACATACACGTACATAGCAATGTGCATAGATAATTTTGGCAACAAGAAAAAAAATCACAGCATGTGTATTTCCCCCATACTACTCTTTTATGAGTTTTTCTCATTAAAAAAAAAAAATCTATAATATAATAAAATTATATCAATGATCATTAATCATCCCAGAAATTTTAGTTATGTTAGTAATAATATATTCTATAATAATGCCTAAGTATACGACTACATATTTGTTTCTATTTATTGCAACGGGGTTCGATTATTCCCCTCCCTATTACAATATATATAAATACATTACTTCAAAATAGCCAAGTCAAAATGGTATCCTAATGGTATCCACTTTGACCTGTCTGCTATCAGATGTTATATATTGAAATACGAACAAACTCAAACAAAGAACTTAAAATTAGCAAACCACGATCTTAAATTTTGCTACAAACAAACATGTTTTACTATTATTATATAAAGTCAAACTAAATTTTAGTAATTTTAATCTTTAAACCACCTAAATGTATAGAAAATAATCCAGTGCATAACGCTATACTGAAATAAATATACAAATATTAAGCAATTAAATTATCCCACATGATTAAGAAATCCAGTACTGCCCTCTGTGAACTAATATATAAATACATTAGAGTTCGTATTTCAAAATACCATTTTGACTTGGCTATTTTGAAATACGAACTAACAATGTATTTTTATATTAGTTCACAGAGGGCAGTACTGGATTTCTTAATCATGTGGGATGATTTAATTGCTTAATATTTGTATATTTATTTCAGTATAGCGTTATGCACTGGATTATTTTATATATATATGGAGTAAACTTTAAGGGCTTTAAATTTTGGAGTGGATTGATAATGATGGAAATTGATATCAATATGTGAAAAATATTCTGAACAATTAAAAACTGTTGCATAGAAAATTATTAAAAAAATATTTAAGGATGAGAAGTATGGTCTTAATATATCAGTTAAATCATTGCTTGAAAAGAGGGGGTGTCACGTGATGTTCAAATATTAGAAAGTACGGACTTAAGCTTTGATACTTGGATCTTTTGGCCAGTAGTCCATCACTAACACTGCACTAAATTTTATAAGGTAGTACTAATCGAATAGTTAGTTGCTTAGGAAATCATGGGATATTTAAGTGCCAAAATTGACATATTGAAATTCGAGTCTTTAACTTTTGAACTCATTGCTTTTTCAGTACATTATTCTGCTAAGGGCCTTAAATAACTGATTTGTTCATCACTTGGGAGATTATGCAATGTTTGAGTTTTCAGAAGTGATAGGGTTGAGTTTGAATTTATAAACCATTAATCTTAAAATCCAACATTCTACCTCTGCACTTTATAAAATGTTCTGGCATTCAGTATTTGGAAAATAAATAAATAGAAATATAATGATGGCTTTGTAACAACTACTGCAACTAAGTTAATTATATATAGAACTATTATTGAATATATCATATGGAAATGAGATTCAGACCCATCTTTGCTGTCATATAAAATTCCATTAGAGAAATTTATTGAAAGATGCTTTGTAAAATGTTAAAAATATACTGGAATGATCACATGGTGAATAAATATATTCTTCAACTTGTTGAATATGAAATTATAGAGTCCACCTTTATAAAATCACATATTCAATATATTGAATGTGGGAAACAAATAGACAATACAACCTTTTTTCTTTTTAAATGTTTTTTTAGTGAACTTGAGCAAATCTCATTTACATTATAAAGATTGTTCTAAATGTTTTATATACAAAAAAGGGCAACATTGATAGTTTGTTAGGAGGATATCATTGTAGTTACAATAAAATGGAGAGCTATAAGTAGCCTTTCAGAAAAAAAATATTTACTAATGATATTGAAAGATATTATCACAAAATATCAAATCATCAGAATAATAGGATCATCATGTTTTGTATATGAACATATTTTTGGACAGACTACTATGTATAATTATTGCAAAACTCATCTGTTATATATATATATATATAAAGATAGACTATATATATAATCTATCTCTTTTTTTAATAGTAATATCCATATTTACTTATGAGTGGCAGCTGATAATAATAATATTAGTGTTGAAAGAGTGTTTTTATATTTGGATAAAGAAGAAAGTAGATGTATTTTTTAAGTTTTAACTTACTGTTAAAACGTGGGGTATATTTTGCAGATGCTTTAAATAGTACAAAGAAATAAAGAGGAAAAAGCTATGTCAGAAATATAAAGAGTAGAAGAACATTTTCGTTTTTGATAGAAAAAAAAAAAAAAATGAAATCAAGATGATCTGAACATATAATTATAGTTTATTTTCTTCATAATATACGATAAACATGAAATAGATATAATATGAATCAGATTGATTAATTCAAATGGCCCTTTAAATTGTTATTGGAATGAATAGTTGTACATTTTTGTAGAGAAGCCTTTTATAATAAACTATTCATCGCTGATGGTGATTTTTATATAAAGTTGGCTGGATTATATTAGATTATTTTTGTTAATACATCTATGCGGTCATTACCTATCCAGAGAACTATCTTTTTTCATGTTTGGGTTTGTCTTAAATTAGATAATATAAATTATTAACTGATTAAAAAATGTAATGCATCGTACATTAATTTGTTCAAAAGAGATCATATGACTTTAGAATATCTTGAATGGCAGGTTAAATATATTTTCTTTCAGTTTATCTAATTGAATTTGTATGGGATTTACTCAGCTAAGAATTGATCCATAACCTTTAGCTTTAGAATCTGCCACTCAGCCATTATGATGGACCGCACAGAAGTATTTTTTATTGATTCATAAATAGATGATTAACATATGGTCATACTAACTCTAAAAAGTAATTAATCGTATGGTGGATTACTTAGGTGATCACGTAAACTTTTTTTAATATATGGGAACTTTTTTTTTTTAGTTCTGAATGCTATTTAAACCTTGTCACTGCGTTTGACGCACATAAAAGCATATTGCAAACATATATTTAAAATTGTAAAAATTGTGAACTTTTTCTTTATTAAATGTATGTGGAGTATTTTTTTTAATGCCAAGAGATAAATTAAATTTATTTTTTCCCCATCAACTTGATATTTTAATTTTAAAAATGTGCATGACAGTGAAATAAATTTGTACTCCTCACATTTCTTTATAGTCTCATATTAAGCTTTATAATTCCTTTCTATTTTTATTTCAAACGAAAACAGGTTGCATTTTCTCCCTTGGTGTCATCACTCAATTGAAAATTTTAAATTCAAATCATAAACCATTTCGAGTTAAGTTCCCATGGTGCTATTGTTTTACGATCAGAATAATTTTTCACATAATTCTCTTTGAATAAATTGTAAAATTTAATCCTACTGTGTTATTTACAAGTTGTCTCTTCTTTTTTTATCATCACATTTTCTCTTTCTTATTGTTTTAACTTGATTACATTATACGATTTTTTTTTATTATTGCAAATTATATTGTTATTGGCTTGGTAATTCTTCATTAATGCAAGAAAAAAAAAATCTGTAATGTTAATTTTTCAATTAGAAGAGCATGGCTTTCATTCATGCTTTAGTAAATAGTAATTAGATTGAAATATAAAATAGAACTATTTCTGGCTGAATAATATTTGGTCTGTCACAAGAAATTAAAGATAGTGGAACAAATTAGAACTGGTTATTATTTACATATTTATTTAGAATTTTAAAACAATTTTGTTTGCTCAAATTAACCTGGGAATTGAGATTTGAAATAAAAATAATTTACATGTTCTTTGATATTAATAAAATACAAAATATTAATCGGCGTGCATGCACATTTTATGTACAGATTTCATGCTTCACAGGAGATTTTAAACTACCACGCATATTACATTTTTTTCTTTGTGATTGGGAAGGGGGGTTGATTAAAAAAAATTAGTATGCCAAAATAATGATTACTACTTGTCTGTCAGCAATTAATAATTACACTGCATTAAAAATTGTTATTGTTTTATTGCTTAGGATGTCATATGCTGCTTGACCATCAGAATGACAGATTACTTTAGTTTCAGCAACCTTTAGCTCTAGTGTCTTCCACATTATCACTGTGTTAAATGTCAGAGAATAATATTAATAGTTTATTAGACCAAATTAATTCCTGAGCATCTTGTGAATGGCATTTCTCAGAATGATTTGCAAACTTTTAAATTTCCTCAATTGCTCATATATTATTTTAGTTTGAAGACAACATAATTTGTTTTCATGTTTGTCATACCCCCCTCCCCCATTCAATTTTCCCGAGCTTTGCATTTTTTTTAATGAATTGCACCATCTAATAATGTGATCAGAATGGAACAATTTCACTCTCATGATTTATGCTATAAGTATAAGTAAAAATAATTGAATGCTTTATTGTTTAGGAAATCATGTAATGGATGAGCATCAAACACAAGAGTTGAGCTTGATACAGGGATTTTTAACTCGAGTTTTTAAATCTACAGTTGCTCTGAACTGCAAGTGGAAGTTTAAAATTATTCCTGAATGAATATTCGTTTGTTTGTTTTTTTAGAGCCCATGATATTCTCAAAAATTTGGGGCACTACTACTGGTCAAAAATGTTATCTTCCCTGTCCATTTTTCATATTCATTAATAATTACAGGAAATATTAAATCTTTATATCGAAGTCTCTCCATTTGAAATTTTTTCCAGGTCTTTTATTCTGTTTACTTAAGATCAAATTGTGATGAGTCTATGATAGTAGTTAGGTATTGCCTAATTCTGGTAAAATACTTGTATGCCATGAATATTATGTTGGTTCAGAAAAAATGAAAATTAGTAACAATTGAATATAGAATAAAATAATAATGTATTTATAAAAAAAGGAAAAGATATGCCATAATTATCAACTCATGTTTAAACACAGCCATGTTAAGTATTTACAGATTTATTGTACAAAGTTAGACAGAGGTTCAGTTAAAAGGAATAGCATATTTTAATTATGAATTAATTTTTTCAAAAATGGGTAATGGGTTTGCCTGTTGAGTTTTTTTTTATTTTTCAATAATTAAAAAAAAGAAAGTAAATATACCATGGCCTCAGTTCTCACAAAAGTTCGATAACTTCCAATAATGAAGATGTTGTTCATAGTCATATTTTTAATAGTCTGGCCAACCCAAAATAATCATTATTCTGTAAATGAAATAGCTAGGTATAGAAATTTACCAATAATTATTATTTATCTGACAGTGTTGTCTACTTAAAAGATTAGTTCTAAGCTTATTTATTAGTTATTCAAAAAAATTCATGACTTACAGCTTATGAGCATGGCAGGTGAATGGTTTTTTTTTTGATAGTATTTTACAATATTCTTTGGTCTCTTTTTTTTTACAGTTATATCCTGAACTGCTGTTTTTGCTGGTAGTCAATTCTTAGACAATTTGACTATTCTCATAGTATTGATCAAGAAAATAGTTAAGAAGTTGTTCTTAGCTGAGGAAATAAAATTTAGAATCTACATTAAAAGTAGTATTCCATTATAAAATCTGCCCAAAACCCTGTAATTTTAAAAAGAGATATTTGGGATAAAAAGGTAAAGAGAAACTATGGGTTCAATGATCACATATGAAATGTTTTTCTGGAATACTGTATTACATTGTACATTTTTCTGACTGATTATCACTCATTTGATCAGCTCCGGTTATTACAGGCTCTTTTCTTTTACTAATAACTGAATATCTATATATCAATTAACATTGAAAGTCTGCTTAATTATATGTTTTAAACTTACTATTTGATAAATTTCTGACCAAGTTTCAGAAATCTTTAGCTAACCGAAGAAAGAATTTCATCTGGATTTCAATTCAAGAACATGAACTTAGCAAACTAATGCATTAATCACTACATTAGGAGTCTCTTTGATACTTAGTGGCAACTCTCTAATTTGATTCATCCTCATGCTTATAATTTGCACTATGTTATTGCTTCAAGTATGATCAATTTCAGTTAAACTAATTTAAGTATCAAAAAAAAACTTTAGGTTTTAAAATTCAGCTCAATATATAAGTCTATGAAATTGTTCTAACTAATATTAAGTCTATCAATCCAGGATTTTCATGCTCTTATAAAATAAAAAGTGTATACATTTATATAATTTACCAAATTAAATTTTATGTTAAAACAACTACAATAGCAGTCTAGTTAGATGTATAAAACATCTATGAAATGATTTTAATGTATACAGTACTTGCCATCAGAATTTCAACATCAGAAAATATTTTTCTTATATCTTCACTCAGGAAATGAATATTTCACACATGGATTGTTGTTTGAGATTTTATATGAAAATTCACATGATGTCAGAGCATCAGAAGTAACACAGTTGAATTGCAATCATTGGATCCTCAGCTTTAGAGTGTACCACTTTCTTACTACAGTAAATAAAAATTTCAGAAATCCTAGGAATTAGGTCAATGAAATTATCATTGGCTAGTCATTGTTATTTTGTAAAGAGAGGGATTTGAACTTAGTATTTTTCAGTCTACTTATTCTCAACTCCATCTCAGCAAAGGATACACATGACAATTCCCAGTATATGTATTTTAAACAAGGCAAAACTCTCCATACAGTAGTGCCACCCTAAGCCAACCAGAGTAATCAATGTATGCCAAAAGGAGTGTGCATAAAATCCCTATCTAATGCCTACTCATCCAATATCCCCAGACTAGTTTCTGGCTTGTGGCTTTTGTCAATGAGGAGCTTTGGATCTGAGAGCACTGCACCTAGATCTTACTATATAAGCTATTGAGCTTAGATTGAAAATATTTTTGTGTTTTCAATTTCATTCTCATAGTTTTATAGTTAAGTAGAGATAAAAGGTGGTTGCTGGAGGGTTGCATTAGATCCTAAGATCTAGGTACAGTGCTCTCAGATCCAAAGCTCTTCACTGACAAAGGCTACAAGTCAGAAACTAGTCTGGGGATATTGGATGAGTAGGCATTAGATAGGGATTTTATGCACACACCTTCTGGCATCCATTGATTACTCTGGTTGGCACAGGGTGGCACTACTGTATGAAGAGTTTTGCCTTGTTTATAAACAATTATGTGCTAGTATAAGAGATGGTGATCATGTGATGTTACATGTATTTTATATATTGGCTATTTGAGATAGAGTGGAGGAGCATGAATAGATTGAAAAATCCTAAGTTCAATTTCCTCTATTTACATACATAAGAAACATTCAGTATAGTGAATGATGTACATATTGTCACTCAATACAAGCCAGAGTAATCAATAGATGACAGAAGGCTTGTGCATAAAATCACCATCTAGTGCCTACTCATCTCTTCAGACTAGTTTGCTTCAATCCAGAAACTAGTCTGGGAACAGTGCTCTTAGATCCAAGGCTCCTCACTGACAAGGCTACCAATATTCCCAGACTAGTTTGTCTCAATCCAGAAACTAGTCTGGGGACAGTGCTATCAGATCCAAGGCTCCTCACTGATGAAGGCCACAAGCCAGAAACTAGTCTGTGGATATTGAAAGCCTTCAGCATCTATTGATTACTCTGGCTTGCACTGAGTGACAACAGCATAAGAAATAGCGATCATGTGATATACTGAATGAATAAGCTAATTACTCATTGTTATTTTATTTTTATTCCCAGCTGATAAAAAAGAGATTAATAAGAAAAGATGGATGACTATAATGGGAGCTTTATAAGTCGTATACTTATATTCAATGTTTAGGGTGGGATATTTAATTACTATTATTAAAAATTGATATTAATTTATGTGAATGTTCAATTTTCTTAGAAACCTTTATTTTAAGATCTGCCTGAATGGAGAACGTGTTTAAAATTTAAAACATCAAAAATGACAAGCTGCAGATATGTATGTTGATGCATTTGTGCTATATGCTTGTATGTGCGAATATTTTTAATAATATGTTTTTTTTTTTTTTGCATAATATTTAATAATAACGTGTCATGTTTTGATATAGTTTATGTATATTATGTAAAACTAAATAATTCATAATTCTCATCTAATTAAATTTTTTCCCATAATTTTACGCTAATAAATTATAAGCTGAATTTACATTTTCTAGATTATTATATAATAATATTGATGAAAATATTGATTAACTATCTATGTGCTTTGTTTAATCAATCTTGTCTAAATTCATATAAATATAGTTTACTATCACGAATATATTATTAATAATCAGTATTTGTTTTCAAATATTAACATTACAAATGAACATATACAAAGATAAAAAGATTTTATTTTTATTTTTAGTAGAAAGAGCTAAAGTGTTTTCTTATTGCATTTATGCTCAAAAGTGATACGCATGTATCTAATTAATTTCTATAGTAAACTTTGGTGTGTGGATAATATGTAATGGAATGAAAATAGGTTAAAAGAGAGTGAAGATGATGATGAAGAGAACTATTTCGTGAAACTATTTATTTAGACATGGAAGTTTATCAATCACTTGCTTTATCCATACATGAGGCGAATAATATTTAAATTGTTTAACATTAATAACAGAGACTGGACTAAAACTTAATTTTAATAATAATAAGTTTTATATAAGTGAACTTTCAAGTCATAATTTTTCAAGGGATCAAAAAAAAAAAGACAGAATCTAATCCTATTAAAAATGTAGATAAGAATAATTTAATAGTTGTGCACTGAAACACTATAACAGTGATACACAACCTTTTTTACACTTGCGATCCCCATACTCAGACTGAAATTGTATTCTACTCATTATATGTTGTTATCTTCCTATTACAAACATATAAGGATAATAATAATAAAGTCATTTTACCACATACAAATGTATATCTTTATATTATATTTCAGTGCATACAACTTGATTATAAGATCTTTGAAAAAGTGCATACTATCTAACATGAACATGACCCCAATAATTTTTCTGCAATGCTTTGAGGGATGGCAACCCACAGGTTGTGAATTGCTGCATTATAAGTCAATCATAAGATTTAAGTACAATTTATACTTTGAAACATTTACTACTATTTATTAGTAGAAGTATATAAGATTGCTTTTTTTTTTAAAAACATCTTATTTAATGAGATATTATTTTATATAGCCCTATGTTTTTATGTAATAGTAATATTAGTGATTAAGCCAATGCACATGTGCTTTAAAGATAAATTATAAATGCTCAATTTTTCCAGACATGAGATACAGTATTTTTTAGAAAGAATGGAATGAATCCACCCATTTTTTTGACCCAAACATGTATGTATGGGCAAATCTTAAGTGTGTGGAAATAAGAGCATGAAGGTGTTACACGATCACTTTAAATTACATTTGTTATGTTTGAACGAATGACACTTGCAAAATCTTTACAATTTACAACCATCATTCTTTAGTTGAAATTAAACATATATAATAAGATATTATTTTATATAGCGCTATGTTTTTTATGTAATAGTAATATTAGCGATTAAGCCAATGCACATGCGCTTTAAAGAAAAATTATAAATGAATACTCAATTTTTCCAGACATGAGATATAGTATTTTTTAGAAAGAATGGAATGAATCCACCCATTTTTTTGACCCAAACATTTATGCATGGGCAAACTTAAGTGTGTGGAAATAAGAGCGTGAAGGTGTTACACGATCACTTTAAATTACATTTGTTATGTTTGAATGAATGACACTTGTGAAATCATTACAATTTATGAACCTTCATTCTTTAGTTGAAATTAAACATATATAATGAGATATTATTTTATATAGCACTATGTTTTTTATGTAATAGTAATATTAGCGATTAAGCCAATGCACATGCGCTTTAAAGATAAATGAATACTCAATTTTTCCAGACACGAGATATAGTATTTTTTAGAAGGATGGGATGAATCCACCCATTCTTTTGACCCAAACGTTTATGCATGGGCAAACTTAAGTGTGTGGAAATAAGAGCGTGAAGGTGTTACACGATCACTTTAAATTACATTTGTTATGTTTGAATGAATGACACTTGTGAAATCATTACAATTTATGAACCTTCATTCTTTAATTGAAATTAAACATATATAATGAGATATTATTTTATATAGCATTATGTTTTTTATGTAATAGTAATATTAGCGATTAAGCCAATGCACATGCGCTTTAATTTTATGTTTTTTATGTAATAGTAATATTAGTGATTAAGCCAATGCACATGCGCTTTAAAGATAAATTAAAGAGCATGTGCATTGGCTTAATTGCTAATATTACTATTACATAAAAAACATAGCGCTATATAAAATAATATCTCATTGTATATGTTTAATTTCAACTAAAGAATAATGGTTCATAAATTGTAAAGATTTCACAAGTGTCATTCGTTCAAACATAACAAATATAAGTTAAAGTGATCGTGTAACACCTTCATGCTCTTATTTCTACACACTTAAGATTTAACCATACATAAACATTTGGGTCGAAAGAATGGGTGGATTCATTCCATTCTTTCTAAAAAATACTATATCTCATGATTGAGTATTCATTTATAATTTATCTTTAAAGCGCATGTGCATTGGCTTAATCACTAATATTACTATTATATAAAAAAACATAGCGCTATATAAAATAATATCTTATTATATATGTTTAATTTTAACTAAAGAATGATGGTTCTTAAATTGTAAAGATTTCAATTGTGTCAATCATTCAAACATGACAAATGTAATTTAAAGTGATCATGTAACACATTCACGCTCTTATTTCCACAGACTTAAGATTTGCCCATATATAAAAATTTGGGTCGAAAGAATGGGTGGATTCATTCCATTCTTTCTAAAAAAAACTATATTTTGTGTCTGGAAAAATTGAGTATTCATTTATAATTTATCTTTAAAGCACATGTGCAACGGGCGTAATCGCTAATATTACTAAAACATTATTAATTTATTATAAAAAGTAATTTATGTTTAAATTTTCTTTAAAAAGAAGAATTGTTATTCACTTTGGGAAAATTTTAAGTTTCAATTAGTCTTTAAAAATATAGCTTTTGACTAAAGTTTGTGCACATACATGAAGATCTTTTTTTAATGAATAAATAGTAGAACAGGTTGATAATAAATTTGATTATTTTTCCAATCATTTCTCTGAATTATAAGAATTTTAAAAAAAAGAGAGAGAAAATATTATATTTTTTAATAAAATAATAAAAATGTCATTTGAAATTTAAAAAAAAAAAGAGCTATCCATGTGGAAAAATTGGATTATTATTTGTTTGTGACTGAAAGCTGTATAAATAATGCTAGTTTACAAAAAGTTGGAATCATATTTTATAACATGTATTTCTTGAAATACTTAGATTATTACTTCACTAAATGTTATAAACTAATATATATATACATACGCTGTATGCACAGATAATGAAGCTAGAACATATATTTAAAAGTGAAATTTTAATTTAATAAAATATAAAACCATTAAATTATAGAGCTTAGCGCTTTCAAGAGGCTACTTGCTCTCACACTCGTAGCTGTTGTTGTTGTAACTGCATTGTAGAAATGGAAATGGAATTTATGCAAATTGATGCAAATGAGTTATAATTTCCATTTCTGAGACAGAGCAAAGCATGCTTCTCTTCTATTGATGGATTTGGGGTTGCTAGCTACGTGAAATGCCTCTTTAATCTTTCATCGGGCATTTGTCTTTCGGAGCATACGATGCTGCCAGTGATGGGTTCAAATTTATGGCCTGATACTCTTTCATATTTCTGTGGTTCTAAATTTGGAATTAAAGAAAATACATGGTGGTTGTGGAATAATGATATATACTTAAACAATGAATTGATAATTTACTGTATTAATATAATAAACTTAATAAATAAGATTAAATTTTTTTAAAGACATTCATTACGTAATATTAGATGATGGAAATAGTCCAATATGTAAATACAACTAAAATACCATTATCATAAACCTTTAGAAAAACACATAATAAATAACATGGATCATTGTATTAATAATATAAACAAAAGTGCTTGTTAGAAAGAAAATTACAAATTAATGCTCAGTTATAATAAGTTTTTGGAATGTAATTAAATACAAATCATTTCAAGAAACTAATTCACATTCACTAATATAAATAATTAATTTGGCCAAAGTATTAGTAATAATTATCGTAAAAATAAAATTTAATAAATGATATGAAAATTATCATTATTTGTCATATTTTATTAAGTAAATTATATAATAAAGGCACTTTTCCATTTCAGAAAAATAAATTAAATAGCATTCATCACATTATCTGCTAGAAATAATAAACATTTATATCAATTTATTAAGTATAATTCTAAACTTCATTAATTTAATCATTAACTAGATGTGTCAACATATGTTAAAATTTGTACAGAAAATTCTATAAATGTCTATATCAAAATGAAACTAATAAAAAATATTAGTAACAAAATATTGTAATATTAATATCATAGAAAAGAGGATAAAAATGCTGCAGGGACCAAAGATAAAAATAGTAGCTTTATCTATCAGTGAAGAAATGTATATTGGAAAGTCACGATGAACATTTGAGAAATATCTAAAACAAGGAAAAGGCTGAAACACTTGAAGAATTAATTTCTCAAATTAATGACGAAACTCAGTTTGTGAAATTAAATGATAAAGAAAAACTGATTAACATTTCACATATTAGTCACATTCAGTGTAAGTTAAAAAAAGTATTATTCTCAAATTAATGTAAATACATTTACAAAACTAAATATCTATTGGTGTGAAGCATTTAATAATGCAAGGACTCATGAAATGTCAGTATTTACAATTATTTGTTCTAATAATTTACAAAGAGCATACAAAACACAGTTTGCAGAAGTTATAAAATGAAAATAATCTATGATTCAGTTATGACTTAGAGCTTTCTGCCTCATAATCATAGCCGTATTGGAAACTGTGCAATAGATTGTCTTAGACATAAGCTATGCAAATTAAATGCAAATGAGTCAGGTTGTCCACTTTTTGGAAATATCAAAGCAGATATGCGTCTGTTTATTGCGTTGTTATTGCCATTGATAAAATACAGCTCTTATTTTTTTTTTACAGTTGTTTGTCTCTATACATACAATCCTGGGGTTGGAGGGAACAAAGTCATGGTCAGTCTTTTTTAAATGCTCAAGAAATGTTCTATAAATATAGAATATGAAGAATTTTGATTTGTTCATTTTTTTGTATTCATATTATGTTGAGATTTTAGATAGTATTGGTCTCATTCATTGATAAAATGACTATGTTTTTCATTTATCCTCAAAAGATGTTTTAATGATTATATATTTGACATTGGAAGATAAAAGTGGAAAATCTTATTCAGATAATAAATGGAAATAAAAAATGTATTTTTCAAAAGATCAAATCTTCTAATTGTGAAAGAATAATTTATATATCTATGGAGTTTGACCACCAAACTTTTTCCAAACCAATATAAAATATCACAACTATCTTTGAATATATGACAAGCAGTAATTAAAAAGAACTTTAAAAAGCAAATAGTTATGATGATTTTATATAAATATGGGGGGGGGGGTATAACACTTTAATATATGTACAATATATATATATAAAATTGAAATTATGTTGGTATTTTTAATGCTATAGATGAGAGAATAAGGTGTCCAATGTTTTTATTAATAAATGTTATATTTGTTGTCTCTTTAACAGAATTGGATACAGTTGCTTTATGCCTTAATAATTCATTATTGGTCTCAAGTCATGATCAAAGAAAATACCAATAAAGAGATTTATATTGAGGACAATGATGACCTTGTGTTAGAATGTGATGAAAGTATAGAAGAGTTTGAGCAATTTGATAATAAAATAATTTGTCTAATGCTACTTACTTCATTAATTGTAAATATAAAAATATAACAGGTTAAGTAATCAAAAGATTTCAAACAATATGAATTCACATAACTTAATCCAACTGAAGTCTAAAAATTAACACATATTCCTAACTAGTCAAATTTCTGAGAATGAGGAAAAGTCATTCTCAAAAGAAAGACAAATCAAAAAGTAAGTCAAAGAACAAAAATAAAAAAACAATAACAAAAAAATCATATAACTCAATTAATAAGAATAAACATAAATATAAAAAACAAAACGAATCCAGCAATATTGATGATGAGACAAAACAATTTCAAAGCATCATAAATGTTCGCATTCCACATTATGGCCAATAAAATTTACATCTATATAAAGAATGGTCTGACCGAAAACAAAATTCAGTCATACTACTTTATATAAATAACTTAAAAATATTATATAAATAAGCATTTATTTTTATAGCGTCTGTATACAATTGTAATTACATTCGAATATCAGCCTTTCAAGCTAATTGTGCAAACGCTTTGTATTGGTCAGAAAGTATTCATTTATTATTAACACTCACAAAGCGTTTGCACAATTAGCTTGAAAGGCTGATATTCGAATGTAATTAAAAATATTATCTAACTATTGAATATCATTCCTTTTTTTGAATAATTACCTTGTGAGAGATGTTTGTTGCTCTCATCATCGCTAAAGAAAAAATATCTTAATCAGTAGCAATATTTGAAGCATTAGAACATATATAATCATATCTTTAAGTATTTCAATCATTAAAATTTTTGTCTGGGCATATTATCGTAAAAGGGGGGGAACAATTAGAAAAATAATCAAATGCACTACTACTAATCAATAAATTGTGTTTCTTGTGTTTTAATGAGTTATTTTTATTATCAAATGCAACTCCTTCCTAGGGAATTAAATCACTTTATTATCTTATAATATGCATACTTCAGTAAAATATTGGCCATAAAATTATATTCATTTTAAATTACAGTTCATCACCATTCATTGATCACATCATCTTTACTCCTAATTTCTAGATAAGTCCTAAAGTGATCGCCATGCCAGTGATTTTTAGTGAGCATAATTGAATTTAATATTAAATATAATTTTTTTTATTACATAGAGTTAGAAAAAAACAACACACATACATTTTATTTACAACTGATACTGATGAACTGTCAAAAATTATTATTAATGACTTTAATTTAAAATGTTAATAAGTATACATCTAATTAAAAAAAATGAAATTTTTATAAACCATTAATCAAGTGAAACATTTACAAAAGATCTTTAAATCATATTCCATCAAATCATGCAAGGTATTTATTATATGAAAAAAAATCTGACTTATTAAAAATGATTCCTTTATCAGTTAATGATAGTGAAAAAAATTAATACATTAAAGGATCATTATAAAAAATTGTATGATATCATTCAAGAAGATATGCAGAAACTTATATTCAGAAATGTAATTAAATTATCTAATAAGCTGATCTATATAACTATGAAATATAGTCAGACAAGATCATATTACTAGAAAGGAATTAACACATCAGACAAAATCATATTACTAGAGAGGAATTAACACAATAAAAAAAAAGATAGTAACATTCTAGTAAGAAGTCAGAACGTTCATGAAGTTTTGAAATACTTCAAGCATATATACAATATTAATAATAATTCATCATTGGCCTGAAAAATCTATTTACCACAATCATCTTTGATTTCCCTTGTAAACAGGATTGAACAAATAGACATTCTAAAACTGCAATAACATTAGAATTTTAAACATTACTTCTTGTTTATATCCATCATAAAGTATTTAGTGGCTAATCATCTGATAAGTTTCATTAATTCCTTAAATATAGAATGTGGATAGATCCTTTTTTAACAAACAGATATTATTTGTAATAGTGAAGAAGTTTGATATTATCAGCCCATTTATGACTCCACTGAAATCTATAACAGTTGAATATATACATGTCAAAATATTTTTAGCTCTTCTTAGCAAGTAAACTATTGGTTGTCCATTATTCTATTTCTGAAAGATTTTTACTGTGAAATTTTTGCATATCATGAAGTTGTAACACATAAATCAAAATAGTTTGTCATATGTAATAACGATAAAGATTGATTTCAAAAGTACTTTTGCTTATGTTGACCTTATTTATAAGATAAACAAATATGTAACATTATTTCATATTAACAAACACAAAAATCTTCCAAAGACTTTCATATAACAAAGAGTTATTGCCCAATGACTACTCTCTCTTGTTTTATTTGCTATCTACATTGATTTACTTTTAAAACAAATTAGTGGTCTTACTTCTGGAATATTTGTCCCACACTAGGGAGAGTGATAAATCTACTTGCATATATCAATGATGTCATGATAATTACCAGGGGAATATCCTTTTTTTTAAATTGATACTTAAAAATAAAAATGTAGAGAATAATGGACCAATTATATCAGGAGACAAATATATAGTATTTAAATATTAACAGGAACATATATTCCATTAATGTTCATAGTAATTATTCCAATCTGTGCTCAATGACAAAATAATTAGTTAATCATCAATAAATCTACTAAATTAATAATTTTAATTAAATACCATCTGAGAACAAATATTAAAATTGTCCTTTCTATTCTCAAAAGTCTTTTGAATACTATACTTCTTGGAGCTATAATATAACCACTATAAAAGTAGCAGATAGTAATAAACAAATAATTATTTATGAGAATTACAATCAAAACTTTTATCAGACAAGACTCAAGAAAAGGTTAGTTGACGATAAGTTGTTTTATCATTTAATAAAAAATGTTATTTGTCAGAATAAGTAGTATATTTTTATTTAACATTATTTTTTTTTGTCAGCCATCTGGTTTAATAAAATTGCAAGAGTTATCATATTTGGTCAGGTGAGGACTAACGTATTTATTATATAAGGGATCAGATGAACATATCTAATATAATTGAAATGGCATATACTGATCTAATGTTGGCAATTTATTCCAAAATTCACCTTATGGTATCATTCAGAAATGCTTTCATCTATATAAGTGTTAGAAAATATTTTATTGGATGAATTGTTAACATATACTGGTATCACATTTATTTATGGTATTTTCTTAGCAACATTTCTCAACAAGACTAATAGCTAGTCCTTTGAATAATTTGTAAATTATGTGGCTCAGATGATGAAAATTTTGTACATATTATAGATTCTTGTTTCTTTTTCCATTAAGCAAAACTTTGTCATGAAGCTTTTGATTGGAAATATTAAGAGCTGTTATGTTATTATTAAGATTGAGATGGCTATTGAGATGTAAAGCAATTTTCCAAAACAAACTCCTACTGTTCAATAGTACTATAAATATTTGTGGAAGTCGTATTAAAGAGGCTTAAGGAGCTCCCAAAAAATTTTGAGATTTGTAATATGGCCTGTCTAATTCATAACTTCCACTATGACTTAAGTGAAATGCAAATTGACTACTGCATAATTATCAGTTAAGATCAAGTTCCCATATAAAATGCAATTAAATATGTATGTTGGAAGATCTTTAACAAAAATAATAGTCAATAAAATATACCAATGTGTTTAATCTAGTAAATGTAACATGTTAAGTTCTGCTTTGAACTTTGAAATAGATTGCTTTTACTTTATATATATATATATAAATTTATTATATATAGTAAAATAAATAATATGTAGTTAAAATTATATATATTAAATTGTGTCTCCAAAGATATTTATGATAAAGGTGAATTAATAAACTTAATTGCTTTTTCATTTTGATATTTAATGAATGTGGACTATATGAATTTCCTCTCATATTTCAATCTTATTCATCTTTACTCAGATTAGGAGTCCATTGATTTATTCTATTTCATTTTTATTAAAAGTTGTTCTGTCATTTATTTTATACTTATTTAATATTAGATTTAAATTTACTACCATATATTATTTTTATACTAAAATATTTTTAATATTCTTAATAATATTTTTAGATAGAAAAAGAAAGTTAAATTAATTTAATAAACAGTGTTTTTTCCCTCAACATTATAATCCATCACAGAGAGCATGAAACCCTTTAGATCCCCCCTCCAAAAAATAAAAATATATAAATAAACAGTTTATGTTTGTGGAAAAATAAAAATATTTTATTGAAATTTATATATATCTTTAGAAAATTTTAAAAACGATTTCTTAAAGTGTTTAAAAAAACATATTAAATATTATTACAACTTTATTGCTAAAATTAATGGTATGATTGCATGCTTGTCATATTTTTTTTCATTAAATGTGTTATACATATTAAAAATTAAAAAAAAACAACACCTTTTTTTTTAGCTTTCTTTAAATATTAGATTCACTAATGACATCCATTATTATTTCTATCCTTTATCATATATTCATCTAATGCCATTCATTACTCAAGCTTACAATAGATGACTCTGGAATATGCTGAATGTAACTGTTTTTAGAAGCATATGAATAAACATGACAAATATTGTGATGTTGTAATTGGTATTGCTATTCGTAGCCAAAGAGTAAAAGCGACCTATAATTGTAATTTTTTTTTTTTAATTTCTGATTAATAGCTTGATAGTAATGAGTAAAAGGTGACTGCTAGAAGTCTTAAGTTAATTAGTTTAATATTTGAATTCTAGACAAAATCCAGAAAGTGACCTGTCTGGTGATGGGGATTTTGTAGCACTATACTATCTAGTTTCCATTGATTAATCAATTTTACAGTGGATGGTTCTAGTTTAAGGTGAAATTAACTTCTCTTGGAAACATGAATAAACATACAAGAGATCATGTGATATTGATATAATCTTTCTAGGCAGAACTGAATTTCTAAAATATGTATAAACTGGCCAGATGTCAAATCTATATGTCTATGTGAATTAACTTGGGTTTAAAACTTAAGGCTTTTTTAAATTTCAGGTTAGAAACTTGAATAGTATGAAGAAGTTAATTTTGGTTACTAGATGCATAAGTGCATTAGTTCTCATTTTGAAAAGGATTGTATATCCCTATATCATCCAGTGTCATTGATTATTCAATATTAAGATAGATGGTTTTAGAATAGAGCAAAAATATCTTCTATTAGAATAAAGATATGAGTACAAAGAGCTTTTACTAAACATTGCTTTGCATAATGATGATTTGTTTGTATGCTGTAGATTAATTAGGGATAGTAAACTTGATTTATACTTACACAGTTAAATGTTTTTAAAAAAAATTTTTTTTGGGTAACATTCATTTCTAAAAATTTTAATAATGTTTAGTTATTAAAGTCTCTTCCTTTCCTAAGTTTTTTTTTTTTTGCAGCTAAGAATTGATAGATTTTTAATTATTTTAATAATATAATAAAATTAAAATAAATCATTTAAACAATTAGTCATTAAAGTTTGATTTCACTTTGATTTAATCACAAATTATTAAAGGCCTTGCACATTTTTTTTTAACCCAAAGTGACTAAATATATATATAAGGAATTGTAAAAAAAATTATACTTATTTATATTAATCTGAGATATTAATTTATTTAAAATATATATATTTTTTCTGTTTACTAATACTTTCATAAATTATTTTTAAATTATTAAATATAAATTACTTGAGAATTCATAAAAGATTGGAGTGCCAGAAGTGGGAGGTGTGTGTGTGATAAACATGGGCGAAAACTTCAAAATCTGTCATTCTACCACTGCACCAAACCATATGGGGCTTTCTTATTATTAATAAGCAATTGAAAAAAAATACTGTATTAAAGATTATTGTATGATTATTTAAAAATTTCTTATTGACATTTTCTACCCTCATACATTTGAATTTTTTGTGACTCTGTAATATATCTTTTGAGTTCAGGAATATTTGATGTTAATTATATATACATAAACATATACGCACATTGTATTATTTTGAGTTTTGGAATTTCTCATGTCATCTGAGAAGTAGTAAACTTCTAAGAATGCTAGCAATATTTATGCAATGCTATGATTTGTATAAGAGCTTGAAAAACAAATGAAAGGGGTGTATATTTTTTATTTGTAATGTGATTAAAACAGGCAAAACTCTCCATACAGTAATACCACTCAGTGCAAGCCAGAGTAATCAATGGATCCCAGAAGGCGTGAACATAAAATCCCTATAGTGCCTACTCATCCAATATCCCCAGACTAGTTTCTAGCTTGTGGCTTTCATCAGTGAATGGAGACTTTTGCCTATTTTAATAAATTTTGAGCAAGCATAAGAAATGGTGATCATGTGATATTTGTAATGTGACAAACTTTTTGTATCCTAGGAAACTTTGCATTAATATTGCAATATTGTCAATGCTTGGAGATTTATTGCTCCGTGTTTTATATATATATACACACATATATATATAATGCTTTTTGAATGCCACTAATCAATATAATAACTTAAACATGTCAAACACTCACATAGGATAAAGTGCCACTTTACATGAGTATTGCTTAAATGTTAAAACATTCATTTCTGTTTTAATAGTGATAATAGACTTGTATTTTGATTTCATATTGAAACATGGTTTATTTCATGCTATTTGTTCAGCTCATAGTGAAATGACCTTCATGGTTTTGTATAATACAATGGTAACCCTGAAATTTAAGGTACATGGAATGAACCTAGCTCTGTCACTTATGAACTCCAAAGTAATAAAATATTTGATTATTACTGTGTTTAAACAAATATATTATTAAATACTTTAACTAAAGTAGAGATAATTGCAGTCTATTTTAATAATGTTTATGTAATTATTCATGGTGATGATGATAATTAATTAGTATTTATATTGAATATTAAATTATAAATAGTTTTTACAAACATATTAAAACTCTTTGTAATAAAAACAAACATGTATTTACTGACCTCTTTAATATTAAATTTAAAATACAGTATTGAATATTTTGAATATTCCTAATTGCTCTATCATAAGATAAAAAAAATATTGTTTTTTGAGAAAGGGTATAGAATAAATTTTACCAGCTATATTAGAGTTTAAAAGCCTCCATATCAGCATAGAAATATTGGGTTTGGTTTATGATATTGTATATACTGTACTGAGAAGTGGTCTCAAACTAGTGCAAATTTTTAAGTTGGGATGGTATCCCAATGGTTATTTATGGTGATCCATTTAATGTTATCTCATCTCACAATATAATTTTATTTTATTCATTTTTGTTAAGCAGTCATATTTTATACCCATACATGTAAAGGTTAATTAATAGCTATGGACACCACTTTCTTAGGGAAAGATTATTTTGGATGAGACATCATTGAACCACCATCATAATTATCCTGTGTTTTCCTGAAGGTTTGTGATGATGGTGTTCTAGTTGTGTATTTATATTGGACTATTTCCATCATCTGATATGCGTATTGAATGTCTTTAGAAAAAATTAACTTTATTTAAATATTCCAAATACATTCAATGGTTAGAAATAGCACATCAAACAGGTTAGTAAATGCACAATGTTTTGGGAGGTATTATTATCCCCTCTTCTTTGGGTGTTGCTGGCCTGACCAGTGACAATACTAGCATGGGATTCGAACCTGGATCCTTAGTTTCTTGATTATTGAATTTTAAGGTAATGCTCTAACCAACGGAGTCATCCTGTCAGAGGCAACACTGGTCAGGCCAGCAACATATGAAGAAGAGGGGAGAACAATATCTCTCAAAACATTGTGCATATACTAACCTGTTTGATGTGCTATTACTAACAAGTTAAATTTGTCTAAAGACATTCAATATGCATATTAGATGATGGAAATAGTCCAATATAAAAATACAATCATAATTACCCTGTTTACATACTATCTAAAGACTCAGCCTGAGAACTTACTTCTCTGGAAATAAGATGAATTGTTATTTATAATTAAATGAAATCGGAATGACATGATATAACTAAACTTAATTATTTATATTTATTAAGAAAAAAAAATCATACATATATTAAATAAATTATCTATAACTCTACCCATTTACAAATAATATTGAAATATAAAACAGAAATAATAAATATAGTTATTATGTTAATTGAACAAATATTTATATAAAGAAAGTATTAAATGTGATTAACATTTATAAAATATGAATTTTTGATGCACATATAATAATTAATATTAAATAATAACTATTGAAAATGAAGTCAACAATACTACTAAACATCAAATACACATATAATAAATAAAATCTTCTCACTAAGGATATATACATCTCTTTCTTGCTTAGCAAAGACAATTGATCCCCCAAAACCCTTCATTAAGCAAGAATAGTGTAGACAGAATAAGGATTTATAATGGTTGTCTATGGTGGAAAAAATTGACTGGTTATTCCAGCTGAATAATTATATTGAAAGTTGTAATTATTACTTTAAAAAAAATAACTTAATTAATATATATAAAAATTTAAAATACCCTTAACATATACTATATGCTAGGGTAAACTGTGCTTTTTGTATTAGGCAGGTATTCAATTAAAATATGTATTTATGATAATGCAACTTAAATCTATGTAAAAAGCCAAAAAACCCACTTAGCTTAAAGTTAATAAACAGAAAAACTCTATACAGTATCCACTGTGTAAACAGAGAATCAATGGATGAGAAGCTGTATAAAATCCTTCCAATGCTACTCATCAATATCCAGACTAGGCATTGGATAGGGATTTTTGACAAGTTCGGATCCATTGATTCTGTTTGGTGGATACTGTATGGAGAGTTTTGCTCTGTTTATCAATAATTAATGTGCTAGTATAGGAAATGTGATCATGTGATGTTTAATGGTTTAGCTTAAAGTTGTTACTTCCTGTGATCCAGTCATTGTTATCCAGTTTGGTTTTCAAGCCCACATATTTTCTTGATTTTTTCCTTGTCACATTAGTTGCTACAATGACTTTAAACAGATTCTCTAAAAAAAAAAAAGTTTAATATCACTAGAAAAAAAAAAAGTGTTTTTACTATCCAAAAAGTACAGCAAAATAGACTAAGAAAATGTAAATTTTTTTTTTTTTTTATAAAAGTTAAGTAAATGAAAGAAGCAGGAATAAAGTATGGATAAAAAAGGAATTAAGAAATGGAATAAGACAATAAAAAAATTAAGATAATATGTAGAAGTAAGTGAAATGAAAAATAAGGTTAAATATATGAATATAGTAATATAAGAAAGATTTTTATAAATACTGTATTACATTGAATTTCTAAAATTATGGCAAAGATAAAAGATTAATAAATATAAATATGATAATAATTAAGAATAAAAACAAATAAGAAAAATAAAGGATAAAATAGAATTAAAAAGTTAAAAGTTATAGAATAGTAAGTTTAATGAATAAAGTGATGTTAATAATTAAGTTGATAAAATTGTAAGAATATAATAGATATATGTATGAAATATGGTTGTATTCATATAATGTTTAAATTTTGTAAATCTGACAAGACTGCTAGGAATAGTTGAAACTGTAAAGAATAAATAAATATATTTTGTTTTTAAACTGTAAAAAGAGTTGTCAATCATTGGTGGGCGAGAGGTCAGCGACGGCTGCTTTACAAGCAGTTGTCCCGCTGATGCTATGACACATGAGAAAAAAAAAAAACTGTAAGAAGAGTGAAATGTTGTTATTATATGATAAATTCTTTATTTAAAATATTTTTTTTCTTGAATAAAAAAAAATGCTTATCTTAAAAACCTTAAAAAAAAATTAACATTTGCATTTGGAAATGCAGATTGTTTTACAAATACAAGTTATATTATTACTTTACATTTCCAAATTTCTTGTATAAAACACAACAAAGTAAAAATAAAGTTTCTATTATCTAAAGTAATTCAATTAATTAATCTCATTACACACGTAGAAAAAAAAAATGCTTTTGCTTATGATTAAAAAAAAATTTACGAATTGACCAAATTTCAGTTTTTTATTAATTTTTTTAAAAAAACAACAACTAAATATTGACTAATTTATACATGCACATACACACACTTGTGGAGAACGAAATATTTAGGTTATAATCTTATGGGTTTTTTTTCTTGCAGGCTAAACTTTAAAATATTTTTTTTTATATAAAGCTGAACAATTTATAATGCTGAATGATTCTAGATTCAGAATTCAATTCTATTATTATAATATATTTTTCAAAATATGAATTTTGTTATTTCATTAGATCATAATTTATAACTTGAAAAGAAAATATGTCTGTTAAACACAAATCTACCACTGCTATGTTAATGCTGATTGTAGAGCATGAGTGTATGACCAGGACCATTTGACTAATTGGGTTGGCTATGTTCTGCCTACCTGAAATATATATATACAAATGTCTGCTTACAATCTACGAAATAATCCTGACTCAAACCTATCCACAATACCACAATATCCTCATAACAAAAATTATTACTCATACAATTTTGATACTTACTATTACCATATTTATAAAACTTTTATTTCTACAGAAAATCAACAATAGACCAAATTTTGTGAATAAATTACTCTATAAATATATTTGAAATGCCAAATTTTTTATTGAGCGTTAGGTAGAGTTCTTTATCCATGGACTGATCATAATATGATCTACCAGGTAGACTGATGGAATAAAAATGCCAAATTTTTTATTGAGCCTATGTTATTTGTATGGGTTTTGAATTCTTGTTTTTTATATTTTTATATCTTTGTAATATATTTTTACTGATGAAGGGGTTTTTTTTCTTTTTTTTGAATGCTTAATTAATTTCAAACGTTATTATTTTTTCTCTCTGTAAATTATTATTATATTGTTTTAATTAAAAATAAGTATAATTTTAGTTATTATCAATTAGCCATCATTATGACTTAATTTTCTCTAACAATTATCTGTTATAATAGTGTTGTCATATAAATTGTGTAAAACTATATCATCTAATTATTAAATTAGTAATTCATTTATAGAGAAAATTACATGATAGGATATAACGTTAAATGATTTGCGCGTGGTGTGGATCTTAGAATAATCTCTGATTACCTTTAACTGAAGACACATTGTTGGATTAGAAATAATAAAAAGTTACTACAATACACATACAAACACAAAATGAATGATGTCAATTGCCATAATTATTCGTAATTATTTTTCAAAAAATTTAATAATTGCAGAAGCAATAACATAGTTACAAATTAAAATGATTAGAACTTTTTAATCTGCTGTCAGTAGCTTAGTGAGAAGTTCAGGGTGGGTGGTGGGGGAATATTTTACTGTCATTTCCCCTATGATTAGTTTTTTTTATATACATATATTTGCGCACATCCATTTATCTTCAATATAGCACTCTAATCCAAATAATATTTATGTGAACTATTTTTATGTGTGTATAAAAAACACAGAAAGTTTACTATTTACAAGAGATAGACATAACACTTGAGTAAATAAAATATAGTTATAACAATGGAGGAAGTGAAAAATACTATTATCTAAAGATTTGGATGTTTTGTTTACAGTGGTTTAAGAGAGAGAATTTTCGTTTATTTGCAATTCATACAATATTTATTTACGAAAATATCCCTTCAAATAAATGTTTTACATATTTCTTTATCTTGTAAAAATGACCAAATCACATTGTTTCTGTGATTCACTTTGGAAATGAAAATTAGATGCTGAAAAGGGATAGGAACAGGATTGGTGCCTTTGAGCTGTGGTGGTGTTTCTGATGAATTCTGAGAATTCCATAAAAAGAAGAAAAGAATGAACAAGTGGGTATTTGATCACATTAGTTATAAATTATCACTTGAAGCAAAATTGATGAGTGAAAATATCCTAATACGATTCTTTTCATGAAATGATGTAATTCAGATAAAAATGGGTTAAAGAAAAGGTTGACTATAAGTGAGATGGTTGCATTTCATTTTCCTAATAAGTAAGCTTTTGAACAGCATAAGAACCTACTAGATAATATATCATTCTTGAACAATGCTATTCATTTGATCAATAGAAGTTTATGTCATTAGATAACATAATAATAATAATGATAATCATAATAATAATAATTTAGCAGCAAATGGTTCACCTGATGAGAGTCAAGATAACAAGCTCCATAGTTTTACATTTAGAAAGTAAAATCTACAGATGAAAAGGTAAAAAACTTCCCTGAACACACTTTATTCAATTCAGACTTAATTTACACATTTTTTCAATATTCTGTGATAATTTTCATTCAAAATTTTAACAAAAATCAAATTGTTAAATGATAATTTTAAAAACAATATGGCAACAGAGATATAGCATGACCAGATGTCTCCATAGTAGTCCTGCAGCAAGCAGTTCACTTGTTCACAGTCAAAGTAACAAGCTTTAATATTTTACTTTAAAAGTACTAAAAATCTAAATCTGACAATATGCAATTCATTCTGAATAGTATTTTCTTATCTTACAAAGATGTTATTCATGTTAATTATTTTTCCATTTTCCAAATTACAATTCATGCTGAACTAGATTTTTACATTTTCCCAAGGTGCAATTCGTGCTGTTTAGTATTTTTCAATTTTCTCAAGATGCAATTTATATTGAACTCCTTTTTTTCCAATTCCCCAAGATGCAATTCATGCTGAACTAGTATTTTTCCATTTTCCCAAGAACCAATTTCTGCTTGTTAGTATTTTTCCCAAGATGCAATTCATTCTGAATTAGTATTATTTTCATTTCCCCCAAGATCCCATTTTTGCTGAGTAGTATTTTTTCTAGTTTTCCAATATGCAATTCATGCTGACTAGTATTTTTCCATTTCCCCAAAATTAATTCATTCTGAATTAATATTTTTTCTTCATTTTCACAAGATGCAATTCATGCAGAACTAGTATTTTCCCATTTTCCCAAGATACAATTCATAATAATTAATATCTTTCCACTTTTCCAAGATGCAATTTATGCAGACTAGTATTTTTTCATTTTCACAAGATGCAGTTTATGCTGAACTAGTATTTTTCCATTTTCCCAAGATGCAATTCATGCTGAAGTAATATTTTTCCATTTTCCCAAGACACAATTCATGCTAACTAGTATTTTTCCATTTTCTCAAAATACAATTCATGCTGAATTAATATTTTTCCATTTTCCGAAGATTCAGTTCTGGATGACTATTTTTTTTTCCAATATGGAATTCATGTTGAACTAGTATTTTTTTATTTTCACAAGATGCAATTCATGCTAACTTGTATTTTTCCATTTTTCCAAGATGCAATTCATGGTAATTAGTATTTTCCCATTATACCAAGATGCAATTCATGCTGAATGAGTATTTTTCCATTTTCCAATTCATACTGATGAGTATTTTTCTTTTTTTTTTTTCACATGGAAATTATGTAACAGATGAACAATAACATTTAGCTATGAAAACTATAGTACTTTCAGCAGCGAATGAGCTCAATTTTTATGGATGATATGTCAATCTAACATCAAATTCAACCCCTCCTCCATATTCTTTCATTCATACTATCATATGTTTCAATGTATTTTTCTTTATATCACACTTAAAAAAATGCTATATAAATCTAATTTGATATATATATCTTGTTATGTAATAATTTTTTTCTCTTTCAATTACTGTAAATCATGTTTTCTTTCCTATCAAGATTGTAAACCTTTATTACATATATAGTATCATGAATCAGTTTGTATTTAAGACCTCATGTTTTCGAACATATCTTATGTAATCTCGTTTAAGTTTCAATAAAGTTTATCCTTTGAAACATCATCATCATCATCATCATCATCATTATCATCATCATCATCATAATAATAATAATAATAATAATAATAATAATAATTATTATTCAATTCAATTTATTCATAAATAAGCAGCTCAAACAAGGCAACAAATATTTACAAATAGTATATGTCTGTATTGTAAAATTACAAATTAGTACATACAGACATGTTTGAAATACTATTTACATTAATAATGTCAATGTAAGATTGATTTTATTTTATCCTTGAATTGTATATAGTTTAAAGATAAAATATCAATGTCTGAAAACTTTTTATTATACACCTGGGTCTCGTTTTACGCGGATTTATTTAACGCAATTTTGAAGTTACGCGATTCATGTTCCTTCTTAATATTTTTGTATGCGGTTTTCTTTTATGCATTAACAATGTATTAGATCGGAAGTCGAACTCTGATAATGTGCTATTACTTTAAATAATAAATTTTGCGCACTTACGTCATATTTAAAGTAATAGCACATTATTGGAATTCAACTTTCATCTTAATAATTTCAATATTTTCAGTGCTTTATAATAGTAAGATTTTATGCAATAATGAAATTAAAATCATGATTTCCACATTTTATGTACACACATTAAATTTTACAAGATTATAATGTAAATTTGTTCAAACATTGTGCGTGTTAATTTTGCATTTTAAATCACATTCTGTTTTTCCTTTTTAAAAAAGAACATAATCAATTATTAATCATTTAGTGTCCGCAAGTTTATTTTTAAAAGGTGAGTAATAGCAGTGGGCACAATTAAATTTAACAATTAAAAATTAAAGTCTGATTTTTAATTGTAATTAACAGTTTAAAAATTACTTAAGGTGACCTGAAATTAATGTGATGTGAAACAAAATTTGATTTTTAAACGGAATTGAAAATTAAAAAAATTAAAGACAAAAGTAAGAATTTAATTTTTAGTTGTTAGTTTTAATTAAATTTTTTCCAGCAGTGTAGAAAAAGATAATGAAACAGAAGTGGAACCTGTTGCTTTCACTGCAAAAATGATTCGAGAAGGTCTTCAACTTTCTAATCAGTTGGCAAATTATTTTCTTATTAATGACACTAATCATGAATGTGCTCTTAAATTCCAACGAGAGCTAAATGGTTGTATGTCTGGATATCACGAGCTTCATAAACAATTAATAAAATCATCGTCTCAAAGATTAAATACTAATTATGTTGTCACCAGAAAACCATTAACACAACATGAGAGTGAAGTTGGCACTAGTTGTATTTCCTCTTGTGAAGAATCTGATTTTTTACCAGTTTGCAAACGAACCTATTTATCGACAAATAGCGATAATAATTAAAACGTGTATAAAAAAATGTAAATTACTGTACTGTAAATTATGCATAAAATATATTGTTTTTAATAAAATTAAATATTATAGTTAAAAAAAGTTTGTCTTGTATCAATTTTTTTCAAATTTGAAATTTTTTATTAGTCATATTTTATTTCCTTATTTTTTTTGCGCGAATTTTAAAGTAATTTTACGTTGGTGCTTTGCTTTTATGTGATTTTTGAAAAATCACAGTCCCTTTTTCAAGGTCAGTTAGTCTATTTTTGTGCGATTTCTTTTGCGCATGTTTTCTGAGAAACCTATCTATTGCGTAAAATGAGACCCAGGTGTACTCCAGTTGCAATCTAAGTGAACTTTTGTTTAGAAAATAACTGAAGTGAAATTAGAACTATAAGGCTATTGAAAAAATTGTATGAAATAATATTTTTTAAAGAAAGATGAAGTGTCATAATATTTAACACTTCAGTTACTATGTCCATGACCTAGGGTTTGATTTCAAATGAATTTTGAATTATTTTTTTTTAGATTTTATGTAAGCTTAAATTTTCTTTTAGTTTGCCAACAGCAGCATTCAGACAATAATCCAGTTATTGATCAGAAAATAGATAACTAGCTATTATTATTACTATTGTTGTTATGCGCTGTGAAATCAATGTCAACCCCTGATGATGATAAAAATAGCAATTTTTCAAAATGAATTAATTATTAATTATTGATTTAATAGAATTCCTCAACCTCACCACTCTTTGTGATTGTTGGTTTTTTTCCACTATCATTTTTTTCCAAGATTGCACACTTTATAATGAAATAAATCATTTCATAATAAAATGAACAAAAGACTGTTCTCACAGTTATTCTATGTCAGATAAAAGTTCAAATATAATCTTATGACATATTCTATTTATTCATATTTTTTTTACTATCCATACTGTTTTCAAATGCCTTCACCCGCATCAAAACTTTTTTAATTCATCATCATTGATCTATATTCACATCCATAAAATGTCATAGAAAATACCATAACTTGAATTGTACTAATCTTCATTTTTAAAGATATATTCCTATGTCTAAATCTTTTTTCCAGATTTTTTTTATCTTAACTCTGGTTATTCTTTGTGATAAATCTCCTAACTTCTGAATGATCCATGGGTGATAGGAGAGAACTGTCAATAATCTCTGTAGCTTTATTATCAGTTTTCAAAGTCATAATTGTTTTTTTTTTTATCTTTTTCATATTTAACTAAAATCTCATCTTTTTATTTTGCTATTTTTCTAATAAGATTCTTAAGATTTTTCTCTGTTTTAAGCTAAAAATGTGGTGTCATGAATATATTTAAGGTTGCAGATGTTTGTTACTTTCATTAATCTGATTCCATATTTATCTCTTTATCTCAATCTGATTTTTTAAATTATATATTCAATATACAGAGTGGTTAAATAAGTTATATATTAGACAATTTCTACATCCTTTGCCAATGTGCAACCAGTCTGTTTCACTACAGCTTGTTTTGATTGTATTTTCAAGTTCTGCAAAGATTTCTCTTGAGATCAATGAAATGTTCTGGTATACATTCACTTTATTAAGAATATTCATAATTGAACATGATCAGATGATGCCGAATTTTGTGGTAATCATTATTATATATAAGCAAAATTTACCCAAATTCACAACTCATAAACTAGACAAAAAATAAAGTCTAAAACACAACCAATGACTTCACTGCTCAAGTTGTAGCAGTGGATCCATTGGTTGTGTTTTAGAGTTTATTTTTTGGATGGTCCAGTTGAGTTGTGAATTTGTGATAATTTTATTTTATTGACTAGTTTATATATATAGTTTTTGATAATCTCTGACATATCTAGCATATATCTAGCTTTTCACTTTCAGTGCTGAGTGATTTTTCATTGTATTTGCAGATATTATATTTAAAAAATTTGAACTTTTTCAATATTACTCCAATCTGTGGGTCTTTGACAACTTTTCCAAACTCACTGGCATAATTTGTACAATACTTTTAGTGATTTTTTTAGTCTCCTTTAAACTTTCTAATGCATTGCTATCAGTTCTAGCAGCCTTATCTTTTAGTGTTTTTTTCAAGATTAATCTAACTTCATTTTCTATTATTGAAAATGCTTTCATGCAATATATCTATCTGCATGTGAGAATTGACTTGCATGAATTGAATTATCAATTTTCATAATAGAATCTTTAATTAATATCTATTAATATTTTGTTGATGTGATTATGTCACTGCACAATTATAGGATTTAATTAGCAGTTTATATAATAAATAATAAAGAGCCAATCATGAGTCTGGGCATTTCAATTTTATTCCTACCTCCTCAGGAAATAAAGATAGGAGAGAGATAAACTACTTTAGAAATGATTCTGCAGTGACTATGCAAACCAATTTGTTAACCACAAATATGTCAGTACATAGAGTATACTGGTCCACTTTTCTGCTTACTTGATATTTTATGATACTCTCTTGTAATTTCTTCAACAAAAAATTTCTTTCTCAAATATTTCAACACCATGTCTAATTGTAACTCTTCAATGTATTCTATGTTCTGTCATATCTTGCCAATGGTAACAATTGATACTGCACTTTTAGAATGTGTTTGGGATAATCATAACTTAGATGGAGTCTACCTCTCCTATGAAAATCATGCTCAAGTTGACCATGTCCAATTCATTGAAGATATGAGTTTATAATAGTGGACTCAGTAGTACCACATCCAACAAACTGAAGAACATGTTGATTGGTTTTATGATCTTCCCATTGTATTTTTCAAATTTTATGTAGCATCCTCAAATGAAACTTTGTAATGATTTTTATGTTGTGTCAATAAGGTGTCCAAGTTTGATTTTCATACAATAAATAATGCAAAATAATAGCTCTACATGTAACTAACTAGCTTCATTGCAGTAGTTATTTCCTTGCAAGGAAATAGTCTATCTTTTAAAATGTTAAAAGCAGCAGTAGCATGTTGGAGTCTATGTTGCACCTCAACATCTAAGTCCACTTTTCTATTTATAAAATTACCAAGATATTTAAATTGATTTATATTCTAAAGTTGATAACCATCCAATTCAAAAGTTGCTGAGGATTTTTCTTTCATTTATGATTGATAAATAACTTGAATTTTTTGAACATTATTTAATAATCCAAAATCATTGTATGTTGCATCCAAAACATTCTGTAAATCATCTTTTGAACTGGAAAAATTAACCCAATCATCCAGACTCCAAGAATAAGTTTTTGTTTTCACTTGTAATTAACTCAAATTAAAAAATTCTTTCATCAAACCTATATCATATCTTGATTCCTGTTTCATTGAGCTGTCAATTTATCAATTCCAAAGACTGCTATCATAAAAATTCAAAACATTGTTGAAACAAGTACACATCTATGTTTATCCCTAGTTTTAATTTCAAATGTCTCAGATTTTCCAGTTGTGTGAATGACATTTCTGTTCATTCCATCATGTAGAAGCTGTATAATATAAATAAATTATTCTTGACATTTTTCTTGCATTTACCTAATAATAAAACCATTTCTGAGCTGCTCCTGATTTATTAAAATCACAATGAATCTTTGGTAAGCATTATATGTAACTGAAAGCAAGCTATGTAACAAAATTCTTGAAAGTACCCTTCTTGCTGATTTTTCTTGTTTTAAAAATTGGAACAGTAATAAACATCCTTAAGATCTGATGACACAACTTCACCAGTCCCATATATCCCTAAAAAATTCCAATATTTTTGAAGTGAACACATCACTATTATAATTTAAAACTTTTCCAAGTATTTCATCAAGAACTGTAACCTTTCCATTTTTGTGATTACAAAGAATTGTTTTTGATTTCCTTAAGCTAGATATCTTTGTCCATATCTAAATAGTAAATAAAATGGATATATCATTGAAAGTTGTCATCTTAATTCTTGTATCATTATTCAAGATATTTTAAAAAAGGACACATGAAATAGTGAAAGATTACCAGGGTAAAAGTTATTACAATGGATTATAGGAAGTCATATATGGATTCAAAGGGAAACAATAACTTTACATTTTTGTTCTGATATAGACATAATATTAAAAAGATGTGACATCTTCATAATCTATTCTTATATTTGTTTCAACTATATCAAATAGCTGTCTGTAATCTGCAAAATGATAGTGAAATTATATGTAGCAAAAATACATATAATGTTATGATAATATAACATATTTATTTATATATGCGTAAAAAACATTTCCATTCATAAATGGAATCATTATATAATTACAAGCAAGCTGTGAATTTTAAATATATTATATAGAACATCCACTGTATTTATGCTCATATGTAAAAAATATATTTTTAAAAAGTTGTGCATATTAAAATAATATGGTAAAATTATTTTGCAGGAATAATTTCCATGCTTTTGATGTTTATTGTAATATATACATAATTGATATATTATAGGGGATTATGTTTAATTTTATTGAACGTGTTGGGAAAATATATTGTTCTGGAAGGATTTGAAATACAATATTGATGAGTATAATTATGCAGCATCAATTCTCACCATTATTGTAGGTTCTCCATGCTTGACATTTGGAATGGATGCTTAGTAAGAATCTGAGAATAGGAGCTCTAAAATAAACTAAAGGAAGTAGTGTTTCTATGAATAAATTGAGGCAGCTATTTGTGATATGTTGGACTATAGATGATGGAAATAGTCCAATGTATATCACATCTAATCTACCATCATCACAGATCTTCAGCAATAAACATCACATGATCACCATTTCTTATGCTTGTTTATAACTTATTAAAACAGGAAAATGTATAGAGATTTTTCCCTGTTTATCTCTTCAGGTAAATACTGACACAGCTATTTTTTGACTTTGATTAAGGCTTAATATAAAGTAGGTGATCAAATGGTTTATTGAATAGGAGTTTATCAGAAGTTTGAGCCTTAGCAGAGATAGGGATAGGTTGTAATTTTTGGACTTTGAACTCTAAACCAGTGACTTTACCAATATGTCAAACCATGCAGTGCAAGTTTAGTATCAGTGATAAAGTATTAATCATGTGTGATATTTGGAATTTAACAGTAATTTGTTTTTATATAAGTGACAAAGTGGCAGTCATTTGACTAACTGAAACAATGTTTTAAACTCTTTACCATTAGTTTATCAAAAATTACATGGATTATATATTCATTTATAAATAAAAAATGTTTATACATTTTTAAATAAATTATTCTATTGGTAAGAAACTGCAACTTGTAATCTTGTTCAGCCATAAGAAGCTTAACAAGTTATTTAATGACAAATGTAATCACATTCATATCGGCTTTTTCAAACCAAATTGTGCAACCCCTTTTTGAGAGTTAAAAATAAAAAAATAATCCCCCCTCCACCCAAAAAAAAATATATTTTATACACAAAAAAAATAATTTTACCACTCAAAAAAAGCTTTGAATTTGTTTTTTGAAAAGAGATGTGTTGAAAAATTTTTAAAAAAGCTTTAAAAAAAAAAAAAAAAAATTAATGACAAATGGTAAAATTGAAAGGGGAAAAACGATTTATTAAATTATATGATAAAATAATGACCCTTAATCATTGTCTATGGTAGTTTACTTTTACTTGCTGACTTCAATAACACAGTTTATTCTAGCATTTATATTAAGAGCTGCTTATTTATTGCAATGTATCTTTTACATAATTAATTTACATAAACATTCATTTATTAATAAATTATTTATTTATAAATAAATAATTTATGGTTTTTTTAAATAGTGCTGATTAATTGTCCATTTTATAATAAAAATTTGTTTATAAATCTATTATTAATTTATAAATAATTTATTTATATATAAAAAATCAGAATCAAGATTAGAGAGATGTCTAGTATACTTAGTTATCCAAAAATCACGTAGCAACCTCATTACTGGCCACAAATATATATTTTTTTCTAGATGCCAAATGATAAATTGTTTGGACATCATTATTATTTTTTTAGTATGGAAAAAGTAAACTTTATTATAAATTTGAAAGATGAGTTGAGTAATAGTTTTAAATTTAATGAAATTCTTTACTCAGTTTTATATCTGACAAGAGTTTGAAAGCAGTATTAGAACTGCAACACCAACCAATCAAAAACGTCCACAGAAACATTGACGTTGAGATCCAGATTCTGCCGTCTTGTCATTACTGTAAACTATGAAAGGCAACACGCTATTATAATAATGCTATATAAATTCAAAGGAGCGTTGAAATGAATTGACTAATTTTGTATGTGGTCTTTTATAAACCATTTTATTTTAAAATACAAGAAATCCCATTTTCAAATGCTTAATAATAATGTTATAAAATTTATTTTTAAAAATTTGAAATTGGATTATTTGCTGCGGGACTACTAGAGCACTAAACAATTCTTTATATATATTTGTAGTACTATATTTATGCCTGTCAACTGTAGTGTTAGTGATTCAGATTATACACGGTATGTAAGATTCACATGCTGTTTATTAGCAGGTTTTAAATTAAAATTTCTAGAACAAATGTGAGGATAGTTGATGTAGAATTAATATCATATTTTCTTATGGAGGTTTGATCGCATCATTTTTTTTTAATATTATTATATTAAATAGTCTAATGGGGAATTTATTACTTTAAAAAAAAAAAATTAAAAACAATCGTGAACTTGAAATTTCTTTATATTAAAAAGTCTGTGAGTATTGATTTATTTATTCATTTTTGTTTTAAATCTTTTATCTTTTAGCAGCTGTATAATAAATCATTTTTAGTTTTAAGTATATCATCTTGTTTTGAGATGAGTATCATTTGCAAAATAGCTTAGGCTATTGTTTCTCGCTATCGATTTTTTTTTTTTAACATTTGTTTAGACTCATTTCTTCTTTTCAAAAAAAAAAATTGCGGTTGTATATTAAAATAGGAATGTAGAACGACTGACGAGAATCTTACTTTTTAAAACAATTCTTGTAATAAACTATTAAAATGAAGGGTGTGTGTGTGTGTGGGGGGGGGTAACCATGTGTAAGTTGATACTTAAAAAAAATCATGTCAAATATATAAGTATCCGAGTCAACTACAATGAAATATAATTGTACTTATGTTGTTACTTTTATATATTAGGATTAATATTCCTATTTATTTATTCTAAGCCAACTAACAATTAGTATAAATTTCGTTTATTAAATGAAATCTAGAGCACATATCTGTCTCAAAGTGGCCTCCAGGGCCATCTTTAAATCAACATATATGGTTCAAAGTGACATCTTAGCTATTAATCACAAATATTTTAAGGGTAATGTGTCTGGGTGATGAGATACATCATAAAGCCTGGCATTATGTTTCTTATTTTTGTAATCACTTGAAATTATTCCTGCAACTTATGACTTCATCACTTTGAATCATTTAAAACATTTTAGTAGAAAATTTTCCCAATTTAAAACAAAACTTAATGATAGCACATCATTCCATTGTGAGTAAACATACAAAACATATTGCATTTTATGTTGTAATTTCTGATCCAGAAACATTCTTTATGGTGAATAGCTAAACTCTGTCATGTAACATATGCATTATTCAATGTTGGCACTATAGGGGGCTACCAGTCACCAGCCATCTTTTCACCAGGAAGCACTGTATATATTAAAAATAGAATACTTTATTAAATGTCTATTGTTTTTTTGAGATTATAATCTTTTAAATATTACAACATATGTTGTATATACTGGATCATTTGCAATTGATTCAGGAACCTTTAGCTTTTGAATCTATCACTTTATCAGTCTGTTAAATTCTGCATGGCAAAAAGAGTCATCATAGTAGTTTGACTGTGAAATCTTGTGATATTTGAATAGCAAAATAATAATCAAAATAATGAATGGAATATAACAGTTCCATGTCCAGATTGACATATATATATAGGTGTGTGTGTAACTGCTGTTCCTGCCATTTCAATTTAATATATATTTTCTATCACCTAGAATTAATCTATGAGTTTAATTCTTGAATGAAAACTCTTTCAATTGATTAGATGCAGAGACATTTATTTATGTAGGTGTTCCATAAATCCAGGGTCATAAGTAAAAAATACATATTGTATCAGTCAAAACCGTCTGCTCACACAACAAGACTCAAATCCCAAGTAAAAGTACCTCAAATCTGATCATGCTTGAGATACACAGGTCTGGAGCAATACTGAATTCTAACCTATTTGCTTATTCTTCAAATCTCTGACCCTATGAACAACAATCTTGATGATGCAGCACAATTATTTTAATTCCAGGCCCAGAAACACAGCGGTAGAGCATAAGATCAGACATGATGATGATTGAGATAAGAGTAGTCCAGGAATTACATTTATTACAGTTATTTATTAATGCTAAACTATTAGCTAAAGAAAATAATTCTAAATAGTAACTAGAAGAAAATAATAATTTAAAAACAAACCAGGATTTACATGAAATAATATTTAGTAAAATATTAAGAAAACACATATATATGGTGCAAAATTTTTCACGCTTGGGGTGACATTGTTTATTTACAAAACATGTGATTTGTTTTTATAAAATCCCCTTTACATTATGTCTATAATTTTATGGAGTGTGTTATAGCTTGTGCAGGGTTAATATATCAATATAAGATGTTTACATATAAAATGCTTTGGATGCATAAAACAAATATAAAAGATTGTGACAGGTTTAGATGATTAATGATATAAAGGGTACTTTGAGATTTAGGAGTAAATGATTTTGTAAACAGTCAAAAAACAAATATAATCATTTATCTAATTGTTTGGAAAAGACATCTTTGGAATAAACAATGCGATACATTTACGAGAATAGCATCTTTGGAACAAACAATGCGATACATTTATGAGAATAAGTAAGTTATACAATCATTAATACAAATTGATAGTGATTTTAAATGAAAGCAGTTTAAATCAACAAACTGAATGCATTTTACGAAATGAGTCATTGTGCTCAACGCATCATTGTGGCTAACTAACTAAAGGTCAAACAGGCATAAGTCAATTTAATAAAATAATAATGGTACTAGTGTGTTATTAGAGAAATATGGATCTTATGGTAGTTTGAATACTTCATCATTTAAACACATTTGAAAATGAATCAGGGTTGATATTTCTGCCATTTTGGCAGAATGATATCGAATGGAGAGGATGTGTTTGAATGCCCAGAGCCAGTTGTATGGAACTTCCACAGCACAATAAAAATCCCATAAACCTCGCATTCCACAGGGAGTAGTGTAGACCCCTTATTACAAATAATTTTGACAAAGTAGGATGAGAAGTTTCAGATTTTCGATGTCTCTCAATGACAAAGCAATAAAAAAATATATTTGTAAGTATCAAAAGAGAAAAAACAGGTATACCAGCAGCATTGTACCTAAGAGATAAAATTAATACACTATATTCTTAAAGCTTGAAAATGATTTGACCTCAGTGCAATGATAAGTTTAAACAAAGAATCATTAATCAAATTATAACTAATAATAACTCTTAACTATTTGTAACAAGATAGATAGCACCTAACTAGTATACATCATTTATATCGGTTAGATTTAAAAATCATATTTCCTTTTGGTTTGGTAAAACTAATCAGTGGTTGGTGAAATTATGAGGTAAGTGCTTTTCTTTAATCCTTTACCATTCACTCTGTTAAAATGAGTGATTTCAATGTGTTACTGGACAAGCAAAACATTATGGCCAATCAAAAATCAAAAATTAATGGTAATTTTTTTGTTCACAAAATGAGGCTATATTTAATGATAGCCCGCAATCAGAACTTCGGTATGTCTATGTCAACTGGTAGCACTCAGGATAGTCTTATTAATCACGAAGCATCAGTTAAAAGCTTTCTAAAACGATGAAATCTGGATTCAGAAACTCCTAAAAAAAACAAGTCTATCTTGGTTAAAAACTCTGCTATAATGAACGAGAAACTCTCCGATTTACATAATTCAAGGAAAAATCTTGGTATTGTTCCAATTCCTTTAAAATCAACTTTCCCCAGTGTAAAATCAAATATTAAAACACTAGAAAGTCAAGTCTTTTTCCAAAAGACTATGATTGCCTATCAAAAAATAATTATGAAAGTTACGATATCAAAAATAAGACTGCCATAATGAAAGATACGGTTCTAAATCTCCAAATTGAGGAAGAAAATGTCAAAATTGCTTGAACTCTTGCAAAAGTGGCTTCAGACAGTGTAAAGTTAAATTATAATACAAAAAAATTAAGCTATAATCCTAAAATTAACGATTTACAACAACAAAAAAAAGATTTGAAAACTTACAACATGAATAAATGTAATAGCTTTGAAGAAGTAGATGGCGCTCTGCCTGAAGTGACCAATCTTTTCACTCATGGATGTTTCAGGCTCAAAAAGGATTCTTAGAGTCAATGGGGAAGGCTGGAAATTTAGAATTAGACAGAGAACCCCTGTCCCTGATTTTCCCCAAAGTTTTAACTCTCCAACTACAACCCAAACAGAATAATGATAATTTCCTTGTCTGATAGTGTTGATTGTAATGAAACAATATACATGTTTTGAAACAAAATTTTTTTTTGAGAGACTAGAGTCAATATGAAGGGCTGGAAATTTAGAATTAGACAGAGAACCCTTGTTCCTGATTTTTTCCGAAGTTTCAACTCTCCAACTACAACCCAAACAGAATAATCACAATTTCCGTGTCCAATAGTGTTGATCGTAATGAAAACAATTCATATGTTTTGAAACAAAATTTTTTTCAAGAGACTAAAAACAACTTCTGGTGTACTGAGACTGATTTCTCAAGTGATTTATTAAAATCCGGTACCAAAATAAAACATTAGGTTGAAGTAGACAAGTCAGTTCAAGTATCTTCACTACTCCCTCATACTATCTTCCAACACTAAAGGTCCTCACAGTTATCCCTCAGTACTAATCAACAATCGATTCAGTGTCTTGAATAAGTCCACTTTGACACAATTTAGATTTCTAGATGTAGATGAGGAAGAATATCTTATTCCTACAGAGGACGGAAATTTATTGCAATTCCATCTATCAGTTACTCAACCTTTACTAAATAACCATCAGGACATTAGTCTTCAATTTAATTCCAGAGTACCAATTATGCTATTTAACTCCTTCTTAAACTATCATGGCCAAAACACACTAATTCTTAGTACCACAGATGACAATGGTCAACTGTACACTTTTTCTGCAGACAACTTCTTTCAATTGCTTAATGACTTGGATCTGGGTGAAGCTATTAAGAGGATCTATCACCACCCTAACAGACATTATTTAATCATCGAGTTCTATAATCATATGCAGAAAGAAACCTTTTCCCATTGATATGAACAGGCTAAGACTTGATCAGGGAATTGCTAGAAATTGTTACCAAAACTTTGCAGAGGCTGATCTCCAAAGAATGCTTGCTAAGTATGGTGAAATTACAAACTACACAAGTACTTTCTGGAGATGAGAGGAGGGCTTGAACTGTCTTCTAATACAGCAGCCTTCATGATCAAGCTTTTCAATGGCATTTATGCTGCAATATATTCCATCTGCTTTTGAAGGTGCCCGATGTCCCATTTTCATTTCAATTGATGGAGTCCAGCCATAATGTTTCTTCTGTGGTGACCGCTCACCTATGGTTAAATCTTGCCCTAGAAGAAATGTGAGGTGTGCAAAATGAAGAAATCCCAAAATTACACATGCATGTCTCTTTCCCAGAATCTGATGTTATTCTTTCAACCACAAAACAATCACTTAGAACAAGAAACAGCGCTGCCAAATGAGTTGTCTGACATTGAATTAAATTGCATAAAGTGTCACTTTTAAGTTGATGAACCAGCAACCGATGTATGTGAATCAAGGGCTGACACCAATCAAAACCAGGAAGCTGTTGCTTCTAAAGGAAACCAGAATGACAAAAACGAGAGAAATATCTCAAGTTCTGAGCCTCTCTCCCTCCAAAAGCCATACAAAAAGCTTGTCTTACCCAATGCGGACTGTTCAAGACTCTTCAAACAACAAAAGAAAGACTCATGACTCATCTGTTTCCCAGTCCAAGGAGGCTTATCTTTCTAATATCAACTTATACACTGGCTCTACTGCAACTCTGCCAATTTTTAATCGGTGACTGAGTTTAAGATGTAGAAAAGAAAATAAGAGAACCAAGATGTGTGAAGCTCAGCTGGTACAGGTAATTACTACCATGTGAGACTCTGTCCCCATGCCACACACTATCCTTGGTAATCCCTTGGGGGTAACAGTTATAATCTGACACCATTGGCTTTAAGCTCCATATAGCTGAAAGAACTCATACAGGGCAATGTCCCAATGGACAATTTTGACACAGGGAAATAATGATTACTCTTACAGAAGTGTTTTCAACCATCCAGTTATGTATCTTAAGGTTGGACCTGTAAATTTTTGAAGCATGAACTCAATTAGTTGAGTTCTTGCCTTCAAGAGATGGTTAGGGAATACAAAACTTGATGTGGTGTGATTCACACAAACCAAACTTTATGTTAATTTTAACTACCAAATTCATGAACTCATGCAACTTCTTGGTTTCTTCTATTATATGCCAGAAATACAACATTGTCTGGTGTGGCATTTTTAATTAGCAAAAGATTGTTTTACACAAAGCTTCAAACGCTTTACTTAGATAATGAACTCCTTATAATTAATTGGCAGCTTTTCATTCAACATTGTATACCTATACATTAACAATAAAATAAACTTTGCAAAGTCAACACTGAACAAGATTTTCTCTTCAGATGCATCCCCAACAATCTTTTTTGAGGACTAATATGAACTATGGTCAATTTCACTAATAAATTCTTCCCTTTATTGAATGCTCTGTGGGGAAGGCTTCTTTCTGCCAGATGCCTTCTTTTATACACGCCAAAAAATCTCTGATCGGCCTGCTGTTCTACTCTCTGGAGTTACACTTTGACTTACATGCCAAGCTTCAAGTAGTATCCTCAGATCACCTGGCTTTTTTAATCTCATTTTAAATATACAACTCTTTCACTGCTCACTCAAAGCACTCACTCACCATTAGACTATTAAATAAAGCCAACACCCCAGAATCAGTCTTTTCAGAGTCCTACATACTATTTCAGAAAATCAACATTCTCACTCTTCCTTCAATCCAAGCCTGGTCTTCCTTTGTGGGTATATTAAGCTCACTCATCAACTCCTGCACCAGAAGATCCAAGGGTCCCAAGATGCTGCTGAATGAACTTGATGCAATTGCCAACAAGTGGAATAATCTCTGTCTCTGATACCAGCATACAGCAAATTTTAGAATTAAAGACCCAGTATGTAAACAAACAAAAGACTCTAGCACAATATGTGGCTACAAAGCGATCAAAAATTTTCCTAACCACTCATCATAATTGGACCCATGGCTACATAAGGGGCCTTGGGTGCTGATGGAGGCCCACCTCCACCATGATATCTGTTGACCACCATCAGTATAGTGGCCCTGCCTTGCTTGCTCAGATTCACAGTCACCCTCAATCCAACTTTCAAGATTATCCCATTGGAAATTTGGGAATGTCTGGAGGGGCATGGAAACATGCATTGACCATGGCATAACAGAACACCATATTATTCAAAAGCTGCAATCTTACCTTAAAAGTACATATCCAGGAATTCACAGCACTCCCAGATTTGTGCTGTTACACCTACGTCACTTCATGGCTCCCATAGTATGCCAGTTAATTGATGTGCTCACTTGAAATTTTCAAAACATTCCTGATCTCTATCCAATGGCCCTTGTCCATTTACTTAAAAAGCAAGTAAATTCCCAGAATTCCACTTCTCATAAAACTAATTGAAGAAATAGTAAAAAATTGTTTCCAGGACCAATTTTCCCCAAAAGGAGCCACCACCCTTGTGCTAAAAAATTAGAAGTAATCAGAAAAATGTCAAAAATCCAAACCCATTGCCATTCAAATAGACTTCTCCTCAGCCTTCAACAAGGTAGTCCATGCAAAGCTGCTTCAAATCCTGCACAGCCTTCGACAAGATAATCCCTGCAAAGCTGCTTCAAATCCTGCAAGATTACCAAGTACTGGACATTTTCATCAGATCCATCTTCTCTTCATTGGATGGCAAATTGTCAGAGAGATTCAGACCTCATGTGTTGATTCCCTAAAATTCTCCTTTGGTGACTCTTTGCTTTATTACCTACATCAATCCACTTCTGAAGGAGTTGGAAGCCAAATTGCCTGATATATATATATACTGGCTTTGAAGTGCACTATTCAACACATCACATTTTCAATGATGTTTATATTTTCTTTCCTGATATGTCTTATCTGTCAACACTGCTACATATATTTAATACCTTTGCCAACAGACTTAACTTCCAGATCAACTTTGCAAAATCTTCAGTGTGGAATATCAGATTGAGAAAATCCTTTCCTTCAATCTTTTCAGCAAATGCCGAACCTTTTTTGGGGTTTCCAATCTTTATATCTAAACCTTCAATGACCTGTGAGATATAGAATGCTTTTTTAGCCAAAACCAAGAAGATGGGAGAGTTGCTATCAAAAGTAATATTGTCACTGCCAGGCAAGATAGCTCTTTCAAACATGTTACTTTTTCCGATCATCAGGTCTACCAAGCGTTTTGAGATATTGATCAACTTGCAATGCACCAAACTCTTTTGGAATGGCAGAGTGATGGCCATCAGCATTGTGAAGACTCAAAGACCTAGAGAGCAGAATGGACTTGGCCTTCACTCGTTTGCCGCCCTGTATCTTCAGAAGTCTATGCAGCTTAAATCTTCCAGTCTCAGTTCAGCCCATGGACACACCACCTTCATTGTCCAGTGTTTGGATAGCTGGGCTCTGGAGACGTTTGCAAAAAAACTGCACATGAACTACCTTTATTTGGATGGGAAAAGAACTTTCTGGCAAATATAGACCTCACACATCCTAATCAGGATCCTTTGCCCACTTACATTAGGAGCGAACAATAGATTAATCATCAAAAAGGCCAAGTATTAGTATTCGATTAATCATCAAAAAGGCCAAGTACTAGTATTTGGAGTCAAAATATTTGATTTTATCCTCAAGTTGAACCTCAATTCACTCCCTACAAGCCAATTTCTTATGTCCAAAAGAGTTTCAAGAGGCTTAGCCCCCAGTGTCAACTGTGCAATTTAGCTTACTCATCTGCTCTATATCTGCCCAGTACTAACCCCAGTCAGAATCTTCATAATGGGGAAAATAACGACATCAGAATTTCTCTATCTGTAACCAATTCCATTAAATAAGGTTCCTTTGCTTCAATCAGACTCTATCTTCCTTATATTTGTAATCTGATTGATGAGATTAAGTTGATTTTCAGAACATCAGACTCCACAGTCTACTCCATCTTCACCAAGCTTCTTCAACAATCAAAATCAGAGACTGTGTGAAGGTACCTACATGGGTTCAAATAGCATTACTGAATGATTGAGCCTTTTTTGGTGGTGGTCGTCCTCAGGCAGTTATGTCACCAGCGGCAAATCGAGTGTTCACCTCAGAGGCGGGTTCATCTGGATTTGCTCGAACTCTTCCCAAGCATTGATCTTGAATAGTATTTTTGCTTCATGACAGGACTCACAAGATGCCATGTATTTTTTAATAGTGACCCACAGGTTTATTCTATTTTAGTGTAAATTCAGTTGGTTTTTTTAAATCTTTTTTTAAAAATAAAAAAAAACAACTTTATTCAATCTATCTACTTAACACTAATTATTTATTTCATTTCATTGTCAGCCATATGGTCTTCCACATAACAGTAAGCTGGTTTTCTGATGTGAGGATAACTAATAAATTTAGTATTCAAAAGTTCTAAAAAAAATTATATAAAATAGAACAAATATTTTATAATAATAATAGGTAATAAATTATCAAAATGTCATATTTTAAAATATTAATAAATAATGTAATATGTTTGTTAAAAGTTTTAAATTTAAGAGAAAGCAATAAATTATATAAAAATTATGTTAAAATTGTTTCTCTTAACAAAGATTTAAAGAATGTATGGAATGTATTGAAAAACAACTCACTTAAGTATACTACTATTATAAAAAAACCCAGATTTTAAATAGTTAAATTCAAAATAAGTTAACAAAAAATATTAAGCTTGTTTTTGAGATACCAGATTCAAAAACAAGGAGAAAATTCAACGAATTTAATTATTACAATGTTTTGATTTAATCAATTAAATAATAATGAGAGTATTTTTAAAATGTATGCAACTAAAATAAAATGAGGTCATAAATTTGTTAAAAACAAGATCAGAGGTGTCAAAAACAAAAGGTCAAAACCTACATGTAGTCAATTTTCTTGAAATTAAAGTGTTTGTATTCTTACATTATTAATCAGGATGACTGAATAGAGCAGAGGAAAAAAAACACTTAACTGCCTGTAATCTAACCTGGATCTTTGACAAACCAAACCAAACATTTTGAAGGCATTTCTATTCAAAATGAAGAGAAAAAATAGGTTTAAAACTAAAATTTCCAAGACAGAAGGTTGTTAAAGGGCATTATGGTAACTTTCAAATCAATTAATACCAAGTCATTGTGGGAGAAATATTAGCCCATAAGGAAAAAATCCTTACAATGGACTATGGAGAATTCTGATTTCAAATCTTTTCCTGCACAAATTAAAAAAAACTGTTTATAGATTAGATTATTATCCTAATGTATTATTCATTTTTAAGTTTTATTGTATGACCTCATAGTGTATATTTAATTCTAACAACTATATATTATGGATAGTGCTTATATAATATTTTATTTAAGTGATTGATTAAAAGTGGAAGTGAATGTTTTTAGAAAAAGGCTAGCATTTGTTCCTAAGCATCTGTAAATACTCTAGCTGCATTTTGAAGCAGCTAAAATAAAATTAAAAAATGTATATTTTTTATTCAGGGTAAACTAATAAAATTATTTTTAAATTTGATTCCCATCAACGTTTATAGTAACAGAACTAACTATCTGGGAAATGGCAAGATGGGATGATAACAATATTAAGGTTCATGATCTTGCATCCACAATAAAATATTTTAGATTAAAAAAAACATGAATAAAAGATTTAAATATAAAAATCAACCTAGTGAGTGATTTCTGTTAACATGAATAAAATTTTAGTAATAAAGTTAAATGAAACCCCTGCTTCTTTCCCCATTAAACAAAGAAAATAAACCCTTATTAGACTTGTGAGGTTGAATGATATTGGCATATTAATTAAACAGCATAACAAGGAATTAAAAAAAAAATCAAATGTCAAAATGCAAACAAAACATCGCTACCAAAAATGTACTTCTCTTTCAAAACAAAATGACAAAAACATAACAAATTTCTACATTTGCAGGAATTTTGCCCCCAAAAAGGGATTTTTATTTTTAAAATAATGAGAAATAAAGAGATGAAACTTTTTTTTTAATTAGATGATAATAACAGCCATAATTTTTTTTTTTAATTTTGTGACGTAATCATGATGAACTCGACCTTTGAAACAAATAGAAATAAATAAATTTAAAATGTTTACAATATTCTAAAAAGGAAAATAAATTACTTAATATTACATATATGAAATTTTTAAAATTTTAAAAAATATTTAATATCATCTTAAGATAATCTAAGAATTACTTTGAGGATGTAAGATAAGTTTTTCTAAATCTTCCCGACAATAGTATTCATCTCTTTATTCCAATCATGAATATGTCACTGCAGCTATACAAGAAAAATTAATAGTTTGTGCCCAGGAAATTTACCTAGGAATCTTTACCTCTTCAATCAGTCACAGTATTAGTTGCACCAAACTTTTCAACTAGTTTTTTTATTCAATCCCAGGATGACCAAGATAGATAAGTAGTTATTATTGTGAAGCAATATCACTTCATTGTCACCATGGATAGTTTAACGATTTTTACTGCTTTCTTTATTGTAATGTATTTTAGTTACATCATAGACTTTGATGGCACAATATTTAAAACTAGTATACAAAATAATAGTTGTTTTTTCTTTGATCAAACTTTTATTCAGAATTTTGTGACTAGAACATTTCTTTTAGTTTCTGTTAATCATATCCATACATATATAGTATGCCTGTTGGAAGCTTTTTTTCCATTTTTATTTTAAATAATCCATTTTCAGGGACTTCCAATACCTGGTATAAACAAAAGGGCTGACTAAGTTATCGTATTCAATATTTACTTTTTTTTTTTATTTACTAAAATGATAAACACAACAGTCCAAAGTATTGTAATTAAAATTTTTTTTAATGTAAATTTAGTAAAGAAAATTAAACCATGATTAAACAAACTACACATCGGTGAACAGACATCATGTTTCAGGCAGGTATTATCCAGGTTCTATCCCATAATTTTGAAAATATTCCACTGCATCTTGTTCTGACAACGGAAGTTTCCAAATTTTAATCATACTTCCAAAAATTATAAAGCAAAAAAGGAATGTTTAAAAAATAATGATAATTTTAGTCACATATTAAATGTTTCCATGTGTTAAGGGTTCACCATGTGTTAATTTTTGAATGTTATGTTGTGAATGGAATTTATTAAAAAATGGATTAATTTTTTTAAAATTAGTATTCTATTTAAAATACATTTGTTAATAATTTTTTAAAGTTAACAAGCTACACATTTGAGAAAATAATTTTGAGAAAAAAAAAATGTAAACAAATACTTTGACCATTCACAACAGAATGTTCAAATGTAAATACATGATGAATCCTTAACATGTTGTTAACAGTTAATACATGTTTAAAATTATTGTAATTTTTATAACATTCATTAAAATAATTTAGCATACTTCTCCAATAAATGTAATAGTATATTTACAAGCGCTTTAACATGCTGAGTGAAGAGACTGTTAATGGTAAGAAAACAATCAAAGTAAATTAATGTAGGCCAAGTGCTTTGATTGTTTTCTTACCACCAACAGCTTCTTCACCCAGCTTGTTAACGTTCTTGTGTATAACATTCGTTAATTAAAATTATCATTATTTTTTAACATTTCTTTTTTGCTTTATCAATTTTAGAAGTATGATTAAAATTTGGAATCTTCCATTGACAGAACAAGATGCAAGGGAATATTTTCAAAATTACAGGATAGTGCCCACCTGAAAAGTAATGTCTGTCCGCCAACATGAATAACCACATTGGTTATAGTTTCCTTAATCATGTTTTATTTTCTTTACTGCATTTACATTAAAAGCTTTTTAATTACAATCCTTTGGAACTTTTATATTTCTTTATCATTTTAATAATAATAAAAAAAAACAACAATAAATATTAATAATAATAATAATAATAATAATAATAAACAACAAGTAAATATTGAATACAATAACTTAGTCAGCTCTATTGTTTTTAGCAAGAAGTGGAAACCCCTGAAAATGGATTATTTAAAATAAAAATTGATTGCAAGTTTCCAGAAGGCATACTACTTAAGTACCATTATATCTAACATTCTAGATTCGTTATGATTCTGATGTGTAATATGTTTTGGAAGTATTTTTTATCTTTTTTTTTAGGTTTCTGTAAATAATTTCTGTTAAATGTTTAATAAGAATTATCTTTTTTCTGTAATGCATTATTTGAGTAAAATGTTTTAGATTATATATATATGCAAAAAATTATTGATAAATTAAAATATTTAAAGAAGTCGCTTTAAGTCAGTGATGTACGAACATACATTTGCGATTCTCTTGTTAAACTTGTGACCCCCTTCCTCAAATGGAAATTTAATGTGATCCATTATTTGTTTTATCATGCCCAAATTATTATGAATATTTAGAGGTAATATATAATAAAACGATAGTAGTTTTAATTAATGTACAAATTTATATTTTCTAATACTTTAATATTAAACACATAAGATTTAAAATGAAAATTTTGAAATAAATAGTATACTTACAAAAAAAAATGTAGTTATATACATAAATAATTTATTTTCATGTGATTCTTATCTGTTTTTTAAAATTAAATTCTTTCAAAAAATTAATAAATATCATTATCTAAAACCTAAGAGAATTTTAAAAAAAATTTCTACAACTCCCAACAATTTTTACATGACTCTCATGGAATTGGGATTCATGGGTTATATGCAACCCTGATCTAAACAATCCTTTACAATAGTTAAAATTTCTTATCAAGTGCACTTTCAATATTTTCTCATTATGATGATATAAACAAGGCAAAACTCTGCATACAGTAGTGCTACCCTGTGCCAACCAGAGTAATCAATGGATGCCAGAAGGTTTGTGCATAAAATCCCTATCTAGTGCCTACTCATCTAATATCCCCAGACTAGTTTCTGGCTTGTGGCCTTCATCAGTGAGAAGCCTTGGATCTGAGAGCACTGCACCTAGGTGCAGTCCTCTCAGATCCAAGGCTCCTCACTAGTGCTCACAGATCCAATGCTCCTCACTGATGAAGGCCACAAGCCAGAAACTAATCTGGGGATATTGAATGAGTAGGCATTAGATAGGGATTTTATGTACAAGCCTTCTGGCATCCAATGATTACTCTGGTTGGCACCGGGTGGCACTACTGTATGGAGAGTTTTGCCTTGTTTATTGACAATTATGTGCTAGTATAAGAGATAGTGATCATGTGATTTAATGATGATACAAAGTTATCAAAAAGGCACTCACCAAAACATTTAAGCTACTGCAAATAACATTTTTAAATTCAGAAAGATCTGATTTATATGCTCCAAATTACTATTACTACAATTATTATGGTAAGTCTGACTTTTAATTATTATTATGGTAGGCACATTTGAGATTTACTTTTAAATAATATTTTATATATAAATGTATATGTGAATAGCTCAAAGTTTTATATATGAAAATAAATGTACAATTTTGTTCTGTAATTGAACTAGTAAAATTTTACTTTCTTGAATCATTCTTGTTTTTTGGTAGTTTGCTATATTTATTACTGAAGTAACTATTTACTCTTAATAGTTTGTTTCTTTTAATTGCTATATTTATCAGATATTTTTTAAAAAGATAATTTATAACAAATGGGCATGTTAGAATCATTTATTTATTATTTTATTTGTGAAAAATTCAATAAACCATTTTATTTGCCATTATTTGACAATATTAAGTTGCCAATAGTCCAAAAGCTGACAGATTATTGACCATGAAGTTTTTTTTTTTAATTAGTTCAAGTTAAATATTTCATCATCAAATTTATGTTGCCTGTTTCAAAAAACCACTTTACTTTCAACAACAATTTATTTGCATTCTATTTAGGTCTAATTCTAGGTACATAAACAGCTTTTATAAGCAAAAAGGTGAGTGAGATAGTCTATCAATTAACCAATTCATAAGGTTAAGATTCAGTATAGCTGAATCCTTTGAGTAGAGTTCAATCAAGTTTTGATCTAGGATAGTGAGCACCTGGATTTAGGCTTTCTGTGGGTACAGACGGTTGAGATCGGTATGGTGATATGATTAAAGTCTAAACTGTCCCCATGTCTGGTCCACCAACCAGGGTTGACCAGTGCATTTATCATCCTCTTTAAATTTTACACAGGGTACTGAAGAAGAGTTTATCAATGGGGTCATCACAACCTTAATTGAATGTGACTATACATCTGACTGACCAGATTGAAAAGTTAATAAACATGGCAAGACGTATCAATGGAATGTTTCTTTTTTCGAATGCAGGCTTGAGCATGATGTAGGCAGGGTCTAAATTGTTAGTTCTATTCAGTACTATGTTACGTAGGTATGTCCACGATCCACAATAATCAAGAATATGGACTGTGGACTCCTCTTGTTTCATGCATAAAGGGCAGAGGGGGTCGATATTATATCCTCTTTGATAACAAAGGAAGGCTGCAGTAGGAAGAGCCCCCAGGTTGACCTTCAGGAGAAAGTCAACAAACTTGGGACATAGTTTGAGTAATTTTGTTATCTTTGAGAGTTGCGGTATTCCAATTGGAAGTACATTACCGGTTTTGGTTTTGCCCTCTGAAACCAATTGGTAGACTTGCCAGTAGGATAGTTTATTTTGGAATAGTGAACTCAATGTTCTAAAGTTTTGAACAGTGATAGACACTTGATGTTGGATACAAAGTTTATGCAGTTTAGGAGGGGGCCGATCGGTAGGATCCACCTCTATTAGGAAAGGGCATTCCATCTCTAGGTTATCTTTAAAGATCTTATAGAGAACATTATGGGTTCTTTGGAGATAGAAGACTTTGAGAGAATGGAGTCCGAGGCCATTGAGGAGTTTTGGTTTTTGAAGCACGTTCAGACTGATGACAGGAGCTTTGCTCCCCCAGCACAATCTCCTGCATAGGGTTTCGATTCGTTTGGTAAATGTAATTGTTTGGGAGAAACCGGTCAAGTAATATACAATTTTGGGTAAAACCACTGAATTTAGGAGGGCTACCCTCCCAAACAGAGAAAGATAAACCTTGGATAATGAAGTAATTAATCCTTCAATCTTGTTGATTAGGGAATTTTCCAGATCTCTCCTCATGATGGAAGGGGGAGAGGCCAGATGGAACCCAAGAAATTTTTGGGTGGAGGCCTCAAACCAGCCAGAGATCTTCTTGCCAGTGAGGATCGTCCAGATAGCTGACTTCTCTCTGTTAATGCTGAGACTGAATTCACTTGCAAATTGGTCCAAGAGTTTTTTGAGCCCCAGTAACTCACTCTGGGATGAAAAGAATACTACCACACCATCCATATATGAGATGTGGTGTATGTTCTTCTTCAGCATAGGTATTGCAATTCCAGGGAAAGAAGCCTCTATGCATAACAGAAGTGGGTTAATGTAGGCTGCAAAGAGGAGAGCACTCAGAGGTGAGCCCTGTGGGATGAAAATACAGGGCCGAAATCCTGGGGCAACTCTGCCATCCAAAGAGAGAAATATCTCACGATTTAGAACAGACATTTTCATGAAGTAGATGTCAAGATAAAAAAAAGGAAAACATTATGATTCCCCTCATTCTATCATGTGGAAATTGTATTATATGAATAAATTACAGTGAATAAGTAGAAAGTTTCAAATATTGTCATCAATTTTATTAATTAACTGAGGCAAATGCCTTTGCGGAGTCAATAAATGAAATATTTAAATTATGTCTTTGATGTAATAAATATAAATTAATTCAAATAAACTTTTACCAGTTTAAATGTTAAAAATGCAAAACTGTAAATAGATTATATTTTTACTATTATCTTTATAATCAAAATCCTTTGTGAAGATTGAATGCATTAAGTTGGGATTTAAAATATGTGTTTAGTTTCTCATATATGTAGTAATTTGAATGTGATAGAAAAAAAATTTAAAGTCTTTTTAAATTGTTAAGATATTGATATTATATTTAAAAAAGTCATATCTGAATCTTCATTAATATTAATATTGAATTATTATTTTTTTGTTTTACCAAGTTGGGTTTTAAAAAAAAATCATTAAAAACACACAAGTAGTTTTAAAATAAAATATTTTTTTATATTTATTAATACAAATGTCACTGAAATAAGCTAAAATGTATTTGAAATAAAAACAGTAATTTTTTAAAATAAATAAAAACTTACTTTTATTTTTGACAAACATAAACTAAAAAATTCCTAGCACATTTTGCCAAGAGTGACTATATTTAGAGCTATTGTGATGTGATGTGATGCACTGTAACTTCTTATGCAGAGTCAGGAATCTCTCAGCAACTATGCCCAGAGAAATCTATTATCCACTTTACCTTCTCATTTCATTTCCCACCCTAAGTTTTCTCATAATCTGCTCCATTCCATTTCCACAACATAATCTTTGTCAACTCCATGACCTTCATATCTAAATCCCCCTTATCTTTTCCCAAACCCCCAGCATAAAAAACCAATAACCCACTTTCTGTATAATCACTTTGTTCATATTTATTCTTCCATAACTTCATTATTTGTATCCTTTCTGCTTTCAAGCATTTACTTTGAATTAACAGATGCCTAATATTTTCTATGCCTTCCTTACACAACTTGCAGAGTAAATCATCAATATTTTTCCATTTACGTGTATATTCCCTTGTTGCTAATGATCCTGTTTGAGCCTTAAACAATAAACTATTTTTCTTGCTATTATCATAAATTAATTCACACCCAATGTTCCATTTACTTCTATATATACTTACTCTTTTTACTCTCCATACTAGTTCTCCATCTCTCCAATTCCCTATTCTTTACTAATGCATCTATTCTATCCATTCCTTACCACTATAACACTCAACAATCCTCCTAACGCAATCATCCCATCTTTTGTACAAATATACTGGTATAAATTCTTTATCCAAATCTTCTGCATACTACATTACCATTCTCACCCATCTTGTTGCCTGCATTCTATTTGTAACCCAATTAAATACTATTTTGGCTATTCTTTTATTATCCATAAACTGCAATCTACCAAACATTTTCATTCATATTCCCTGATTATACCTGCCATCTAGGAGCAAAAAAAATCTACATTACAAATTTATTGTTAGAAACAAACTATTAAATGACTTAAGTCCATGTTGTACAAATTGAGGATAGGATTTTTTATAAACAGAATATAATAATCAACATCACTCTTATCTGAGACTGATAAGAATATGGAAACAGTGAATATGTTTGTTTTAAATTATGACAATTTACAGTTTTAGCTTTTATTCAGTGCAATCAATACAAGTAATTATACATTTGTTAGATTCATGAATAAATTTGAATTTTGAAATTATTAGTGACAATTAGATGTAAAGATTTATAGTGAGCATGTGAAATAATAAATATATATTTTTACAGAAATGTAAAATAAGATGCACTAGGGAAGACATATTTAAGTTATTTTACAGTTAAATCATCTAATATCTTAGATTTTTAAATCTAGCTAAACAAAAAGGGTTCTTTTGTTGTTTATCTTCATATTTCAAAATTGTACTTCCAAAATATTGTTGCTATTTAAATGGTTTGACTTTTTATTAGTTAGATTCCATTTTTTCTCCATATTCATTACATCTGATTTTAAGATTTGTTATGAGTACCAAAATTCAAGGATAATAATACAAGCCTTATATAATATATCTATTAACACATTTTTAATACATCTTTTTCCACATATGCATGCCGTGAGCATTATTACACTTATTATTTAAGTAATACATTAAGTGCAATTTGAAGATTATAATTGCAATTTGTAATGTTATAATTGACTATTTATTAGTCTGCATTCAGAATGGCTTATATTTACTTGTTTAATGAGGTTTGTTTATATTTCTTTATATCAATAATTTCAATCTTTGTGGTCAAGTTGCAATCTTTAGTGTCTATATAAATATATGGGACCATGATGGGATTCCACCTTTATTTGTTAAAAGGAGGTTGCCTTGACAACAGTTTGTGATTGTTGATTGTTATCTATACTGGGATTGTCTAAGTATTGACTGGTTTCTAATGGTTATATATATATGGACAACAATTATATATAAAAATATTTCAATAAAACCAAACGCCAACTAAAGTACAATAAAAAAAAGATGAATTATAAATAACCAAGTTATTACTGTATTTTTTAAAAAAATCTTTTTCTTTTTTCTCCTTAAAAAAGATATTCTTAACTAAATAAAAACACACCCTCATAAAAGAAATATCTGGGGACAAAAAAACATTTCACTTTTTTTTTTTTAAATTTAAAGCTCTCTCCCTCATTTTTGATAAAAAATCTCATTCTGGGGTTTAATTATTTTTTTTTTTGGGAAGTGTGGGAGAGAAACTTCTCCCCGTTGTAATCCCTCTCCTATGGCTGTCAAAGTTTCTTAAATTGGGAAAGTAAATGTTGGGGTTTTTGTGTTTTGGAATCTTGGGCCTGCCTACTGGGATGTTTCTTTGTAATCAGAGGGGACACAATATTGATACAATATGTTCTCTTTGTAGGAAGGTTTGAAGTCCATTGAACACATACTCTATCAATGTGAATGGTGGCTCGGTACTTTCCCTACAAGAATTACAGATACAATTCTTCAGTAATGATGCATTCAAAATGGAAATTTTGGTCCATTTCTAAATTTTATCATATGGAAGATTAGATGTAAGGTATTATTTGATAGTGAGTTGACCGGTCCTATTGAAGACATTTTCTTAAAGTTATTATATAAAACTAAAGAAAGTGATCTAAGAACATGCCTGCTGCTTGCTGAGCAAATGGGTAATTAATTTTCAGCAATAGCATGTTATATTTATTCATGACACTCAAACTTTACACACCATGGGTTTATATGCAAATTAGACCCCTCTGATTAGTAATTTCTTATCTTGATATAGTTTGCGTCGAAACGAACTAAAAAAAAAAAACACAAATAGAAATAAGTAAAAATGAAGTATCTTTATTAATTATATGACATTCCTTGGCTAGTAATGAAGATAACAAAAATATATTCAGAACATGCTGCGTTTACAGTCAATGAATCTATATCCATTTGATCAACTCAAATTAACCAGAGTCCTTTTAGTTAATATTGGCTAAATATTTATTTTCCATATAATATTTAGTTGAATTGCTGGATTTGTTAGCTAAAAGAAAACTTACAAAATCTAATTGGGATTTGAAAAAATTTCCAGGATTCACTTGATCCAGGAGAAAATGAACGTCATAGGTATAGTAGGTATATGCACTAACTGCTCTGCCACAAAGTTTCTATAGTAACCGCATCATTTATTTTTACTTAATATATATTGTAATCAAAACATTTTTTTTAAAAAAAATAATGTTTTCAAATTACTTTTTTTTTAAAAAAATAAAAAATAAAAGATTTTCATAACATCTTTTTGTGTAGAGAATTGATATTTTAAATTATATGATAATATCTTTGGAGTTTATTATTAATTTTAATCAGAATAAATCATATATATATATTAAATACTAAATTATATAGATTTTTTATTTTATTTTGCAAAATTTATCGATTTCCAAAAAAAAAAAAAAATCTTGTAACCTTTATTACTGTCCCAATCTATTCATGTGAGATAAAGAAAACCACCATTAGAAAATATTAAATTGTGTCAATTAAGTTGAAATTGCTCGTCCAATTGAATTTACAATCAAATATTGACTGGTTTAACAAGACATTTTCCCAATAAAATTGGCATTTAAAAATTAAATTTTGCTTAATTCTTTTTTTAATGAGTCTTATACTGATGAGTAACATTTAGAAAAGGCAGTTAATACCAACTGCTGATTTCATTCTGATTTACATGAGGGCAAAATATTATGAGTAATGAAAGTCTGAAGTTTGTCATTAACATAAAATAGTATTTGAAAATATTTTAGTATAATTTTATACATATACATGGTTAAGTTTTGTAATGTAGCTTTAAATATTGAGATGTTGGGGAATCAATTATAATAATGATATCATTAGGTCGTGAACTTTCACAAAGTACACTCAGTTTAATTTGCCAATCATTTTATTTTTTACTTTCCTCAACTGAGAGTCACAGAAAGAGTTATCTCTTGAGTCCATCATTCACTTTAAACTATTGCAATAAATAATACAAGTCAAGAATAAATCATCTTAATGTTAAAGGGCTAGCTAGCATCAGCATATAATTTTGAATGTTTTTTTCATATACTGTTACTTTATTATGGTATCTATTGCTTAATTCTTATTTTCCTTTTACTTAATGCATATAGTCATATACTGATACATAAATAAATTATGATCACAATAATAGAAAATATCTGGGATGCCATTTGCATAAAAAATTGTTTATATTTTGTGTGATTTAATTATATAATTATTTCTAAAAAAAATACTAAGCCATTTATCATGAATATTTATTACACAATTTTCTGAGATGTTATGTAGAATATTTCAAAGATAATCAGGATGATATTAGTAAGCATGTAACATCATTATTGTGAATTTGCTTGGTTTGCGATGATAGTATATTACATGTGATAATGTCTAGAAAAGTTTAAACTTTTCAAATATAAACAATAGCACACAAATACACACCATATGTTAGTAGATTGCACAATGTTTCGATGATATCATTCTCCACTCTTCTTCAGGTGTTGCTGGCTTAACCAATGAAAATATTAGCATAGAAATCAAACTCACACCTTTAGATTTTTGAATATCGAAATTTTAAGGCCAAGCTCAAACCAACTGATCTCCAATTGACCTCTAACCAATTGATCTGTTAGAATAGCTCAGTCAGAGCTTTGCATTTAAAATTTGATATTCAGGAATCTAAAGGTGTAATATCGATTCCTATGCTAATATTGTCACTGATTCAGCCCAGCAATATTTGAAGAAGAGTCAGCAATATTACCACTTGAAACATTGTTTAATTTATTAACCTGTGTTGTCTATTTATGTGTTATTACTATCAGTTGTTTGTATTTGAAAAGTTTAACTTTTTTATGTTCAATATTTGATGAAAAATTATGGAAGTAGTTCAACATATTATTACATCATTAAAACAGGCAAAACTCTCCATACAGTAGTGCCACTCAGTGCCAGCCAGAGTAATGAATGGATGCCAGAAGGTTTGTGCTTGAGTGGCACTACTGTATGGAGAGTTTTGCCTGTTTTGATAACAGTTAATTGCAAGCATGAGAAATGGTGGTCATGTGATGTTTAGTGATATTGCACCATTATTGTGATTTTCAAAACAATAGTTCTGCAGCCTATATAAATATGAGTATTATCATTTCCATGTGTAAGATTTTTGTATGGTTCAATATTTGCATCATGAGATGTTCTTTTCAAAGCAGTCTGCTGTAGAGAAAGTCCTCCATTTAGAGTAATGATTTTGTCAAGAAATGTTAATAATATGTTGACAGTTGATGTGATTCATATTTTTCTTCTAGTAATTTTTTTCATTGGTAAATATCATTTTTCCAAAACCATATGATTACACTCACAATGGTCTATTATTTATTTTTTATGCTTGGTCATTACCACTTTCATTTTCCAGTATTTTCATCAAAAGATCAGCTAATCATAAATGATTTGTTTTGGCAAACACTGCAATGTTCTGATATGTATTGATTTGTCTTTTGCAGATTTTTGGTTTTGGCTACAGTAGTTATACTATCATTTATCATGTTGATTTTCTAATAGGTGATTCTCACATTGTTTTTTTGTGCTATATTTAACAAGTGCAATGATTTCTTGTGAGTCTATCACTTTTGAAATATTAATAAGCACACATGGTTTCAATCATAAAAGAAGGTTGTTGAAAGATGGTGCAGTCTTTACTATGATGATTGGATGAGTGGTAACTGTTATGGGCTCTGAGCCTATCGTTTATCTTTTTTTTTTTTTTTTTAAAGTGCTGGACTAGACATGTTGCTAAATTATATTTTATTACCACAGATTATCTATTGCAAAGCTACAAATGAGATCTAATTTTGAATGGTAATGAATAAGCAAATGGTTTTTGTATGATGTTCAAGCACCAAAATAGCAAGTTGAGCACAACAATCCTACTCATCTAATCAAACAGTCTTTTTTTTTTTTTTAACTTTTCTTGGCTGAAATTCAATTCACAAACCTTTAGCTTTTTGGTCTGCTATTTCTATTAATATGCTAAACTATATTGGATATTTTGAAAAGATGTGCTGAAGATTTGAGCAATAGCTTTCTTGAAAGTGAATTAGAATCAGACTTTGGTTTCATTTACTCAAAAGAGAATTTAAATTACAATCTGAAAGGGGTGGTGGTATATATGTTTTCTTTGATTTGAGATTTGTAACAGTAAAATTGAAGTATTTTAAAATTACTAGATCGGTGATTCTCCCTTTGATATTTCTATTTCATTTCAATGAAACTGAACTGCTGTTTCATAATCATTAAAATCAATTTTATGTTTATTAATTGATTTTAACCTTCATAAAAAATCAGTAATATTTAATGAATTTTATATTTATTCTTGTGAGAAATAGATTTATTTCTGAACTATTTTTATATAAATAATTCATAATATCTATTGATAAATGCGGAACTATAATTACAATGCATTTTATTTACGTAATAAATATTTTTTACTTAAATTTAAAAACTATTTTTTTTATGCCTTAATGAGTTACTAAAGTTCAGCCTAAGCTTAGAGAAGCTTTTTTAAAACGTTAAAATTATTAAATTTGTGGTATCATTTTATTAAATCATACAAACTATAAACTAATAAAAATATCATATGTTCCTATCACATGATTTTAATTTATATATTATTTTGTTAGCAGATTCCCCCCCCCCCCGCTATTTATATGTTACTTACTGTAAGCTTTAATAAGTACTAATAGATGTCAGATGATAGTGTTTAATAAATTTTTATCTTGTGGTGACCTATTCAATTTTATCAAAACTAATTTCATTGGTGATGAACTGTAAACTTTTGTACAATGCACTGGACCTTTAAGATCTAACACACCTCTGTCCTTCTTATCATTAACATCTCTTTTTTACTATGAAAATATCAGCCCCAACTGGAAAACATTTAAATGGGGATATATTAAGCACTATCATCTATCATCTATTATTATTTACCGAAATTTATAATAAATGGCATAAAGATGATGAAAATATGTGCTGCTAAAATAACAATATGCAAGCTGTAGTCATGTGATGGGTTCATGTGGCATTTTATTGGTTTATAGCAAACTCTCATAAGATAGAGGTACTTATAGTTATTAAAGAATTAAGGACATCATAATATATAGAAACTGAACAGATTTCAGATTTATATAACTATTCATACTAGTTGGCTTAGATTGAAAACATTTATACATTTTTCAGTTTGGGTTATAAAAGAGAAATAAATGATAAGCTTGGAGGGAAGGTGCATTAGATCTTAACCAAAACTCCTTATGAAAATCATAAGTTTGAAATTAATATATGAATATTGGGTAGGATATTACAGGATAGGGATTTATTAAACACTATCATCTGGAATTATGTACTTAAACTTAAAGTAAGTAGCACAGAGATGATGAAAAAATAGGGTACTAGAATCTTAACCAAAACTCCTCAATGATGAAAGTCATAAATTTGAAACTAATATAGGAATATTGGGTAGGATAGTACAGGATAGGGATTTATCAAACACTATCATCTGGAATTATGTACTTAAACTTACAGTAAGTAGCACAGAGATGGTGAAAAAATAGGGTACTAAAATTGCTAATTGTTGTAATCAAGTACAGTTTCCACTAATTAATGATTCAACTCATTTAAATTTTTGTTAGTTTATCTATGACATCTCAGGGCAATAATTGCTGTTCACCTTTTTTTTTTAGGGAAAGTTCAAAAAATAAATAAAAAAAAAAGATCTCAAATCTTTCCTAATGATTTCTGTATAAATAAATGGCTCTGTATGTTTTAATGAAACAGTAGAATACAAGATTCAAAAGCTAAAGCTTCTGATCAATGCTCAGCGTAATTTTCATTGATCTAACATTGCATGACCTCCAAAACAGCTAATTATTTAATAATTTTTATAAATAAAATTATCAAGACATGACTATTTTATGAGTATTCTATATTCTATTATAATGTTTATTTGTACCACACATTGCTACAATTATTATATTTAATTAATATAATAAACAAATATTTCTATTTACACTTGAAATAATAAAAACAACAACACAGTTGTTGTTACTGACAGAGATACTAGTATTAAACAAACAAATAATATATCGAAGAAACAAAGACTAATATGAAATACAGTCTAAGTAACATAATCACACTTATAATAAAGCAAAAATAGATAGATGATTTGATTTATTCTGCTTTTTATATTCATCAATCTTCTATGGTCATATTTTTGTGCACAATCTTTTGAGATATTTATGCACGAAACCAGCATAAAAAGCATAAAATTAAAGAATCTTTTGTAATCAAAAATACTCCTTATGCGGTGAATTCTAAATTAACTAGTTTTCCTATTTGTTCATTCTGTTCTACATAATAGCCATATTGACATTTATTGATTAGTTTTTCTCTACAATTTATTGTTTTGATAAGGACTTGGCATTTATGTATTAATTATTTGTTTAGTATTATATAAAATATTATTGCCTCTGTTAATAATAATCACCTTGTTTTTATTATTACATTTAATTAAAATATTTTTTCATACTACAATTAAATTTATATTATAAGATGGAGTATATAGATGTAGGGAGCTTGAAATTTTAAGTTCAAATCTTTTCTAATTACATTAAGTTCAATATAGACAATATGCTTGTATTTAAATATTACAATTGAATTTATAAGTGTGATATTTCTTGAATGAATTCATTTAACATTAGCATCTACATCAGTGGTCTTCAACCACCGGGCCCACCGGGCCGCAGAAGTTTTCTACCGGGTCACGCTAGACTGGCAAGAAAGTTAGTAATAACAAAATAATAAGATATTAAACTTTTAATTAATATAAACAGTTTTTATTTATTTTTTCATCGCATTTTTACCCTGTTAAAAAATAAGAAACAGAACAAAAACGAAATCTAATCATACATAAATTAATTTGTTTTTCTATTTATCACAGATGTTTATGGAGAGATGGAATTAAATTTATTATTTTTCTAAAAAATTTAAAATTTAAAAAAAAAAAAAGGTTTTTTATTATACAAACTCCAGTTGTCTTTTGATAGCCAATCACGGTCACTTGTCGGCATTGTTTATGTGTTAAAACAAGATCAAAACTTTTGACTTTTTCAAGTTTCGTTTTCTTTTTTTGTTTAAAAATACGCCCACTTTTTTTTTGGCCTATAAGGCGATATTTTTTGGTTTTATTTGTATACTGCTAATACACTAAAACTTTTATTTTTAAAACCAATTTCTGCTAACCTTTTTTAAAAAATAAAAATAAACAAAAAATAACTTTGCGATTTTTTTTTTTTCGGCTTTATTTCTATTACGCAATATCTATTTTACCATTTTTTAAAAAAAACTTTTCCTATTAATTACATTTTTTGATCCTTTCAACATACCAGCACACACAAAAAAAATTACAATAACATCAAAACTTCAGACTTTTACACGTTTCGTTTTATTTTTTCAGATTTAAAATACGGCGAATTTTTTTTTGACTGTACGGTGATTAATTACGCGATTTCTATTTTGCCCTTACTACTATCAAAAAACAACCTCCATATATATATATATAACCATCTTGTATATTTAACATTAAATACAGATAATACATTTATCATAATCATTGCCATGTGATTACACTAGCTATGATATTTCCCAACATTCAGGTGAATAACATTTTATACTTGAATGTTTTAACAATGAAATAATAAACATAGAAATGCAAGCACATTAATGAGAACGATTGTTATTGTACTGTTTTCTGTGTTCAGCATGTGAAGGTAAGCAACACCATTACAATATACAATAAGTAGTGTGCTGTTTTGGTCAGTTATAACAATTATGCTTATCTAAGGCTAAGCAGGTTACATCTTTAAGAAAATTTATCTGTAAACTTCTGCCGGTCTGCAAAATCTTATCCTTATTATTGCCGGGCTGCAGGTGTGAAATGGTTGAAGACCACTGATCTATATAATCTATTATTAATTCTTTATTAGACTTAATTTTTAGATCAGATATAAACTTCAAACTTAATTAAAAATCAATGTATTGATTATTAAGTACAAGCATAAATATTATTTAATTCCTCCCTCTTTTTCTATTTATGCATGATATCTTGGATATACTACAAAGTTTTTAATTTTTATATACAATTAAAATATTCAGGTAAAAGTTCTTAAAAAGGAAAACGATCCCAACATGCATTTATGGCTGAACAATATCAGTTGGCCTAGATCTTTATCTATCATCATAGTTTTCAGTATTAATCTGTAAAATGCAGTAAATTGCTACGGATAGTTGCTGAACTATGATAATAAAATATGTAAGACTAAAGATCTAGGTCAATTAATGATGAGTATTGTAGCCTTAAATCCATCTTGGATATCCAATACCTTTGTCATGTGTGTACATCTATATATTTTAAATGTGTGTGGAATTGAAACGTTTTGGAGTATACTTAAGATATTTAGTGTTATGATTAGATTTGTTTTTATTATTTTATTCATTTACCTTTCAAATTAAGTTTAAACATTACTAATGAATAATTATTAATAAAATGTGAATTAATTCGGAAGCATTGTTTTCTTTTATATTTTGAGAGAAAATAAATGAGAAAGAGAATAATGTTCAACCATTGACAACTAATCTCATTGAGAAGGATCTCAGAGGAGGAATAAAACAGTTAGACTTTTCAACACTTTCTACTGTGTATTGCTAATGTTATTTAAGAGATAGATTGTAAACAAAGTTTAAAATTTAAAATATGTTTGAGGTTAATCTAAACTGATTCTTTTCATTCATTCAAATATAATGTCACATATCAACAGAACACATCAATTATTATAATTTATTCTTATATGTCAATATTATTTGTATATTATTTATTTAAAAAATTAAAAAAAAAGAATTAACATTTAAATTGATTAGATGTACTTTTTATTGTAATACTTTACATTTGGTTTACATTATTTTTAAAATACCAATTTTTTATTTGATTTTCTTTTGATGTTAATAAATACATTTTTATCACAATACATAATCAAAACAATGCATATTGTCATTGTTTTTCACATCAAAGGAAAATGACTATTAAATATGTTTCATGCTCTTTTTGTTCGACAATGAACTTCTTGTTTATTATTTGACAGTATCTTTAAAACTTTTTAAAAAGTGCTTTTGGTTGTTGGCTTAGCTAAGGATTTGAAAGGCAACTCTTCTCCCAATTGTTTGTAGTAGCAGCAATTTTCTCTTGTTCCTTTATTCAAGAGCCAGCTATTGTAATATTGAATAATCATTGAGAACTAGATGAATACTAACCATCTAGTTATCCATTGATAACTCAAACTTGCGATAGGTGGCTCTGAAGAAAAATAGTAAATTGCTGTTTTTCATAAATATACATTAACTGAAACACACAGGCTTATTATATACCTGTGTCTATATATGTAATATGGCTGCAGAAAGGAGTTTGCTATTAACTGAAAGGAGACCCTTTGATTCCTCTTGGAGGCCTTAAAGGAACAGAGCAGGGCAAATTCCTAATGTCCACTCCATATGTTCTTGTCATTGCAGCTGTTATTACTATGTGATTATTCATATAGTATACGAACATGGATGGACTGCTTACCAACACGCATTAGCCAGCGTGGTGAGTTTATTGGCTTTTTACCTCTGAGTTTAAGATCAAGAAACACCACGGTCTTTCTTCTCAGTGCCTGATAAGGCAGAATGAATGTTTGTGTAAATGATAAATATTTTTCCAATACATATATACAATTATGACAGACAAAAATAAAGCATGGCCCTTATTCCCAGGAGGCTGTAAAGTCACCAACCAAGGCAGCGGTTGGTGGCCGAAGGCGGAGGGTGCTAAGAATCCCTGATTGCGGATCCAGGCTGCCATTTGAGGACAACTTTTTATTTAGGTACTTACAACTGCAGATCACTTTCAAGTGAAGGAAGATTGCAAGAATTAGAAGAAAAACTGTCTTATATTAAATGGGACATTATTGGACTTTGTGAAGTTAGAAGAAAAGGAGAAGAAACAATTGATTTAAAAAGTGGACATATACTCTATTATAAAGGCACACATATTGGAAATACGAGAGGAGTAGGATTCATTATAAATAAAAAGTGGTAGAACAATATTCTGGAGATTGATGGTGTATCGGACAGAGTGGCAAGATTAGTTATACAACTTAATAGCAGATACCAAATGCAGATAATTCAGGTTTATGCCCCAACAAGTTCTCATAGTGATGAAGTAGTAGAAGATTTTTATATGGATGTACAAAAGGCTTTTGATCAGAGTAAACAACATTTTAAAATTGTTATGGGAGACTGTAATGCTAGAATTGGTAGACAAATGAAAGATGAAATTGCTGTAGGTAATTTTGGTTATGGTAATAGAAATGAGAGAGGATATAGACTTGTGGAGTTTGCAGAAAAAGAAAAACTTTATATTATGAATTCATTTTTTGAGAAAAATGTTAAAAGGAAATGGACATGGAAGCATCCAAATGAAGGTACAGCAGAATTGGATTATATTTTGACTAACAGAAAATACATATTTCAAGATTGTAATGTTCTTAATAAATTTAACACAGGAAGTGATCATCGATTAATAAGGTGTAAGTTATGTGTTAATGTAAAACTAGAGAGACAAAAATTATTAAGAAAAACAATATTTACAGTTGATATTCCTAATCTTCAGAAACATTCTAATGAATTTAAATTAGAACTTGCAAATAGGTTTCAAGTGTTAGGAGATTTTGAACATGATTCAGATTTGAATGAAATTAATATGAAAATAGCTGACACACTTCTAAAAACTGCAACAAACATAGCTGGTAGAAAAAAACAGCAATTGACTAATAAAATTTCTATTGAGACTAGAGAATTTATGAAGAAAAGAAGGAATATGAAGATATACAAAAATGATGTATTAAAAAGAATTGAATATCTCGAAGTTTGTAAAATGGTACGGAAAAGAGTTGAAAATGATATAAGAAAGTATAACTGTGAAATAGCAAGGAAAGCTGTAGAAGAAAATAAAAGTCTCAAAAATGTTAAACAACATTTTGGTATTGGTAGGAAATTTATATCTGCAATAAGAAAAAAAGATGGAATTATTACTAAAAAGAGAGATGACATCATGAAATTGGTAGAAGATTTTTATCAAGAATTATATAGTAATAAAGAACAAGTACCTCCTATATCTATTACATCTTCCGAATTGCCCAGAATTTTAAATGAAGAAGTGAGACATGCAATTAAGTGTATGAAGAAAGGAAAGGCTCCAGGAAATGATGGAATTATAATTGATATATTAAAAGAAGCAGGTGAAGAAATAGAAACAATTTTAGCAAAGTTATATACCAAATGTCTAAATGATAAAGATGTACCGGAAGATTGGAAGAATGCAATAATAATATTAATATTTAAAAAAGGTGATAAAGAAGATATTAGAAATTACAGACCTATCAGCCTTTTATCAGTTTTATATAAAATTTTTACCAAGATAATTACAACTCGTCTACAGAGAACCTTGGATTTCCACCAAACAAGAGAACAAGCTGGATTTAAAAGTGGTTTTAGTACAATAGATCATATCCAGGTATTGAGAGAAGTCATAGAAAGGACAAACGAATATGAGTTGTCATTATGTTTTGGATTTGTAGATTATGAAAAGGCATTCGGTTCTATACACATTTCTTCAGTGATTAAAGCATGGGATCATCAAGGTATAGATCCAGGATATTGTCATATTTTAAAGAATATTTATAAAAATGCAACAGCAACAATTAGATTACATAATGATACTGGAAAAATCAACATTGAGAAAGGTGTAAGACAAGGTGACTCCATATCTCCAAAACTCTTTACAGCAGTGCTGCAAGAAGTATTTTGTGGATTAAAATGGGAAACTAAAGGAGTGGAAGTAAATGGAGAGTATTTAAGTCATTTAGATTTCGCAGATGATGTAGTTGTTTTTGCAAATAATGCTTCAGAGCTGCAGGAAATGTTGCAGGAGAGTTAGCAGATGAAAGTAGAAAAGTAGGACTAAAGATAAATGTTAAAAAAACTAAAGTAATGTTTAATCGATTTGCTCATAATATGAAAATAAAGATTGATTATGAAGAATTAGAAGAAGTTCACAGTTACAAATATCTTGGTCAGATTATTAATACAGATGGAAACATAATGGAGGAAATTAATCATAGAATTAAACTTGGTTGGAGTGCTTTTGGTAGAAATAACTTGATACTAAAAGGAAATATGCCTATGTGTTTGAAAAGGATGGTTTTTAACAAATGTGTTTTACCAGTTCTTACTTATGGATCTGAGACTTGGACACTTAATAGAAGAGCAATACAGAGACTTCAGACCACTCAAAGGAGTATGGAGAGATGTATGTTGGGAGTAACAAGAAGAGATCGAAAATGCAATGTATGATAGATGGACAATTGAAGTTTTAAACTGGATTCCAAGAGATTGTAAAAGACCCAGAAAGAGGCCACATGTGAGATGGATGGATGAAATAAGAAAATGTGCAGGGGTATTGTGGAGAAGAGAAGCTAAAGATCGGAGAAGATGGATTAAACTTGGAGAGACCTTCATCCTGCAGTGGATTGATAATGGTTGTTGATGATGATGATGATATATGTAATATATAGGGTATATGAGCCCAGACTTTCATACAACCCAACACTCTTCACACTCTCGCATAGCACTGATACACTCGAACACATATATGTTGAAAAAAGAAATAATCACCAATATACGTATTTTATGCTAAACCAGCAATCACCAGTTGGTCCAGATTACTATCTCTACACATACATGCTATAAGTGCTCAGATATATATTAAGATAACCAATGCTCATACTTTAATGGACATGCTTCAATCTATTCCACACTCCAACTCTTCAACCGTCCATCCAATTGAAAATCTGATGACCGAACGCTCAAAGGCCACCCTGAGACCAAGATTCTTGTCACACCCATGTTGACCTAAGATCAATCTGACCTCTCATGTACAGGACATAATCCATTTAATACATATACAAGGGATGGGCAAACGTTTCTACTATGTAATAACTGAAACACACAGGCTTATTATATACCTATGTCTATATATGTAATATTGGGGTATATATAAATAAACATTGAATGTAAGTAAAGAGAGTCACGTGATGTTTTGTTGGTACGTTCAGATTTTTTCATTTCAAATGTTTGCAATAAGATTTCCCCCTTATTTTTTAAAACTTTTTTTTTATTATTAATGGGAACTAATTCAAAATTTGCTCATTGAGAAGTTGCTTTTCTACTGTACAAACCGTATCTGCTAGTTTCGAAATTATAGACTAATATTTCAATCAGTAAGTTATCTCAGACTAAAATTAAAAAAAAAAATTACAAACTATATGTTTGGGCTATATGTCCAAAAGATTAATATATAAAACTATTTAGATGAAAAAAAAGTAAACATTACTTTGAAAAGCATTTTTCAATTAAGGATTCTGTTTAACATTTAAAAGGGTCTGACAAAAAATTGTGGAAAAGAAGGCAAAAACTTTTCCATGCTGTAAAAAAATAAATGAATAAATAAAAACTCTAAAAATACTTTTAAAATGTCAGAGATAGTATAATTAGTATTACTTACAAATTTATGAAATAAATAACTAACAAGATTAAATTATTTTTGTAAATTTTTTTTTAGTCTTGTTTACGAAATTCTGTACTTACAGCCATTTGATTCAGCACGTCATGCAGACTCATCTCATAGTCATAATAAATTATATGTTTGTTTATAATGATGACGTAGTTGATGAACACTCAGAATATATGTTTAGAAGAGATATAGGAGAATAGACTTTAAAATTTTATCAGATGACTAAAAAATCTTGGAAATATAATAATGAAATATATGTGTGTTGGTCTATAAGAAAGCTTTTGATAAAATAAGATGGAAAGCTATGAGAGATATTCTTGGACTTGGGGACATCTTTGTATCTCTTTGAATCATATTCTGGAAAAATCAAAATAGATAAAACTTTATAGGACAAATTTAAGATACAAATAGTTGTTAGATACCTTAGTAAGATTATCAACATTTTTGAAAGCTGCAATAGTAGGATAACAGTAGTTGGAAGGTGAACAATAAATAATTCTGGTATGCTGACAACATCTTTGTCCTGTCTGCTGATTAGAAATTAACAAATATCATGCAAAAACTAGCAGTAAACAATGCAATCTTGAAATAAATATATAGCAAAATCATGATTATAGACCATGCATGTAAAAATTTGTTTGAAGTGTTTCAAATTTTAAAAGAGTACTTACATTTTAGTATCTGAGTTCTGCCATAGTCAGTAATAGTCTTAGTATCAGGCATTATGCAAAAGAATTGCTATAGCAAGAAAAAGCAGTAATCCAAACATTTACAATATGAAAAGACTAAAATGTTTTAAAAGCAACAAAATTAAAATTGAGTAGCTATCGTATTTTTATTGCCACATATAGTGCTAAAATATAGATGTTCAAAACATCAGATGGGAACAATATGGGTGCAATTGAGATGTTTTACTATTGGAGAGTACTTTTATTTTTTCATACTGCCCTTAGGACTAATATATTTACTTCAAACTGAATAAAAAAATTTAAAAAGACTGGTAGTGGCATATTTTGAATACATAGCAAGGAGATCCAATATTATAGAAAAATTTATTAAAGGAAAAGTTAATAATCAATGTTCACATGGTTACTTTTCAATGCAATGATTTTGAGTTGTGAGACTATATATATCCTAAAATCATGAAATATGGAGAACTACAAGTGCTACCATATGTTTTTACAAGTGATACCACAAATCTTTAAGAATTATAGATTGAGATAATGATGGTCTTTGACTCATGCAAAAGAAATAAACCATCAAAGAATTATTAGGAAACATATTGATTTTTTTTGTAAAGATTTTAAATCTATAAACACCCTTTTCTATTTAACAACTCAATCTTATCAAAGTATATATGTAAAAAGTAAAAAAAAAAGCCTCTAAATAGCTTATTACAGAGAAAAGGTCATATAGGACTAATGTCACTGAAGGTAGAATTCATTGGACTTTCAATTGCTTGGTAGTGAGAGTCTGAATGATTTTTCACTCTTATTTCCCCCTCTAATTAAGAAAGATGAATTGGTCCAGTTAAATGGAATTTTTTTTTTTTCAAATTTACTTAGTCTAGATTTAAACCCAAGCCATAGCATAGTAAAACATGTGGAAGTATATTTATGATATGTAAAATAGTATGAGATAATTTTTATACATATGTTGACAAAAATATATATATGTTTTACAGCAAAATAAGTTTTAATTTAGTAAACATCATTATTGATAATCTAGAAGAGAAAGAAACAACGTGTTTGTGATATATAACAGTGTTTGAAAAATCTTTCAGGAATTGCTTAGTTGAACATGCTTCTGAAAAGAACATCATTATTTTAGAAAAGACAAAATCTTAATAACTATACATCACTTAGTATGGACAGTTGGTCTCCCAAAATTGACTGTAGAGCAAGATGATCATATAAAAAACAAGTGATTACAATGGTTTTCTATGGGGAAAAATTTAGCTCTTTATATGGATATAATTTTTTATTTCTATTGTTTATTAAATTAAAAATTCATGAAAATGTATAATTCTAGAAGACAAAATCTTAATAAGTATACATCACTTAGTGAGGACAGTTGGTCTCCCAAAACTGATTGTAAAGCAAGATGATCATATAAAAACTGAAGGGATTTATAATGGTTTTCTATGGAGAAAATTTAGCTCTATTTACATGGATATAATTTCTTATTTCTATTGTTTATTAAATTAAAAATTCATGAAAATATCTGATTCAACACACACACACATTTCAATATACTCAGTGGTTATTTTAAAAATCTGTTTTTTTATCCATTTATTATACTTCCAATTAAATTTTCCTCAGCTAAATTGTAATGACAGTAACTAGGAAAGAAACTTCCAATTGACCGTAGTATGTGCTTGAAAATTAGTTGAGTAATAAGAATATATATATATGGATGTGCAACACAACATGATTTGTAGTTAAAGGGAATATGTGGAGAATTATTTATATAATATTTTTAATGCTTACTCTTCAATATTGAGAAAAAAAGATAAGGACAAATTTCTTCTTTATTATCTGGAAAACTTTATTGCTGATAACTGAAGATTAATTTAACAAGATTCTAGATATTTTTTTGTGATAAAAAAAGATATCAGTTTTACAATGTGATGATAGTGAAAAAATAAATTATTTTAAAGTAGTAGAATAATTGTAATAAAAGCAAGCAGTAAAAATTATTTCTATATACAACAATAGATGCCTATGATAAATTTTGGATTAAGTTTAGGAAAATGAGGAGTACCAGAGCATTTCATTGATTTTATAACAAATTTCTATATAAGCCTAGAAGATAAAAATAAAACAGACAATGGTAGATGATAGTTGTTTCATAATGGCAAAAAAGGTCAACAGGATTGCATAATATCACTTTACTTGTACAATTGGTATAATTGAATATATAAAGAGGGAATCCAAATTGATTATAGGCAAAGGTGGATTTTAAGTTAATGAGAAAAAAACATGTCAACAACTGTAGATATGCTGATGAGACCATACTTACAGTTGAAAGTATAGAAAAGACTGCCATGAGGAAAATTAAAAAATAGAATAAAAAGAATAGGATTATGACTAATTGTGAGGAAGATATACTATGGCAACTATGTCAGGTTCAAGACAAATGTATCTGATTTAAAAGATTCATCAGGACTAATCAGATTAGAATTGAAAAATCTGAGAAAGATTTTTAGATATAGAATATTTTTGAATTGTTCAACCCATGGCATTTTTTATGAACTCTTTGTGAATGTGGAAGTTGAATATGGAATAAGAACACTATAGTTCATAAAATATTTTTTGAGAATAATATGGACAGTAAGATTAGATCTGAATCCTAACAACAGATTGAAAATATTTTATTTTTGAACATGATTATAATTTAATTTATTAGAAGAGTTATTATGATTCAGAAAAGTTGATGGTGAAGGAAGAGAATGAGCAATATAGGGGTGAATAAATTGTCTCATCGCAATAATAAATGCACTTGTGAGCAGTCTAAAAAAATCAAAATGATGTAAGTTATTATAAAGTGACAGCATTTAATAATAATAATAATGATAGTGATGATGATGATGATTATGATAATAATAATAATAATAATAATGATAGTGATGATGATGATGATTATGATAATAATAATAATAACAACAATAATAATTATTCAATTTCAATTTATTTAATAAAGTAATAACAATAATGATTTGCAAACAAGAACACAAAAACTCCAAACAAGAATAATCTTGTATTAAGAGCTTACAATATTGCAATTAAGAATTTAAAATATAGCAAAAAAAAAAAAAAGTGAAAGAGATAATAATAATATTAATAGCAAAATACAATTGCAAATATATGTATATATAATTTAAATAAGTAAACAAACATATACGAATATATAAAATAATAACAACTACAACAACACAGTTAACGTCTGCTGTAGAACTATTGTCATAAACATTTTTGAAAACAAATATATTTGACAAACATTTATGCATAAACATATTAAACATTTAAAGATTAGAATAAACATTGTCTTCTTCTAAATTCCTTGATAAAGCTAGTTGAATTTTTCTCAAATGATGAATATTTAGATTAGAAACTTTCTACGATAAATATCAAGAATTATTCTGTATTCATGGAGTAGAACATCAAATAAACCATTGTCTCCGTTTATATCTTCAACAGATGTGGAATGAGTTCTACCAAAAGTAATATGCAAAGTATAATTTTATATAGCAGATAAAGGAACTATAACATCAAATTGTAGCATAAAATACTCTAATAATAGGCAATATAAATAGAAACTAAAACTGGCTTGCTTAGATTAATTTCTGAGATTCAATAACCACAAAGAGTTTCATGTGTTTTCTTGATAAATTTGGAGAAATGTAAAGAAGTACAGATATAGGTGTGCAGTTGATTACATACCTAAACTCACCAGTCAGTATTACTCAACTGTGGTGCCCTCTATTAAAAGTTATAATATTGAAAAAAGAAAGCATCCACTCAATATCATCCCATTTGACTGTTACAATCTATATTTATATTGATTAATTTTTGGATATTATATGAATTATTCAGTCTGTCCACTTGATTGTATTTTTGTCAGTTATAATTATCTATTTGGATTACTCTTATGTTTAAATGATAAAAAAGTAAATCATTAAATAATTTCAGAGTAAAATATCCTGATTAAACACTTTTTACTAGTATGAAGTCATCATCATTATCTGGAAATTATACTAATGTTAGTCTGTCTATTAATAAAAATTGCAGTTTAGATATGACAATAATTTATGATTATTTTTATCCGTGCAATGTGAGTTGATGTTCATTATCAATAAACAATATATATATATATAAAGCTAAACTAGTCAATATATAATCAAAACTACCCCAAATCCAAAATTCAACCAGACCAGCATAAAAATAATATTAAAACACTACCAAAGATTTCACTGCTACAAGCAGACTTCTCAAGTGTAAAGAACTACAAAAACTACACAATATATATAATATTAAACATTACCCACAAATCCATTCACTTCCCATCCACCCTTAATATTAAAAGAACTCTTAAATAAATCAATTGCTTCAGAATAATAAATTTTCAATAATAAAGATTCTTTAATTCTTCTTTTGATTTCATTTCTCTCAAAGAAGACAACCTTAGCTTCATCAAAATCAATAGTGTGGCCTGTATCTTTTTCATAGACATACAAAGCAGAACTAAGATATCTATTTTTAACTCTACTTTTATGAACCTTTATTCTTTCATTTAAACTCAAACTACTCTGACCTATGTAAACCTTTTTACAAATAAACAAGGGATAAAATATATTACACCAGGAATAGTCTTTCTATCAAAATTTTTTTTTGTAGAATTTAATAAATTATTCAATGTAACACCCCTTTTCCAAGCAATTTTCTTATTTCCAAACAATTTACTATTTCTACATACAATTTTATAAGAAGACAATTTAAATGGCAAAGAAATAAAATCATATTTTTCTTTAACCTTTACATCCTTACAAACATTACTATTAAATAAAATACTTTTAACAAATTTATCAAAGTACCCAATCTTCAAGTAATCTTTATAAAATTGATATTTCTGAAACAAAGTTACCCCACTAGAATTATTTAATTTATTATTCCTATGATAATAATTCTTAAAGCAGCTACTTTATGAGATACAGACTGATAGCTATCAGGTTTAATTATAGATCTTAATTCTTTACTTTTAGTAAGATGACTGCACAGTAAACAATTAGTCTCTACATTTCTAATCACCAAAAGATCTAAAAATTTTAACTTACTAAAATCCAACCCCCCTCCTTCTAACACAAATTTTATAGAAGGATCAAAACAATTAAACTCATTTACAAATTCCTTCAATTTATCATTCTCAACTACAAATAAACAATCATCAACATATCTGACAAATAACTTTACATATAAACAATTCTTTTTAATAATAATTTCCTCTTCCATATAATTAATATAAACTGAACATACTAAAGGAGAAATAATATAACATATTATCCACCCTTCCTTAATCTTATAAAAATTACCTTTTTAAGTAAAATACATAGAATCTTCCAATAACAAAAGCAAATTTTTAATTACCTTAATTTTATTTTTTGATAAAGAACTTTTCTTAATCAATACAGACATAAGAATATCAATACTGCTTAATCTATTAACAGACTGATACATATTTTCAATATCTAAACTGCCAAATACCCAATTACTTTCCATTTTAAAATTATTAATCCTATCAAAAGCCTCAAAAGAAGAAGAAACTGTATAATGACCAAAATCAACAAATTGTTTTAAAAAAATATTCAAGAATCTAGAAATACCCTCTACAACACTATCTGTAAAATCAAAAATAAATCTTAAAGGAAAACCATCTTTATGAGTCTTAATATTCACAAACATCTTAGCTGATGTGAAATCATTTGGATAGCACCTTAAATAATCTACTCTACTAAAAATTTTTAAATTAACCATTTTCTTCATAATATCTATCAATTTTCTTTTAATCAAACTACCTGGATCTTTATCTAAAAGCATATATTTACCATTATTTAATTCTCTATCCATTTTCTCTTTGAATTCATCTCCTTTCATAATGACAAACATACCAGCTTTGTCTTCATGAGAAATGATTACACATTAGCAATTAACTTATTCTTAAGATGTTTAATCTCAGCAGGATTAATAACACATTTTTCTTTTCTTTTTAAACTTTTATTCAAAATCGATTGAATACCAACTTTCTGCTCATCACTCAAATTACTAGATTCAATAGACAAAATTGTATCAAAAACTATATTTTTTGAATGAAATGGAACAAAATTAGGGCCTTTACCAAGAATATCTAATTCTCTATCATTTAACTTTATATCAGAAAGATTAACAACTCTATCATCAGAAACATTACTCTCATACCCTTTGTCACTACAATAAATTTTATTAACTTTCCCAAACAACCACTTTAATTTTCTTTCATATTTTTTACAATAGAAATTTGACCTATTCTGTTTAAATTGTCTCATAAAAAAATTCAAAATTGAATAATTAAAATCTTGCTTCCTGTCTAAATAATGTCTATTTCTTTTATATACATAAATAAATTTGTAAAACCTTACAAAATTTTCTTTTAAAAAAACTATTTAAAATATATGTTTGTAACTTAAAAACCAAGTTCCTATTTTGAAGCAACTTTTTATTTCTACTAAAATTAATAACAACACCTAGGAAAAACACTAAATTCCCTACATTTTTTAAGAAAATAAATCTGCCATCTTAAAGACTCTAACCTATCACTTAATCTAGACAAATTTTTAATCCTTCAAATATCATAGGTCAGAGTAGTTTGAGTTTAAATGAAAGAATAAAGGTTCATAAAAGTAGAGTTAAAAATAGATATCTTAGTTCTGCTTTGCATGTCCATGAAAAAGATATAGGCCACACTACTGATTTTGATGAAGCTAAGGTTGTCTTCTTTGAGAGAAATGAAATCAAAAGAAGAATTAAAGAATCTTTATTATTGAAAATTTATTATTCTGAAGCAATTAATTTATTTAAGAGTTCTTTTAATATTAAGGGTGGATGGGAAGTGAATGGATTTGTGGGTAATGTTTAATATTATATATATTGTGTAGTTTTTGTAGTTCTTTACACTTGAGAAGTCTGCTTGTAGCAGTGAAACCTTTGGTAGTGTTTTAATATTATTTTTATGCTGGTCTGGTTGAATTTTGGATTTGGGGTAGTTTTGATTATATATATATAGCTATGATAGCTAACTTTGGATTCACTAGTTGTTAATTCATAAAGAAAATGAGCATTAACCAAAGTTTCATTAAAGATTATTTAGAAAAGATTAAAATTTTTCAATTTTTTAATTTATCATAACATAATTAAAACTTAATCTTGTTGTTGTAAATGGCTTTATTAAATGGATGGAAAGTAACAGAATTCATAAATCAATTACTATACTTTTAATAAATAGCTGAAATTTATTATATTAATTTGTCAATTTTCTGAATTATCATTCTCAGCAAATATTTCAAGTAGCAAGAATTAATGAAGCAAAAGATCTGATGTTATGACATTTAGAACATACATTTTATATTAAGGTCACAAGTAATACAACATTAATGTTAATTTTTAATAATATTTTATCACTATTGAACCAAAACAAACAAAAAAATAATCTTTATGAAAAAGACAAACACAAAGAACAATTTTTTTATATATATTTATACAATATTCTTATATTATTATGCACATGTATATTATAGGCGGCTTTCCTAGAATATTATGCATATTTAATTTGTCAAGATATGCCCATGCAGTGATTAAGGAATAATACAGCCTATGTTCATTGTAATTATCATCATTAGTTTAATGAAGTAGGAATGACTATTTATTAATGAGTCTGGACATTCTAATTACAGAAGCAAAAAAAGGTAAAATATAAAGAATACATTGAGATAAGATTTATGATGATTATATTGATCGTATAACATTATGTCTGAACACAACTAATGATTTGTAATCCACTAAATCTGTGAACTGCTTTCTAAACTAAAGAGCGTTTTGAAAAAAAAAAAGGGTGAGAAAGGAGAAAAGATTAAAATTAAAGAATGCAAACTTAGTTACAAAAGCACGCAATTTAATTGTCACAATTAGTACAAGGAGATAACAATTGTTTTGGGAAAGTTCATGATGGCCTGGTTATACATCAACATAAGTTGTTGAAGACAATAAGATAGATGACGATTAAAAAAGAATGCATTAAGAAGAGGAAGAAATGAATTTTTATTAGAAACATAACCATTTTCAACCATTTTTAATTCACCATAGAATGAATATTTCTCTAAGTTTAATTTGTTTTTTTTTTTAGATTCTTTCTTCATATTAGAAAACTTTCTAATCTCATTTATCTCACCTTTGTTTTTTCTAGATTTTCCACAATCTCTTGACATCTAGTTTAAAATTTTAATTATATAGTGGTCTGTTTCATAACATGACCATATAGCTTCATTTTAGTGATGGTTTCATACAGTGGTAGAATGGTGATTTTGGACCTCATAGAGTTCCAACTCTGTTACTTCCTGTGTTGGAATTAACAATAAAACATTTGATTACCTTTTTATTATATATTTTTTATCATTGAGTGACATATTTTTTTCTTTCAATTTCTTCATGTTTCTCAATATACATATTTCTACACTTTTCTGGAATCTATGAAGTTCAATTGCTTGTCTGTTAAGTGACTAAGTCTCCTGTTCTTAAGTAAGTATAACAAAGCACACTTATTGAAAACCTTTTTTTCAAGTACATAGGCATATTTCCTTTTGATAATCTGTTATTTTTATCATAAGCACTTCTCCAAATTTATTTCAGTAATTATTTTCGATTATTATATTTAAAAATGGAAAAGTTTTGCTGCCTATTAGTTTGAACAGAATGCTATTTTTTTAATTAAGATTTTTAGGTACTCATCTTTTAGCTAAAGATGCCGCTGCGCAGCCGGCACGTTCGAACCCGTGTTTTCTATAATACAACTTTTTTGTTGTGCTACAGAATGCAGGCCACTATGTCGCATCACAGTACAGCATGTATGTTGCATAGCAGCAAATACATTTTCCGAATTCGCATAATTTATAAAATAATTACGGCTTGATGAGAGAGTTTGTATTTGAATTGTATTGAAATGTTGTTTTCATTGGATTTTTTTTTATTTTAATGTATTGAAATGTTCAGATTTTTTAAAGCAATAATTCTAAGACTTTTTACAATGTACTGTATTGAACTTTTATTTGGGAAAATGTTAAATATCTATGTTTTTATTGAGGTGCAATTAGGTAACATGTCAAGTAACGTACTGCTCATAACATTCCATGAGACAAAGAAGATTCTACTGTCTGTATATTTTTGAAGTAAAAAAGAGCGGTATGAAAAAAATATCCAGTAAGAAAAGTCCAAATATACAGGTTTTTTTGTAAATTTCATAAAAAGCAAATATTATAAAAATGTTTAATAAGTAAAAAAGACATTTGTATGTGTTTGTTGTTGTTTAAAAAAGTTTGAGTTTTTTTCTTTTGTCCGGGTACAGTTACGATTTTGAATTTTTTTATTTTAGCATTACAAACAACAGAACACTAACCCTAACCCTAAACCTAACCCTAAAACTAACCCTAAATCTAACCGTAACAACTTTTACTTTTATTACGATTATTATTTTTTAATTAAACAACAACAAAAAAAGTCGTAACACAAGTAAAAAAATATCCGATAGAAAATTGATAAAAAAAAGCCGTAACACAATTTAAAAAGTATACGATATAAAAAACATGAATTAAATTGTAATTTGTTGATTTTATTTTACATTTATTATTATCATTTAAATTGTATACATTAATAAAAAATAATATTTAAAAAAGACGATTTTGTTTTGTTTTTATTTTCGCATTACAAAAAAGCACAGCAAAATTATTATAATCAATGGCCCGAGAATGGTCATATTTTATAGTTTTAGCGTGAAAATGGCACCATCCAATGGAATCTTTATCTATAAGACAAGCACCGATTTTTCTTTCTCATCCCTTCCCAACATTTTAATTTTTAAGTATCTTTTATCTCATATGTAAATATAACTTTCTGATAGTCTGAATATTTATGAAATTTCAGCAGAAGTACTGTAAACCCCATGTGAGCTATATATAAACTAATTATCTGTAATGTTATCTATAAGCTTACCATTTACTGATGTACTAACATGTAAAGTGTGATTTATATATATATATATATTAACATGTAATGATATGCTTATATATGTTAGAAAGCTAAATGTAGATGAGTCCATTCTATATTATTCTACTGTATTTTATCCTAGTACAAATAGCGTTGGCAGTTTAAAAATTAAATTGATAAATTACTAACGAAAAATATATTTTAATATATTTGATTGATTAGTTTAAACAACGTGGGTATAGATTAAAAAGAGAGAAAGAATGTAAAAAGTATAGTGGAAACAAAAAAGGAAACTACTTTGTATTTTGTAAAATTAAAACAAACTGTTATCGCAAAGCCATCAGCAGTATGGAAACAAAGTTGTAGCATTCCTTCGGTAATTAAAGATGGCAACCAAGAGAAAAAAGGAAGGCTTTGGGGCTAAATTCTTTTAAATTTGGTACACATTGACAGGTGTCAACGGGGGAGTTGCGCAGAAAGAAAAAAAAGAAATAACATATGGTGCGGGGTAGCTTCTTCTTAGACCGTCCTTCCTGCAGAAATCAGTAAAAAATAAATGTGAAGAAATTATGAAAGTGGGCCAAACTACTCTTACTAATAGGCTGAAGTATTAAGATGTGTGAGTAGTAGCAGTTCATTTGCTGGAGTTGCTTTGTACCTGTGTTGTGAACTATCTGAGTGAAGAAGCTATCTCCTACTAGATTTCAAACTACAAAAACTTAAGGATCACTGGAATACTGGACAGTAGGTCCATTCTAAAGAAATCCAAGCATGGTCAACATTAGAAATCCTATATGTGAACATTTAAACTTACCAGTAAGTAACTTTATTAAATCAAATATTAGTGATCACTTTCTTGAACTCTTAAGCGTGATGAACTGTCGCCATGAGTCATACAAATAAGATAAACAAATATTAGCTGGAGTTTTAACCTTTGTTTATTTTTTTATGTTTTATTCTCTCGATCATATTAATGTTTGTTTTGTATTAATAAAGTAAAATATGACTTATGTTGTTATTGATTCTTATAGTTCTAAATTCGTTATAACTTAGATATTGTTATAGTTCAAATAAATTGCTAACACTATACTGAAACACAATCCTCCGGAGATTCCAGATAATTTTGTTGTAACTAAATAAATAAAAGGAATTTGGCCAGTGGATTCCGATACAGAATCCTGGCACCTTTCAAATAAATTAAAAGCTGGCTTACATAATCCCATTATTTTAGTAGTTACATTAGTTAAAAGGGCGTCGTATGACCAGGAAAAATAATTGCATCCATTAAATCTTACTGAATTGTCTGACAAAACAAATTTAATAGATAGGACGTAATTTGGTCACCGAGTACGTGTAATTAACTCATAAAAAACTCTAATAGAGCAATGGATGTTACAATGTTTACTATGGTTAGTTTACATATAGGTCACTGGTGTTTTTTAGTACTTTGGCTCAATTTTAATCTATATTCAGACTATCAAAATGTTATATTCACATATATTAAGTGAAGATTAATTTGATACTTAGAGTTTATTAAAAATATTAAACTCGGTCGTTCCCTCTCATTAGTTATAATGATTTCCGAATAGCTTATAGTTGTCCTGAAAATATGTTAGTATATATAAATCATGCTCTGCATGTTAGTAATTGAGTAAGTGCTTATATATAATCAAAAGCTAAAAATAGGTCGGTCCATTCACTGGTGTTTTCAGTGTTTCTACTCAAAATTCTTTTATCTTATATGTAAAACTCCTTCAAGATGTTGAAAAAAGTGTTATAGTATCTCTCCAATCTTATTTGGATATAATCTTATACTGCAGGAAATATAGAAATTTGGAAAGTAAGATCCAGCACAAAAAAAAAACAAAAAAACAAAAAAACAATTGACAGAAAGAAATGCATTTATTATATGATGTCATTGTAAAGAGTTTTACGGATGGATTGATTGTAAGGAAAAGACAGGGATTTGTATAATCTAAAAAGAAAAAGCAAATGGTATAGTTGAATTAAGGTGATGTATATTTAAATTTTATTCAGATATTTAATGATAATGATATGGTGATAATGATAGCCCTGATTAAATATTGATCTTTTTCATTGTGGTAAAGCAATAATTGACAAAAGAAAAAAAAACAACAACATTAAATCAGACACATTGTAACATAAATTACTTTGATGCTAGAGGGCGCTATAGCTAGAATTTTGAAAATTTATTGATCCAATTATTACATATTATTAAAAACATTATTTTTTGTAGACAAAGGAAGGAATCAAAATTATTTGCGCCTTCAAAATTTTTTAGGAAATTTAAATTGTAACATAAATAGAACATCTATTTTCTCACAACTCTATTATTTATTTAAGTACAGCCAGCAGTATGTAATATTATGTTTTTCTATACAAATAATAAATTTTCACATTTACATAAGGGATTATACAAAAGGGCTACTTTGCTTTCATTGTTTATTTCTTCAAATTTTAACTTTGAGAATAATTTCTGAGATTTAATATAGAAATGATAATTAAAAGAAGTATTAGAATTGCTTTTAGAATGTTTCAGAATAACTCTTAAAATGAAATTAAAGATATACATTACTTCTCTTTTTATAAATCACTTTATCATTATAAGGCTTCTCTTAAGAGTCACATTGATTGCTTAAACTGAAGTGAATAAAGTAAGTCTGCTTCAGCATATTCTAAGATTTAGTTGATTTTAAATCAACTAAGTCTCTGAATCCTACAAGTGTAAATGATATAAATAAATTTACATGGAATCTTCCCTGACTGAGAGCAAATTAATAGCGGTGATAGTTTATCTTTATTAATAAAAAAACGGGTTTTTAAAATTCTCATCTTTAATTGATTCTTAAATGCATCAATGGCGAATCTTTCTCGGCTGGAAAAAAATAATGAATCTTAACATCAACTTTTTTTTCTATCGATTATTTAAGTTCCAAATAATTAATTATATGATTTTTTTTTAAAAAACTTTACTTTCATGCTTTCGGGACCAAAGTCGAAGAAATGGTGAAGGTGGGTCAAACGCATGTAGTTTTAAAATGCACGTACAACTTTATATGCAACACTTTTTTGTTGTTGTTATAAAAAGATTTAATATTTTAGTTAATTGTAATACTCCACTGTATTTTTATACTTAGCACATCCTTCCAATGAAAGCAGTCTGTATTAAACCGTTTAAAATATCATTGTGACAGTCTTTAAATAGATGAGATCTGTCCTCTCCTAAGGAAACAATGAAAAAGTTCATCATGAAATACTTTTATTTAAAAGGGAAATTATAATTTTTTATCTGTTTCAATCAAATAAAAATAACCAAATGGTTTATCATTCAGAATGTTATGTGATTTTTAAGCCCAAGTATTGACAGCGTTGAGTTTCAATCTAATAAATCTTTAGCATTAAACAACCTATGCCAATATTATAGTTAATCACTGCTTTGAGCATTATGAATGGTAGGTGAAATTTAGATCTTACGACTTTTAACTGTCAAGCACATCACTCTATTATTGCATTAATCTGCAAAAGGCGATCCAATTGTGATATTTAATATTATCATATCCTGCAAATTGAAGAGCTAAGAGATTGATCACGATATCCACGTTTTCAGAATATTTGGAGAATTTTTATGTAATTTTTTTTAGTGGCCTTTTTAATGTTATCTTTCATTTTCATATAATAAATTTGGCAGAATATTGTATCCATGTATAAGCAATTTAGTTGCATTAATTACATCATTTTGCTAAAACATTGGGTCTTTTAACTTGTTAAATGTAGCAATCTGTTCTATATCTTAGCAACCAATATATCGTTTCAGTTAAAAAGCTATCAACATATTTAAATTAATCCTGATGTTTATGCTGATATCCATTCAAGTCAAATATAGGTGAGAATCTTTCTTCCATCACATGTGATATATCACTTTGATTTTTTTTTTTTTTGAAAATGAATTATTAAAATAAAAATTCTTTATGGATGACATTGATAAGGCAGATTTTCCTTTGAATTTGCAAGAACAGTGCTTTCAGCTGTTTATTGTAAATTAAGTGCTAAGAAGTTGAACTTTTTGTTTTTTTGCTTTAAATCATTTCAAATGGAATCTCATTATATAGCATAGCTTTTTGGCATCTGTTCCAAAAGCCATAGTTATAAAACAAAATTATAACTACTATACATTATTATAACTCAAGTTTCATTTCAAATATTTTTTAACTACTAATAATACATTATTTTATACCATTCTGTGACAGGTGCTTAATGTGAATAACATTTCGTGAAAAACCAATTATTTTCCAACATTGCCACAAAAGTTACTTAAATGTATCAAATTTTTAAAAAATCAAATTGAACATCATGACTTTATTTGTGATACTTTTTCTGTGTTTGTGGCAATAAATCAGTTGAATATGGTTTTATGCTTTCTTTTGATTCTTCAAAATACATAAATTTTTAGGTAAGCAAGAAACTATGACTGTAAATAACTTATTTAATAAATTCTTGAAAATATTTTTACTGTAGTGCTTAGTAATGATATTCACCTATAATTATTACTATATATTTTTTTCTTATATTTTTAAATTGAAACAATCAAATACATCTTTAAGATTAGATTGCTCAACTTCATGTTACATTCCTAAAATATGCCAATTATTTTGAAGATACTTTATTTTTACTACATTTTAAATTTTCTCTAAGATCTTCATTGGTATCTCATCTGTAGCCATTTTTAATATTAAAAAGAGGTCCTCAAATTGGATATCTATCCAAATGTAAAGAAGTCATCAAGATGGAGAAATCAACAAAAATAGTCATTTGAATTGTTATGTCATTAGTAAGAAAGTGGTCAAAATGTTTATCTTTATTTAAAATGTCACTATTGTGTGAATGAGGGTCATCCACTGATTAAATATAATTGTAAGATTATTTTTCAAGTTCTTGTGCAACTTTTAATGCATTAAATGTTTGCATCTTGCTTTGTAGCTTTAATCCAGTAATCATTCTTACATTCTTTTTATCATTCATTGACCTTCTTGCTTTTAAGGTTGATATTGCTTATGGGGTGTCCTGTTTTATTATTCACCAAGCAGAGAATGCCACTTTTTTTAAAAAGAAAGTCACTAATTATATCGTGTTTGTCAGGAAACCACTTAGAATTTTACTTTTCAATATGTTTAGGAACATATTTGAAATATACTTAAGAAAATTTTATGCCACACTAATATATCAAACTTGAAAATCCAAATTGGCAATTTTAATGTTCAACAGCTGCTTAAATTTAGCTCAAGCATCAGTTGAATCTAAAGAAATAACATGAGATTTTTTTATAATTGGAATAGAATATATTTTCTAATGTTGCTATTGTTTTAATATAAGATATAAGAATTTATGATATATATATAATTATCCACAAATTCATTTTCTTTTTAAATCTTGTTTCATTTCATGAACTAAACTTTTTTTTTCATATCATATATATATATACAATACATTACTATATATCATATACATTTTAACCATTCCCTATAGTCACTGTGAAGGTCTATCCATTTGTTCATTCACTACAATTCATATAATTGGGTATGAGCTATGAAAATGGCTGTGGGAGATGATCAAAACATAGGTTCCAGAGCTGCATAATAATATACTGCATATATGAATGTTTGGGGGGGGGGGGCATTTGGTTCATAAAATAAAATTAGTTTTAAAAACTAAATGTATGGAGAATTATATTAGAGGAATTTCATGGGTCTATTTTGAAGAATATTTATTGACTTATTAAATTATAGCAATTTATGATCTGTTAAACAATGTATACTTATGAATATTCATCAAATAAATTTTATTTTTGTTTTTGCATACTGATTTCTATTTATATCTTAATTAATAAGATGGAAAATATCATTACATATAATAATTTTAAGCTATAGGTATTGGAGTTATTTCCAAGAGAGAGAAAAAAGTTCTTTTATTGGTTTTAATATAGTAGCATTATCCAATAAGAAATATAATCTTTTTTTCTGAATCTATCATTGGATCATCAAATATAAAATGTCCTTGAGTATATCAACTTTTTATTGATAAACTTAAGAATTTTAAGAATAAAAGATATCAAATTTTATTCAATGAGCTAATTTTGCAATGACTGAATATATATAAAAAAAGAAAAAAAATCAAGAGAATAAGGAAAAGAACACAGTGAGGAAAAATATTTTGTTTTACAAACAATACTTAACATTTAATGAAACAATATATCTTATAAAGCAATAGGGGATACTCTTAGTTTCTTTTTTCACTTTTCCATTTGCATGATTAGTAAATAAATATATAGCTTTTTTGAATTTTATTTTTGCATTTCTTTTTTACCTTCAAAATAAGATTTATTAACATAATATTAATCTTTGAATTTACATGTTATATCTAGTGATATATAAGATTCAAACTATGATTTACAATGTAGAACTTGATTTACCAAGTGAACAGAAAAACCTTCTCTCATAGTCTACTAGGTAAACCTTGACTTTAATGGCAACTAGATAGATCACAACTACTAAGAATCACATCATCTCTACCATCCAGAAGATGAGAAAATGAAAACCCATACTAATCCCTGCAGCACCCATGTCCCAGCTTCCCCCCCCCCACTAAGGGCTAGGAACCAGACTCAGAGTACTTCCAAAGCTCAGATTCTCTCATCCATTGCCCTTATTAATCCCCACCGCACTCGGATCCCTACCAAAACCCAGGCCTGTGAGACCTTCCAAGCACTAGACCCTGCCATCTAGATGGCAAAGATGAGTGACACAGCAGCCCCGATTTGAAGTTTAAACCATAGTAGAACTCTCTGGCTTGAGCTATTTACATGTTAACATATCATATTCTGTGTTGTGTAAATTTTTGCCAAATTGTTAATTTTATATTTGAGTATTATATTTCGTCTCCAGAACTGCTGTTTTAATTTATAATATTTTTAAATAAATAAACTTTTTTTTTTTTAGACGATGCAAACAAAATGTAACTAAATAAAATTGAAAATAAGCAATAAAGGAAATAAAAAGACATCCGATATTTTAGCCTGACACTGAACATTAATGGAGGTCTGCCTTTGGTTATTTTATTTACTCATTTTTTTTTTAGAAGTTTAAGAATTTACAATATATTATGACACTTATAATTTGAATATATAACTGAAACACACAGGCTTATTATATACCTGTGTTTATATATGTAATATGTAGGGTATATGAGCACACTTTCACACAAACCACCACTCTCCACACTATCTTATAACACTGATACACTTGAACACATATATATTGAAAAGATAAATAATCACCAATATACATATTTCATGCTAAACCAGCAATCATCAGTTGGTCCAGATTACTATCTCTGCGCATATATGCTATAAGTGCTCAAATATATATTAAGATAGCCAATCCTCACACTTTAATGGACAGGCTTCAATCCACTCCACATTCCAACTCTTCAACTGTCCATCCAATTGAAAATCTGATGATAGAATCCTCAAAGGCCACCCTGAGGCCAAGATTCTTGTCACACCCATGTTGACCTAAGGTTATGTCTTGTGTATGGGGTGTTAGATTGACCTTAGGTCAACATGGATGTACAATAATCTCGGCCTCAGGGTGGCCTTTGAGCATTCTATCATCAGATTTTCAATTGGATGGATGGTTGAGGAGTTGGAATGTGGAGTGGATTGAAACCTGTCCATTAAAGTGTTAGGATTGGCTATCTTAATATATATCTGAGTACTTATAGCATATATGTGCAGAGATGGTAATCTGGACGATGATTGCTGGTTTAGCATGAAATACGTATATTGGTCATTATTTATCTTTTCAACATATATGTGTTCAAGTGTATCAGTGTTATAAGATAGTGTGGAGAGTGGTGGGTTGTGTGAAAGTCTGTGCTCATATACCCTATATAATTTGAATATATATAAAATATAGATATTTACTTTTAAAGAGAAAGGATTTTACCTTTTTAACATAAGCGTCTTACTGATTTATAATAGTGCAATGATGCTGTGTTGAGTACAAAGGAATCTCAAACCAGACACAAGATAGAGACTTTATAAAGATAAAAGCAACCATCCTATCTTTAACCTAAATTCTGATTTATGTAGGTCAATCTGAAGTGTCTTGGTTTGAGAGAATGAAGATGCTACTCTGTTCACTTTTACATTCATTACTTTCTTATATGCATTAACATTTGTTAAATCTTCCAATTTACTGCATGTTAATATTATGAATCAATAGAGATTATGTAATATTCAAACTTATTTATCAAGTGCATAGATCATATGAAATTAAAAGAGAAAGTATTTAATCTTTTTAACATAAGCGTCTTACTGATTTATAATAGTGCAATGAGCTCTGAAACCCAATTACAAGATAGAGACTTTATAAGGACAAGAGTTGCTGTTCTATCTTTAACCTAAATTTTGATTTATATAGACCAATCTGAAGTGTCTTGGTTTGAGGTAGTGAAGATGTTACTCTGTTCACTTTTACATCCATTACTTTTTTATATACATCAACATTCACAAAATCTTTTGATTTATTATGTGTTAATATTACGAATTAATATAAATTACATAATGTTCAAATATATTTATCAAGCACACAAATCAATTGAAATTAAAGAGAAAGAATTTCACCTTAACATATGTGCCTTCTTGATTTATAATAGTTCAATGATACTGTGTTGAGTACAGAGGAAACTCTCAAACTTAAAAACAAGATAGAGACTATAAATGTTTATATATTTTTATCAGTGATGTAAGGTAAAGAGCCTCTCTGAAGTCAATAATTTCAATCTTTACTATATGTTTTAAAAAGAAATGTAAGGAAATAAATAATACAATGATAATATTATTTTATAGTTTTATCTTTTACTAATATTCTTAAAATGTCATTCATATATCACTTATGAATTTTAGCATAGGTGAATGAATTTATCAAACATTTTTCTTTATATTTCTGTTGACATATATTTATTTCATTAAAAGATCATCCAAGAAAAATTTAAAAGTAAATGGAAAATTTATTTAGACTTATTGAACTATTTTTGATGGCAAGGGGGGGGGGGTTACATTAAAAATGCCCTCAAATCTTTATTGTATACCTTTTTTTAACGATATTTTTCTGCTCTTAATTTAATAAAAAATATTTTTAAAAATATTATGTCTCATTTTATTACATATTCCAATTTAATGCAAGAAAAAATTAATTGCTTCATCATGTTACTTATAATAAAAACTTTGTCTGTAGTTCTTTTGGTATTCTTCCTATCTCTTTTAAGCATTAAACATCACATGATCACTATTTCTTATGCTAGCACATTACTGTTATTAAAACAAGCAAAACTCTCCATATAGTAGTGCCACTCAGTGCCAACCAGAGTAATCAATGGATGCCAGAAGGCTTATGCATAAATTCCCTATCTAGTGCCTACTCATCCAATATCCCCAGACTAGTTTCTGGCTTGTGGCCTTTGACTACTTTAAATTTGCATTGGCAAAATTGAAGTTAATGAAGCTATGGAAAATTAACCTTTTGATTGGAATCCCTACATAATTCTTTATGATATTATTAACAGTTAGATGACTAAAAACACACACATACTGTAAACTAATAATAAAAAAGCATATTTGTGATGAATTGCAAATTGAGAACTGTTTTTGATATTTTGAAATGGCTTTATACTTTTTTGATTATTAATTTCGAAGAAAAAAAGAAATTAATATATATGTATATAATGCCATTGTTGTTTTTATTTCTAAGGAGCTCTGACAAAGATAAATGAACAAGCTATTAATCATTTTAAAACTGTTTTCTTTATTCTCTCTGGATTACAAGCAGTGGAACATTAATTAACATAGCAATTTGTAAGCCTTAAGTTTTACATAAGAATGAGTGAAGAAATCGAGGAGTTTAAATAGAAAAAAATATGTAAGCAATTACAAATAAGTAGAATTTTTTTTTTAAATTTTGGCATTAAATCTATTCCCATTAAAAAGCCATCACATTTAATTAAAATATCACTGCTTTCAATTAAAATTATTTTTATTAATTGTATTTAATTTAAGCTTTGTGAAAAGGAAGAAATAAATACATCTAAAAGTATAATGTGATATTGGAAATAGAATTTGTAGTTTTTTAAATTTCTGTAAATGCAAGAAAATTGTTTGATGCAGTATTTAAAATACTGAGCATTAGAATTGAAATTGATTACTAATTCTTAAATTAAAAAAAAAAAGTGTGAAAGGAAGTCGTGTTAAAATAAATTATGAGAGTTGCAAGCTGTATAGAAACTGTAGATTACATAGCAAGAGTGGAGGAAGAGAATGGGTGGGTGGAGGTATTGATGTAACACATCTGTTTTATATTAGATTTGTTTTAACTTGTTATTTGTCCAAAACATAATCCATAATTTTATATTTATAGAAATAAAAGGGGAGGGCAGATATTGATATATTAAAAGTTAATTTATCACGTGGTCAGTTGAGATGCGAGTTGAAGTCAATAGTTATCCATTGATGTGAGAATCGCAAAGGACTTGTAACTCACCTATCCAATATTCGAACACAACTCAAAATATTCAGCCAAAATAATGATTCGTTTACATGTAAGTTTTTAGTTATTAAAAAGCTGTTTAAACATTAAAGCATAAATTATTTTAGTTTTTAACGGGCATATAACATTGTGTATATGCATACGCCTTGGCTTTTAGATAATAAAAAAATAAGTATATGCGTGAGAATTTGCAAAAATAATTTCAATAACAACATATGTCATTATTTAGATTGTATTTAACGGCTTTAAATGTAATACATACTTTCACGTTCAATCCACGAATGGAAAATTTATGGAGAAGTGATCAGAATTTTTAATTATTTAATTTTAAATCAAATGAAACAACGTTAAATCTTTCTGAAAAAACAAACAAAACAAAACAAAAAAAAACTCTTCAAACTCACCGATTACATATATATATATATAATGTTGCTCTACATAAAAAATAAACACATTCTTATATTCTACATGAATCTTAAGTTTTAATACAAAACTGTTTAGTTAATAAATTAATAGAAATTGAACACTTGAATTAGCACAGATTAGTAAAGCCATAAATTAAATTATACCAAAAACCTAAACAAATATTAAAAAAAAAAATTTATGTATTGAATTTAATTAACATTTGTTTAGATTATTCAGTATATATTTTACTGAAAATATTCACAATTACTCTTTCCCTTTTGAGAAAATATTAGATAATAATATAAATAATGATATTCTTATTTCATACTCTACTCAAAATCAGTTTGAAAACTTAAATCATTAATTTTCCCTAGAGTTATATATTTATTATTATTTAGTGTATGTAGTTTGTTATATCATATTCTATGCTATAAAATGCTTGTTATCTCTCATTCTGATTTTTACAATGTGAGCTATTCATTTACACTTTCTTATGAAAGTCTTAAAATATTTATATTTTGTGATAGAACTTTGATTTAAATATCAGTAGAGTATGAGTATTACTACATTCGATTTTCTTTTCACTTTCTGCTTATATGGAGCAAATGAAGCCATACTGGAGAAATTAATTGAAAAAATTGAAGATGTAACATCCTTTACATTAACATGTATTTATAGATCTAGATAGTGCATTCAAATAAAATATTTTTTTAAATATTTATAAAGTAATCTAAAAATGTAAATAATTCCTAAAAATTAAATATTTACATAATCGAAGAATAAAACATTTTTCATTACATTAATTTTTTTTTTTTAGATTTTGCAAAGTAATCTAAAAATAAATATATTTGTACTTGTATAACAATAAAATATTCTTTATTGAAAAATTGAACATTTATACGTGCAGTTCATCATTGAAAAATATAACATTTTCTTGAAATATCAGCCATCAAAAGCATTATGTTGATCCAGTGGTTGAAGTAAACACCTAGGTGAATTTAACATTCGTGAGTTTAAACCAAATTCTGAAGCAGGTGAGAAGGATATCCCCTGAATTATTACAGTCTCATCTGGATCTCATATGTAGTCTTGACAATAAAGCAATGGGAAACTGGCATCTCTTTCTAACCTTTTTAACGGATGTTCACTCTGTTTATCTCTGTTTAATCAATATATATATATATATTACTTTTTATTTGTTATTCTTAAGCCAGTTTATTTTTATTTGTAGTATGTACTGATTAAGTAATGTGTTTACTTTTATGAAAATTAAAAAAATATGTAATTTACAATTGATTTATTTTTTAAAATTTTTTGTCTGTTTTGAAAGGCAAATAAGAAAATTAAAAATTTGAACAAATTAAAAAAAAAAAAGAAATAAGGTAATTATTAATTAATTTGTACTTTAGTACTAAGTACTATTACAAGAATCAAATTTTCCAAAAAATGTTCAATTTATCTATTAGTTTTTCCAGTATCGTTTTAATGATTTCCCTCAGTGAATAAAAGCCGAAACTGGAAAGTAAATCATATTTAGTATACCTTTTATATTGGAACCGTTTGACTATTCTTGACAATTCTTTTGGCTATGTATCATCATTTCTGTGGCATATAATTTTATAAGAAATTAATTGTAGTAGGTATATATTATTGTTATTAATTTTTTTAATATTTATAATATACTGTAATAATCTAAAATCCACAGCTAACATGAAAATTGCCCAAAGCTAATCTGTTTGCAGTTCCATTGTCCAACATTGCATGATCAAAACCTTTTTCTTTTTATATCTTGCTAGACTCAAGTTAGCTGCAAGAGATTCTTATATTTTAATTACCATTATTGATTGCAATAAATGACAAATGCTTGAATAATGAGAAATTACTATTTACTTATGTATATACATAATCAAAACAAATAACACAATTGACAGAAATCCTCTGAACATTAGTCTATTGGTTTTTTTTTCCTGGGATTGATTTTAGAATAACAACACTTAATGATCTATTGTTTTATTTAACTGCCCTATCGATTTTGAGAAAGGTTAATATGATTACATCTTCATTGCCTCATTATTATGCAAGGACATATACGGCCTTATGCATCTTTGAGTAGAGCCAGACTTGTTGCACAGATTAACTGTAACTATTTATATTTATTAATGTAACCAGGTTTTAGGACATATTAATCTTACAAGCTTTAGGATATGCTAAAAATCATTTAATAAATTATACTAGTAACAGAACTAGACTAATATAAATCCTTTCATGTTATAGTGCTTGGAAAACAAATACTAAGCAACTTGAATATGGGAAAGTAAGTATGCTTAGCTAGATGTTTTTTAATGTCTGTTTTAATATTAATCAAATACATATCATCAAATTCTCAGGTAGGAATCATATAATTAGCTGGCAATACTGAAACTTATGAACTAATTGGTAGACATGTATGTGTAACCGGTAAATAATGATAATAGTAAGAAGTATAAGTGTCAGGAATAACATCTGTGTTACACTTATTTATAAACAATCAAAGAATATATATAACTTATATAGGGTAGAATGGACGTCTAATGGATAAATACTACTCGTACTAAATTGCTGAGTGTGGACACATCTGTTTTATACTTATTTCTGGACAATAAAAACTATATATACAAAATAACCTAAAATAATAATACCTTAGCTCAAGAAAACTTAATACAAATAAATATCCTTTCTCATGCTTGCCTATCCCAAACCTGTGAAGGTATTTTGCTTAAAACTGTCAACTTTTATAACCATGAAAAAGAATCTTTTTTAATTTATTTAATCTGTCTATGTAGCCTTTTATTTTATCCAGAGACCACTAATCTGCATCATTTACATTAATGGTCAAATAGTTATTCCAATTCTTAATATATTGCAGGTTAGTAGAAATGATCATTATTAATTCTTACTTTAAGATAATTAACAAAGTAATACTAAAGAAACTTTTAGAGAATGATGAGAGTTTGCAATATTTCTTAGATTATGCTGACTGAACTGTAGTGCATGTAATAAAATTAGGCATCACCATTCTGATTTCTAAACATATATAAAATAAATCATAACAAAACTTTCAGTGGAAATGAAATATACAGATGTAGGAGATTAAATATCTACTGTTAGTGAAATAAAGTCATAATAGTATAAATTAAAGTTCACACAAATTACCTTTTTCATCTTTAATAATTTATGTTCTGAATTCAGGTACCTATAGACTTTTTGTGAAACAGTAGGTGTAATATAGGTATAGCTATGTTTGCTGATATTCTGCAAAGCTTCTGAGATCATTCTTGCTGACTGACATGGTCTTCATTAATATGCATTTCTATGTTCTTCAATTCTCTCGTTGAATGATGACTGGTCTTTTTCTCAAAGCTATAGACACTTTTGAAATTAGGCAGCATAGTTCACCAAGGCTGGAGGAAGGTGGTAAGAAAGGCATGAGGGTGCCAATACAAGAGGGGTGCTGAAGCATTGAAATGGTCCAGAATTAAGAATTCATTTATTTTTGTTCTGTTATGAATATTATTCAATGCTACTTGATTTATCATTTCTACAAAATAAGGGAATATAAGCATATTAAAATAAATAATCACTTTTTGAAATATGATTTGTTAATAATAATTTCCCAGAGTTTGTTTTTCTCTCAGGATATTCTCAGTTATGTCTTCTTACAGATGCTATGTGATGCGAAAATGGAACAGTCTATTTTATTATTAATATTCATGTCATATATATTGTGATGGTTATATGATATTTATAAAATAATTATGATAAATGTAACTTCAAAATTTTATATTGGTTTATTATAAAAATACTATCTTAAATTTATTGTATTCAACAAAATTTAAAAACAAATCCAAAATGTCTCCCCTGTATTTTTTATAGCGTTGGAAATTTTTATAGCAATTTTCGTTTAGTTTTAAAAACACTCACATGAAAAAAAAAAAAAAAGGGCAATATACTATTAACATACATAATATTGTATATAAGTGGATAATATTAGTTAAAATAGAATCAGTTAAAGCAAAATTAGTGTACGCAATAATAATTAAGCTAAACAGTGACAAATTTTTAATGTAATAATTAAATGTATTGGTGTGAGTATGAATGTTTATATTTCTCCGATATATTTAAATATAAAGGAATACCATTTTAAAATATTTAGATAGAGTAATTTTAAATCTGAAATCAAATCTCAATTATTATAAGAACTGTAAATAAAATAAAAATCATTTATCTTAATATCTGGAATATAAATATTTGTTCTAACATTGTGATTTGTGCATAAACAACAACAGAAAAAAAGTTTGATTATTTGAATAGAACTGTTAGACTCACTTTGCCAGTTGGATGCTAAAAAAAAAATGTCTGACGACTTTCTGAGTAATGAATAGCAACAACAACAATAATAATTATTAATTAATTTGAAAACAAATATTAAAGCAAATAATCTTCTAACAAAAAAATGTGCATTTGAAATTTCAAACGTAAAATATTAATACAAATTAAAATAGTTAATTACAAATAAAAAGTTTTTTACTATTGTTAATTGCATTCCAATCCACAAATAATTTTCTAAATTTTTTTCTTGGTAAGTCAGTCAGTGACTTTTATTTGAATGTTTTTCATAATTATATAATAATATTTTGAACCAAGATAACATTTTTGATATCTACAATGGGATTTAAAAAATATTGATTCAATTAACAAACCACAATCCTGGGTTTCTGGTTAATATTAATGTTTGAAAATCATTTTTATTGTTATTTTTTTAAATAGTCATACAAAATGTTTAAAATAAACAAAAACTCCAACACATTTATGTAATTCAAATATTTTCAGATCAAATGATTTAAACAAAATAATTCTTAACGTAAAGTTTTGAAACATTGTATAGGTTTCAAGTAAATAATAATTTCTCATTATTACTGTTACTTATTTTCATGATATAAAAACAATGTTATCATGCGACTTTCATTTTGAGATGTATAAGAAATCAGACTGCTGATGATGATCAAGTGTTTATTATTTGGTTCCATTACTTTATCTCCTAGTTATTCAAATTTGTCTTAAAGCAGGCAACATATGTATATATGCAGTATAAACATAATTATATAACTAGTATTAGTTTACATTATAATTGATTAATGCAGTGAATCAATTAGTATAGCTGGAAATTTGTTTTATAAGTGAATTCACTTGTTTTTTATACCACTTTGCTTTCTATTATCATTTATGAAGTGGGTTACATCTTGTTTAATTTAAAAGAGATTGTATTGCATTATTTTTTTTATTATTAAAATACAATTATTATTATTTAAATTAAAAATTATCTTATGAAGAATAATAATAAAAAAGGCTACTTAATATAAAAATGTTAATTATGCCATTTAGAAGATTAAAATTATAATGAAATATTTTACCATTGGGATTAAAAAAAGTTTTTTATTTTACTTTATAAATTAGATATTTTATTACTTGAATGCATTTTTATTTCCATTTGATTAATTTTAAATATTATCTTTTTTTTGTTGTTCTGAGAGCTGATGGACACAGCTGTGCAGTTGATCATCTTTAGTTTGCCATCTTTAATCATATTCTTTAGTTTAATTCAGTGATTTTTTAAAAACTAGAACAAACTTTGTCAACCCATCTTTACAAGATGGTGCTTTAAAACCAAAAATAATTTAATATATATATTTTTAATTATGCAAATGAGTTTTGTTACACGTGATTAATTAACATTAAGACAAATTCACTGGTTAAACTGCAGACACTCATTTAAAATTACTAACATTTCCTTTAATTTTATAAACTTTCTTTAAAAAACATTTCCAAGTTCAAAATATTGATTTTTTTATTATCCATTTCTATGCTAAATCAGTGCTTACTGTTTAATTACCTAATAGTTCATAAAACAAATAAAATTAAATAATGAAATAATTTGTTGCTTCATAGTTCATATGAAATTTAAGCATCAGTAGTGACAAAATTGAGTTGTAATTCATAGACTATCAGCTCTGGATTGCCATTCTACCCATGTTCTAAACTATGCACAATATTGATAAGGTCACATTGCAAATATTATAGTTATCAAAATTATTTTCATTAATATAAAGTATACAACGATTAACATTAGTGCTCTGTTGTCAAATCCCTCTTCAGACAGAGGGCATATACACATAAAAAACATACAAGTTTTATTATTATCAGAATCATAAACGCAGTTAAAGCAGACAAAACTATCTATATGTATTGCCACTCAGTGCAAGCCAGAGTAATCAATGGATGCCAGAAGGCTTGTGCATAAAATCCTCATCTAGTGCCTACTCATCCAATATACACAGACTAGTTTCTGGTTTGTGACCTTCGTCAGTGAGGAGCCTTGGATCTGAGAGCACTTCACCTAGATCTTAGGATCTAATGCAACCTTCCAGCAGCTACCTTTTATCTCGGTGATGTTTATTGGCTTAATCATAAATGTAATTGCTAATTAATTAAATACAACCTCATTACTCTTTTTGTGCAAATTTATAACTGAATTCAATGCTATATAATGATACTAAATCTCTCTCTTTTTTATTTACCAAATAGGACATTGGGATGATTAATGATGGGACTTCTTGTCTCAATAAAGTAATAGTATTTCAAGATCTGTCTGATTAATTATATTTTAGTTTTGATGTTATATTTAAATTCCCTTTTATAAGTTTTGTTGCCTGCTTCCAAGATATTTCTATATTTAAGTAGAACGTTGTCTAAATCTTTTAACTCTGGTGAATCATTCCATTTCTAATTACTTTAATATAAGCACAACATATTTTTAATCAGTATTAAGTAAAATAGCTGGTGAATTCTAGAGGCTGCTTTGACAAATCAAAATGTTTTTAAATGGTATTGTTTTAATTATAAAACAAATTTCTTTATTAAGATAATTACTTTGTAGTTTGAGAGCAGTTTTTATGTATATTGTTACATTTTTATTTACCATAGTCATATTTGAAAGATATATTGTTTTTTTAAAATCTCACTTTTTTTTTTTTAAATGTCTGTGTAAACAGTTTGTGTTTATTGGAATAAAGACATTATATAACTCAATTAAATGAATAAAATTTTTAAAGCATATTTCTTTTATGACAGCCATCTTAATTTTGTGTGAAATAAATAACTGATAAAATAATAAGTATTCAATTTTATTTCATTTTTTATTTTTAGTCAAAAAAAAAAATAATTATTAAAAAAATAAAATTAAAAGGCAGAAAGTATAGAATTATAATTTTGAAACAATATATTATGTAAATAGAGAAGTAAGATAAAGGAGAATCAAAATAATCTTTCAAAGTGTTATGATTTATCTTGTCATCAGTATTAAGACTACTTAAATTATTAAATCCATTCATTAGATTTTTGGGAAGTAATAGTCTGAATTTATTTTTTCAAAATAGAGCAATAAATCTTTGTTAACGAGTAACCTTAATTTTTGTATACTCAAATTTCTTATGTATAAAAAATATCCCAATTCTCAAAATCTTTTTTTTTTTTTAAAAAAAAAACATCTCTACACAAATTTTTTTACATATAAAACAAATATTAAAAAAAAAAAATTACTGTGTGTTGTAAATGTTGAGTAACTTTTGAAAAGTAGTAAACATTCAATATCTTTTAATAAGAAATAAAATGCAGCAAAACTCTCCATATAGTAGTGCCATCTTGTGCTAACAAGAGCAATCAATGGATGCCAGAAGGCTTGTGCATAAAATCCCTATCTAGTGCCTTACTCATCCAATATCCCCAGACTAGTTTCTGGCTTGTGGCCTTCATCAGTGAGGAGCCTTGGATCTGAGAGCACTGCACCTAGATCTTGTTAGCACAAGATGGCACTACTATATGGAGAGTTTTGCTGTATTTTGAATTGTTTAATAACAATTATTGTGCTGGTGTGAGATGGTGATCATAAGAAATAAAATGTTTATTTTAGTTATTTTTTTTCAAAGGAATATGTACTACATGAGATGAGACAATATGCTTGTCAATTTATAGTTTGTTTTTCATCATTTATAAACTGATGTAATGATCTTTATAGTTTGCATATGTGTGCATTCTATAAAATAGTTGATTATTTTTTTTATAGATCTTTACATATAATAATAAATGTGTAGAGAGATTTATATATTCAAAACTTGCGTGCTGTATATAAATATTTAAATGTTTTAAAGATTTTTATTAGTCATTCATTAGACTAGAGATAACCCATTTAATGAATAATATTTTTGTAGGGTAATTTTCTCTACTCTCTTTCTTACCTTGCCTGAGAATAGTGTAGTGAAAATTATACTACAGAAATATTATATATCTAGGTACATTTAGAAAAAAATAATTAATTATCTGAAATAATAAATTGATTATTGTTTTATTTTATTTTTTTTTTAGATTTTTATAATGATAACCAATAATATTGAACTTTTTTCATTGTTAATAGATGCATAAGAGTTTTTTGCCCTTTTCTATAAGATATTTATACTAATTAATTAATTTCTTTTATGTACAATATTTAAATTTATAATAAACCACTAGTCATATTGTAATAAGTTCATTATTTAAAAATAATAAAATTGATTGTATTTATTTAGAAATCATATACTACTAATAATTGTATTTATAATGAAACAATATATGTCAGACTTCTCTTTTGGAATGCAGTCATAATTTCATGATAAAAATAACTGAGATAATACTGAAACATTGGCAAACAATTTTAATTACCATACATTGTTGCAATAATGATCAGGACTTAAACTTTCTTTACATATATAGTCTCCTTTGGTTTTGACATATAAGAAAACCTAAAATATTATTTGTTTTATATATATATGTGTGTGTGTGTAATCTTATAATTGAATATTTATAATACAATAATTAGATATATGTAAGGTATAACTTTAAAAATTTTATACACTTGGGAGCACTTTCAACTATCTTTGTAATCTTTGTCAACTAACACTTTGAAAGACTAACCTTCCCACAATTCCGTGATCTTAACATTTGCTACCTGTCTGTTAATTATGTCTTGTTTGTATTTGTATATTAGCATAACTTCCTTTACTTTCCTTTTGTTATTATTTTTTCAATAATGTAAAAATACTGCAAATTGAAAAAAATAACAACCAAAGGAAAATAAAGGAAGCTATGCTAATATACAAATACAAACAAGACTTAATTAACAGACAGGCAGCAAACATTAAAATCACAGAATTGTGGGAAGATTAGCCTTTCAAAGTATCAGTTGACAAAGACCATGAGAATAATCGAAAGTGCTACTTTTGGGCAAATGTAAAAACAAAATTAGATTTTAGTGAAGTTAGATTGTAATAATAAAATCATGGGATAGAAAAGATAAAATATTGTAAAAGTTAAAGTGTGTGCTTATGACAAAGACTATGTTACATTATTATTGTAGCATTAACACATTTTAGCAGCAACATGACATCACTTTAGAGATGAAGCAAATGACGGTAGTTGTGAGTTATGTGTATATGACTTAAAATTTGTTACTAACTTTGAATAGTGATCAAAGTTATTAATGAAAAGTGCAATATGTACATGTGTGTATGACATTTAAATATTTTTCTGCATTTATGTGGAGATAAAGAAATTTCAAAGTATCAAGGCAATTAACTCATAAGTCTGTGAATTATATGGAGATGCTTGAGACTTTAAATTAAATTTGTATCCACAAATAAGCTGAGTGGAATTCTTTAAAATATGAAAGTATAATAATAGTAGAGTTCACTTTTTATTGTGGAATAAAGTGAATAAAAATTACAAGCTATTTAAAATGGAGAGCAATCCATCATTAAATATGTAAATAAAATTTTGTTATATGTTTTAATAAATATTTCAAATCATTTTATGATATCAAAGATTATTGAAATCAATGTGTAGATGAAAATTGAACATTATGACATGATTTTTTTTAATTGTTTTTTTGATTTTTGGCTGCTCTGTTTGTCAGGATTTATACTTGAAGAATAATTTTCATTATCTGACAGAGTTTTTGTATTATTTATTGTTGTAAAGTAAAAAAAAAATAATTTTATAATCACTTTATGTAAAGTTTGGTAGCAATAATATTTTTGTTTGAATTTTAAAAGTCAAATAGTATAAATTTAAAGTTAGAAAAGAACATATAAGAAGTCTACATATTGCTTGAAAATATGTAGCTTTGCTTTTGATTTTAGGCCATTGCTGATTATTAAAGGGGAAAATTATGAGTATAAATAGGATTAAAGAATAAAACCATAATAGGAATTAGTTCATTTGGTAACTGAAATTGTTATCGGAAATTAGAGATAATCAGTTGAGTGAGTGGACAGGTTTGGAGCCTGGTGATTAAATGAGACAATTACACAACGTTCCAAAGAATCTGTAGAAATGACTGCAGGAACTGTAGTAGCTAATATTGCAGTTTCCAGATGTTTAAGCATTTTACTAGATATGAATAAGTATTTTATTTATGAAAAAATAAATTGTTTCCCTTTCTTTTTAGTTAACAAAATTGCTAACCTTGTTAGATTATAAAATAATAATAATAATAATAATAATAATAATAATAATAATAATAATAATAATAATAATAATAATCATAATGGTTGTTTATTATAAAATGTTTGTTAATATAAAATGTTATTAAATTTATGATGATGTATCTTTAAAATGTGGCTGGAATATATTGAGTTATGAGATTGGTGAGTAATGGCAAACTACCACGGATGATTATTAGTATTGTAACATTGTGAAAGATGAAATAACATTTGAAGTTTACTGCAGAGTAAAGGTCTCTTCAACAATTCCTTACAAAGGAATAATGTAGGAGAAGACATTACTCATATGGCTTATTAATTTTCAGGTCGTGAGGAGGTGAGCAGTTTTGCCATGTTACCTGTTAGGTAAGAATAGCTAGATTTCCATTTACTGACCAATATTGAATGGTTAGCTTGTGTGATTATGATTTACTTACTGCAAAATATTACTAATCCTGATTGGATATGGTTTTGAACCCATGTTTTTATGTACCGATAGTATATATACAAGCGCAAGTATATAAAATATTTTAAACCGGGAAATGGAATTTACTTATATTCACCGTAATTTTTTTTTTTTTTAACATTATTTTTATTTTTGATAATGAGAATAATTTGTTTTACTTTTCAGTTTAGATAATTTGATGAGTGTCAATTCATTAAGAAATTTCCGTTTTGATTAAATAATGATGCCTGGTTGCTTTGAACACTAATATTATGCTCCATTAAATCAACTTCAAGAAGTTGCTGATGAATTCATTATTAGTGCAGAACTGTAATATAAATAGTTTATGATCAAAGACAATCCTTTTTAGATAATTGCAGCAAATTTGTTGAGATTTCAATAACAGCTCAAGATTTCTGTCTGGAAACGTTTCTTTTTCTCTACCTCCCCCACTTTAAGAAAAAAAATACTGATATTACTTCAGCATTACATGTGTGTGCTAAAATACTTGCATGTAAATAGTATATATGTATATATTCTTCTAGGTGTTTGAACCTTAGCGGATTTCTTTAAATAATCGTTTCTGGTTATTTGATTTTTAATCAGGCTGGATGAATTTGATTCATTAGTCTTTATACTTATAGTATCAATCGACCTGAAAATCTTAAATGTTAATGGCCGTGTCGGTAAATGAGAGGAATATATAGATGCTACTAGATACTAAATTTCCAAGAGCCTTAAAAATATATTTTAATAAATTAAAGTATTATAATAAATTTTAAAAATCCAAAATTGTTGTATTGTCCAGAAAATACGTATATTTTTCATGCAACGGTATATAGCAGGAATACATTATCTTTACACACATGTAAGAACTTATTTATGTTTGTGACCACTAATTTTTGTATTGACTCTTTGCATGCATAGCATATTGCATATATATAAATGCTTAAAAGATACATTAGTATTTTTGACTTGATTACTCATTTTCTATATACATCCATTAGTTAGATGAAATTATCATCTAATTTATAAAGCTTTTTTAACTAGTTGATCAATGAATTAATTTTATGTATTTGCATGCTAAAGCGTATGCAGTTTACACACATTGTATTTATGTAACAAGTTTGTTAATCAAACCACACACAAGTGTATAAATGAATTACTATCTAATCATCCATATCAATTGCTTAGTGAGAAACCAGTAACTATGTCGTCACTAATACTTACCTTGACATATATCTCGGATATATTACGTTTATTTGAATGCGGGTTTAATAATTACATATACTTTATTATGTTTATGTTTATTGCTCTAGGCTGTCAAACTAAATCGTAAGAATTTTTTTATTAATCCAGTTTTTGAATTTATTTATTTTGCCTGAAGTACGTTTTTTTTTATTCCTTCTGTGTTTTACGTATCTTCAAGTAATTTTTTGAGGCGTGGGAATTTTTTAAATGGACATTTTTCTCTTTTTTTTTTTTCAGGAATTCATTTATAAAAAGTAGTCGTTTTAAATTGTTGTAAAAATAAATTCTGTTTGGAAATCTATGCAATATTTTAAAACAAAACTTTGAAATATTGTAACAGTTATTTTAAAATCCTTTTTTTTTTTTTCAATTTGAATTTACAATTGCCTTTTTTACATTCCTAATATTCGTGTTCAAGCATGCATACATTTTATGTCCAAGCCACAAAGCACCTACTAAAATGCTTCAAATTTCCAGAAAGCAGATGTTCATTAATTTTGCTTCAGGCTATTATTTTCCAGAGATCTGATGTCACTAAAGTACTTCCTGATATATCTGCAGGCGACTAGTTTGAAATATAGATTGTTGCTTAAGAGAAAGTTCACGTTTCTAAATTTATTATTATTAATATCATAAAAAGCTGCAAGCAATTCTGAAATGCATTGAAGCTCAATTTTACTAAATGAATGAATTTGATTAATTATAATATTAATATAACCAATTATATAATTAGTACATTATAGTGCTATAACTTCCAATATGATTATGAATATGATTGTTTAATATTAGTTCATAATTAAAGTAAGATATAAGATTATATATATATAATCAGATTTTTAATTGTAATCTGTGATAATACAAGTCTCACAGGACTGTGCCAAACCCTTAACCTCATTAACTGCAAATGAGAATAGGCTTGGATATATTTATATTAAGCACGGCTATATTATTAATATTACAATTTATATAATGCATAGATTCAAGATACAGATATATGCCTCTAGAGTTTATTTCTTAGTTGACAACTTTTTCTCAGTGTATTTGATTTCTGATGTTGTGTCCATCATAAGAAATAATACTTTAATGTGACTGATTCTTCTTGCATTGAAAAAATAAGTGACTTATATTTAGAATAGCAATGCGTAATCAAGAATTCAGTAAGCACGATTATTTCAGTAAAATTTTTTAATAATAGTTAACAAATATTAACCATTTAAAAGTGATTGTAAATATAGTCATTTAAACATCTCAGGAAAAATCCTGATTTATCTATTTGCAGTTTAAAATAATTTTTTGATGAAATTGAAAAAGTTGAATGTGCAATTAATTCAAAATTTTAATTTCTCACCTATTTGACATATTTCCAGTTGGTGATAATGGAGAAATAATTACAATTCAAAATGGGTTATATTTTAAAAATGAAAAATGAAAGCATTTGGACATATGCAAATAAGATAATATTCTGCCCTATGGACAGATTTAGTCACATCAAAAATTCACCCATTTCTCCATTTTGTTCTTTAATTGCCTAGCTCTTCAATTCCATGTATCTCTTCCTATCTCTTTTATCATCCAGAAAAATCAATTTTTATCATCCTTCCTTTTTGTTTCCACTCATCATTGCCTACAAAATTTGTTTCTAAATTATTCATTCTTTTTAATATATGTTAACTTCAGATTCTCTTTTTATCTCAAATTTCCTCTGTCAACCCTTTCTTTTTCATACTTCTTCATTTATCATTGTATTTATCCAATTCATTTTTTTCATTTATCTCCACGACCATATCTCAAAGACTTTTTTTTACTAATTACTCATGTTTTATAATCATGCAACAATACACTCCACACATAGCATTTAATTAATATTTTTCTTAATTCTCTCTTCAAAAGTTCACAAAATATTTTTTTTTCTATTAGTAAATACTTCCTTTGCCAATGCTTTTCATTTAATTTCATCTTATCTTCTTCAAACTGCACTCAACCAACTACCCCAAATATCTAAATTCCTTTAATTATATTATCATGGATTTCAACTTGAAGTATTTTTGTATTTTTCCCTTTCCATGAATACTTCCTTCCTCCAATTTATTTAACATATTTTTAAGACACTTTTTATCCTCAGTTACAAGAGCCATATCATCTGCAAGTCTTATACATTTTATTATTCTTCACAGTCTAAATATTTATTTAACATATCTTCTAAATGAATATTAAAAAACACGGGTGAAGTACTGCATTCTTGCTTAACTTCTCTTTCTATATATTCACTTCATCAGTATCATTATTTTCCAGTCTGATTCTTATTATTTACTCAGTGAATATGTATATTCCAAATCAATTTTTTCTTCACAAAATATTCCTTTATTTTTTTAAGTTGATTGTAAGTTTATTCCAGATTTATTTTATCAAATGCTTTTTCCAAATCCACAAAACATATACAATTCCTTTATCTTTTTCAATATAGCTCTTTGTAATAATTAAATTTGTAATGTGCATATTCATTATGTAAAGTAATATATATATTAAGGCTATAACCTTAAGACCATGTGTTTGAAAAAACAACAGTAGAGACCTCTACAAATCTTAACACAAGATTTATTTAAAAGACATCTCTTGTACTTTTTCCTCTTTGAAAACCCAACTATTTTTTTCAATGCAATATTATACTTTCCCATAAATTCTTTGTGTTAAACTTGTCAGTAAAGTTTTAGAAGCCTGGGATAGCAAACTCATTGCCCTATACTCTTCACATTTAACAACCTTCTTTTTTTTAGCAATTGGAATCATTATATTCCTACAAAAAATCTTCAGGCCAAACTCCCATTTCTTTCAAAAATTCTATAGGGCATTATATCAAATTTGACAGTTTTATCAAATTTCATTTGTTCAGTATACTTTATGACTTCATCTGCCAATTTGTCCATAATTTTATCAACTTCAGCATCTTCATTTTTAAGTTTATAATTAATTGAATTATTTTCTTTTCTAAATAAATGTTGAAGAATTTTTTTCATTTTTTAAATATATCATCGCTATTAGTTAATGTTTTTCCATCCTTATCAGCTATTTCACTTATTAACCCTCCCTCCCCAAGTGACATTTCTAATTCTATCAAATGTCAGATCATATCCTTTTATATGACATATCTAATTTAAATAATTTACAAAATTATGTTATGCTTGGACTTGACAAATTTATCACAGTTTGTATATTCAGTTATTACTTTTATGAAAATAAAACGAATGAATAAAGAAAGTAATGAATATTTGTCGTTAACTATATTTTTATATGTTTCATATTTTTTTAAACATTATTAGATCTAAACAATGACCAATTGTATATTAGTGTTGGAAGTATAAGCATTTGTTTTTGCATTTGATGTAACTTTATTTTATAGGGATTTTGTAATTGCATTTGATTTTTTGGAAATGAGTAATGAGAAAATAGTTTATACAATCCAATGAAGTCAGAAAAGTTGAACATTGCTTTTGTATACGATTAGATATAAAGTAGTTTGAACACAGGTAGAATGAAGTGAAATTATTGGTCCATAAAGTTTTCCTCATTATCAACAATTAAAATTTGGTTTTGACAACAAATGCTTTAGCTTAAAGATTTTTACTGTTAAAAATTTATTTGCCACTGTAAAACTTTTTATATGTGACTATATATTATATAATATTAGGCATCAGAAGAACTAATGATTAGAAAAAATGTAAACAGTAAAATTATATATTAAGCAAAGAGAGAAAAATGGAATAGAAATTGAAGTAGTGTAATTATGCAGTAGATAGAGAATAAAACAAAAATGAAAAAGATTGCATGTGTGCACAATAAAAGTTGTTAATATTTATACCTGTAGTCTAAGATTATGAAATGTAGCATTGTGAAATAATAAAAAGATGAATATATTAAAGGAAATACTAAAGAAAGATATGAGTTCAATTTAAACTATACAAAATTTGTCATCTTTTTTAAGGCTTAATGATATTGTAATTAGTTTATATATATATATATATATGAGATGCAAACTAATATAAATATTTTATATGCTCATATATATATATATATATAAGATGCAAACTATAAATTTTTACTTTAAGAATGTATTTCTCTAACTTATGGTGTACAATTTAAAAATGATTTCTGTGAATGTTGGGCACATACTTTTGAGAAAATTAAGGGGATTAAATAAGTGAATGAAACCAGTTAAATAGAACACTACATAAGGGTGTTTTATGTATTTGTATATACACCCACTATTTAAGGGTAATTTGTGCATTTCATGTGCATCCTATATAAGGATGATTTATGCACTTATATATATATATATGTATATATTTTATACTGCAAATATCTTTATCATTTTTATAATTTATTACTTTTTAAAATTGTTATTAGAAAAATTTAAAGCAACAGTTATATTCATTTTTTATTCCTGTTTTCAACTAGGTTGCATAGCCTATATTATATTTTTACATATGACTGTGGGTCATGTGTGCAAAGGAAAGCTCCAAGTGATTCCAAATTGTGCTAGACTATAGGTAAATTAGTAGATGAGAACCAAAATTTAAAGAATAATAAGATGTCAGTGGAAGATATAGACCAATCCTTATTCTTGAAACAAAACTGATATATGCTAACCAATATTATTTTATGATTAATCCAAAGTAAGAGCGATTATAGTTTGGGAAATATAAAATTTTTTTTTTTTTATATTAAAGAAAAAAACTGCCTAGTACCGGCATTTACAAGATTAAATACATTGGTTCATGTTATCATAGATTTCAACAAAGTTTTACAAATATTATTCTTAGAAAACTCTTTCACTTTGCACTTCTTGTTTCGATTGAGTATCTCAATTTTATTTTACAGGATAATTTCTTAGGGGACACTTAGACTAAGATTTCATCTGCTTCATTGTAGAACATTGTCTGTAGATTAATAACATCATCCTTTGTGGATTGTCCAAGCTCGTCAACAATTTCGGGTTGCACTGGTTGTTTGTGAGTTTGAATTGCCATATTCTTTAGGTCGACACTTTTTTGTTTCCATGACATCATCTGCATGAATTTTCTACTTCCTTCATCATCACTGTCTTCCATGTTTGACCAATCCTTCATTTCATTCCTATACCTTATTCTTTGATTCTTTTCAATCTGCTCCTGGGGCATTTTCGGCTAGTAATCAACTTTGACTCACCTGCCAGCTCTGGCAGGCTTACTTTTAAATTCAATATTGCTCCATAATTCATCTGAAATTCCTTACACCTTTTCACTTAGAGTACAGTCATGCCCCAAGCTTCGAAAGCATTCTCCTTTTGACTTTATATAACATTCATACGATTTGAGCTTTGATGAGAGTGGTGAGCTCTTTTCCACCCAACCACAGTCAGAAGATGCCAAGGCATTACCTTTTGCATTCATTGACTCAACTCCCATCCTGTTATCCAGTTTTGACTCAGCCAATCTAGTCTTCTTCCTACCCTTGTTTCTTATCAACTTTGCAGTGTCAAACCCAGTCTTTTTTCTTTGTTTGCCACTGAAATCAATATTAAACTCTACAATGCTACTCTCATCAGTCTGTGAGCCAGACTATTCCTGATTCTTTCTTTTGGTTCTAAAGATTTGAAACCTGTTTTCTGTTTGTAATTGATTCATTAATAGCCAATTCAGAATCAATGGTTTCCTCTGCATTGTCCAACTGATAGCTCTCTACTATAATATCCACTGACCTGTTCTTCTCCTCTTCCATTGTATCTACAGTGCTACATTGTGGTATCACTAGAGCTGCTTTCAAACCACTTTCTTCCATAGATACTTCTGTCTGGCCTTCTTCAGTCCTCCTTTGTGAACTTGCCTGTTGACCCATCAATTGTGTCTTCTCAGATCTTAAATCACCTGTACCCTCCAATAACAGTTTCTGAGGTTCAATCTCTGTTGGCTGATTCACTAACCAAGAGACAGTGCCTAATGATGTGCACTTGTGGTACCTATTATTGCTTTTACCACATCTTTGACATATTCTTGTAGGACAGGACTTAACTAAATGAGTCTGATCTCCATATCTGTAACATTGTGGTTGTACACCACGTACTGCTACATATATTGGACATCTGGTTGCTTCAAGAATGGAAGGTATATCTATTGGGTTGATTCCATTATTTAAGTTCATTGTAAAGGCTGCATGGTTGGATGGCAGTTCTATTCCAGCTCTTCTCTCTATTAAATATCTAAAACTTACTACTGTTCCAAATTGTGTCAGTAGTCTTTGCAAATTTTTTTGCACAAATCCTACATAGCAATTGCGGATCACTCCTAAAACTGTCCTTGGTCTATTTGTATCAATTTTCACTAGATATGTGTGATCTAAATATATCTGAGTTCTTTTGAATTGCTCCTTTATTAGCACATTTTCAAACTCAACAATCATGTATCTTTTATTGGGGTGGTAATACACCCTCCTTATTGAATCACTGATTTTTAAGTTTTTAATTAATGCAAACAATTCATTTGTTGGGAATGTGAACAGTTCACATTTTCTATTAGTCATACTCAGAATCAATGTGTCCTCATTGTAGAAGTTAGAGAATGAACCAAACAATATGGGCGGAATCCTAGCATTAAACTCATCATTAGTAATCTGATATTCTTTTGGATTTAAGTCATTGTCATTAATTGGATCGATGCTGCCTAAGTTGGCATCATTGTGATTTAATTTTTGCTTAAGCTGACATTAGAGCAGAACATAGATTGATCCATTTTTCTATGATTGTCTCTATTTATCATTGTACTTTGGCTGTTGACTATTTGATTTAATCTTCTTTCTTGATTTATACCACTTGTATTAAGTTTCAAGCATCCAGCGTATGAGATATCTTTAACAGTGTTACTATCATTTGTTCTTTGATTTTTGAGACTAATATTATTGAAAGTTAACAGAGGAAATTCAGAGTTTAATTGATCCTCATTCATTGGAATTGCACTTGGAGTACTAGGCAATTTAGTATAATCACGAGAATTTTTAAAATTATTGTGATCCTGTTGATAATTGGAATTTAATTGAAAATTTCTTTTCTGCGATTCACACATACTCTTAGCATCCTGAAATATCGCTACACTACTTGTTCTTTGTTGGTTTGGTTTTAAAAAATTATTCTCTGATTTATTTTGATTCATACCTCTTCGTTACGATGTTTTTCTGCCACTTCCTGCATATCGCCCTCTTTATTATAATATTTTTCTGATTCTTTAATTTTAACCGTTAACGAAGAAAATTTACTTTGAAATTCTTTGTTTTCTGATATATTCTTATTATTTTGAGAGGAATTTGGTATTTTCTCTTTTACCAAATTAGTTTTAGATTCGTTTTTAATTTCTTTGATTCTTCCATTTATGTGTTTTTCATAATCCTTTGTTACTATAGAACCGCATTTTTAAATTTGCTGTACCAACGGAGTTTGAAGTATTTTTTATTATGACTTTTAGATTTTTTTTTTTAATCTATTGCAACATCGGTTGACTTCTTTTGTATATAATTATTTGATTTTGTTGTGGTTTTCTCAATTTTAGGATCAATTTTTTTTGACATTTAACGTAAGTTTCCTTGAACCCAGCTCAGGGTTATCAGTACTTACAAAATCCATCTTGATTTAACGAACAAACTTGTCCTTATTAAAATACCTGCTTAATTATGGTAAAAAGTCTCTAATTTGATGTAGTATTTTAGCAAAAGTTCTAACTTTTATTTTCCCTTTGATGAAATTAAACTCTTCTTCCATTCAAGGCACTTTTTCAGCAGTTTCTGAACACTCGATTTTCACCATTTAATTTACAGTTTTAGTTGTAAATGTATTTTTATGTATATTCAACTGTATTACTTTATTGAGATTATACTTTGAGTAGTCAAAGTATGGTGGTGGTTCTAGCAATGATTATTGATCAAAATTGTGCTGGAAGAAGTAAAATTTTGTTATTATGTATAAGCTGTAAGATGGCGGTGTAGCTTGTTAACATTCTCATTTGGTATATAATGACTTACCAACATAGTGAGTAAATTCTATCCTTATTGATAATAATATTTTTATAATAATTCAAATATTTTAATGTATAAAAATAAAATCTCTATTTTTTAGTAGAGCAAAGTTAAATGATTCGTATTCCTACCACAAATGATTTCAAAATAGTAGTGTTTATTTATTTAATATCTATAATACATACTTCCAAATGCCAGTTTTTATAAAAGCGGAGTTCTTTCTGCAGGGATATTCTGATGAATCTGTCATTTCAGAGTGTTGAAATAAAACATTGCTAGTTAGAAATGAGCACTTTTTTGTTTATTTAACTTATGTGATTTTTTATTTCTTAACACATTACAAATATCATTTGTAATCTGTCTTTAAAGTTTTTTTTATTTTTTTATTTACTTGGAAAGAAAACCATGTACTAAATGTTTGTCATTTTACCCCCCCCCCCCGTCTCCATTAAATAATAGCGTTTTGGAATATTCTTGTATTTGCAAAACTTACCATTTTCCAACATAAAATAACATATTTCAGTAGTCCTCTTATATTATACATGTATTTAGTTAAATAGTAACATCAGATTTCTACAGTTTCAAACAGCTATCATTGTCTTCATCTTGTTCAGGATATTTTACTTTATATCAATTTATATGAAAAATTCAATTATCTCAAATAATTCTATTTATTTCTTCTAATATATATATATATTCTCAAGTGCATAGGAGCAAAATACTAATAACATTTTAAATTGCCTATATGTTTGACATGTCTGAGCTGCATGTCTATTAATTATTTTTTCATTTGATATTTAAAAGTTCTGATTAGGATCCTTGAAAAATGTACCATCTTTTTTAATGTTACCACATCACTGTATTATTATATGTAATGTATGATTTATCTTTATTTCTCTTTTATTTATTTTTTTGATTAGTAGCTGAATTTTTTGTTTTGTTTGATGAAACCATTTCTTTAAAATAATACTTTTAGTCCCAATGGTAGATCCCTTTCCAGAAAATCAATGATTATCGGACTTGATGATATGATCAAGTATTCCTTATAGTAGTTTAAAGCATGTAATGATTATAAGGTGAATACTGCATAATCCATCATGCAAAACATAGAAATCAAACATGCCATGAAGTACTCCATTAGTTATAAAAATTTTCCACACAGCCAATAATTAAACTTTTGAAGCTAAATGACAATTAATGAAATTAGGCACTATATATTTGATATAAAACTCAAATATTTAACCAGAAATTTATCATTTGTTGTCAGCATGATAAACTCAGGTATTCTATACATGAGGTAGTATTTTGGGGTACATGAATCATTTGGCGCAGATAAGTTAATAAATACATGATCAACTTGGATTTTCAGCATCACATCTTTTAGTGATTTAATGCCTCAGAAGCATCTCAAGCACGTTATGACTTCCGACTCTCCATCAAAACCTGAACTGTTTTTTGCTCACAGATTCAATTGTCTTTTATATTCATTATTACAAAAAAAGTAAGAATCCAGGCAATATAAATACAATTGATGTATTTTTTTATCTTCTGCCTAATAGTTATATTTAATTTGTACTCTTAAGCCTTTAGTTTTTAATTCGATAGATACATTTGATCTACATTTATATTACTTATTTCCCATTTGGGGTATCCATACCACTATTTGTAGTTTTATCTTTATCTAAAGATCAGACCAATGATTTCATGCATGATTTATAACTTTTTATTGTTATTCATAGAACCTTTTTATTTATCTATATCTATTTTTTTCCACTGTCCTGAATATTGCCAACTCTAAACTAAGTTTGAAGAATTTCCACTTTGTGTTGGGAATATGATGATATTACTAGATCCAGATATAGATACCTGAAATGTAGCATAGTTTTTAGGTAATTACAATATTATTTTGGATGATACTCTTTTTTGTTTTACTTTTATCACTTCTAAAATTAGCAGTGAACATGCTTGGGATTTTACTAACATCTTTTGAAAATTGATGAATATATTACTGATTTATTTCTAAAGTAAATAAGCAACATTTTATATAGCCATGCTGGGCTCTATAAAATAGTCATAAAAATAAAATAATTAGAAACGGACATCTGGTAATCTATGCCTGGTCAAAATATATGAAATTATCTTGCTTGATTTAGGAATTATAGAGAGGATATAATATTTACGGCTTTCTCTTTGTCATCTTCAGAACTTAATCTTCTAATTGTTAAATTTGATTTTACTTTAGCTTTCTCATCTTTCCGGGAAAAGAGAGAGAAAAAAGGATAATTTATCTAAGATTTCTGAATAATATGATAATAATCAAAATTTTATTTTCACTCTTTTTATATTGATCATATTGTTTAACTTTTTTCAAGTGTGGTTTTCATATCATAAGACATCTGCAATCTTTTTTTTTTTTTTTATGTTGGACTGCAGACAATAAATGTTTTATCGGTTATAAAAAACTTTTTTTTTACTTTTTGAATCTTTTAATTGTTTATATTTTTTTGACAGCCCCAATCATTGGTTCAGATAATTTCAATCTTTTTATTTAATCAAATTTAGCTTTATTATTTATTATATTTTTAGAAATTTCAAAATATTTATTAGAATATATATTTATGAGTGAAAATTATTTTTAAAAATATTATTTTACCTTTGAAAATATAGAGAAAATAATTAACCAGAAATATATAAGAACAATAACTTTTTTCTTTATGAAAGATTAGCACATTACCAATGTTTTAAGTCTCTAAAATCTGAACAAATTATTATTCAATGTATGTAAAGCTAATAAAATTCTGTTTAAAAGTTAAAATTCTGCTTATAATTATTTGAGAAAATGATCAAGAAAATGTACTTTAATCGATATAAATGCGTTTTTTTGGCCAGTTACAAGTTACTTCCACGCATTATTAATTTTTTTTGGCTTATCTTTTAAAAATAAATATTTTCAAATAAATCTGAATTTAATCACATTATTTTTTCAAAAAGTAAAAGTTACACAAATTTTTTGGAAATAATCAGAAATTTGCTAATTATGAAAAATATACATTTTTCATTTTTGAAATTGAAACAAAAGCATGAATATTTTCAAAATCTCCGCAAGTGCTTTCATATGTAGAGAATAAAAAATTACCAAACTGCAGCATCACCATATAGTTATTGGCTCATTATACTAACATTTTGAGATTTCGTAAAAAAGAAATAAAGCAGTATTATGTAGTTCCAGTTTTTGCCATTATATGTATGCAAAACTGATAAAATATTACTAAAAATATCTATAGGAGAGTGAGTAAAAGCAAAAGCAATGGGCAGCACTATTATATACTCTGGTGAGTTATGGTTGTGGTCACTTTAACATTTTTTACTAATAAAAGTCATATATTCAGTTTAAAGAAGTTGGTTTGGAGATACAATTTCTATAATAATTTCAGTTTGAACAATTTAAGGATAAAATATTCTAGGTTGCCAACAAGGCTGAAATATAATTGAAAAAAAAAAAAATATTATCATTAAAAAATTGAGAAAAAACAAATTTTTAACATTTGCAAATTTTTATATAGATTTTTAAGTTTTAAATTTTGAGCGTTAAATTTTAAACTTATATATTTAAATGATTTTATTGAAATTGAAAAATCTGTTTGTTTGTTTATTTGTTAATTTGCTAGAAGGCAATATAAAGATTTTTTTCTTTAGATCCAATAACATTTGTAAAACATTTTATAATTGATATTTAATATATTCAAGTTCAATATAACTTGTTGAAATTTTGCAAATTTGTTTAAAATGTCTATAAAAGTGATAGGAAACAGTAATTTTTTTAAATTTTCAGTTAAAGTAGAAATGGTAAACACTTTTCACTTAAAAGAATATTTCATATTTTTAATCATTTATATATACATATTATGTACACAAGCTGCAGAAAGGAGTTTGCTATTAACTGAAAGGAGACCCTTGGATTCCTCTTGGAGGCCTTAAAGGAACCGAGCAGGGCAAATTCCTAATGTCCACTCCATATGTTCTTGTCATTGCAGCTGTTATTATTATGTGATTATTCATATAGTATACGAACATGAATGGGCTGCTCACCAACACGCATTGGCCAGCATGGTGAGTTTATTGACTTTTTACCCCTGAGTTTAAGATCAAGAAACACCATGGTCTGTCTTCTTAGTTGCCTGATAAGGCAGAATGAATGTATGTGTAAATGATAAATATTTTCTAATAATTATACAATTGTGACAGAGTAAAATAAATCATGGTTCTTATTCCCAGGAGGCTGTAAAATCACCAACCAAGGCAGCAGTTGGAGGCCGAGGGTGCTAAGAACCCCCTGATTGCGGATCCAGGCTGCCATTTGTTGACAACTTTTTATTTAGGTACTTACAACTGCAGATCACTTTCAAGTGAAGGAATATTGCAAGAATTAGAAGAACAACTGTGTTATATTAAATAGGACATTATTGGACTTCGTGAAGTTAGAAGAAAAGGTAAAGAGACAATTGATTTAAAAAGTGAACACATACTCTACTATAAAGGCACAAATATTGTAAATACAAGTGGAGTAGGAGTCATTGTAAACAAAAAGTGGAAGAACAACATTATTGAGATTGATGGTGTATTGGACAGAGTGGCAAAATTAGTTATACAACTTAATAGCAGATACCAAATGTAGATAATTTAGGTTTATGCTCCAACAAGTTCTCATAGTGATGAAGTAGTAGAAAATTTTTATACGTATGTACAAAAGGCTTTTGATCAGAGTAAACAACATTTTAAAATTGTTATGGGAGACTTTAATGCTAGAATTGGTAAACAAATGAAAGACGAAAGTGCTGTAGGTAATTTTGGTTATGATAATAGAAATGAGAGAGGACATAGACTTGTGGAGTTTGCAGAAAAATAAAAACTTTAAATTATGAATTCTTTTTTTGAGAAAAATGTTAAAAGGAAATGGACATGGAAGCAACCAAATGAAGGTACAGCAGAATTGGATTATAGTTTGACTAACAGAAAATACATATTTCAAGATTGTAATATTCTTAATAAATTTAACACAGGAAGTGATCATCGATTAGTAAAATGTAAGTGTAACAAAACCCCCTTCTCACTACAGAGAATAAATTCACCTAATACACATATGTATGTGTATTTAACTAAAACAATATTTACAGTTGATATTCCTAATCTTCAGAAATATTCTAATGAATTTTAATTAGAATTTATAAATCGGTTTCAAGCATTAGTAGATTTTGAACATGATTCAGATTTGAATGAAACTAATATGAAAATAACTGATACACTTTTGAAAACTGCAACAAAGATAGCTGGTAGAAAAAAGCAGCAATTGACCAATAAAATTTCTACTGAGACTAGAGAATTTATGATGAAAAGAAGGAATATGAAGATATATAAAAATGATGCATTAAAAAGGATTGAATATCTTGAATTTTGTAAAATGATATGGAAAAGAGTTGAAAATGATATAAGAAAGTATAATTGTGAAATAGCACAGGAAAGCTGTAGATGAGAATAAAAGTCTCAAGAGTGTAAAACAACATTTTGGTAATGGTAGGAAATTTATATCTGCAATAAGCAAAAAAGATGGTATTATTACCAAAAAGAGAGATGACATCATGAAATGGATAGAAGACTTTTATCAAGAATTATATAGTAATAAAGAACAAGTCCCTCCTATATCTATTATATATTTCGAATTGCCCAGAATTTTAAATGAAGAAGTAAGACATGCAATTAAATGTATGAAGAAAGGAAAGGCTCCAGGTAATGATATATTAAAAGAAGCACGTGAAGAAGTAGAATTTTTTTTAGCAAAGTTATATACTAAATGTCTAAATGATAAAGATGTACCAGATGATTGGAAGAATGCAGTATTAATACTAATATTTAAAAAAGGTGATAAAGAAGATATTAGAAATTACAGATCTATCAGCATTCTATCAGTTTTATACAAAATTTTTACTAAGATAATTACAACTCGTCTACAAAGAACATTGGATTTCCACCAACCAAGAGAACAAGCTGGATTTAAAAGTGGTTTTAGTACAGTAGATCATATCCAGGTATTGAGAGAAGTTACAGAAAGGATAAATGAATATGAGTTGCATTATTCTTTGGATTTGTAGATTATGAAAAGGCATTTGATTCTATAAACATTTCTTCAGTGATTAAAGCATTGGATCATCAAGGTATAGATCCAGGATATTGTCATATTTTAAAGAATATTTATATAAGTGCGACAGCAACAATTAGATTACATAATGCTACTAGGAAAGTCAACATTGAGAAGGGTATAAGATAGGGTGACTCTATATCTCCAAAACCTTTTACAGCAGTGCTGCAAGAAGTATTTTGTGGATTAAAATGGGAAGCTAAAGGAGTGAAAGTAAATGGAGATTATTTAAGTCATTTAGATTTTGCAGATGATGTAATTGTTTTTGCAAATAATGCTTTAGAGCAGCAGGAAATGTTGCAGGAGTTATCAGATGAAAATAGAAAAGTAGGACTAAAGATAAATGTTAAAAAAGACTATAGTAATGTTTAATAGATTTTCTCAAAATATGAAAATTAAGATTGATTATGATGAGTTAGAAGAAGTTAACAGTTATAAATACCTTGGTCAGATTATTAATACAGATGTAAACATAATGGATGAAATTAATCATAGAATTAAACTTAGTTGGAGTGCTTTTGGTAAAAATAACTTGATACTAAAAGGAAATATGCTTACGTGTTTGAAAAGGAAAGTTTTTAATAAATGTGTTTTATCAGTTCTTACTTATGGATCTGAGACTTGGAAACTTAATAGCAGAGCAATACAAAGACTTCAGACCACTTGCAGAAGTATGGAGAGATGCATGTTGGGAAAATCAGAAGAGATTGAAAACCCAGTATATGGGTAAGAGAACAAATAGGTGTTACTGATCTCATTGAAAAAATTAAAAGACTGAAGTGGAATTGGGCTGGACATATTGCTAGAAGAGATGATAATAGATAGATAACTCAAATCTCAAACCGGAGATTGCAAAAGACCCAGAAAGAGACCACATGTGAGATGGATGGATGAAATAAGAAAGTGTGCAGGGGTGATGTGGAGAAGAGAAGCTAAAGATTAGAGGAGATAGATTGAACTTGGAGAGACATTCATCCTGCAGTGGATTGATAATAGTTGTTGATGATGATGATTTTGTACACATACTAAATGTGATATATATATATATAAGCAGATACATTTTAACTCATAGCAGAAATATCTGGTAATATATATATCACATATAAGTGTCCAGTCCAGTTAACATATGTAATTTTACATTTTCATTTACTCTGCTAATACTAAAAATATAAAAATAATAAAAGTACATTTTTTAATACAAAATGCTTTTATTGACCATGCAATTTTTCTTCAACCACAATTGAGATTTTTAGATTTAATTTGAAACAAAAGTGGGAGGGGAGAATTAATTAAGTCAATCTTATTTTGTATAACAAGGGATCAATTTTTTCTGGATCCCCCATATGCTTCTATTTCAAGTTAAATCTAAAAACCCCAATTGTAGTTGAAGAACCAATTATTTTTTCTTTTTTTATATCAATAAAGCATTTAATATAATTTTTTAATCTTTATTATTATAGGTACATTCATTACATTTCTCTTGAAATTCTTAACAAAATGATAGATAATATGATTTATGTAATATAATTCTTTACTCCAAAATATTGAAAACTAGAAACATTGACAACTTTCATTTTAACTAACAATTCCAATAGTTAATCAATGCATGCAAATGTTTGCTTTTTTCTAATAAGTAATTATTTAACAGTAATTATTGTAAATGAAATATTATGCAAAGACAAATTGAATAAATTGTAATTTATCTAAAAATAAGATTAATTCATTATTATATTATTGAAAAATGGGATAAGAAAAGCTGAAAAAAAATTTTTTTTCAAATAAAAAAATTTATTCATGATAATCTAAAAAACGGTCTTTTTTGGATCACAATTTCTGCAAATTCTGATCATCTGACCTTGTAGTTCTTACTCTAAATATGCAGACAATTCCACCCCAAAACAATTTTTTTGTTCTGTGGTAGACTACTTATTAGTTTCAGAAATACTTTTTTTTAAATATAATTTTTATCAAAAAAGAAAAAAATATAAAGTGGAATACTCATGGATAATAGAAAATTTTAACTCTGGAACCTTTGTAAAATTTCTAACAGTTATATATGCATCAGTAATATCTGTGGGTAAAAGCAGATTTTAGTATGGTTATGATAAAAGTCTTGTAGAAGAAGATCCGCCTCTCTCGTTTTTTAGAAATCACAACTTATTTATCTTATGAAAAGTTATTGGTACAATACACATCTATTGAGCTACAATAAAGCATGACCACTGAGTCATCAACATCTGGAGAGTCACTATCAAGCTTGCATCAGAATCTATTTTAACCATACAGATTACTTCTATGTTGTTGTTTTTTCCATAAAATCTGAACAAGCAAGAAAAGAAAAAAAATTAAAATCCTTTTTTTAGGAAAAAAATAAAATAAAATCCATATTTCATCATAGAGAAAAATATGTGCACTTTTCAAAGTAAGAAAATAAAAATAATGATGTAATTCGCACATTGCAATCCTTACCAATCTCATCCTAATTTGATTTTGAAATTTATAATTGGTGAGAATACTTGTACAGGTGATGTCAGATTATTTTAAAAGTGTATATATTAAAAGGTTAAATGAAGGAGATAATGATTGGTTATCAATTATTTAATCAAAATTTTTTTTTAATCATTCATACTATATATAATACCTTAATATTCTTTTCATACCCGAAGAGTGATTTACAGACATAATGATAAATTTCTTTCTTAAATTTATTAAGGAATTTTTAAACTTGTAAAAAAAATTATTTAAGATATTTCATTTTCAATTTTTAGAAGTAAAAAATAGTTTCCTGATGATTAAACAAGTTTTTTTTTCATATGTCAAATGCGTTGACCGGGAAGCGAATCTGGGCCAGCTGCTTGGAAGACAGCTATGCTAAACACTAGGCCACCAACTTTTCTTCTTTATTTGACAATTAATTGTTCTCCTTTATTTGACAATTAATTGATTAAAAAAACAATAGGCAAAGAAAGACAGTGATTTCTGTGTAATCTATCAAAATTAATTTTATTAGAACATCCATGATGTGGTTTTCATTGCAATAGTCATACCTACAAATGAAGATTTATGTTTTTTAAGTTTTTTTTTTTTTTAAATAAATTACCTAAATATCTATAATTAAAATTTCAAATGCATTGAACTGAATAATTTGTTAGCAAAGTAAAAAATATTTAAAATCCAAATCAAATCTCAGAAATAAGTTTTACAAATTTATTGAATTCATAACAAATATAAAAATAAAATCTTTTAAAGGAAAAAAAAATATTGAATTTTACTAAAATTATACAGAATTAGAAATAATTTATTGGGAAAAAATTTCTTTTGATAATTATTATTAGTAATAATAGCAGCGATGTAAATAGCCAAATTTTTATTATTTAGATTTATATTCATTATTTCTTGTTATTATTATAGTTATTACTCTTAGTTAATCAAATCAGCTGTTTTCTCTCTCTGTCTCTGCATGTTTGTGTGTGTGTATATATAATACAAATAAAATGTCCGTTAATTAAAAACTATTGTAGTATATATTAATTAAATGACAATTAAAGAGTACATTCGAACTAGGGATAATCTCTAGTTTAATGAATGGTTAGTAAAAGTTATTAATATATTTCTATAAAGTGGTTGGTATCAAAGTTGCGAGTGCAGAAATTGGACTTTGTCAATTAAACTATAGTAATTTGCTATATATATATATACTGAACAAATGATGAAGATATATATATGAGATTGTAATGATGAGTGCTGGTTAAGCACGAAATGTACATCATGGAAGTCATTTACTTTTTTCACCTGTCTTTGGTCATATGTTTTAGCATATTGTGATAAAATAGACATGTGAAATAGATATATAAAAGTTAAATATATCTAAAAAAAATTACCATGTGAGTCATATAATTTATTTATTGTGAAAAAAAGGGAGTAAAATGGTTAATTCAAAAAATACACCACTGAGTGGGTAAGGTTGATATGACTTTTGGTTGATGGATGGTTGTGATAGAATTGAGCTAAAGTGAAAAGTGCACTGAAATAAGTATATCTAACTGTTGGAAATATATTGTAATGATATGATATTTAGGGGTAGCAAGATATGAATACTAAATAATGAATATAACGAGAGCAAGAATCACCAGATCATTAATAGAAGCAAATTTTGAATAATCTCTGCTTTGCTTGGCACAGTAGGTAGAATCCAACTTGGGAGATCCCAAAATTGATTCTAGAACTCATAGGTCTGGCCCTCAAACTTCTTATGAACTTCTGAGCAATAAGGCCATATTCTTTGTTTTTTTTTTTTATAAATAATAAAGAGAGCCATTGCAGCAAATAATCAATAGTCATCCTTTATGACTGAATTCAAATGTCATACTACAAAGTCTTAAACTAATCACCACAAAAACAATGCTAATCATGAGTTCTAATATAAAAGAACATACAGCAATATTTTTTTGCTGTATCCATATACATAACTGCTAATTAACCATAAACTAAGCATATTTAGCAAAATAGTTCTGGAATCAGTGTATCAATGCTCATTATCAATGTTCAGGACTATCAGGTTCCATGAAACTACTGCCCATAAATAAAATGGTAATCATTATAAAACACAAATAAAATAGACTTTAAAGGTGATATTCATTAATTATAGCACTATCTAACTAATTCCCAAGAGGATTGTATAAATGTCCATACACAGATAACTCAAATTCCATTAAGTGTGGAATTAGCTTGGGATTGCAAAGATCCTGGTGATAATATGTGAACAAGAGTAGACATACAATATATACTAGTATTAAATAATTTCTTTGGAATAATTTAAAATAATGAATAATAAATTTATTAATTAATTAATAATACCAATTAAAAAAAAATTAAAAATCCTTACAATACAAATATATTATTTTCATTTTGACTTAAAGATATTAAATATTAATTATTTTCATACATTGACAAACAAAATTATAAACTGTAGCATTATTTAAATTATGATAATATTAAATAGTGCTATCACACTTATAACGTAAAGCTGTATAATTAATATCTATTAGTCAATTAAAATGGCTGAGCGCTTTCGAGAAACTGTACTTCTCATAATCATAGCCAGTTCTAACTCGTTCGTTGAAATCATTCTAATATGAAAACTTTATGCAAATGAGTCAATTAGACCATCTTTTTGATATAGCAAAACATGATTCTTTATGATTAATGGTGAAGGAGTCCTCTGCTATAAAGTAAGCCTCCTTTACCTTACGCTTAACACCATGCCTTTCAGTACAAACCAATTATTTAAATTGTAGTTTACATATATATATAAATTGTAAGTGATATAAAGACTATACACAGTAGACTAACCATGAATATAAGTGAAAGTGTTGAAAATATACTTGTAAATTTTACTAAATGTAAATTCTTATTTAGTATTTCTTTTACATTAATAGTTATAATGACCGAACATCAAAACACACACATATACATTAATAAACCAATACATTTTCTATTTTATTGTATAAATAATGAATTGTTTTAGATATATGTACACACATTTATAGTCTGCTCACACACTGTACATGCCATAATAGTATTTCAATTCTTAATATTAACTTGGGTTTATGCTCTTTTTATTAAAGATCTGGTAATTTATATGTTGTTTTCTTCAGAAATAATGTGGTAATTCTGCTATTTTAGATCACTCTTCAATCATTTTCTTAATTGATTTTAACATAAATTTTTAATAATGTTAAACATGTGCTCTAGAAATAGTTGATTTATCAATTTTAAAATATCTGAAGAAGTCAGTATCTTTTAGCCAACCAGACATCTTCAAAAGATTTTACTTTTTTATTCACACAAAAAAAGTGAAGCCTCCAAGGAGTTGATTTTTTTTGTAATCTGGTTATTGCAGCTTTTGCAAGATTATTTTGAGAAAATTTTTGTAATAAAAAAAAAATATGATTTTTTGCTAGTTTATTAACAAAAAGAATACACACATATATATATTTTGATTTTATTTGTATGTGGAAGTTAATAAATTTCACCCTAATATTAGCAAAGAAAATTATAGTGTAGAATGGCCAAACCTGTGTGAAACTGATCATGTAACATCATTACTTGTCAAAATCAACATTGTATGATAATCTTTTGAGATATTCTAAAAAATTATAAGGCAGTTTTAAGATTTTAAAGCAGAATTTGATAGATGGATTAGATTTTAACATTTATTTGTTCATGTTTTAAAAATAAATTTAAAATAAAAAAGATTCTGTTGATTTTCAGAATACTGCTTTTTTTCAGGTTGTTGAATGATAATTTATATCCTTTGTTTTTATTAGAACTCATTTTTTTAATATTTACAAAGTTCAATTATGATTTTTTTAAGGTTTTTCATTTTTAAAATTAAATTACAACTAAATCAAATCTAATTTAATGAGTTTAGTATATAATAATGTTTATATACAGATGAAAGGTTGAGTATTGATAAAAACTGCCACCAGGTTTAACAATAGAAAATGTTAGCATTTTTTCAAATTATTAAAATTATTTTAATAATATTTTATAGTGACCCAGTTTAAAATATAGAGTTTCACCTGACATTAATATAAAAGCTGCACTAAAGTAAAATAAATAAATTCTGATCACTCTTAAATTATAAACAAAAGTTTTAGAATAAACAAATATTACTTAACTGCTTTGGAAGTTTGCTTTAAAGTTTTTTTTCTCTTTAGTCTTCTTTGTTCTCTTCCTATAAAACAACTTTATGAAATTTGTTTTATTAATATTTTAGTGAATTTATTCAAAAGTTGTTTATAAGTTTTAAACAAATGGATACTATTTTTCTATTTTATGCATGGGAGAATTAGACTTTTGTTGCATTTTTTAAATTTTAAAGTTAATTATTCTTTTTTTAAATGTTACTAACACATATGTTTTACTCACTAGTGAATTTTTTCTATCTCTGCTTCATATGTTACTATAAATAAGAAATTCCACTTTATTAGGAATAATATTTTGTACAGCATATATATTTATATTTTTGTCCAGAGTCTGTTGTTCACATGTGTCTATCATAGCTCAATGTGTACCACCAGAATCTCATCATAAAAGGGCTTGTCTTATGGATTTCCAAAATGCCATTTGGATTAAAAAATATATAAGATAAATGTTGGTTAATTTTGAACCAAGGCAATAAGCAGTTTTAATCATTCATATGTTTAATTAATGAGATATCACTAAGAAGCTGTCATGCAATATGTCTGCAGGAGCTCAATCCCAGCCAGTGTGCAAATCAGCAACAACTACATGCTGGCTGTATCTCTTTAATGCCATTTAATCAAACTGCCTATTATGGAATGTACAACATATTATGAAGAGGAGAATTAACAGTAAGTCTTTCTTTAAAAAAAAGATTAGAACTGTTTTAACAATATCTTACATATCAAAACAAAAAATGTTAAAATTTAGTTTTATTTTGCTTGGCTGGAAATTGAAAGGTGAATATTCTCTTTAAACACTTTATCATATAACCACCATTTTTTATACTTACACAATCTGTTAACACAGTGGCATGTTTCTCCATACAATATTGCCATCTACTGTAAACCATAGTAATCAATGGTTTCTAGAAGACTAATGCATCAAGATTACTATCTAGTGCTTTCCAGCTAATATTCACAGGCTAGTTTCTAGCTTAAGGCTTTCATCAGTGAAAGCCTTGGATCTGAGAGCACTGCATCTAAATCTTTGGAACTAAAGAAACCCCTCCAGTGGCCATCTTTTACCTTCTTAGTTAACTATAAAGAATAGATGGTTGAAATAAGAAAGTTTGATGTTGTGATAAGGAGAAGAGAGATCATAGTTTGGAGTTGAATTAAACATAGAGAGTTCTTTATCCTGCATTGATAATAGTTGAAGATGATGATGATAATTTTTTTATTTGTCAAATCATTTCTCCATATCCATGGTCTTGTAACCTGCAATTTTTTTTAATAAAACCTTACATAACAATAAAAAAATTAGAACTTAATAATAAACTTTTAATTTTATATATTTTAATTTTTAGTTTGCAGTATGCACACACATCTATATTTATATGTCTATGTGTTATAACACATATAAATATGTATTCACAATAATGTAAGCAATTATATGTTTTTTTTTTTTAATAATTGGGGAGGATGATTTTCTCTCTTTGTTTTTATATATATTGAGTTGTGTTAAATTTAAAGTTGTCAGGCATTAGTGGTCAAGAGATTTGCAAGCAGTTGTCCCGGGTTAGCGGGTTCACTTCCCGGCTGATCAAGGTATTAAAAGTGAGACGCTGTCTCCAGCTTTGTATAATTAATTATAAGTTTAATTAATAACTCTTAAGCGTCATATTCCATCTAGTTAATAAATTAATTTCACTCTGAATTACCAACAATGTTGACAGAAGTATGCTTATAAACATCAGAGCTGTCAAGAATAGGTCGATTCTATTTTTGATCCGTTGTTCTATATTTAGAGTTTTTTTAAGTCATAGCTTGGGGGGAGAGTGATTTATATTCCTTTTGTTTACACACACACACATATATATATATATACTGAGCTATGTTAAATTTAAAGTTTAAGTATATTTATAATTATATGTCCTTTTTGGGCCTGGGTGGATATGGTGAAAGCTTTTAAAAAGGGCTCCTTTGGCAGTGTTAGATTGGCAACTTATGTTAACTTTGTCATCTGGTTGGCACGAAATAAGGTAACTTTTGAAAAGGGTATTGATTACAATATTGAGGTATTATACTTCAAATTGTTAAATGACACCAAGGACCATGACAAGAGGACATGCCAGCCATGGCTAACCGATCAGACTTGGAACCAGATCAAACTAGGGACATGCCTTGCCTAGTGTAGTTAGTACTCACCTTACATAATAAATAAATCGATATATTAGTAATTAGAAATTATAACAGCCCAAAGAGCACTAACATATCACGATGATAAATCCTAGGAAATGAAGGTAGTTAAGCCTGAACAAATTAATAAAGATTATGAATAGATAGAAGGGAAAGAGACTGCTCTACAAGTGGTATGCCATGCAAACCAAGAAATAAGCATATATACCTATAAAGCCATTTATAACAGAACTGGGAGAGCTTTAATGGTGAAATAGACTTGTACAATTGGACAATCCAAACACCTTCTCATTTATAATAGTACTGGGAATGCTCAAATGGTGAAATAGACTTGTACAGTTAGACAATCCAAGGACAATATTCCCACTGCAACTGAAGTGGTTGCCTTGTTTCTTTCAAGCTATGGCCCCAAATAATAATGAGACACGAATAGAAGTGTTCTGAAAGTGTAACATTGCTCTTAATATAACAACATTTTTGTCTCTAAATAACTAATGGAGAAATGGACATGTATAATTGGACAGTTTTGTGAACAATAATTTCAGCATAAGAAGTTGGGTTTATGTGTGTAAGTCTGGAAGGGCAGGTGAATTTTGTGTCACTGCACTTCTGGAACTATTAATATCCCACTCACCTATCCATACATTTATACTTGAATGTTCAAAATCATATGCATTGAATCAAGTGTATGGGTGCGGATGTGCTTGACACGCACCGACACTCCCTAAATTTCTTTGTAATGATTCTTGTTGATTGCATTGTAAAACTTATGCCTCTTGAATCGTCTTGAGGCACAAATAAAGGCATTTGAAAGTATAATTGTTTACATTTAATAACATAATCAATCGCATTTTTACGCGCATATTCTTGAGGCGCATATTCTTGAGGTTACGGCCTTAGTAAATATTAATTAGATGATATATTAAATATGTAAATTATCCCAATTATAAGATATTAGTATTGAAATATTGATGAAATATGATATTAATTAGTATTAAAAAATTGTTGTTAGATAATGCTATGGCAATGAAGCTCCAAAATCAAATTGGCTGTAATTAAGATATATAAAGAGAAATATTTAACTATTGCTTCTGTGTAGATTTTCGGTATATTCCAAATCTCTAAATTACCTGAAAAATTAGTTTCTCGTTAAATGCATGTATAGTGGGAGAGACTCTTCTAATAAATTTTATACTGAATGACAGTTTTAAGATTTGCTACAAGCTTTGGAGAAGTGTCGCACAAATCTGAAAGATTTGATTAATTACAAATATTTATAAAGTATTTTTTATTCTTATTATACACAAGCATTTTCATTTATATTTATCATAACCATATAATATAAAGATTTATTATAAACATTACAAAATGTACACTATAAAAATAGTAAAATAATATAGTCATTTACAATTCTTAAAAAAAAATTTAAGACAATTGAAATATTAGACAAGTAAAGCAATAAAAAAACATTGAAAGCAAAAGAGTGATATTAATTAGCATCATTAAGCAATAATGATGATTTATCATAAATCTTTAAAGCAATCAGGTGCATAACTTGAATAATTTTTTTCTTGCATTGTTTATAAAGAGTGTAACGAATATCCAGTATTGTATAAAACAAGAAAGAATTAAGTTGAATGGGTTTTTTTATGGCCTTATATAATTTAACCAGTATAGAAGTTGCAGAATTAATTATCAGCTGTGTAACTTAATCTTAAAAAAAAAACTAGGCACAATTGGGACTGTAAATTTGCTATATCAAGATATTTTAATATCACATGACCTTAACAAGCAATTTACCATATAATTATATATACTCATGAATAATAACTTGCAGTACAATAATTTGTATTAAAAATAATTAGAAAGCTTAGTATTTGTTAAATCCATATCAAATGGAATCCAAAGCATCTAGATTTTTGGGAGTATATTTCAATTTTTCATACATCACTATTTTTTAACTTTATTACCAATCTATTAATGACTTAACTCAAAAACACTCGAATGTTGCTTGCATAATTATATAGATTAGATGCCAATTCAGTAACTATAAATATATATTACATTTTCGGTTCTATAAAAATTATAGACTCTCCATTCTTTGATTAGGATTGGTATGAAATTAAAAACATCCCATTTGGTCATGTTGTTTGGTTTTTTTTTTTTTGGGGGGGGGGGATAAAATTATACATCTTCACTTTCTATTCAAATCATTAAAACTCGCAACTAATTTTCACATTATCAGTTTTAGAGATTTTTTTTTAAATTGAAGGTGTATGACAACATTCTTTACAGAATAAAAAATAATATTTTAAAAAAGCATCAAATTTCAATCATTTCCCCCCCTATATTAAGTACATAGATTAGTGCAGTAGTAGGGTTTCAAATTCAAGAGCTAAAAGTTCTTGTAACTATGCTCAGTTTTAAATAAAAACAAATAAGATTTGATCTAGAGAATGGAAATATTTTCAGCCCATCGCAATGGTGTTCAAACACTATCTACTTCCAGCAACAAATCATACAATTATTATATTTTGTCAATATTTAAACAAAAAGCACAAGTAATCTAAATAATAATTATTTATATCTCTTAGTAGTGATATTTGATTGAAAGTAAATCCTAGAAATTGTCGGTTAGCCATAGAAAACAAAAATGATTTAACGATGATGTTTAAAAGTGCTGATCTAAAACTCTTTCGAATCAATATATTTAGAAAGATAATAAAACAGCATGAAGTCAGTATTCATAAAAAATATGACATATCCTTCATCATACGTGAAAGTATCATATTACAATCATAATTATTTGTTTCTATAATCAGTGCATTGACCAAATCGCTAGACCTTCCAGTTAAAAATAGCTAATTTCCTACCAGTACTATGGTTAAGAAACATGACAATATAGTCTGTTACTTTTCCAGATTTACTAATTAACTGTTGATTTAACATACAGACATAACAACAATTTTGATCTAAAATGATAAATCTTTAAAAAAAAATGTCATTAGCTACATTTAAAAATAAAGAATTGATCAAATTCGTATAATCTTTTCAATTAGTTTTACTAATCACAATCATTAGTAATGGCTGAGCTAATTATTATTTTAAAAATTTATAAGTCAATCTGTCATCCAAATTAATACTGACTAAGGCAAACTGGCTGGCTACTAATAAATCACTTGAAACAGCAATTTCAGGGAAATGAAAAAAACTGCTCTTTATATAACATAATTTGAAAATATTACTAATTTGAAAATACATAAAAGTTTACTTGTTAGTTTATTTGATAACAATAAATAATTGTAATTTTTCATTTTCTTAATCACCATTTTTATATACAATTTGAATTTAAACGTATGTGTAGTGAACAAGTTTAGGTATATGTTTAAAATCAGATTTTTAATTTAATCATTATCATATCTAATCAAACAGAGCATAAAATTTGATATCAAAATCAGTAAAAATCAAAAGCTTATTAATAATTTGGAATGATGAGTTATTGCAAAACAATATATATATCTGTATATATACAAATGTGCCTAAGTTATGACCATCCAAGATATGAGTCCCAACAAGCTTTATTGAAAATCATTTGACAACTGATTGTAAGCTTAAGAATTTAAATATAAACCTCACACTGAATCAAATTAAAACAAATGTATAATGTGTAAATGTATAATGGTTAAATATGCATATATTTGATAATACAATAGATATAGATATAAGTACTTCATAGTTATAACAAATAGATTTTACAAATGTATGTATATACTTTTTATTATAGATTACTTATAGTTTCTTTACTACAAAATAAAAAAAATATATAATAGTGTATTAATATATGATTTTTTCTACAGTACAGGCTTTTTCGTACGTACTCCAATATGTAATATATAGGGGGTTGAACTCAGACTTTCACACAATCTCAACTATCCATGCTATCTCATACTGCTGACACACTTGATCACCCACATGTTGAAACTAAATGATTATCAGCTATATAATATCATTGGTATTTGATGGTTCAGCTGTTGCTTTCATATTTTTCTCATTCTCTCGAAGCTGTCTCTAATGCTATTTGTGGTTAGCAATGAAGGGAAAAAAGATATTTTCCATAGTTTGTTTAATATCAATAATTATGTGCTTATAACGCTTGTTGAAGAAATTATATATTTATATTATTAAATTTATTTAAAGCTTAGCACTTTCAAAGCTCTATGGCTTCATAATCATAGCTGTGTGCGGTTGATAGTGATGAGAGGGAGTATTCAAATTTATGTTACTTAGTTGTTTTGGTGTTTTATTTAAAATATTGTTTGAATTAGTTGGTCCATCTTTTTGAAATGGCAAAACAGGTGTCTTTTCTATTAATTGATTGGGTGTCATTATTTATGAAATATGCCTCCTTTATTTTGCGCCTATGGTCGTTACTCTCTTTGCACACTATTCTGAGGTTTGTGGGTTCAAATCTGTGTCCAGTAGCTTTTTCATGTTCCATGAATGCTGATGTAGACTCTTTGTTGTTCAGTGCCCTTTTATACATATATATGTGCTGGGATGCTCTGTTTGTAATAGTAGTTTTTGTTTCCCCATAATATGAGGCTCTGCATCTGGCTTGAGGGCATTGTATCTGGTACACCACTTGAGATGTTAGTTTGGGATCAAGTTTATCTTTTGAATTGTTTATTAGTCTATTAGTGTTGGCTGAAGTGCAGAAACCAATAATAAATTATTTTGATAATGTTTTAATTAGATGTTTGGCAATGTTGGGTATGTATGGTATAGTTATTCGTGGTTTATTATCTCTGATTCTGCCTTGCTGGTTTATTTTTGCTTGGAACTGTGCTATTCTTTTAGTTATGTGTCTATATTTGTAGCCAACAGATATTAGTTCTTTAATATATTTTAATATGTTATCTCTTTTGTCTGAATTACATTTACATAAGTAATCATTTCTATGTAGAAATGAATTTAGTCCAGCATATTTATATGAGTTGGGAACTATTGCACTCTGATGCATGTATCCTCTAATTTCTAGGGGTTTGATAGTCATGCGGTACAATAACTGTTTATCATTTCTTTGTATGTCTAGGTCCAGATATTTTAGATGGTGTTGATCATTTTCCCATGTGGTATTTAGTGTGAGTTTAGACATCAGCTGTAATTCTTTTAGCAGCAATAAACACATCGTCCACATATCTAAGATATATCATTAGTTTATTTAAATATTTTTGGTTATTTTCCCTAAATATTTATATAGTAATTATTAAAAAAGATATATTTTCATGATTACACTTAGATTTTATGTGAATATGTATTATTTTTAAAAATACAAATTAAGAAATTTACAGTTATGGTTAGAATGAAACTACAATTGGCATCACCCTACTAAAATACCACAATACTTTGAGATATCTTAATAATCGTAAATCAGTTTTAAAGTTTAGAACAGGATTTCACTGCTTTGTTATGCCTAAATAATAATTTATTCAGGTTTTAAAAATTGAAGTTCAATCAATCAAAATTTCATTAATTAATTTCCAGGATTAGAACTCACAATTTTTCAATCTAATGATTGTCCACTCCATCTCAAGCAACCAATACACATAATCACACACCTGATAAAAAAATACATAATCCCCAATATTCATATTTCATGCAGATCCAGCATTCATCAGATGGGCTATATCATAATCTCCTATACATATATATATAATCAGTGCTCGGTTTATATTAAGATAACAATTTCTCGAACTTTAATGGACAAGTTTCAATTTTCTCACCCTTCCAACAATCTAATCACCCATGTCATTGAAAATCCAATAGTGGAATGCTCAAAGTCCTTATTGGATTTGATATTGTAATAATACCCTTGTAGACATTGCATCAATCTAATCCCTCATATTATCAGACCATTATGTATCCATATATATTAATTGGAGAATGACCTTGTGGTAATCATCCAATTAAAAGATTATTGTTCTCATTACTCATTTTCAATTTTTTTCTCATATTTGCAAAGTTCAAATATGATATTGTGCATCCTGTTCTCTTCATAGTTATATATTTTGACACTAAACATCATATGATCACCATTTCTTAAGCTTGCTCATAACTGTTATTAAAACAGGCAAAACTCTCTGTATAGTAGTGCCACTTAGTGCAAGCTACAGTGATCAATGGTTGCCAGAAGGCTTGTGCATAAAATCCCATCCAATAGCTAGAAACTAGTCTGAGGATATTGGGTGAGTAGGCACTAGATAGGGATTTTATGCACAAGCCTTCTGGCATCCATTGAGTATTCTAAGAGCTTGCACTGAGTGACACTACTGAAGGAGATTTTTGCCTGATATATATTTTGAATGACCTCATATCTTGTTAATTATAATAAATTCTGTCCTGTGTAATTTGGTGTAGTGATCAAGTTACAAAAATCATGGCCCAGCTCTGTTACTTCTGGTTCTCGAGTTTCTGATGAATTGTTGAGCATTAAACCAACCATTTAATTATTATTATTATTACATAATAATTTCTGTAAAGCCTTTATTTAAAAATGACAAGTATAATAATCTCACAATAATCCAATGGAGTCACAATAAATGAAAAGGAGGGTAACTGATTTTGACACCAAATTAAAAGTTGTTACAAGATAAAAATATTAAAATGATGTCTCTATCACATTACATTTACATTTCAACATGTTTTTTTAACAAAATTCAAACTTCATTTCTTTTGTAAACATATTAAACACACACACACACAAGTTATTATATAATGCAACATTCCATATAATACCATTTCCCCCTGCTGCTGGCCTTATAAGTGACAGTTAGCATGGGAAGTGTTAGAATTTTAGATTTACAAATACTATGATAAATTAATACACTATACAGGCTTAAGCCTGCATATATATAATGTATGCAGGATTCGAGCTCAGACTTTCACACAACTCTCAACTCTCCATGTCATCTCATATTGTTGACCCACATGATCACACACATGTTGAAAAGATAAATAATCACCAATATATGTATTTCATGCTAAACCAGCAATCATCAGTTGGTCCAGATTATTATCTCCATACATATATACAATCAGTGCTCAGCTTTATATTAAGATAGCCAATCTTCATACTTTAATGAACAGGCTTCTAACTATTCCAACTCACAACTCTTCAGCTTCCATTTCATTGAAAATCTGATGATAGAACATTCAAATACTATGATACTCTAATCAACTAGGCTATTCTACCAAATAACCTACTTGAGTAGAATATAATCTTAAATTTAGTATTCATGATTCTAAAAATCACTGATTCAATTCCCATGCTAGCTATTAGTGGTTAGATCAGTAATCCTTACAAAAGAGAGAATAAATCCACTTAAACTATTGTGTTCCATGCAAACTTGTATTTTATTATTAACCATTGAAAGTATTTAGAAAATATACTTTTGAATTATTCTACAAATACATTAACAATTCAACTAGATGATGGAAATAGTCCAAAACTTAACTGCAAGTATGATGTTATCATCACAATCTTTCAGATAATCAAATATTAAAATTTATTTTATACAATGGATAGGTAATGTGCTCATGGCAATCTTTGAATTCTAAGGACTGCCCCAAACCACAGCTGACACACATCCAAGTGATAAATGACATTGAATAATCCACACATGGTCACAATATGACCATTCATTACAAAACTAAAATTTACATCAATAATTAAAAAATTAAAGTAATCCATCCAATTGAAAATCTGATGATGGAATTCAACGTATAAGTATTCAAGTGTATCAGTGTTATACGATAGTGTGGAGAGTGGTGGGTCATGTGAAAGTCTGTGCTCATATACCCTATATATTACATATATAAACACAGGTGTATAATAAACCTGTATGTTTCAGTTATTACATAGTAGAGATGTCTGCCCATCTCTTGTATTAAATGGATTATGTCCTGTGTATGAGGGGTCAGATTGACCTTAGGTCGACATGGGTGTGACAAGAATCTCAGTCTCAGGGTGGCCTTTGAGCATTCCATCATCAGATTTTCAATTGGATGGATGGTTGAAGAGTTGGAGTGTGGAGTGGATTGAAGCCTGTCCTCTAAAGTATGAGGATTGGCTATCTTAATATATATCTGACCACTTATACCATATATGTAGAGATGGTAATCTGGACCAACTGATGATTGCTGGTTTAGCATGAAATACATATATTGGTGATTATTTATCTTTTCAACGTATGTGTTCAAGTGTATCAGGGTTATAAGATAGTGTGGTGAGTGGTGGGTCATGTGAAAGTCTGTGCTCATATACCCTATATATTAAATATAAGGCTTTATTTAAATAGTAATGTGATGATGTGATGTGATGTGATGCACTGTGACTTCTCCTTAAATGGAGTCAGGAATCTCTCAGCAACTATGCCCAGAGAAACCTGTTAGCAAACTCTCCATACTGTAGTGCCACCCAGTGCAAGTCATAGCAATCTATGGATTCTAGAAGTTTTGTGCATAAAATTCCTGTCTTGCACAAACCTTCTAGCATCTATTGATTGCTATGGCTTGCACTGGATGGCACTACTGTATGGAGTGTTGGCTACTGTTTGAACAGCTGGTGTAAGCATAGGAAATAGTATTTGTGGAATGTTTTAGTGATTTAAAGCTTTATTAGTGTTTGAAAGACAACATTGTATGTTATATAAACATTAAAATAATATATTGTTATTTGTAGCTTTGAAAAAAAATTGGCAGTCTATTGAAATGTTGCAAGAGAAATAATAAAAATATTGAAAACAAAAATCTGTAACTAGTCATCCTTAAACAATATAATACAATATTAAAATACTCAATGCAATAATAAAATAAATTAATAGTATATAATTACAATTGATTAAATTGTGTTAGGAGAATTACAAATAATAGAGACCTTCTGATCTTCATGATTTAATCCATGTAAAAATAATGAAACTCTTTAGTTTTCATTTATATATTTTAACAGCAGTAATGTGCACATCACTTATTCTAGAGTCACTTCAATGTGGTAATATAAATGATATATTGATAAAAGCTAACATAGCTAACCATATTCCAGGAAGTTTGTGACTTAATCTTTATCAATGAGGAGCATTAGATAAGAAAAACTAATGGGGAGTTGATTGGCACAATTATTTATTTACTCAAGTTTACACAACTGTAGAATAGAGTATTAAATTATTATTGTTAATGCAAATGGTAATTATTATGATTTTCTAATAATAATAAATTATTTAAGTGAAAGTTAGAATATTGAAGCAGACAAAAGTTAATATTTTGTCGTGAAAAATAAAATTGATATGTGTGTACTGATATTTTTTTCAACATAGATTAAATGTAACTATAATGAGAATTAACCCATTAAACATCATATGATCACTATGCTTACACAATATGTTTACACTGAGGCTAAACTCTCCATGCAGTAGCACTACTCAGTGCAAGCCAGAATAATCAATGGATACAAGATGATTTGTGCATAAAATCCCTCTCTAGTCCTTACTCATCAAATATCCCCAGATTAGTCTGTCTACTTATCAAATATCTCCAGACCAATCTGGGGATATTGGATGAGTAGGCACTAGATAAGGATTTTATGCACAAACCTTTTTGCATCCATTGATTACTTTGGCTAGCACTGTGTGGTGGTTCTGTATGGAGAGTTTAGCCTAGTCTAGAGATATTGGATGAGAATTATAATGTTAATTAATTTTGTATATATTTAGTCTTCCCTTTGAATTTAATTTAAGAAAAAAATCTATTTTCTATAATAATTAATATTCTAAATATTAGTATGTATTTTAAAAAACAAAATAATTTTAAAATTTATTTCATTTTTACTTTATATTAAGAAATAAAACTTAATTTTGAGTTTACCATTCTAAAAACTCTTAATTTTTTTAAAAAAAAAACATTAATACATATAAAAATTGAACATATTTTATTTTTATTAATAAAAATATCATTGAAATAAACGAATATATTTACAATACAAATATAAGCTTTCAAATTAAAATAAAACCTATCTTTTTTCTTGCTAGATACATCTCTAGAGGGGAAGATAATGTTTTCAAAGGGGATTTTTTTTTTATTGTCTGATTAGATCTAAGATCAGCCAACAAAAATGAGAAATATAAATTCATTATTTTTATAAATAAACTGTTATCTGTGAGAAAAGTAGACTGAATGAGTGATTATTACCGAAGTAACTGCAGTCCAGATGAAGAAAATGAAGCAAGCAAGTCACTGCAATAAATATCCAGAATTTGGGATTAACGGGTTAAAATGAAATATTAATTTGTGTATGCTTTTATTTTAATTGTGTAATTATTTCTCAATAGTTCGACCTTATATTAAATTGGTTGGAAATGTATCTAATCAGTTTTTTTTTTTTAAAAGAAATAATTTTTGACTTTCTTTTAGTTACTATGGCAAGAATGTTTGCCACTGTTGTTGACTGATTTTTGAAGTTGAAATTTATTTTAGATGATTAAATAATTTTGGATAGCTAAATAATTTTTATACTATTTTTAATATAAAATAATAGAGACGTAGTACGAAATAATATATTGATAAATTCTCTATAATCACTATAGCCAAAAAATAATTAAGATATGGATGGATTTATAATTGATTCCAAAACATTAATCAGTGAATACCAAAATAGTTTATTGGAAAATTTTCCATTTTTTTAATGAGAAAATATATCAGTTGTAGATGATTAAATATCAAATCAATATAAAAAACAAAACAAAAAACCTTTATACACACGTACACATTATAAAGTTATAAGACAATTGTGGCATATGTATATATATATAATTTTAAAGATAACTTGTTAATAAATCTGCAGTTATAAATGCCTATAGCTAATAAGTTTAAATTCACTGAGGTCTTATCTAGGCTGTGAATCAATCTTATTTGAACTGCCTAAATATAGAAACGTTTCTACCTTTCTCTCTAATTGCACACTAATGTTCCATTGAAGCCTGAACTTTGCAGCAGAAGATACTATTTAGAATCAATATTCTTTCATATTTATAATATAATTTGTAGTCTATTTTAAAAAGCATTATTTGACAAGAGCTACAAGAGTAATGATGAGTTGAACAATGGTATTCACATATAGATCCAATGACTATGTAGCTTGGGAGATACAAAAGTGTATAGAACTCCAAGAATATATTATATAAATATAAATTTAAGTTTGATATTGAAGGTGTTACGATTCTTCATGAAGAAAGAAACCATAATAAAGAAAATTTAATGAGGCAATTTTAATAAATAGAAATAAAATGAATATAATTAATAGGCAAACTGCTAACATTAAAATTCGGGAGTTGTTTTTGAATTTAATTGCAGTTGAGGCAGTTTAAGGAATCAAACAAAAGTACTTCTACAGATGGAAAGACTGTATATAATAGTTAATTACCATTATATTTATTATTTTTTAAAAATGACAAAAAATTTAAGATTTATACTTCTTTTCTTCAATATTTAGGAATGTATTTGTATGAATGTCCCTCCTTCATTCTTTCATTTTTTAAATTTTTTTTTTATATATATAATATAGATTTACTCTTTGTTTTTTTAACAAATGTTGATTATTTTATGTACCTAATTTTTCTTTTTTCATAAATTAATAATATTTGAATTTGTTTTATTGCTCAGGCGATTATAAGAAGCCCAAGTGCCTTAGATACTAGAACTGGAATCAATCCGAGAACTTTCCATTTTAGAGTCTGACTCATTACCATTGCACTAAACCATGTAGGTTATACTCACATATGTATTATAAATTACACATACATTTCTGTCATATTCTATAATCAATTTCAAAGTCAATTATTCCTATAAATATAAAGAATTATGACAACAATTCTCCAAAAATTTACAAATTCATATATATATATTTACAAAAATTATCCTCACCATTATATTATATCTTTGTATAAAATCTTTTAAATTTTTATATATTTGTAGGAATAGATTGAAAGAGATTTCGAAAATCTCAAAATAATGATGAAATTATAGGACATTATATACAATTAAATGGATGTTAAGAGAAATTTTATTCATAGGCTGAACAGAAGTTGTAAAAAAAATATGATTAAGTAGTTGAAAATTTTTATATATTACAATTAATGATTTCATTTTGAAAGAAAAAAGGTTTATTCATGTAACTTTATTTAAAATGGTATTAGTCTTAAAATTAAAAAATCTTCAATTTTACTTTTTCTTTTATATATGCTACACTCAACCATATATGCTACACTCAACCATATATATGTAATTAATAGCTTTATTGATTGATGTTATAGGTCTCACTAAAATTTATAATAAAATGTTTTTGTCAGCAATTTAACTCATTGGTGATAGACTCAGGTGTTAATTGTATCTGGATCAATTTTATTTCAAATCTATAAAAAAAAAGCAAACAAACAAAAACATCCATTATTTTTCTGGTCCATTGATTCTTGTACTGATCTGCTACTTTATTGCCAAGGTACATAAACTCACTAATTGTATATTATAAATAAATAGTAAATATAGTAATTAAGAATTGTAACTTATGCCATTTATGACTGCTCTTCCACTTTGGATGACTCATATTTGTTAAGAATGTGTAATTCAGTTGTGCTGATTTGTTCATTACATCATAATAGAATAGTCTCTTAAACCCCCCGACTATCTTATTCTATTTTTATTGCAATAAGAGACGCCACTGTCATTCTTTAATAGTTTCAGTTTATTAATAGTAGCAATACTGTTTACTGCTATGGATAATATGTAATTCAATTTTTTTGTATCATATGTTTCTGCTTTGAGATATAAACAAAACAGCTTGTGTGTTTATAGCAAGATAATCATCGACTATATGGTGTTCATAGTTTTTTTTGTAGTCTTTTTTTTTAATTTTATTTATAAAATCCCCAACCTGGGATTTTTTTTTTTGATCAGGAATTGAAAAAGAAATGTTATCTATCAGCAAAAACCTTAACGTGGAACTACAAAGATGATTTATTAAAATAACTGATATAACAAAAGAGAAAGTTAAAGTAATCTGCTACCAGTATTTGAATGTGTTATTTGCTTCTACATACTATCTTTTAGACCTGCTTTCAATAGAGTACCTTTATTTTTTTTAAACAATATGAATGAATTTCAATAAATAGATCATAAATAGTTATTACGAGGGGACATTTGACTAAATTAAAATGTAATCAAAGTCATTATTTTAGTACCCATGTGATAGATAAAATACTACTGTTTCATTCAGTTGACAAAATATGTCAAGCATTGGTGGTCGAGAGGTCAGCGACAGCTGCTTTACAATCAGTTGTCCCGGGTTAGCGGGTTCACTTCCCGGCTGATGCTATGACACATAAGAAAAAACTCAACTAGTAATTAATTCAGAACTTTTAAAACTTGCACTCATTCACTGTTAAACTGCATTGGGTGCATTTCTATTAACATACTTGTTCAATTGTGAACAATTCTTTGAAATGAGCACCATGAAATATTTGTCATTAGCTTCTCTACTCATCATCAGGTGATGCAACTATTTTTCACTATAAATTGAAGGCAGTTTTATATATATGATATATGAGCACAGACTTTCATACGACCCACCACTCACCACCACTTTATCTCATATCACTGATACACTTGAACACATATATGTCGAAAAGATAAATAATCATCAATATACGTATTTCATACTAAACCAGCAATCATCATCTCTACACATATATGCAATAAGTGCTCAGATATATATAAATTCTTTACTGCAGATATTATCAGCCATTGAAAAAAACTCAATGGCATACAATATTTTTGAAGTGCAATTGCCATTTTGACTTCTGAAAGCAGCCACTGAAAATAATGTACATTTCAAAGCAATAACAATAATAAATGAATTGTTATTTTTTGGGGGAGAATATGCACTATTCAACCCCCCGAATGATATATGGAGTCTTGATCAGAAACTTTCATTGCTTTTGAATCTGTCGTAGTACTAATATATTAAACTATTAAGTGATACACATATAGAAAACGTGACTTCTGTTCTCTTTTATTTTCACTTGTTACTTATTTACTGAAAAGTTTTCATTATACATTCATATGTACATATATCTGATAATAAAGTAAGTAATTTTAATTAAAATGAAAAAAACCAGATAAATTTCGATTTAAAAAAACAAACAAACTAAAAATCTGGTTTAGTTTTTATTGATTTTTGTAAAGCATAAAGTTACAAGCTCTTTAAAGTCAAGGTCAAACATAACTTCAAAGTGAGCTACTAAAGCTTTTGTACAAATGGGAAGGGGTAAATTTACAAAGGAATATTTTTATTTTCTATTATATAGTTTTTTTTAATTAATTAAATATTTACAAGAATTTTTAAAAATATGCAAAAAGACTTTCTTAATTTATCAGCTTCGGGCAATTAATATAACTCCTTTTTAAAAAAAATCTAAATATCTATATTACGATTAGGGTTGACATTTAAACCAAGGTCTTGATTCCTAACTAGCCTATAAAAATGAATATAATTAGTATAGTATATTGATGTTGACTGGGAAAAATATTTAACCTTCTAATTTTGTAACAAAAATCTTAGTTACTAAATTTTTATTTGTCGAAAAGAGTAAAAAAAAATATATGTATATAATTTTAATTAGTTTTATATTTAGATTGCATTTTCTCTTTATAATAATCATCGTAATTGTTGTACAGAAATCTTTCGAGATGGATAGGCAATAAGCATTATTGCAAACAAGCAATTATGTGTTAAACATCAGTTATCGTTTGTCCTTGCTCGCTATATTATATTATTTCGTTCTTTTATATGGCAATTTGGTAAAATGTCGGCCAAAACCAAATCTGCTCAAATGTTAAAGTGCAATGTTAAGCATATACATTCAATAACCCTTTACGATGAAGTTTAAAAGTGATGAAATGCAAATGACTGACAAATATATCAAGTAAAAGCAATATCTCCTGAAGGAATATGCATCACTATTTACATCGTGATTAGTATATGTATAATTATGTAAATATATTCACTCTATTTTAACTATAAAATATTTATGTTAATGTATTTTTAATGCCATTAATGGGGTTGTATTTCCACTGATTTTCAAAACTGAATAAGAACCAATAACATCCATTTAACAATTATTACTAGAAATGATTATTAAATGTTACATCTATTAGTTGTTTACACTAAAATATGCACTATAACTTTATTTTTTATTTCATGTGAAGTTTTTGTATTTTAGGTCTTTTTTTGATCACATGATTCTGTCTTGAATATGCAATTTTGGTCTGTCAATCTTAACATAGTTGAAACTCAGATTTTAAATGAAATCTATGTAGGATTGTATGTATAGTGTTAAATTGATTTTAATTTCTTTAATATCTTAGTCATATATATATATATGACATTACTAAATCAATTTATTGAATATTGTTTGAAAAGAGATATTTAAAATTAAAAAGAATTTTAATATATAGGCAGAGTACTTTAAATCTAGCTGCCAAAACTTAACACCTCTTAAATAATATGTAGACAAAATTATAAATGGGATGGTTTTTAAATGGGATGGTTTTAATTTTTCACAATTACCAGACGTTATTATTTTAGCACCAGTTACTGTTTGCTTAAATAATATTTTTATATTAAATCCTGAAACATTTTATATTTAATCCTTAAAACAAACTACATTATGGTAAATAAATTAATATAAACTATACTTATATAAAGTGAACATATGTAAGTTAATAAAGCCAATTAATGTTTGTATTTTGACTTTCCAAAAATTTATCCAATCATTTTATTTAATTTGTGAGTTTTAATTTTGTCCCAGCAAAAAAGGATTGGGAGGGAAGTTGTTTATATAAGGTAACAATAAGGTATCACTTTAAAGAAGACATGCTATATGTTCTTCCAAGCCCCCCCCCTGCCTACATCACATATAATAGCTTAGATTTTATTGGTGTATTGTTTAATGAACTGCAAGGTATAGTACTTTTCAGAAAGCACATGTATATAACACTGTTTGTATATTAATAACACATTCTTAAATTAAGATTATAATAAAAACAAAATTAAAAAATATATAATTAATAATAATAAATTGAGGGATATATTTCCATATACTTTACAGAGTGTGTGTTTACTCATTCATTCTGTGATCTGGGCCAACTGATGAGTGCTGGTTCAGCATGAAATGTGTGTCTTGGGAATCATACATCTTCCGATGTCTTCGATCATTTGTTCATCATTACACCCCTCTACAAGGTGTTAAAAACAGATGCAAATCAGTCTCTACTTTGCATAAGAGTAGTGCGGTGAAAATTACACTACAGATATACTATTAGTGAAGTGTATTTTTTCATTACAATTTAAATATATTCTAGGCAATATTTTATTTTTTTCCAGTCTTTTTTTATATAACCATAACAGATTTTTATCAAGAAATTACAATCTCTGTAATTAATTTGATGGTTTAAGTCAGGATCAACTTTAAGTATGTACATACATTTTGTAAAACATTTATTGTGCAAAATACTGTACACAAAATTCAGAAAGGATAATAAAGTAGAATACAATGTATGTGGTTTCAGTATAAACCAAAATTTGTTTAATAATGAACATCACAAGTTTATGAGATGAAAAAACTGCCTCTGGCATACTGAAAAATTTATTTGGCATTTTTTATTTTGAGATTTTATATAAATGCTCAGAGATGGAAAAAATAGCTGTTTGCTTATCATAAAGTGTATTAAATTTATGAATTTGAATACTTTTTGGTGGTTTTTACAACTTTTTAGATAGCATATAATTGGAGTCATGTATATTAATATAGTGTACTTTACGGCTTCATTGTATTTGAAACAAAATTTTAAGAAGTTAAAAAAGAGGTAGGGAATCTCTGAATAGTTGGTGAGTGGATGGACTAAATTTTTATTATTTTTAATTAAAACAATTATTGTAAACATATATAGTAGAATTACTAGTTTTTATACTATTTAATATTTACATTTAATATTAAAAATTTCCATTAGCTTATAAGTGATTTCAAGATACTGAAGGTTTACAATAAGAATGAGGGGGGAAAGAAAAAACCTATATTGGTTGATATATTTGTAAATATAATTATGTGTTAGTATATTTCCATTATCTAATTAAATTGTTAAATATTTTTAGAAAAATTCAAACATTATTTATACTTTTCAAATAGATTTTACTGATGGTAGAGAACAATATAGTCAGAAAAGTGCTTTTTTATTTTCTTTTTCAGATGTTGCCAAAGGGACTAAGTGATACTCTAATATGGGAATTCAACTAGTAGCATTTAAATTTATAAATACTGAATTTAAGATAATTCACTAGTCAAATAGGCTATTTTGTTAAAAGAAATAGTAAATAGAAACTTATTAAAACAAACAAAACTCTCCATATAATAGTGCCATTCAGTGCAAACCAAAGTAATCAATGGCTGCCAGAATGCTTGTGCATAAAATCCCTATCTAGTGCTTACTCATACAATATCCCCACCCTAGTTTCTTGCTTGTGACTTTCATCAGTGAGGAGTCTTGGATCTGAGAGCACTGCACCTAAATCTTAGGATCTAATGCAACCCTCCAACAGTCGACCTTTTATCTCTACTTAACTACAAAATTATTAGTTTAAAATTGAAAACACAATAATATTGTCAATCCAAGCTCATTAGCTTATACAGTCATATAGGTCTGAATTCAATTCAGTACCCATACATTTTGATGTCTTTAGTCCTTAAATACCCACAGCCACCACTATCCTATTAGGCAGGATTGATATTATACCACTAAACATCACATGATCACCATTTCTTATAACTTGCTCATAACTGTTATTAAAACAGGTAAAACTTCATACACCACAAGCCTTCTGGCATCCATTGATTATTCTGGATTGCACTGAGTGGCACTACTATATAGAGAGTTTTGACTGTTTTAATAATAGTTATGAGCAAGCATAAGAAATGGTGATCATGTGAAATAGAAACTTAATATATATATAATTTTATTGATTATTGACTTTGGCAAAAATAAAACCTAGCTGACTAGAGCATCATTTTCGATTCAGTTCATCTACATCCTAGATTATTAATTGATCAGACCTGCAGCATTTGAAAAAAGAAAATGAAAATAGCTCTTGAAACATTGTTTTCTATTAGCCTATATGATATTATCAACATTTAAATATATTTGAAAAAAGTATAAACTTTGGATTTTAAAGTCATTTAACAATCCAATTGCATGTTGGTTTTACCCCACCCTACTATACTTGCATATTAATGCTATCATCACAAAATTGAAGACAAGTATTATTTTTACATATCTATTTAATTTGGAAAAATTGCTAATCTGGGAAGGTTAGAATCTAATAATGCTAGATTAACAGTATTGCTGTCATGTATTGTAATCAGAAAAAAAAAAAAAAAAAAAAATGAAAATAGTCAAAAACCATTGTACAGTATTATATATCCTGTTAATATGGATGTAGTATAGGTAATCATTATATTATGATTTGGAATGTTTATGTTTAATATTAAGTGAAATATATTGTCATTGTTTTTGCTTTTTAAACACACATCTTTTATAGTTCTAATTCTGAACGTTAAAAGATATTCACCTACTTTAACACAGGCACCATGTATCTATTCTTTATAGGTCGCTAACTTAGAATATCAGTTTAAGGATGTTATTTTGTTATATAATTATCTTTTGATCAGAAAACTAAAGATGCAACATGTATAGTTTTTTTTCGATATTCTCAATATTAAAAAAAAAATCATACGGTCATCTATTCAGAAAATCTAGTGACATTTGAACATCAACATCTCATGTTGAATACAATACTTTAATTCGGTTAACTGAATTGATATTTTGTAATACTTTAAGTGACTCTCCCATCTGCACTGATGGTATAGAGAATATTGACTAGTTTTAATACAGAGAATAATGATATATCTTTAAGTCACATTTGTAAACCTATACAAAATTTAAAATATGCATCAGCAATTACTTGGTAGAAAAGATATTTTAATGTAATTTAATTTTTTAACTAATAAAACTTTCAAATAATTTACTTGTGCAAAGGGTATTTTTTTCTGAGTGTCTAACAAATAATACATGAATATAGTAATATTTTTTGTTTGTAGAACCGTATATCAATTCGAATAAAGAAGTTTATTATATAATGATGCAATGTATGTATTAATGAAGATTTTATAATTGATAGAGAAGAGATATTTAAATATTTGCTTGAGTTTCTATTATTATCTAACCATAAACTATCTGATTTTAGATATCAGAATGTTTTGATACATTTTATTATGCAGAAGGATGTAGCCTATATGCATTAGCATATGAAACAAATAGTTTTTGCATGAATATCTTAATGAACTCCTGATTACAGACCAAAAGATATTAATGATGAACTTTCTTAGTATTATGGGAGACAACCACCCAAGACAACAGTTTTCAGGGACTCAACCATGGATTATTCCAAAGTGCTAGGAATAGCCTTTATAGAATGATTTCTTTTTTACTTAGGAATAATAAAATTACCTCACTTTAACATTGAAATATATCAAAATCAAAAATGGAGATTCTCTACAAATTAATTATTCAACACAATATTAATGTAATTGTAATTTAGGAGACTCGTTTTTCTTCTAATAATGTCTTTTCTTTTTAAAATTCCTGAATTTACATTGATTGCTGATGAGATGCATTATGTTTCAAACTATCTTGTAAAATGAAAATACTCATGGAAAAGATAGTTTTTAATATTTAGTTTTATTACTGCCTAGCATGCTTTCATTATATTTACTATATCATATTCCGGGCATAAATAAATATATTGAAAGCATGCTAGGCTATAGTAAAGCTAAGTATTTAAAAAAAACTACCTTTTCTGTGTTTATTTTCATTTTACCAGATATTACATTGGCTCAGAAAAGAAGAAAATTAATAACAATTGAATTTCAAACTATCTTGTAAAGCAAACAGCTTCCATTAAACATAGTTCAAATAATATTGTAATCAGATAATTTTTACTATGTCATTTTTACAAAATTACCAATACAATGGCTCTATTTTCCTCTTCCATATATTCCTACACTTGCTGTATTTATAAGATATTTTAATTCTCATAATCCTCTTTAAGGACATGTAAATGAGAATTGGGGGCAAGTTATCAATTTTTAGAATGGATGAATTTAAACAACATATTTATGCCAAGCAAGAAGACACATTCTCTTCAAGCAGTGGAGAACAAAAACAATTTCTGACATATATTTGTTTTGTCACAAAATAATTCACCATTACCTGCTAGTTACTGATATAGTGCCATTTTCTCTATAATCAACATAATACATATTCCTATATTTGAAAGACATCCTCTTCTTATATAGATTTTAAGGAAACTGACTGGAGTCAATATTCTGAATATCTTGAAAAGAATATTAATAGAATCTCTCCAATTTTCTCCTGTTACGATATGTTTAATAAACTCATAATAAAAACCACTTCCAAAGAATCTATTCTTTATGAATATTGAAAGCAATTTCCTTCAGGTTGGAATGACAGCTGTAGTGATATGACAATTTTTGTCTACTAATGTCCCAGAAATTGCTAATCAACTTACAAAATCATTGGATAATTTCAGAAGAGAAAATGGAAAGAGACAATGAAGAAGCAAAGCTTTATGAAATCTAGACATAAGGCTCTGGTCACTGTAACGAAATCTTGGTGGATGTAAACCTACTTCTAAAAGAAGTACTAATTTTATAAGCCCATCTTTTAAACCAGAGTTTTGTAAAATTAGAAAAAATATCATTAGAGCAGAATTGCATAAGTTCTTACCCCCAGGGTTCCTCTAATATCAGTCTTATAAAACCTGTGGATGTTGATGAACTTGATTTCACCATTGAATATCTCAAATCAGAAAAAGCCCCTGGAGCAGATAGTATACTTTGAGAGTTTCTAAAGAAATTAGGACTTAAAGCAAAAGCATGATTAACAATGCCGTTCATTAACATTATATCTATAGAAACTATTCTAAAAATATAGCTTAAAGTTTTTTTTCATATGTCAAAGCATTGACCGGGAAGCGAACCTGGGCCAGCTGTTTGGAAGGCAGCTATGCTAACCGCTATGCCACCAATGCTTGACATATAGTTTAAAGTTTTGAAACCAAATACATATAGCCATGCAAAAATTTATCACCCACTATCATTATTATGGGTTATTTACAATTTTTTTGAAAGAAACACATTAACTCTTTTGTAAGGTAATTGAAAGCCACCTATCTATAAAAACAGGCTAGGGTTAAATCAGGAACGAGTGACTGTTAACAAATTTTATCTTTAACATTTCATATTGAAGAAGGCTTTCAGAATAAATTGAAATTTGATTTGACCATTATTGATCTCATCTATTCTATTAATGGAAACATAGTTTTGTTCTGAATGTTTTTAAATTCTTAAATACAGGAAAAACATTAACAAAATTATCTCTAATTGAAAGTTCAAGTAATGCTAAATGATAGTCATAATAGATTTAAATTTTCACAGAATGGACTTTCTTAGAGTACTTTATTTAATATAGTCATCAGCCATCTTCCCAAAATAGAATGATTCATTAATGATGATTTTATTTTCTTCTCAAAAGACATCACTTCCTATAATAGCAAAATTTCTCAATAAGGATATTAAGAGAGGATGCTCAATTTTTTATTTAATAACAGAGAATTATCTTGTAATCTAAATATAATCTTTTACAGTAATATATTGAAACATAATCCTACTGTAAGATATTTAGGAGAAATTTTGAATCTTGGCCTAACTTATTTTCCTCATTCAGTTAATGTTAGATTAAAATTAAATTTCAGAGTTTCTCTAGAAAGCTCCTTAGCACAGTATTTGGTGTTGTGATGCAAATACTTTAAGGAAAAATTTTTTTGACCTAGCATATCCTGCTAATAATACTGTGCTTTTGTTTAGAGGAAAAGTTCTCATACTAATTTTCCAGACACTCACTTAAATATTATCATGATCAGCATTACAGATACACTCAAATTTACTCAATTGCGATAACCTCCTATTCTTCCATCAGATATGAGAAGTTGCTTCACATAAAATGTATAGAAACTTAACCAATTTATCCTCTTTTTGGACATTAAATCATGAATCTACAATCATATTATTACAACATAAAAAATGAAATTCTTATGGTCCAAACAAATTTCTTTTTCTAGATCTAACAATAAAACCAGGTACATTTGATTTTCATAGATGCAACAGGGATATCATCATCAGATTTAGAATAATCCATGGTTATTGCACTCATCTGCTACATAAATGGATTTTATCAGCCATTGATTTATATGTGTACTAACACACTATGAATTACATTACATGGTCACCATCTCTATACTAGCACATAATTTGTTGTAAACAAAGGCAAAACTCCCCATACAGTAGTGCCACCCTGTGCCAAACAGAGTGCAGTGCTCTCAGATCCAAGGCTCCTCACTGATGATGGCCACAAGCCAGAAACTAGTCTGGGGATATTGGAGAGAGTAGGCACTAGATAGGGATTTTATGCACAAGCCTTCTGGCATTCACTGATTACTCTGTTTGGCACAGGGTGGCACTACTGTATGGGGAGTTTTGCCTTTGTTTATGAATTACATTGTTAATGATTTCATATTGGTGATTTTAGTGGCAGAATTGGATTACTTAATAAAGCCACTGGTGATTTTATTTTCCAATTAGAATTTCTTACTGGGTTTTTAATGATATTTTGTTAATAGTTAAATCCATATGCTAAATGCATAAATCATTACAATTAATGTTTACAATAAATTAATAATTAATATCAAGATATAGTAGCTTATTGTGTGAATTTTTAAAAATTTGGATAAAACACCTCATTTTTAAGTAGTCCATATACATGTGAACATAAAAAGCATTTATCAGCTCAGAATTTCCTAATTATGAGTAGTGATATATTTTAATAATTATCCCAATACTTTTTTGATACATATTAATATGTACTAATAGTGTGAGTTTGTGTTGAGAAGTATTTTTATATCTTATATTGTAACAGAAATGAATATTTATTCAGTTCTTTGGAGAACTGTTCTGATATGTAAAGTGTACTAAGAAGCATAAATAGTGATTTATTCTTAATTCTTCCAATAATTGTATCCCTTTCATATTTTTATTTTTGATATTGATTAAAAATTTTGTGTTAATTATAAATTATATTTTGCTTTTTTAATATTGAATTTGAAACAGTTAGTACTTTACATAGTTAATTTTTTTTTTTGTACTGACATTAAATGCTGATGTTGAGATTTTGAAAGAAATTTGTCAATTGCTTTTTCGAATATAAATTTGTTTCTATAAATTTTCAGTATTGTGGTTTATCCCTTATATATTTTTTTATCTTTTTAATATGTCTCTATTTCATTCGTGAAATGGATATTATTATTGTCCTAAACCGTATATTACATGACTAATATAATACTCATTGGAAGATTTTTGATTTAATTACTGAATGGAACAAAAGTATGGTGGTCGAGAGGTCAGCACAGCTGCCTTACAGCAGTTGTCCGGGTTAGCGGGTTCGCTTCCCGGCCGATGCTATGACACATGAAAAAAAAAGTATATGTATCTTTTACTAACCAAGGATGATAATATATTAATTTAGTCTTTACGAAGAGAATGTACTTTAAACAACTTAATGCAGAACTGATATATATATATATATATACATTAATGTCTGATTTTTTTTTTTAAATTGCCAATATTCTTTATATATGTATTGTGTAATATTTCTGTATATGTGTACAGTTTTCATTAAATATTTTTGCAATCACAGCAAACATCGTAATGATTTTTTTTTTTTTTAATTTTTGAATAAAGAAAGAAATTTATTGACTGAAAAATCTTACTTCAGTAAAAGTTTTTGAATACAAAGAGATTACTTTCCTTCCTGCTCTCAGTATTATTTAATAATATAGCTTTTAAAACACTTTTAACTAGTAAAATGAGAAGGAAATGTTCATTTGGCCTTAATTATAGTTGCCTATGCAATGTCCATCTTCGTTGTAAACCTTTTAAATTCGAGTTTTCATGTCAATAATTAAACTTTTTGAAACTATCAATGATAGCAAAGGATATTTAATGACTTCATGGCACATATTTTGAGTTCAGAGATTATCATTTCACACACACATACACATGTATGGTAAGATTAATTGTTTTTTCCCCAGTATCCATTATAAGAGCATGAGCTACCTCTTAGCATGCATATACTACGTTGTTAAAATATTACAATATAAACCAAAATCAAGCAAAAAAACAACACAGATGTAAATGAAAAGAACGAAGCTGTAAATGGACTACTTCATGTAGTAAGAAATAATGATCACTGAAATTAAAAGTATCAACTTTTTGTGTTCAACTCAGGTAGGTTGAGTCTGAAACTGATATTTTGCTTCCAATCTTATTCATAAGAATAAATAGTTTATTACTCATACCAACACCTCATCATCACCAGACATTTGCTTAGATTATCCTTTACTATTTTTATTATTTCTCTTTTTTATGCATTCTTTTTCAAATATTTATAGTTAATGCCCATTCTTTTAACTTATAATATATATATATTAGCACAGCTTCCATTTACTGTTTATTTCATTTTTAATTTTTAAGAGATTTTTTTTTCAGATGTTCTTTTTAACATCTCTATATGTTTAATTCTTATTTGTTAATTAATTTATTTATTTTTTAAATTTAAATTTTTTCAACTTCTTTAATGTTGTCTTTTCTGTTGTTTTAATTGACCACCAGTTTGCTTTATATAAAACTTGTTATATCTCAGAACTCTCAAACAACTGATGCTATCATTACTTTTAGTATGTGTTCCCAATATTCCGGTCACTCCCTCATCAAGTCTTTTTGAATAATTATTTTATAATAACAAAAATTGAAGGGAAAACAAATGGATATTGCATTAATATATTTATCAGAAATCTCATCTCTTTAATATCTGAGGTAGCCAAGTTTAAAAGATCATTTTATATTTTCAGGTATTATGTCAAAAAGGGAAAAACACAATGATTTTGACAGCATTTGGAAAAGGAAGTCTTATATATATATGTAATAATATTATAAATCGATGTCTGTATTTCTTCAAAGCAATATACAGAATCTTATAATTAAATATTAGTAAATACAATAATCAAAATTTTTAAAAAGTACAAAAAATATAATCATCACAAAAAAGAAACAATACAATTTATAAAGGTATACGTGACATTGCATTTTATGCACCTCCTACATTAAATAAATTAATAAATAACTCTAAAGCTAAAACCTCATTTATAAATAAAAATTGCATCATTTATGAATGAATATATAGGTGTGGTAGGGAATATATAGGGGAATCGAGGGTACATTGGAGAAAAGAACTGAAGAGCACTTACTTTTATTAAAAAAAGTTCAAAATATGAAACAAAATTGTAAAGACAATAATAATGCACCAGCTTCCATTTTTTACAATCATAATAAATCATGCAAAAACTCATTATATGTATTGCCACACTGCAAGCTAGAGTAATCAATGGATGACAGAAAGCTTGTGCATAAAATACCCATCTAGTGCCTACTCATCCAATATCCCCAGACTAGTTTCTGGCTTGTGGCCTTTGTCAGTGAGGAGCTTTGGATCTGAGAGCTTTGCATCTAGATCTGAGAGCACTGCAATTAGATCTTAGATCTTAGGATCTAGGTAAAATGCTCTCAGATCCAAGGCTCCTCACTGATGAAGGCCACAGGCCAGAAACTAGTCTGGGGATATTGGATGAGTAGGCACTAGATGGGGATTTTATGCACAAGCCTTCTGGCATCCATTGATTACTCTAGCTTGCAGTGTGGCAATATGTATAGTTAGTTTTTCCCTGTTTTAATAATAGTTATAAGCAAGCATCAGAAATGGTGATCATATGATGTTTATTGACATAATAAATCATGTATATATGGTTTAAATTTCAATTGTAATAATGTAAAAATATTGCAAATTGAGAGATATAACAATAAAAGGAAAATAAAGGAAGCTGTGCTAATATATAAATACAAGCAGGACTTAATCAATAGGCAAGCAGCAAACATTAAGATCATGGAATTATGGGAAGGTTAACCTTTCAAAATATTAGTTGACAAATACTATGAGGATAGTCTAAAGTGCTTCTAAGTGATGATTATATTTTTTGTACTTTTCAAAATTTTTGATTACTGTATTTACTAATATTTTATAATATTCCATATATATATATTGTGCCATTACAATTTGGTCACTAGCTAAATTTATAGTAATGTGCATGTAAAAAGTGTAAAACAAAAATCATCATCACAATTTTATATAACCATAAAAGAAGCTGTAGGGCATCCAAGTTCAAACCCTTCCAGATCAAAATTTCAAAAGCTTTAAACAGAAAGAGAGTGGGACAACAATTATATGCTTTATTTGTTTGTGTGTTGATAGAAAGGTAATACACACATTTAAACTATTTAATATTTAATTTTTCTTTAAAAAGCAAAGCTATAATGCATACATATAGGCAATGTATGTGTAAATTATTTAATTGTTTTATATTTCAAATATTCAACATTTTAACTTTCTTTAAAACTAAGCTATGCTTGATCAATTCTAACATTTTATTCTATACTTCTATTTTGCTTTTCTTTAATTATAAGTGGGATTTAAAAGTTACAGATTTAATTAAATAATTGGGTTATAATTACTAAGCTAGCAATTATATTATTTAAGGTTAGTTTATGAATGATTTGAAAGAATGAAGGATGTGTGTACATTACATACAAAATTTTACATTTCCTAAATATTGAAAGAAAAGGAAGTATTAAATCTGTTAAATTATTTTTTTTGTACAATTGTTTGTTAAAAGAGGAAATCTGTTTAATCAGATATCAATCTTTGTAGCAATTTTTTTTGTAAATGATTGTTTCACTTTGGAAGCTTATCATGAGTCAGAACTATAATTTTTGAAATTGTCTTATCAAGATCTAAAGAAGGAAGCTCAAAGATTTGAAGTGTTACCTGGATGTTAAAAAGAAAAAAAAAACAAAAGAAAGGAAATAAGAATTGAGTCTATTTTTTTTTTTTAAAACAAAAGTGTCTGGAAAAAGGATTAAACTTTTCAGTTGAAAAATAATATAGTTGAAAATAAAGTAGAGATCTAATTAAAACAAATTTGTCCAAAAATAGCAAGTGATGCTATCTCTGATTGGTTAAGTTAGCTAAAAATTGGATATAAAAAGCTGTCTTGAATTATTATGAAGATTATTATTGTGATTGATTCAGATTATTAAACTATCAAATTTGAATGTTGAAAATATAAGAAATGGCGGGCTAGAAAAATTATATGTATGTTCCATTTGCCGGACCATCTGGGGAAGCTGCACATCACATAGGAAAGAAAAGATGTGTCTAAAATAATATTCTATACCTTTCAACTGACCAGATAAATAAGATGTTTTTAATAGAAGGAAGAAAGCATTCACCTGCATTCAAAGAAGATGAATTAATCTACTGATAAATATTAATCATCAAGTCCAATTAATTGTTACAACAACTGATTTTAAACTCAAGAAAATTTACAAATGGGAAAACAACTGCTGTATTTCATCCACATGCTTGACAGGAAAAGAAGAAAAATTAATATAATGATTTCCAAATTATCCACTAAAGCAAATAACCTCAATAGAGTCATCATCATCAAGTAGTTATACACCTCAAGAAAGAGATTGTTCCCAGTAAAACGGAAATGGTAACTGCAGAAATATAAACCTTATACAAGACAAGTTTGAACCCTTGGAAATTCGCCACAAACAAAAGATCGGTAATATGACTTTTTATATCTATTTTCTTTATGATATCAATCTTAATAAACATTTTAGCAATAAAGTGGTATATTTTATTTAAAGAACTTTTAAAGACTATTCAGATCAATTAAAAACAAGAATGTCTTACTAAAAATAACTTTGAGCTTCATAAATGATCTTGAATGTATGAAAATGATTTGTTTATTAATTTTACAATATTAATGTGTAAAACAATTTTTTTTTTATGGTATTATGATTTTAGTTTTAACTAATATATTATTATTTTGGTTTTAAATAATATTTTGTTATGGGATAAAACACGCACATACATAATGATATTTTATATGTGTATAATTGCGATTGAATGTGGAGTAACAAGTAGTTAGAATATTAGATTAGTTTGTTTCATTAAGTATAGCATTTCAGAGGTAGAAGAGAGGGGGGAGAAAATAATTTAAAACTTGTTTCTAAAACTTGCTCTTTCAATTTTACTAACATTTTTTTTTTTACATTCTATTTACATGTTAGATTTTAAAGTATGTGTGCTAATGAGCAGATAATATTTTTTTTTCTTAAAATACTTTTCTCATGGAGTGAAAATCAGGGTCAATGTGACGTCCAACTTAATACAAAATACATTTGAAGGGAAAGGGGGAAGAACTTAAAATTAATCTGAGGATTGTTATATAATCAATTATTATTATTGTTATTCATGTCAATTTTCATATTTATCTAGAAATTTTTATGTATATGTTAGAAATGTAGTAATAAATATTAGTTTGATTTATTAAACGAGGCGTATATATTTCATTAAGTGTAGTCTTGGTTAAGTGTGATTATTCATCATCATCAATGGTTGAATATTAGTTATTTAAGATATAAGTAAATATGCTAAAATTAAGCAATAATTATGAATTTCTTTATAAAAATTAGTTTTATGTTTAGGCTTAGTCCTAGAGCTGTAGTTGAAACCCTTGTCATTATTGTTATTATTATCATCATCATCATCGTCATCAACATTTTAATTAATGATCTGTTTAACTGTTTAAAGGCCATAAATAAATATTGATTTTATAATATTTAGTGATCTCTTAGTATTATTATAACCACATCCCATCATCTATTTCATGCAAGGATGAGTGAATTGCCATCCTAAGTTAGTTATGTATAATCTGAGCTAGTGAACTTATAAAAATATTGAAATACATTTGTTATGTTAAGATCTGAGAAATGATTTGTGTTCAATGAACTCCACTTTAGTTTATAGTTGTTTTACATTTACCTAAATATTAGTGCGTATAGTGATATGGCTCAAAAAGCAAAATCTTCCATTTTTATTAGAAATAAAGTACCAAAAAAAAAAGGGATTCAAACCCGGTACATGTGAAAGGTTATCAGATATAACCGTGTCTAGATTCAGATAATCTAGTGGCGCCCTGCTAGACCATATTCACTTAGTATTTGTTTAAACATGCACTTAACATCAAACCAAGGAATGAAAGTGGATAAAACCTACTGCCTGTATACCTGAGTTATATTTTATTGAATTACTAGTGTACTCACCTCACGTGATTTCATATAATACTGGTTATTAATAATATCTTTTGATCATCATTTAATTTTTGATATTTTGCCATATAATACATTGCTATAATAATTTGCTAATAATTTACTTAATATCTTGATATTTGGACTCCTTTAAATATCTTTTGAGTAACTTTATTTTTGTTACAATGGACACCCAACTGGGGCCTGATATTTTGCCATATACCTGAAAAAGAGAGTCTATAGAATGATGGGAGATGTGTGGTTAAAAATAGAGAAATTTTTTTAGTAAAATTTTTTTTTCAGTAAAAATTTTTTTTTGTCTTACAAAATTTTCTTGGCCAAACAGTCTTATTTTAGATGATGATGTTTAATATGATTTAATTTTTCATTGATGATGATAAAATGGGTACAGCCATAAAACAGCTTAGTTTTGTTTTATCAATTTTGAAAATAGAGATGAATATCACAACTTAAGACAAAGGTGAAATAAATAATAGATTTTTTTTTTTTGTGGAACATTAAAATAATTTATTGCCAGATAGGATAGGCATAGTAATAGTGATGAATTATGGAATAGTAGTCTCATGTGTGTTTGGGGAGTTCATTTTGTAAAAAGTCTATGATTTTAGAGGTTTGATTGGATGGTTGATCGTTGGAGTTTGGTTGGTTAGATTGCAGTTTTGATGATGAGTGGAGAGTTTTGTCATTGCCTTGAGAATGCTATGTATTTCGTGTAACTTATGAATGATCAAACCCATTCACTGCTCCAACCCAATTTATATGTTATCTTTATTTTATCATGAAGCAGTTAACAGCAGACCTGCCATGATACCAGCCTATAAGTCTCCAAGAGAGAGAGCACGGCATAGTTTTCCAATCCAGTTATATGTTATTCTTATGTTATCATGAAGCAGTTAACAGCAGTCCTGCCATGATATCAGCCTATAAGTCTCCAAGAGAGAGAGCAAGGTTTCATTTTTGTAGTCTATAATAAGCAGGGCATTCCTTGATACTTGCCACATAAGACTCCAAGAGAGAGAGCAAGGCATAGTTTATCTATTTTAGCCCCTAAGACTTAATACATCTTTTATTGCAACAGAGTTTGCTTCATTTAATCAAGGGTTGTGGTAGTTAATAGTGATCGAATTGGGATGATCTTCTGAGTGCTCGTGATGCATTGTGTGATTATAGTGCTGTGACTGAATTCTTTTATTTGTCTCAAGATTGTGAACTGCTAGTCATTCTGTGGACTGTCAATATCTGTCGGAGTTCTGGGAGAATGGATGAATGTATAATTTGGGCTATTACAGACAGACATGCACTATATAGATTATTGTTGTGTAGTTCATTAAATAAGGATATTAAAATTTTTTTTTTTTTGTTGTATTTGTAAATGCATAATAAGGTGAAAATCAAATCAGTCAGTTGGTCAGAATAGGTGTCAGACAGGGAGAAGATGTGTGGATTTTTGATGGTCAGGGAAGTACAGATGGGATGTATATTGAAAAATATTAAAATTTAATAGAATGAATAAAAGTGAAATGGAAATGTTGGAAAAAATAATGCAGATGCTTAAAAGTATGCTAGAAAAGAATAGAATCCAGAGAGAAAGTTTAAGAGATGATGGAAAAGGAATAGAAAGGGTAGAAAGTTTAAAAGAAGAGGATAAGAGGAGTGAAGATGAATTAAAAGAAAATATCAATAGCTCTGTTGAAAACAACAGTAAAATTCCTATAGCTTTGGGAGATAAAATAGAGAAACATGGGAAAAGTCCCTCAATTCCTGGAGTTAATAATGTTTATAAAGAAGAGGATGGAGAGGTTGTAATGGGATTAGAAGTTACTGTAAAAGTAAAGGGGATAGTAACTAGTACTGAAGAGTTTCAGATTCGAATAAAGAAAGAAGCACTATCAGGTATAAAATTGACCAGACTGATGAAAGATTGTATGTTTCAAAACATACAAGAAGATTATAACAAATCCAAAAGAAATAAGGAAAGTCTGGAACAAAAGGTTTGTCGTTCTGTGAAAAGATGGATAGAAAGTCTAAGAGAGGATAGCAAAAAGAGTGCAGAAAGTATAATAGAAGGTAGTCAAAGATTAGAAGATAATGTTGAAACCTCTTTAGAAGATAGAGCAGGAGAGATGGGTGAATATGTTAGACTTGTAAAACGGAAAGGTAGTCAGAGCTTACCAGTTTTAAAAGATAATCTGGATAGTCCGACCACTGATAATAAGGAAAATAATGTAAAGTTAGATACACTGATAGAGAATAGGCTCCAAGAAGTAGAAAGGCCAATAGTAGCCATAATACCAAATCTCCCAGTAAAGAAAGTAAATGAGACGATGACCAAAGAGCAGATGGGGATAGATCATGAAGTGAAAAGAAGGAAAAGAGAGTTGGAGGAAAAACTTCATGCATCCGATAAGATGATTGATTTAAGCGAGGCAACAGGGGAGATGAAACCAGATATTTTAGAAAGAGAACAAAAGTTTCAACAGTCTGTAGTTCTCAATCTAGTAACAAACCAGCATGTGTGGTTTCAAAAATCTGTCTTCTTAAATAGATTGGAGATACCTTATATATGGTATAGAGAGGCAATCTCTCTGAAAAATATAAATGACCAAATCTCTCTAAAAAATTCAAATGCTCTGGAAATTTTAAATGTGCCTTATATATGGTACAAAGAGTCCACCTTTTTAGAGAGTTTAAAAATAAATTATACATGGCACAGAGAGTCAATCTCTCTGAAGAGTTTAAATGTCCATTATATATGGTACAAAGAATCCACCTTTCTAGAAAATTTAAAAATAAATTATACATGGCCCAGAGAATCAATCTCTCTGGAAGATGTAAGGATAAATGATATCTGGTATAAAAAGCCAACCTCTCTAGAAAACTTCAAAGTGCCTTATGTATGGTATAGAGAGTCAATCTCTCTAAAAAACTTCAAGGCATATTACATAAGGTACCAAGAGTCCATATTTCTAAATGGAGTTTGTAAGAGGAGGTTATATAAAATAATTCCTCCAGATATGTTTTATAAATATCCAGTCAAGATGAAAAATGGAAATATTAAAAAGGGACTGGATGTACATGTGCATTTTTATGCAGACCACAATATGGTTTAAAAAAAAAAAAGCCATTCCAAATTACCAAGAAAATAGGGGATAATGCCTTTATGCTTGCTGCTCTTGATGGGAATAAGGGGACCTATAATGCTAGGAGTTTGATCCCTTATACTTCAGCAGAATAGCCTGGCAAAGATCTCCAAATAAATTACTTTTAGGTTTTCTAATGAAAAATATATTTACCAGTAGTTAATTTTTTTGGTACTTACGGATAATTTGCCTGATGACGTATTACCCTGAAGGCATACCGGTCTAATGTTGCGATTTTTAAGATAACGTTTCCAAGTGATCTGCAGACACATCTACTCGATAAGATGTGTCCGCATATCACGTGAACACGTCACGTTAAAAAGCGCAACATTAAATCGGTATGCCTTCAGGGCAATACGTCATCGGTTGACCATGTGATGAAAAACAAAAGGAATGTCACGTGATACACACCGACTGAACACCAGCATGTTTCTTGGTCCTGAAAAAAAAATACAAAAAAAAAAAATTAGTGAAAATTTAATACTGTGAATACAAAATATTTAAAATGTACATGCATGAAAACTATTCAAAAATCTTAAAAATGTGGCCAATTATAACAGCGCGGAGCGCTGTAGTTGTTGGGGGGGGGGGCCCTGGGTGTTTTTGACAAGCGAAGCTTGTAGTACAAGATATAAAATACAAGATATAGCCAATGAATTTACGAAAAAATTAGTGAAAATTTAATACTGTGAATACAAAATATAGTAACCACAAAATTATCTAAAATGTACATGCATGAAAACTATTCAAAAATCTTAAAAATGTGGCCAATTATAACAGCGCGCAGCGCTGAAGTTGTTGGGGGGGGGGGCCCTGGGTGTTTTTGACAAGCGAAGCTTGTAGTACAAGATATAAAATACAAAATATAGCCAATGAATTTACGAAAAATAATTTGATATTTGTAGAAAAAAACCCAACAAATTTGTGAAAATTTACATGCATGAAATACAAAATAAGGTCAATACAAAATATAAAAACAAAAAATTATGGAAAATGTGCCGTTAATGGCGATCACATTGCCTAATTTTAAAACCGTACTGTATAGCCAATGAATTTACGAAAAATAATTTGATATTTGTAGAAATATTAACCCAAAAATACAAAAAAAACCCCAACAAATTAGTGAAAATTTACATGCATGAAATACAAAATAATGTCAATACAAAATATAAAAACAAAAAATTATGGAAAATGTGCCGTTAATGGCGATCACATTGCCTAATTTTAAAACCGTACTGTATAGCCAATGAATTTACGAAAAATAATTTGATATTTGTAGAAATATTAACCCAAAAAAAACCCCAACAAATTAGTGAAAATTTACATGCATGAAATACAAAATAATGTCAATACAAAATATAAAAACAAAAAATTATGGAAAATGTGCCGTTAATGGCGATCACATAAAAATGTGCCATTAATCGCGATCACATGCCCTACTTTTACATACATTGGCTAATGAATTTACGAAAAATAATTTGATATTTGTAGAAATATTAACCCAAAAATTATTTACAAATTAAATGTAATTAAGTGGAAGTTTGATAATTGAAGAAATATAAAAAAAAAATTTTTTTTGTAAATTTTTAAAAAAAAAAGTTAATGCGAATCTACCATTAATCGCCATCTTGTATAAAATGTGGTGTAAGACGCCGTAGTTTCTACAAGCATTTGGTAATTTTAAAAACGGACTGTATATTGGTAATTTTATTAAAAAAATTATTGAAAATTAATTACAAATTAATTGAAGAAATATTAACAAAAATTGTTTGTACATTTAAAATAAAGATTTAATGCCAATATGGCATTAATGGTGACGTTACTTTTACATGCATTTGGATTACTTATTGTCTATATTCAATAATATAATTAATTCTAAAATTATAATTATTATAAAAAAAATTAAAATTACTTACAAATAGCGTTCACTGTGGAGGACTGAATTGGGATATATGTTCTAAAATTGCAGCGAAAGGATCAGCTTTGTATCACTGCCTCCACATAAACTCGCTCAAATATGAGTCCAGGTGCTGACGTGCTGAAAAAAATCACTGTGATCAAGTGGATAGCAAAATCACAATAGATAGAAAAATCAAAAAATTTCCCAAATCTCTCTCCGAATTTTAAATCTCGCGGTTAAAAAAAAAAAAAAAATTGACTCTCTGATGGATTAATCACGCCAGTCACTTCGTTGCCATGACAACGTTGTCATACAAAGATCGTCGATGCCTACCGGAAGGGAAACCGGTGGGTCAAATACGTCATCAGGCAAATTATCCGTAAGTACCATTTTGTTTATATATATTATAAGTGTTTATTATTATTAGGGTATTTATTAGTTAGGATTTTTTTTTTTTTTTTTTTAAAAATATAGTTAAAACAAAAGTGCTGATGATTTTATCCGAAGGGGGAGAAAGTTGTGCCATTACAATTTGGTCACTAGCTAAATTTATAGTAATGTGCATGTAGAAAAGGTAAACCAAAAATCATCATCACAATTTTATATAACCATAAAAGAAGCTGTAGGGCATCCAAGTTCAAACCCTACCAGATCAAAATTTCAAAAGCTTTAAACAGAAAGAGAGTGGGACAACAATTATATGCTTTATTTGTTTGTGTGTTGATAGAAAGGTAATACACACATTTAAACTATTTAATATTTAATTTTTCTTTAAAAAGCAAAGTTATAATGCATACATATAGGCAATGTATGTGTAAATTATTTAATTGTTTTATATTTCAAATATTAAACATTTTAACTTTCTTTAAAACTAACCTATGCTTGATCAATTCTAACATTTTATTCTATACTTTTATTTTGCTTTTCTTTAATTATAAGTGGGATTTAAAAGTTACAGATTTAATTAAATAATTGGGTTATAATTACTAAGCTAGCAATTATAATATTTAAGGTTAGTTTATGAATGATTTGAAAGAATGAAGGATGTGTGTACATTACATACAAAATTTTACATTTCCTAAATATTGAAAGAAAAGGAAGTATTAAATCTGTTAAATTATTTTTTTTGTACAATTGTTTGTTAAAAGAGGAAATCTGTTTAATCAGATATCAATCTTTGTAGCAATTTTTTTTTTGTAAATGATTGTTTTTCACTTTGGAAGCTTATAATGGGTCAGAACTATAATTTTTGAAATTGTCTTATCAAGATCTAAAGAAGGAAGCTCAAAGATTTGAAGTGTTACCTGGATGTTAAAAAGAAAAAAAAAAACAAAAGAAAGGAAATAAGAATTGAGTCTATTTTTTTTTTAAACAAAAGTGTCTGGAAAAAGGATTAAACTTTTCAGTTGAAAAATAATATAGTTGAAAATAAATTAGAGATCTAATTAAAACAAATTTGTCCAAAAATAGCAAGTGATGCTATCTCTGATTGGTTAAGTTAGCTAAAAATTGGATATAAAAAGCTGTCTTGAATTATTATATTATTATTGTGATTGATTCAGATTATTAAACTATCAAATTTGAATGTTGAAAATATAAGAAATGGCGGGCTAGAAAAATTATATGTATATTCCATTTGCCGGACCATCTGGAGGAAGCTGCACATCACATAGGAAAGAAAAGATGTGTCTAAAATAATATTCTACACCTTTCAACTGACCAGATAAATAAGATGTTTTTAATAGAAGGAAGAAAGCATTCACCTGCATTCAAAGAAGATGAATTAATCTACTGATAAATATTAATCATCAAGTCCAATTAATTGTTACAACAACTGATTTTAAACTCAAGAAAATTTACAAATGGGAAAACAACTGCTGTATTTCATCCACATGCTTGACAGGAAGAGAAGAAAAATTAATATAATGATTTCCAAATTGTCCACTAAAGCAAATAACCTCAATAGAGTCATCATCATCAAGTAGTTATACACCTCAAGAAAGAGATTGTTCCCAGTAAAACGGAAATGGTAACTGCAGAAATATAAACCTTATACAAGACAAGTTTGAACCCTTGGAAATTCGCCACAAACAAAAGATCGGTAATATGACTTTTTATATCTATTTTCTTTATGATATCAGTCTTAATAAACATTTTAGCAATAAAGTGGTATATTTTATTTAAAGAACTTTTAAAGACTATTCAGATCAATTAAAAACAAGAATGTCTTACTAAAAATAACTTTGAGCTTCATAAATGATCTTGAATGTATGAAAATGATTTGTTTATTAATTTTACAATATTAATGTGTAAAACAATTTTTTTTTTATGGTATTATGATTTTAGTTTTAACTAATATATTATTATTTTGGTTTTAAATAATATTTTGTTATCATGGGATAAAACACGCACATACATAATGATATTTTATATGTGTATAATTGTGATTGAATGTGGAGTAACAAGTAGTGTTAGAATATTAGATTAGTTTGTTTCATTAAGTATAGCATTTCAGAGGTAGAAGAGAGGGGGGAGAAAATAATTTAAAACTTGTTTCTAAAACTTGCTCTTTCAATTCTACTAACATTTTTTTTTACATTCTATTTACATGTTAGATTTTTAAAGTATGTGTGCTAATGAGCAGATAATATTTTTTTTTTCTTAAAATACTTTTCTCATGGAGTGAAAATCATGGTCAATGTGACGTCCAACTTAATACAAAATACATTTGAAGGGAAAGGGGGAAGAACTTAAAATTAATCTGAGGATTGTTATATAATCAATTATTATTATTATTATTCATGTCAATTTTCATATTTATCTAGAAATTTTTATGTATATGTTAGAAATGTAGTAATAAATATTAGTTTGTTTTATTAAACGAGGCGTATATATTTCATTAAGTGTAGTCTTGGTTAAGTGTGATTATTCATCATCATCAATGGTTGAATATTAGTTATTTAAGATATAAGTAAATATGCTAAAATTAAGCAATAATTATGAATTTCTTTATAAAAATTAGTTTTATGTTTAGGCTTAGTCCTAGAGCTGTAGTTGAAACCCTTGTCATTATTGTTATTATTATCATCATCATCATCGTCATCAACGTTTTAATTAATGAGCTGTTTAACTGTTTAAAGGCCATAAATAAATATTGATTTTATAATATTTAGTGATCTCTTAGTATTATTATAACCACATCCCATCATCTATTTCATGCAAGGATGAGTGAATTGCCATCCTAAATTAGTTATATATAATCTGAGCTAGTGAACTTATAAAAATATTGAAATACATTTGTTATGTTAAGATCTGAGAAATGATTTATGTTCAATGAACTCCACTGTGGTTTAAAGATGTTTTACTTTTACCTAAATATTAGTGCATATAGTGATATGGCTCAAAAAGCAAAATCTTCCATTTTTATTAGAAATAAAGTACCAAAAAAAAAGGGATTCAAACCCGGTACATGTGAAAGGTTATCAGATATAACCGTGTCTAGATTCAGATAATCTAGTGGCGCCCTGCTAGACCATATTCACTTAGTATTTGTTTAAACATGCACTTAACATCAAACCAAGGAATGAAAGTGGATAAAACCTACTGCCTGTATACCTGAGTTATATTTTATTGAATTACTAGTGTACTCACCTCACGTGATTTCCATATAATACTGGTTATTAATAATATCTTTTGATCATCATTTAATTTTTGATATTTTGCCATATAATACATTGCTATAATAATTTGCTAATAATTTACTTAATATCTTGATATTTGGACTCCTTTAAATATTTCTTTGAGTAACTTTTATATGTTACAATATATATGTATATATATATATATATATATATATATATATATATATATATATATATATATATATATATATATATATATATATGGTAGTTTTTCAATATTCATATAATTTTTCAAACCTTTGTATTCATAGCAAAACTCACAAATATTAGCAAATCATTATATAATATAAATGTAAACACAAACTTTCATATATCTAGTACAGATATTATAAACACACACACACACATATATATATATGACTTGTATATATTTATATAATTTTATTTACAAATTCTATTATACACTTTATTTCATCAATGAAATAATTAACATAAAAATAAAATGTTGTACAAAGTTTTAACACACATAGTACTGTTTTTTACCATGTGCATTTATACAAACATGTCCACACCAGTGATAAAATTTGTAAAAATTATACACATTAAGTCGTTACTCTTTGTCAGTATATGTAACGTACAGTATTTGTATTCTTCATTTTTGTGATGAAAATTAATAGTTGAATTCAAAAGATAAAACATCTAAGTAGTGTTAAATTCAAAATTTCAAGAAACTGTAATTGCCTAAAGAAGGCAGTGAAACTCTTTTACTAATGATGGTTTTCTTTTACAGTAGCAGTAGTTGCAATATAAACTGAGAAATTCAAATATTATTTTTTATTTAATATATTTGAAATACAAACATAATTCATATACTTGGAGTTCTAAATGTAATTATAGGTGATTTGAACATCGAGATGGAGGGTAGAGTAGATTGAAGCATTTGAATATTTACTATCTTAATATAAAACAAGCACTAATTATATATAGGTGTGGGAGATGATAATCTGGACCAACTGATGAGTGCTGGGTCAGCATGAAATATGTATATTGGAGATGATGTATCTTTTTCATATGGTCATAAGTATTATTGGTTTTATAAGATAGAGTGGCTAGCTGAAGGGAGCTTGAAAGTCTGTTTTCAAATCCTCTATAATTATTTTTATTTAATATATATGAGGGGTACCCAAAAATAACTGGAATTTTATAATAAATACTATAATCACATTCATATCGGCTTTTTCAAACCAAATTGTGCAAACGCTTTTTGCGAGTGTTAAATAATAAATGAATACCCTCTGACCCATACAAGATATAGAATTTATGCAGCAATAAAAGGAATCCTCTTATTACTACGACTCAAATATTTATATATGAGCAAATCTGAAGTACTGGCACAGAAGGTGTGACTATAGAACAGTCACTTTGAATTACTATATATAACTTATGAATGAATGACGCCGATGAAATTTACTAGAATTTACTGAACGTCATTCCAACTGAAATTAATCATATATATAAATCAGCATTTATTTTTTATAGCGTCTGTATACAATTGTAATCACATTCATATCGGCTTTTTCAAACCAAATTGTGCAAACGCTTTTTGCGAGTGTTAAATAATAAATGAATACCCTCTGACCCATACAAGATATAGAATTTATGCAGCAATAAAAGGAATCCTCTTATTACTACGACTCAAATATTTATATATGAGCAAATCTGAAGTACTGGCACAGAAGGTGTGACTATAGAACAGTCACTTTGAATTACTATATATAACTTATGAATGAAAAATTCTATATCTTGTATGGGTCAGAGGGTATTCATTTATTATTTAACACTCGCAAAAAGCGTTTGCACAATTTGGTTTGAAAAAGCCGATATGAATGTGATTACAATTGTATACAGACGCTATAAAAAATAAATGCTGATTTATATATATGATTAATTTCAGTTGGAATGACGTTCAGTAAATTCTAGTAAATTTCATCGGCATCATTCATTCATAAGTTATATATAGTAATTCAAAGTGACTGTTCTATAGTCACACCTTCTGTGCCAGTACTTCAGATTTGCTCATATATAAATATTTGAGTCATAGTAATAAGAGGATTCCTTTTATTGCTGCATAAATTCTATATCTTGTATGGGTCAGAGGGTATTCATTTATTATTTAACACTCGCAAAAAGCGTTTGCACAATTTGGTTTGAAAAAGCCGATATGAATGTGATTACAATTGTATACAGATGCTATAAAAAATAAATGCTGATTTAAATAAATACTATACTTACTTTAAGGTGTTACAAATTGATTTCTCTTCAAAGTATAGTCCATTAAGTGCAATGCATTTGTCTAATTATGTTTTTCACATTTTTAAGTAATCTAGATACTCTTGCAAAGTGATGATTTTTAATACCTGCATTGTTTTTTTTTTCACTTCTAAGTCGGCAAAAATTTTTTTTTTCATTCGTGGAAATGAAATAAGTCACACCAAGTGAAATTGGGTGAATGTGGCTGATGGACAAGTTGGGTCATTCTAAATTTAATTCAAAATCGTCCACCCTCAAGATTTTGTGTAATGGTATGTTGACATCATAAAGCTTAAACTTCCCACTTGACATAAATTGAGACATTTTCATTTTACCACATCATGCAAACATTTCAGAATTTTTAGTTAAAACATCTGATTGTTATGCTTCCAAAAAAAAATAAAACAGTATCATCTTGACATTGGACTTCACTTGCCAAGCTTTTTTGGGACATGGTGAATTATTTAAACCACATTTAAACTATTTTTCCAAAAGCAGCTTGCTAGTACATTGTTTCATGCATTGCAACTTTCCCCTGTGATTTTCCCTAATAGAAAGCAGAATTTCACATCGTTTCAAGTTTTCAGTGAGTACAAAAATCAACAAATGAAATGCTCATAACAAAAACATTTACTACATCATAATATGATTTCTCTAGATGATGAAAGTTGGAAGCCTATGCATGGGGATCTTTACAAAGAAGTATTTAGTGGCAGGAGCATATACTACAATGTGCTTGCCCTCCAGAAAATGATTCTGGTTATCATTGGGTACTTCCTCATATTTCAAAATGCTATTGAACATATGGATATAAGAAGGGAAGTACTACATATTGTAATCATTTGGGTTACATAGCACACAACAACATAGTTGTGTGTGTGCAGAAATATATATAAAGTTGAAAGGAAAAGTAGAAATAAACACAGACAATAATTTTGTAGATATTTTTGTACATTTCATGAACTAATAATCAAGGATTAAATAATTCTGAATTTAAAATAAAATTTCATTATGAAATAAATAGTTAAAAAGATCGACTTAATATTTTTTATTGAATTCTGATTTTGAATTTAAAAACAAGTATCGTTTATTTTTGAAATACTTTAATTAATGCTTGTATACATTTCACTATCTAATTAAAAACATGTAAATTACATTTTAATAAAGTTCCAAAAGTAGCTTGTATTTAAAAGTGTTTTGAAAAGATTAAAATTGTTTTTAATCAAGATAAGAAAAAAATAGTTTTTAATTAATGTATTTTATCCTACCCAATATTTTGTTGCAGTTGGCTGTAATCGGCAGTAATTATAGCTGGCCAGAAGAGATGGCAAGCAGTGTTATACAGAAAACTCACAAAAATCTAAGAATACAAGGAAGCAGCTACTTTACAGTTCATGATGATGGAGTTGAATTCACATAGAGGGAAGTGATCAAGACAACTTGCTGGCCTGAATGCCAACATACCTGATTATGCCTATCCCAGTGATGACAAGCCAGTCTACCAGCTTGCCCAGAGTTCATCAGCTTGATGAAAAAGTTGGTATATGTTTGCTGCAGTTTATTTATACTTGCAAGGGACCACAGATAAATGCATTGTGTTGCATGTATATGCAGTGAGTTTTTTATAGTTCCTTAAAATGATTAACCTATAACTTAAAGTAAAGAAATGAATAATTTGCTTGAGTTAAACATCTAAAAGAAAGGAGCAATCCACAGATGAATTATATATATTATTGAAACAATTCTTTAAAAATGACATTTTAAAAATACCAGCAAATAATTTTTCTTAAGTTAAAAAAAAAAAATCAAACAGTAAAGAATAGATGATTCTATATTATTCTAAAAATGTATAATAATAATAATAATAATAATAATAATAATAATAATAATAATAATAATAATAATAATAATAATAATAATAATAATAATAATAATAATAATAATAATAATAATAATAATAATCATCATCATCATCTGTTAGAGGCTGATTTTATTTTTAAAAAATGATAGTATTTTTTTAAACGAAACTGTTTAATAACTAATCCATAATTTTTTTATATGTTACACATGTATATGTGAATTTTATATAATTTTAATGTATTTTAACCAAGGATTTAAATATGGAAAGTATATTTTGAATAACTTTTATTATTGTGTCAAATTAAAATATGTATACATCAGGATGTGCACACATTCACACACACATGTAAAAATTTTAGTCAAATTTTGTTTTATATGATGATTAAAATATATGCATCAAATTTACTTCACATCTGTGTGCATATATGCAAATTAGTGTCATATAGACACATATAGGTAAATTTTAATCATTTATAGTATTTTTATACAACTTAAAATTTTAATCATTTATTTTAATATTGTTTTATAACAATTTAAATATGTCTAGAAATTATAATGCCACATATTGGTATTCATATATTAATACATGTCAGATAGACATGTATAGGTAAATTTTAATCATTTATAGTATTTTTATGTAACTTAAAATTTTTATAATTATGTTATAACTATTCAAATATGTTCAGAAATTATATAGCATGTCTGTGTGTGCATATATATATATATATATAGGTATTTTATATGAATAGATATGTAAATCACAATGTAATAACTTGAATTTTGTAATAATTTTGTAAATCACAAATATGATATTTTTATTTATGGATATTAATCAAAATCATAAAGTTAATATGTGTATAGCCTCATTCTAAGACCTTAATATCATTTTTTATTGTTATTAATAAACTTGTATTTCTTTGTTAAAATTATTTCAGTGAACTTACTTGTAATGTTTTACAACCCTATAAGTTGCTTCATCTCTTGGTCATAATACAATAATAGAGCTTATGTTCTTAGAGCTAGAATCATGCACAATGGTTTTATTATATGAATGGGGATTTATATTAGTGCAGAGGGCATTCTGTTGATATATCCTGGTTGGCACTAAGATTATATTCTTTAAATCCCATCTTATTTTAGTTTAATTAGAAATTAAGTTTATAGTTGGCCAGTACATTAATGATACTACATGACCAGAACATTGATGATGATCAGCATGTTCTAATATCCCAGCATTATTGTTTTTATTATTATATATCCAGATGGATTGGTACTTAAGTTGATGCATCTAAATTATGTTTAAATAATTGCCCCAAGCTGGCAAAGGTGACCCATTGCAAATCCAGTCACAAGATTGACTGTTGATTTATTGTATTGAAATTACTTATCTACTTATATTTTTTTATGTTTAATATTTTACATAAATATTACACTTTTTTGTAAATTTCATTATTTAAAATATTTTTTTATTCACCTAATTACCCCATCTCGTTATAATATATATATTTTCAATAAGTGTTTCATTTAAATATATATATATATAATTAATTTGTCTTGATAAATTAGTTTAGAAATATATTTTGTTTTAATCAAGTCTTTTTTTTTCTAATTAAATTTTACATTATATCCGTTTTAATTCTTCACTTTAAAATATTTTATATTTATAGAATTTTGTAAAATTATCTTTTTGCATTAAAAATAAGTATTTCTATATATTGTGTATATAATCTTTTAAAGCTAAAACATTATTAAGATTATATGATTTCAATGGGAAGGGGGGGGAGATGAAGTTCTGTTTATTTAAAAGATAAAATCTGATCAAGAAAGAAGAAAACAAATTTCAGATTAAATATAATATTATGTAATAAGTTAACTTTTAAAGAATTCAATTTATAGATTTTTTTTTCTTTTTATAAAACTCAATCTCAGATTGAAAAGTTTGAATACAAACTTTATATGCAAAAATGTATTTTTATTAAAATTATATAATTAAGTTCGACTACATCTTTTTAAAATTATTTCTAATCAAAATTGTCAATAATTGCTTAACATCAAAGTTTAATAATTGATAAAATTTATTATTCTCTCTCACAATAATATGCACTTAGCTTTCCTACTGACCATATGGAGATTTGAATCAGAATATCTTAAACATTTTGTCAGATGTCAAGGAGACCCTGATTCTTTAAAAATGTGTCTGGGAGCTGGCTTTTAACCAACTCAGCTGAGTATTCACTTGGTCAATAAATGGTTATTCAGCTGGTCATATATCGAGGTTAATACAGATGGGAAAATTTAATTCTCATCACCTGACATTTGATCTGTTGGCATTGTTTTCTTTACTATTTTTCTGTAGAGAGATTTAAAGATTTTTTTTAATTATTATTATTAATTGCAGTATACAGTTTAATTTAGTATCTTATATATGTCATGATCATCTAATACGATGCGATGCACTGCGTCTTCTTTTTCAGAGATATGAATCTCAGCCACTATGCTCAGGGAAACCTGTTAGCCACTTTATCTTCCCTTTCCATTCTCCACTATGAGTTTTTCTTATATTCTTCTCTATTCTGCTCCATCCCATATACACAACATTATCTTTGTCAACTCCAAGGCTTTTATATTAAAATCTCCTATATTTTCCCAAACTCAGCATAAAAACCAATAATTTCACTTTCTGTATAATCATTTTGTTTACATTTATTCTTCCACAACTTCAGTATTTGTATTCTTTCTGCTTGCAGGCATTTACATTCAATTAACAGATGCCTAATATTTTCTATGCTTTCCTTACACAATTTGAAAACCAAATCACCCACATTTTTCCATTTATGTGTATATTTCTTTGTTGCTAATGATCCTGTTCGAGCCTTAAACAATAAACTACCTTCCTTGCTATTATCATAAATTAACTTGTATCCAATATTCTGTTTACTTCTATATCTATTTAAACTTTTTCAAACTCTCTATATTAGTTCTCCATTTCTCCAACTCTCTATTCTTTATTAATGCTCTATTTTTTTATCCCATTCCTTGCCACTATAACACTCAACAATTCTAACACAATCACCCCACCTTTTGTATAAATATATTGACAAATTCTTTATCCAAATCTTCTGCATGCCACATTATCATAACTCAATTAAATATTATTTTGGCTATTCTCTTATTATTCATAAACTGCAATCTAGTGAACATTTTCATTTTGCTTTTTGCATCTCTCATATAAAAACTTGACCATCCCATTTCTCCTTGAATTGCCTCCTTTGCTATCTACACATCTGCATCTAATGCATGTCTTCCCACTTTTCTTCGTACTTTTTCTTAGTAGTCTAACACCCCTTTACTAATACATAATGTGTCATTACAATATGTTAACCCTGCTACAGCCGCCCATAGAACTCTATCTCCATCATATTTATTATATGAAAACATGGATAATTTCTTTATCAGTCCCCCTTTTTTTTTTGCCACATTTATCAATTTTTCCCCCCATTCATCCAAGCAATTTCTCTGATTACTTAAGATGATTCCCAAATAGTTATACCTATTCACTACACTTAATTTTATATCCCCCAATAAAAATTATTTGTCTTCTTTCCCCAGTATTAATCATCATTACTTTTGATTTTTCTTCACTAATATTAATATCCATCTCCTTACTCACCCTTGCATATGTCCTCAGCATAACTTTCATATCTACCCTTCTTTCTGTGCACAAGAAGACGTCATCCACAAATAAAAAGACTCAATAATGTCTACACTCTCTTGCCATCTATTAAATTATATCTCTACTCCTCTTCCTAGTCTCTCTATTGCTCTCTCCATTTCTCTGAAATACAACAAAAACAAAATAGGTGATATAAGACATCCTTGCCTTAATCCCACCCCATTTTTAACTTTCAAAGTGTGTCTATATTCCCTAATTGATACATATATTAATTATTTTTATACAATCTCTTAATAAGATCCATTAAAGCATTATTCATTGCTACATTTACTAAATTTACCCATAATCTATTTCTATTTACTTTACAATATGTCTTCTCTATATCTATAAAAACTATATATAAAGATCTATCTGTATTCTTACTCATATCTACAAGTTGTGAAATTACAATTAAACTATCTCCTATATGCTTATCTGATCAAAAACTCCTTGCATTTCTACCACTATATTATTTTCTTCAATCCATTTTGCATCCTTCCAGACATAATATATGTGAAAACTTTATATAACCCCCGACATTACCATTATTGGTATATAATTGCTTAAATTTCTATGATCCTTACACTTTCCTTTAAATAGTAGCCTTATTCTTGTATTACTCCAAATTATTTAGAAAATCTCTTTTTTGTGCCATTTTATTAAAACATGATAATAGGTTTAATTTTGCTCTATGTTCTAAATTCATTACTGTCTTCACTGCCCATCCATCTAAATCTCTTACCTTTCAATTTCTTCTCTGCCTCATTCAATTCATTTTCTATAAACCTAATATTACCATTACTTTATGCTTTTATGTTTGTTATCACTCTGTCCTTCACATCTGACATCTTTTCTATATCTACTACTTACTTATTTAAGATTGCCTCTAATTCTTCTCTAGAGCTAGACTCTATTCCCTCATCATCTAGTAATATTATATCTCTCTCCTCTACATTCATTCTTTTAATGTATTTTCAAAATTTTTTACTGTTATCTCTTCCACTTTTATTAATATCCTCCAACAATTTACTATTTAATTTTATTCTTTCTTTATAATTATCTATTTTAGACAACTTCTTTTTTTAAAAATAATTTTTTCATTTACTATTAACATCTTTTTCACTTTCTTTGTTTTTAATAGCACACTTATATTCTCTGTATGCTCCCCCCCCCCTCTTTTATATTTTTACTAACTCTCATTTTTCTATTACTTTTATTCTTCTGAATATTCTCACCTAAAATGTTATTTGCCTTTTTTTTTTTTACTTCACCATACCAGTCCTTATATTGATCCCCAACAAACTCTTCCATGGTTTCTTCAATTTTGATTTTATATTCTTCTAGTTTATTCTTATCATTCATTCTCTATCATCCTTTCTACTTTTATTAATATTTTCCATTACATTATTAACCATTTATATTACAAATAAATTGTGATCACTATTATTTACTCTCTTTTTGTTATCAAACACTTTATTTTTCTGTACTTTATTTATTCCATCTTTCTGTGTGAGTGGGAAATATATTATTTCTAGGCCATGTTTATTATCCCTCATAAATATTTGATAAATTTCCAATGATCAATTTCACTCTCTGACAAAAATTTTCTTGTTATCTATATCATCAATTTCTTCAATATGCCTATTCATATCCCCTATCATCATTATACTCTTCTCTCCTTTTTTGAAACTCTGTGTATCTTTAACTAGGCATTCATATATGCTACTATTCCACTCCACATTATAGTTTTGACTATCTCCAGTGGCTATATAAACTATAGCCACCATCCATTCTTGTCTTCCTAACCTTGCCTTAAACCTCACATGTTCTTCACTTTTAACAGTATTTAAATATTTTTTTGACATAACTCTTATACTACCACCCTTTTTTTTCTATTTATATCCTGTCATAGCAATTCTTCCAGTATAGGTTCTTCTTCTCTTAGATTAGTTTCCACTACTTCAGTATCACACACTCTTCATTTTTAACTGCTTTGTTTAATTCCAGCCACTTTTCTGGTCTCCTACTACCTTGCATATTGAAATATCCAATTTTAACAATTTCTTCTTTCCTAACTACTCTTTTATAAATTCTTTTGACTTTTTCTTCTCTATTATATTTATAAATAACTTGCTTACCATTAATTTTACAGACCCACTCCCTCTCCCCATTTATATTTATATCTAAATCAACTAGTCTTTGTTTATTTCTTATATCCTATCCATTTTTCTTCATTTTCATGAAACACCCCCTCCCTTTTGTTTCTCGAACTATATTCTTTATAAATGAAACTCCCTAAAGCTTCAACTTCCTTGTTTTTCTAAATGCAATCCTTCTTTACTATATAACTTTCTCTTACTATTAAAAAGATCCTACACATATACAAACATAACATCATTTCTCTCACAATTTTTTTAATCTCTCCATTTGTAAAACATGCCCTATCTAACATATACCTATTGTGAAATTTTGGTAATAATCCAACTATTCCTAGTCTTTCTTTTAATCTTACTCTAATTACTAGCCAATTCTATGTATTCATCCATTACTCGCTCCAATGACGCTGACAAGTTATTTGTCCCTACCATAAAATACATATCTCTACTGCCTTGTTTCTTTATCTTATCTATAACATCCCTAATTCTAGCTCCATCAGACATATTTTTATGTACCTATTTTTATTTTCCTTTGCAATTATATTTCCACATTCTCTAATTAGCGAATCTTCTATCATTATTGTCTCATAGTTTATTTTCCCTACTTCATCCATAGCATTCTTTCTTCTAATATCTTAATTATTCTTTGGCTAACCATCTCCATTTCACTACTTATTTTTTCATCCACATCTCTTGTTAGTCCACTAAAAACATATTCTATCCTATCTTCCTCAATGATATTTTGCCCCATTTCTCCTGACTTTCTCTTTAAACTATCTACACTTAGAAACCACCCTTTCACCTTTTTATCACATTTACCCACTGACTACATAACCATAAATCTGATACACTCTTTCTAGTCTTATTTAAGCATTTGAAGTGATAAACCTCATCACATATTATATACTCTCATGATATTTCTAAAGAATGAAACTTTTACATTAACTACAGCCCACATAAATGTCGATAATGACGTATGTTTATTGTAATATATAGCAGAATAATATGCACTAGGTTTCGGATATTTTAAGAGAGTTAATACCTATTGCACATACGAAATAATGTAATTAAAATTTTTTTTTTTTTTCAAATTTGAAAGTTGTTTATAAATGAGTATTATAAAAAAATCAATTTACTTTCTAACCATCTTAATAATCTGGAGAAGAAAAATGTAGTGAATTATAATGCTTGCGATGATGAAAATTTGTACATTTTATACTAATGATCATAATTTTTTTTTTAAAATCAATAATATTCAATTGTCCACATAATGAAAGACTGATATACTTGAAATATATATATAAATAACTTAACTCATCCTTATGTAAATGAGATATTTATTTTATATAGTGCGATGTTTATGAATTGTAATAAACTAAAGATCAGCTTTTCAAGCTAATTCACATGCACTTTATGAATCTTAATAATAAATGAATACTTTTATTTTCAACACAAGATAAAGTCTTTGCGAAAGAATAGAATGAATCACCTATTCTTTCAACCCAAATGTTTAAGTATGGGCAAATCTTAAGCACTGGAAAAGGAAAGCATGAAGATAAACCAACCACTTTAAATTACTTTTTATTATGTCTAGAAAATTTCGTAGGCGCCATTCATTCAGACATAGTAAAAAGTAATTTAAAGTGACTGGTTTATCTTGCACATACTTAACGTTTGGGTTGAAAGAATAGGTGATTCATTCTATTTTTTCGCAGACTTTTATCTTGTCTTGGAAATGAAAGTACACCTGGGTCTCTTTTTACACAGACTTATTAAACACGATTTTGAAGTTACGCGATTCGTCTTTCACCGGAAGTCGAAGTCCGATAATGCGCTATTACTTTAAATAATAAATTTTGCGCACTTACGTTATATTGAAAGTAATAGCACATTATTGGAATTCGACTTTCATCTTAGTAATTTCAATATTTTCAGTGCTTTATAATAGTAAGATTTTATGCAATAATGAAATTAAAATAATAATATGCATTTAATAAAATTTATAATTAAGATTATAATGTAAATTTGTTCAAACATTGTGCGTGTTAATTTTGCATTTTAAATCGTATTCTGTTTTTGCTTTTTAAAAAAGAACGTAATCAATTATTAATCATTTAGTGTCCACAAGATTATTTTTAAAAGGTCAGTAATAGCAGTGGGCACAAATAAAAATTAAAATCTGATTTTTAATTGTAATTAACAATTTAAAAATTACTTACGGGTGACTTGAAATTAATGTGATGTAAAACGAAATTTGATTTTTAAACAGAATTGAAAATTAAAGACAAAAATAAGAATTTAATTTTTAGTTGTTAGTTTTAATTAAATTTTTCCCAGCAGTGGTGAATAAATGTCTTTTTATTATCATAAGTCTAAGTTCATAAACAATTAATAAAATCATCGTCGTCGTCAACAGAAAACCATTAACACAACATGAGAGTGAACTTGGCACTAGTTGTATTTCCTCTTGTGAGAATAATTGCTGAGATATTCTTGACTTCATTTAAGGAGAAGCCAAATACATCACATCACATGAGAATCTGATTTTTTTCTAGTTTGCAAACGAACGTCTTTTTGGGCAAATAGCGATAATAATTAAAACGTGAATAAAAAAATTAAATTACTGTATTGTAAATTATACATAAAAATATATTATTTTGATTAAAATTAAATATTATAGTTAAAAAAAGTTTGTCTTGTATCATTTTTTTTCAAATTTGAAATTTTTTATTAGTCATATTTTATTTCCTTATTTTTTTTTTTTGCGCGAATTTTAAATTAATTTTACGTTGGCGCTTTGCTTTTACGCGAATTTTGAAAAATCACAGACCGCACCCCCCTTTTTCAATGTAAGTTACGTCTATTTTTGCGTAATTTTGTTTGCACATGTTTTCTGACGAACCTATCTATCGCGTAAAATGAGACCCAGGTGTATTCATTTATTATTAAGAATCATAAAGCACATGTGAATTAGCTTGTAAAGCTGATCTTTAGTTTATTAACTCATCCTTGTAAGGAAATTAATTATACACATATAAAATATTATACTACTATTAAATTATATCAATATCAGAAAATTGTCTAATACTTAAAGCTAACAATTATTATTTTATAATAAGCATACATCTCTAAATATAAGAATGAATAATGATTGGCTTACTGAATATGATTAAAATTCTTATATATTACTATAAATCTTTTGTATGTAATGGTCCAGTTGAATGAGTACATACAATTATTTGAAGATTCGTGTCATTTATTTCTTTGCATTTATGGTTAGAGTAGATTATTTGTTTCAGTATGGAGGTTGTTGATCAGCAATACCAGCAGGTCATTTCTCTTATTGGTTTATATCATGCTGATGAACAGAATTATGCTTGAAAATAGGAGTTCGTCATCAGCTAACAATTTTACTCACTCATACTAACAGGTATAGTTATAGAAGTGGTTAACTCTTATCTGTAGCAATTGGTTCTGTTAATTTGCTACGTTTCACACTATAATTGATGGTAATCATTGTTGATTACTACTTAACGAGTTGAATATTGATGAGTGTCTCATAAATCAGTAAGTAAGTAACTAAATAAGTTTTATAATGAATTTGGTGGTTTTTATATGGCCACAATCCCTTTGATTTTTCTGATAAAGTTCTAGAAGCAGGCATTATTCAGATAACTTCAGATAAGTCAGCAATTATGATCATTAGTTACATTCCATGTAATTACTTTGTGGAATTTTACTTTGACAATGCCCATTGTAAGATGATTACTCATCTTTTTAATTAAGGCAATAAAAAACAACATTCCTTACACCAAGTATTGTCTGAAATGTAAAAAAAAATCTTATACAAAGATAAGCTACTTCTCTCTTTAGAGTTCATTTTCTCTCTTTTTTTTTAAAAAAACTAAAGTTATAACATTAACATGCATTACAGAATGTTATATATATATATATAAACTATAATTGGCCAGTCAATTTAAAATAGATGAGGCATTGGCCAGTCAATTTAAAATAGATATAATTTTACATTTTCATTTACTGCACCATACCATAAACTTTATTAGAGATTTTTTCTATATTAAATGCTTTTTTATTGACTGTGCACTAAAAAGAAAAAAATAATAATTATTTCAATCACACTTGGGGTTTTTAGCTTTAACTTAAAGTAAAAGAATGGGTGGGGGTAAAGTTCATTCCTGTTATAAAAAATAGGAATTGACTTTATTAATTTCTAGGCCACTCCCCCATGCTTTTATTTTAAGTTCTCTAGAACAGTGGTCTTCAACCTTTTCACACCTGCGGACTGGTAAAAATAAGGATAAGTTTCCGCATCGACCAGCAAAAATAAGGATAAGATTTCGCAGACAGGCAGAAGTCTATAGATAAATTTTCTTAAAGATAAGCATAATTGTTATAACTGATCAAAACAACAATGTTAAATATATAAGAAAAAGTTTTATATATATATGGAGTTTATATAATAAAAAACTTTTTTTTAAATTTTTTTAGAAAAGTAATAAAAAATTTAATTCTACCCCCCCCTCCATAAACATCTGTGATAACTAGAAAAACAAATTAATTTATGAATGATTGATTAGATTTTGTTTTCGTTCTGTTTTCTTTTTTTTTTTAATTGGGTAAAAATGAGATGAAAAAATAAATAAAAATTGGCTATATTAATTAAAAGTTTAAACTCTTATTATTTATTATTATAAACTTTTTACTGCCCGTCTAGCATGTGGACCTGCAGAAAACTTCCGTGGGGGCTGCGGACCAAGGGTTGAAGATCACTGCTCTAGAAAATCCAATTGTGGTTGAGCAAACAATTATTTTTTTTCTATTTTTAATGCATGGTCAATAAAAGCATTTAATCTAAAAAAAAAATTTCTCTATTATTTTTTACTTATCATAATCTGTCATCAGTTTCTGTCTGTTCACATCTTAACTAAATATATACATATTCATCTTATTAAATTACTAAATGAAAAAATGAATTAAATAAGAGAGAGAAAACAATATTTTGTATTTCTATTTTATAAATATCATAATGATCTTATCGGGATGTAAATTAACTGGTTTTTAAAAATATATACATAAAGACTGTAAGTTATAAATAAATCTAGACAATTCTGCAAAATAATCTGAAATGATTTTTCCCTTAAGCATATTTTAGTTATTAAATTTATGCGTCAGCAAAAACGATTACTACTACTTATTAAATTAAGCAATAAAATAATTATTTATTTAATATCGGACTTTAGATACCACATAAAAAATTTTCTATTGATTTTTGTCTGTGTTGTGTGTGTTATGGTAATGTGTATGCATTGAAAATATGCTGAATTAACTGAAGATAATGTAGCAAGCAGTGTTTATTTATATATATATATAGATATAATTTTAAAAACAATTTTATAAGTTATATTACTTTTTAAAATTTATTCTTGTCAATATTTAGTAGGCAATTGAAGTTAGAACACATTATGCATGAAGTATATTTAGAAGACAAGTTTGCTTTTTGAATATATTTTTGTCTTATGATATTAAAAAAAAAAACCCACTCCAAAAAATGAAAATTGTCAATATTTCTGCTTTCATTACTCTGAGCCTGTTAATTAAGGTTTAGTATAAAGTTAATAAAAATTGGGAAAAAAAGAGAAGCAGTATAATTTACAAAATTAAATGTTTCTAAATTACAATTATTCATATATTGGGGATTTTGAGTGAAATTGAAAAATTTAGAGGCACCAATAAACTATTTAAAAAAATAAATATTCAAAAGAAATGTGGTCAGACAAATATGTGGGAAAATTAAAATTATTTAAAAGCATAGATATTTTACTTAAAACAAAAAAAAATTAGCAATTCACATTGGGGAGAGACATATAATTAATAAGAAAGTTCACATTTTTAAAGATCCATGTTGTTTGAAAAATAATATAATTAACCACAACAACAACATATAAATGAGATACAAATGCCAGAAGTGTTACTTCTATCATTGTATTTGCAGTCATTTTTAGATGATAATAGCCACCATAGTTTAAGAGAAAAAGAAGAAAGAATAAAAACAATAACGATGAGCTAATCATCCAGTTTTTAATTTGACATCTTAAAGTGCTGGTTTTTTAACGTCTCTTTCTGAAAGATTTCAATACCTTGCCTAATTATGGCTTTGTAATGTATTCCATCATCATTCATATTATCGCAATGAAAATAACCAATATTCTACTTTTTTTAGACTGTTTTCGAGATCATATTCAAAATGTAAATATGTTCTGTCGTTTCCATAAAAACAATGCGCAGATTCATCTTAAATAACGTTTTTAACAAATCCCTTATTCTTCATCAGCTTTACTCGCTCAATTCATAAAAGATTTAAATGTATTGTTGTCGCTATAAATATTCAGCTAGTGATAATAATTGCTGTAATGACAAATAAATATGGAGTAGACACTAGAAATTAGCCCTGTCGGTTCTTTTAAGACCTCAACAAGGAATCAATGTGTCTCCTTTCAGTAAATAAACTTCTTTCTGGAGCAACAAATACGTGTCGTATCATATTTTTAACTTTTGAATATTAAGCATATCCGCACTTTGAAATTGGAATGGTGTATTCATATTATGTAAATCTATGTATAGTTGTTTATATATACATACATCAAAAATAAGCGGGCGTATTTGCATGTTTTTTATTTTATTTTAAATATGCAAAAATATTTACCAATTTTTAAAATTAATTTAGCAGGTTACCTACATATTAAGGGTGAGAAATTGTTGATTTTTTAAATCAATTTATTGATTCCGTGCCTTTTTTATTTTGCTCAACATTATGAATTGATTTGTAGCTTTTTTTTTTTTTCAGTAAAGATCATTATGACGGGAAATAAAATTCCGCTAGTTGTTTACTTATTTATAATTGATGGTAAACAGTGCTTTATCTTTTCAATCTCTCTGCTTGAGAACTGCTTTGTTCATTGTGATATTTTGCGGAAATTCTGTTCTTAACATTATTTGACAAGTGATAATTTGATTTAAACTTTGAAAGAAATGTTTTTATTCATGAATCAGTACTGATTGATCTATTAAAATGCCAGGCAGCTTTTAAAAGAGGGTCTTTTAAGTAATCGTCAATAATTAACTGAAAGTGAGGATTATATATATTTTCTCAACTGCTATTTTAATTAAATATATTTACTGAATATTTTTGCGCGCACGCGTTTGTGCACTGTATGGAAATTACTTTTGGCAAATGATGCTCTTTTCTAAGCAAAGTTTTATATTGAAGAAGTCAGAATTTAATTCTCACCTTCAAAATTTGACTACTCAGACTTGGTTGAGAAGACAAGATTTTGAAGCAGGAGAAAGAAAAGAATCATTGTTGAATAAATTATAAAAGAAGGGGTGGTGGTGGATTAGAATTATGTTGAAAAATCGTTTAGTAGCGTGTCTCGATCATTTTAAATGTTATTAACTAATTTCTCATATGATCTATTTAGAATTCCAGTGATTTGCTGTAAGTTTTAATACAGCTAATTGTTAAAATAACTCCAGTTGGGGTTAGATGTTTATTGCTGATTTTGATGAATTGTTTTTTTTTGGTTATAGCTGAATCACAACTTTAATTTAAGATATGCCACTGATATAGTTAGTAATCATCAAATAGTCGAATACAAAAAGCAACCTTATTAGCATATATTTTGATAAAATCTTTGAAAATCTTAATCCATAATTGAATGGTTTATTGCTTGGGCATTCACAAGAAATTCTGTCACCGGGAATGAGAAAGCTATGCTGTGATCCATGTACTTTGAACTCTAAAGGCACTAATCATGCAGAGTACAGTAATAATTGAAAGAAGTGAAGAAACACTGAACTCCATATTAGATGTGAGAATGCGATTGTAAGGAAATAAGGTTTATTGAGAACATATCGAAATGAAGTGCAGTCACAAAAGACTAAATACAAAGAAAATCAAAATTGATGGAACTATATTACATAATGTAGAGAATTATTATATATCATTTGAAGTAATAATCATTAATAATCTTAATTGTGAAGAACAAACATTTCTAGAACAACCATTTTTAGAAATGGATACAATTTGGAAAAGCAAAGACATAAAATTGAATGATTGCTAAAAGTATCCAAAGAAGAATTATACAAAAAGTGAATCTAAGGATGTTTTTTAAAGAAAATTATACAGGACAAGTTGTAATTGTTTGACTTTACATGCAGAATTGATAATGGTTAGAAACTAAGAGTCCTAATTTTGGTATTAAGCAAACTGCAAGAAGTATTTTATGGATTAAAATGGGAAGTGAAGGGAGTAAAAGTAAATGGAGATTATTTAAGCCATCTAGATTTTGCAGATGGTATAGTTGTTTTTGCAAATAATGCTTTAGATCTTCAGGAAATATTGCAAGAGTTATCAGATGAAAGTAAGAAAATAAGATTAAAGGTAAATGTTAAAAGACTAAAGTAAAATAATAAAATAAAAATTGATAATGATGAGTTAGAATAAGTTGACAGTTACAAATACCTTTGTCAGACTATTATGACAGATGGAAACATAACTTATGAAATGAATCATAGAGTGAAAATTGGTTGAGGTGCTTTTGTTAGAAATAGCTTAATATTAAAAGGAAATATGTCTTTGTGTTTGAAAAGGAAGATTTTTGATAAATGTGCTTTACTAGTTCTTGCATATGGATCTGAGACTTGGACACTTAACAAGAAAGCGATACAGGGACTTCAGATCGCTCAAAAAAGGTATGAAGAGATGCATGTTAGGATAATTAAGAACAGATCAAAAACGAAATACATGGGTGAGAGTACAAATAAGAGTTACTGATATCATTGAAAGAATTACGAGGCTGAAGTGGAGTTGGGATGAACACATTGGTAGAAGAGATAATAGATGGACAGTTCAAATCTTAAACTGAATTCCAAGAGATCATAAAAAAAATCTAGAAAGAGACCATATATGAGATGGATGTTGTGAAATAAGGAAATGTGCTAGTGTGTTGTGGAGAAAAGGGCCTAGAGATCGGAGAAGATCCTGCAGTGGATCGATAATGGTTGAAAATGATGATGATCATAATACGAAAACACGATAGAATATATATTATAAATAGTATCAAGTTAATTTACATTTCGTCAACATCGTGTTTGATGGTGATGATTGACAGGATTATTTGCTTAGAAATCTTTACAATCCATAAATTAATTTTTCAATAGAAAACCTTCAGATATATAAGCTATACTGCTTTTTAAAAAAACAAAAAAACCTTGACTTTATATACATAATATTTTTATTAACTTTGACACTTATACAATAAACAAAAGAAAAAATACACATTCTGTATTTAAATGTATAAACTGCTCCAAATGAGTTTAAATAATTCAGATAATGAATTTATCTGATATTCACACTTCAAATTATTGTATAATATTATTGTATTCATTCAGTCCCAGGAGCAATTATTTCTGAATCTATAACACTCGCCTTCAGCTGAATATGAGTAATTGCCGCAGTTCTATAATGATAACTATAACTCCCAACCTGATATATACCAAACGAGAGACTGATTATATTTTAATTTACGGACAGGATCTTTAAATATTAAATCTTCATATTGTAACGACATATACTTTAAATATTAAATCGTTACAATATATTAGTAAATATTTTTATATATAAACAAATGGATTAATCACTCTTATTTAGAATCTATTATCATTAAATGAAGAACTCGGGATATATCCCTTGCAACAAATAAAAACACACCTCTCTATACAGTTGCTTTAATATTTCACGCCAGTCTTTTGATTGAAATATTTAAAGCTGCTGTGTTTGTTTTTATTTTTTACTTATATTTTCTCCTTAAATTAGATACATTTCTTTCACATATACAGTATATACAATTTTGTGATATAGGGGATGTGAAAATAAAATTTGTATAGTTGATATATATAATTTAGAGAGAATATTAGTTTCTACAACAAATCATTTATAAGATTGGTTATGCACATAATAAATAGGTATAATAACTGGTGTAACAACTTATTATCTCTATCTTGCATGGTTTGATGCAGTTGGTAGACTGAGTTGGGATCAGGACGTCACAACATTAATTCTGGCACTGCGGTCTGGCATAGTGGTAAAGCACCCGGTATGGGGTCAAGAGCCCCCAGGATCGATTCTGGAGCTCGCAGATGTGGCGTTAGAATTTCTTATGAACTCCTGAGCAATAAAGCCATTAACCGTTCTTGTCCTACATGATTTGGCCCAGTTGGTAAAGCGTCCGACTTAGTATTGATTCTGGCGCTCGAATTTTTTATGAACTCCCGAACAATAAAGCCATGCACATATATATATAACAGGCACTTTTTATGCACATATCATGCATATATTGAGTGTATAGCATAACCAAAATTTTAAAAGGCAGTTATTGATAAGTTAAGAGCACATTCGCATATTCATTTACTACTTATGTATTCATTCATTGATTCGTCCATATTATTCATTCACATTAATTCAAAAAATAAAAATAATGAAAAACTTATTCTACTGTATTTTTTTAAAAACTCTTTGAGGTAAAAACTCAGCCCGTTTCTAAGTTTTGTGCGGTTCTGTGCGAAATAGGAAAACTGGGCTCCCGAAAGTTGGTAACATTTATATAAATTTTAAATGGAAGAATAATCTTAGATATAATTAGATCAAATATGAAAAATATTTATGCATATAAATAAACAAGTATACTCTTAGTAAAGGGGAAAAATTGGTTAAAAGATAAATGTTTGTATGTGTATATATTATTTTATTATATAAGTCCGCCAGAACTATGATTTATTTAATAATATAAAAATATATAAAAACAAATCAAATTTTACTATGAAGAATGAAGTATATGTATAACAATTTATAAGATTTAAATAAAATTTTAATATATTAAATTTTATTTAATGTAATGGGCTTATCAATAAAATCATTTATAACACTATCGAAATTCAATTTTTTTCCAATTTTATGCTCTATAGATATTATTTTTAAAGACAACAAACGTTCTTGAGACTGAAAATCTATAGAAGATTTTTATTAATTTCAATTTGGAAAAATACCTTTCTGCTGCTGCTACCATAATTGGATTGTTCCATAATATTTTAAATGTTGTAGTTAATGTTTTCCTGAAGGTTTGTGATGATGGTGTTGTAACTGTATTTTTATATTGGACTATTTCCATCATCTAATATGTGTGTTGAATGTTTTTAGAAAAGTTTAATTTTATTTAAATATTCCAAATGCATTCTACTGTTAGTAATATTACAGCACACAGGTTAGTATATGCATCAACTGTTAGTAATATCACAGCAAACAACTATTAGTAATATCATAGCAAACAGGTTAGTATATATACCAACTGTTAATAATATCACAGCAAACAACTGTTAGTAATATCACAGCAAACAGGTTAGTATATGCACTAACTGTTAGTAATATCACAGTTGTTTGCTGTGATATTACTAACAATTAGTGCTTATTCTAACTTGTTTGCTGTGATATTAAAACAACTGTGATATTATTATCAGTTAGTATATATACTAACCTGTTTGCTGTGATATTACTAACAGTTGGTGCATATACTAACCTGTTTGCTGTGATATTACTAAAACCTGTTTGCTGTGATATTACTAACAGTTGTTTGCTGTGATATTACTAGTAGTTGGTGCATTTACTAACCTGTTTGCTGTGATATTACTAACAGTTGAATGCATTTGGAATATTTAAATAAAATTAAACTTTTCTAAAGACATTCAACACACATATTAGATGATGGAAATAGTCCAATATAAAAATACAGTTGTAGTTAATATTTGGATAAATATCTGACAAATTATTTGCAATTACGAATATTATTCATGGGTGCATCTTCTGGAACATTACTTATTAAAATAATTAATTCATTGTAAAATTCAGATTCAGCAATATCTATCTTTAATTTTTGATACAACTGTGTGCTGTAAAATTTTAATTCATTTTCTGTCAGTTTTCTTTATTAATTTCACTTCATAAAGAAATCCAAATGATTTTTTGCAAATTTCATACAATTCAAATCTTTTTTTGACAGATTGTAGAGCAGTATCTAAAATTATAAAATGAAGTTTATCCTAAACTTATCTTTCTTATTACCTATGTGTGATTCATCAGGCGTTTGTAGTCAAAAAAATACCTTTCGTCAACTTATTCGAATTTCTTTAAATTTAATTTCTATTTCTAATAGATTTGACAGATTTTTAGCAATCTCAAAACAACCATTAAATCCTGATATTCTCTACTCCTCAATGTGCTGTACTAACTTTTCAACAGTTTAGTTGCTACATCTATAGGAATTTTTGCAAGACTATAGAAACTCAAATGAATCTATTTCTTCTTATATTGAAACCATTTCTATTTTGATAGTATTATCTGATGCAGTTTTAGATAATTCTTTTAGGGCATTTAAAAATTCTGGTATTTGGAAATGTACAGCTCTAACCGATTGTATTATACATTCCCATTTTGTATCACATAACAGTTTTGGGATTAACTTTTTAACAAATATCTTTAATTAATAATGTCCCGATGTAGAGTTGATCCAGCAAATAATATATATATATATATTGCATAACATTAAAAAAAATATTGCTAAAATTGATGATTTTATGATATTCCCTGAAATCAAATTTAAATTATGACAGATGCAAGGAGTGTAAATTGCCTTTGTGTTTCATTTAAAATCTAAAGACAAATTCCCTTATATATTCCTTTTATATTCACTCTGTTATTGTATAGTTGCCATCTACAATCTTACAATTTAAGATTTAATTTATTCAAACGTGATTATATATTTTATATATATCTTTACCAGTAATGTCATTAGTTGTTAAAACATTAAAAAGTGTTCATGAATTTTAATATCTGCTTTAAATACATGTAGAAATTCTATAAATTATTGACATTTGCTTCTAATGAATAATATTAGGAGTACAATCAAGATTTTTTGAATAATACTTTGCCTATCCTTATCATATTTGCAACATTTTGTTGAAATTTGGTTCCCATATCAACAATTAATTCAATTTGCACAATGTATAATAAATATGAATTTTGTTTTTTTACCTATAATCCCCCCCCCCCAAGAACATGGCATTAAACGATCTTTTAAAAGTGGATCAAATTATGATTTTTAAAAAATTACCATTATGGGCTGTGTACAAAGTATCAAAATTACCTCTAAAAGCTAAATTATGTTTGGCTAAATAAAGAATTGTTGCTACTATTCATCTTAAAACTTTTTTAAACTGTTCTTCAAATTTTGTGACATTTTATTTTGTCTGATCAATTGTATTGATTTTTATATTTACATTGTATTTGTGTCCATGACTAAATGCATTTCATGTGCACTGGATTTTGTTTGCATGATTTTAATCTTCACTTACATGACACGAGTCAGAAAAGTTATTATTAGATAAAAAATTATCATCTGAAAATAATAATTTGCAACAAAAACAAAAAAATAGAATTTGAAGAGTTCGAATATACAAGCCATCTTAAGATATGTTTTGCTTTTCTCCATTTACAGTTGTCTTAAGATAGTAAGTTGTAGAAAAACACCTTGTTGTCATCATTTGGAAAATCATTTTTTGTAGGAGATGGTCTACCATGTTGTACAATTTGTGTTAATGTTGCATTGCTCAACTTTTGTACTATTTGCTGATGTCTCAGTTTTGTTTGAGCAAATAGGTCATGTTCTCTGTTTTTTTTTTAATATTTCAGAACTCTTGTTATTAATTAATGCTGTAAGAACTGTTTGTAATTATTTCAGAACCCCTTTATCTACTGATATATCTGAACAAATATATGAGTGCAACTTTATAAATTTAAACAGTGAATTTGTTTGACATTGCTTAGCTGCTTCTTTTTCTTGTTTTTGCTTTTAGTTTTTATACCCATTTGGATATTTTCTTTCATAATAATCTCTCTCACAACTAGTCATGTTTTAGAATTAAATTTGATAGATTTAATTATAAAATATGTTAATAAATTAAAACAAAATCACTTATCTGATTAATAAAATATATCTAAAATAGATAATATTAGCTAATGTAAATTGACCGTTTTTGAAGGAAAATTCTGATCTACGATAATCTAAAACCAGTTTACAATATATATATTTTTAAGATGTTTTGCAAGTAAATATCACATAAAAAAAATTGCATGACAGTATATGTATATTCTTACTTATTAATAAAATCATAAGTGCAAATAAATAATCTCCTTAAAATTATTAAAAAATATCTGTTTTAAAATGCACCTTTCCCTATTGAATACTATATTATACAATATTGTTTTATATCTTAGGAGTGGTTTCAAGTATTATCTTTCTAGTGCTATAATCTTAAAATTTATTCCCTATATCAATTACTGCTTATCCTAATGTTATTTCATTGAACAATAGAACCAGACTGACAGTTTGGCTTGGGCATGAATTACTGGATGAGCAGTGACATGGAGCAGTGCATGATGCATCTTCATCAGTGTAATTTTAATGTATTTTCATGAAAAATTTGATATTTTACCAAGAAAATACATAAAAAAATATTTCACCTACTGTAGCAACTATAGTTGGCTGTAAAATTATATATATATAATAATAATTAATTTATTGATTTATATAATAATTTAAAAAAATTATTTGATTTTCTTTTTTCAATTTTTTGCACTTTCCAGGGCCCTCAATAGTGTGAGGCCCCATGGACCTGCACAATTTGCACCCCCATGAATATGGCTGTGAAAACCTCTATCTGTTTTTAATAGGACCTAGTGAATCTTTTATTAAATATTCCTCTATATTTAAAAATTTAATTTTATAATTAAACCCTTTTTTTTATGTACTATATAACTAATTTTTTACATTATTAGTTGCAGATATAAGCTTTCAAGAGATAGCAATTTTAAAAATCAATATAATATATATATATATTTAAATATGTAGATAAATATCTAAATGATTAAATGATTTTACCCATAACTGTGGAACGTAGCATTATTATATAATCTACCTATTCAAAAAGTTAGAAGAATGAGGTATCAGATATTTGAATTTTATATTATTAAAAATATATATATATTTAGGATTAGTTATCATCAAAGAAAGAAAAAAAAACTTCTGAAAGTTAATAAGTTATTTACTGTTGTTAACATTTTAAAAAATATTTTAATTATCTATTTGACAAATGTGATTTTTTTTATCTAGTAGAAATTGCTTCTGCTTGATGCCAATGAATGTTTTAAGAGTTGTTTTTTTAAAAATAAAATGTTTTCAGAGTCAGTTGTTCTATTAGTGATATAGGTTTTGGTTTAAAAATAAGTCTTTTACAAAAAGATTTTATCATAACCATTAATTTGTAAAACAAATTACTGAAAATTGTATTTTTTTTTACAAATCTACTCTATTCAGTAGGCTAAAACACTCAGGCAATCAGAAATTCTCATTTCTATTGACATCTAAGCCATCTCCCTCATAGCTTTACCATATTAATAGCATACTGTTATCATGCAGAAGGGTACATATAATGCTAACATCAGATTTTAAAAAAAAAAGAAATAGTTAAAATTGCAGCATTGGGGAAAAGAAAGCTATAAATTACTGCAAACAATAATATACCGTTATAAATAGGCTTAAAATGATATAAAGAGGATAGCAATTGCAACACCATCATAATACTTAAAATGTCAAAATCTACATGGAGCTAGCACAGAATGTTAAATAAAATGAATTGCAAATTAATGAAATATGCTCAGGATAATATCTTTTTTCTTTAATAACTTTCCCCCTCTGTGGATAATAGTAATCTTGCTATCATCAAACTATAGCCTCTATTATTTTAATGTTTTTTAAAAATTCTTTTCAACTTCAGAGTTTATACCAGGGGTCCCCAACCTTTTTGCACTTAAGAGCACATTCTTTAATACCGGCCAGGTGGCGGGCACCATTTATTTTTTCAATGTAAATTTATAGTTGGATATTGTTAATAATACACATAATGTACAAAAAAATATTTATTTCAAAAATAAAATTTTAACATATAATTAACGTTTATATTTTTACACTGTAAAGTATAGTATGCCCTACAATTTGATTACAATATAATACAATAATTTATAAGAAATTTTAAAAATTAAATTTATTTGTATCAGATAAATAATTTTTTATTCTGTTCAGATAGTGGCGGGCACACATAAAATGGTCTGCGGGCACCATGGTGCCCACGGGCATAGGGTTGGGGACTCCTGGTCTATACAATCACACTTATATACTGTTACTCATTCTAAGTTCTGAATTAATTCTTTATACTTTCAAACACTGTAAAAGAATGTTTGTTTGACATTTTATGTTTTTTTTCTGTTACTATTAAATTGATAACTGAAAGATACTTTAAGAATTTTCTTAAATTATAGGTATCACATCAAAATGAAAAGTAAAATGTATGTGATTTCACCATAATCCAAATAAATGTGATCACTTACAGTGCTGACAGAACATGGCTGCTACTGTGTTATAAAATTTATTAAATGTATAGCTTTTAATTTTTTTTTTTTTTTACAGTTTTTTTTTTATATAGTGTATATTACAATTTCATTGTAAATCAGTATATTTTAAAACTATTTTACATAAGTTGGATTTCTTGCTAAGGAAAAGTAAATATAGGTAATAGAATATTAATTAGTACAAATTGATAAAAGTTGATTATTGTCAATGGTAGTTTGCCATTGTTTATCACCAACATAATTTACTTTAGCATCGCAATGTTTGAGCTGCAGCATGAAACTTAATTAGCCCATACATCATTAAATTGCAGAAAGTAGAACTAATCAGTCTAGTTTTAAGGAACATAGAAAACTGATTACACTATCAATCAATCAATAGTATTCTGTCCCATGGACAAGTCCAGAGAGAAGCCACATCATCAATTCATCCATTTCCCCTCTCCAGTCTCTTCGTTGCCTAACTATTTAATTCCACATAACTCTTTCCATCTTTTATATCAACCAACATTGTCAATTTTTCTGTCCTTTCTTCTTGTTTCCACTCACCATTCCCACCACAACATCTTCCATTAAACTATACTTTCTTCTTAATATATGTCTAATCCAGTTTCTTTCTAATTTGCTCAATCAATCATCTTTTTTCATTTACTCTTTTCAAAACTTCATTTGTTATTTTATTTATTCAGCTGTTTTTTTTCCATTGTTCTCCACATCGACAGCTCAGTGTTTTTTAATCTGTTCCTAATTTTATTTATTACTCATTGCACTATATCAATAATAATAATAATAATAATAAAAACCTCTGCATTGTTTTATTTTTCTAACTAGAAAAGGTGTCTAGGATTGAAAATAAAGTATCCGTTATTTTTTTTTAAATGCAATTTTTTTTTTTTTTTTGAGGATTTGCTTTTTTTTTTTTTGTGGGATTTTTTTTTTAGTAAATAAAAAATTACTGATTGTTGGTTTATCAGCATTTATCTAGTTGAATGTTAAAAGTATTTTTAGATAGAAGTTGTCCTATCAGCACATTTTAAAACAACCTACAATTTGCAAAACGAGACTAAGAGTAAATGATATCTAATACCTCACTGAAAAAAAAAACTATTTGATTTACTTAAAATTCAGTTATTGTAAAAATACAAATTTAGGAAATATCGTGATTTTTTTCCCCCTATGAATGTCTAGCTTTTACAAATAGGATAAAACCAGGATACATTTCACAAAATTACAATAGATTTGGAAACAAAATTACCCCAAAGGATTTTTTTTTTTTTAAAATAATAAATTACATAATCGATTTTTTTCAATATATAATTCAAATTAGACAAATGTATAATACATATTATTGTATGTATACAAGTGAAGATCTCTGATCAACGGTAAATAGAGTAATTAAACGATAGGCTGCCACGACCCCGTGACATTTGATCATCATCAATGATTGTGTGAGCCCTTAGATCATTATGTAAAATAATTCAAAATAATAAATGAGGGTAAAGAATTAGTAATTGAAGTTTTGTTTCCCGTCTTCTAAACATCAGATATATGGACAACAATAATTTTATATCTCCAATTTTTTTTTGCTTTAGAAAGTACTTTTCTGAATTACAATGGTAAGCTCCTGGAATAAAAAAAATAGAGATTATTTATATCATTTAGATTTGTTAGTTGAAATGATACTTTAGGAAATGTTACAATAACTTTCAGAGAAAAGCATGAGTAAATGTTAAAAATAAATTAAAGAAATATTCAATGGTTTTTTTTTTTTTTACAAAATAATTAAAAAAGATTGATAATATTGAATTATAGGAAGTTAACAACTATAAATATCTGGAATAAGATTTTTTTATTTTATTTGTACACAGAAATATGATCAGGTGAAAATAATCATGAAATTAAACTTGGGTGAAGTGCTTTTAATAAAAATAACTTAATATTTTAAAAAAAATCACATCCCTATGTGTTTGAAAAAGTTCTCTAATAGTTGCATTTTACCATATCATTAAGCCTAGCAGAGCAGCAATTATCATAAAAACTTCACACCACATAACAAAGTATGGCGAGATGCATGTTATGAATAACAATGAAGAATTGAAAGCAAAATACATGGGTGATAGAATAAACAAATATTGACAACATTGAAAAAATTAATAGTGAAGTAGAGCTAGACTGAAAAAATTGTTAAGGAGAAATGATTGTAGATGAATAGTTAGAGCCTTAAACTGAATCCCAACAAATCTTGAAGTCTCCAGAATTAGTTCATTTGTGGGATGAGTTGATGAGATAAGTAAATTGGATACAATGGTATGAATTAATGGGTTAGAGAATGTGAGTTAAACTTTGGAAATGCTCATTGCAATCAATCTATAATGTTTCAAAATGATTATTTTACAGAGATTGATTGCATATATTTTGGTTTCTGTAGGTTATGTTTATCCAAATAGACTTTTATATTATAAGCAAAGAAGGACATTGGATGTGATCAGCTTCAATAATGCTTAAGTCAAGAGAAATTCAGATTTTTTTATTAAACTTCTTTTTTTATCCCCTGCCCCTTATTTTTTATGTTTGTTTCTCAAGTGATTAAATTGAATTAGTGCACTTAATAGGATGGAAAACTAGTATCTTAGCCCCAGTTACTTTGTTTATGTAATCTGCGTTTGTCTTATAAATCAAATTAATGATTACTTAAGCTTTTAGTGGATTATAAATATCTTTATTAAACCAATATGTTATACAATTGATTTTTTCATTTCAAATCTAATTAATACTAATGAGAGATAATATTTAAAATGAATTACTTTTTTTGTCAATTTTAAGGTCTTCTGGGTTTCATTATTCAGCATTAAGAAAAATAATAAACAAAATTATGAATAGTATATCCTATCCCTTTCTGATGTTTTCTTTTTAAAAGCAAAACAAAACATTTTTTTACTATTTTGTGTTTTAATTTTATTTGCAGTAGCTACCTAATAATATATATGCAATATTTTTTTATGTTATAGCCAAATTTAGGATTTATCTTTTTTCAGTTAAACATTCTATTTATCTGATATTGGCTAATAATTGGCTATCTTACTATTCTTGACTAGATAATAAAACAAGAATGGAAACTGTTCAAACCATTATTATTTAGCAAATAATAAACCTGGTGAATAATAGTGTTGGAAAGACCTTTGTTTTGTCATGAGCTATTTATAATCTAGTTTACCTTTTATAATATTCACATAAACATACCAAGTGGATTTCATTATCATAATTATGAGAAATATATTTATTTATGTTCAAAATCTATTACAAAAGTGTAAAACATTTTGGTTTGATTTCTGACTTTGACAGTTAGAAATGCCTGGAGAACAATACCCGAAGTTGACAGTTAGTGCTTTGTGGCACTTTATAAGGGAAAAGAGGTTGGACTATATACAATAGACCGCAATCAGATATCAATTTTTTGCGGAAAAATACTGTCAATAGCAGATTTTTTTGGAATTAAAATTTAAATACTGATGAAGCTACGAATTTATGAATAGAATGGACAATAGATGGCACAAAATTTTTTTGGTTTCTGGTTCAAAGTCCTGAAAAAAACATAGCCCCCCCCCTCAGATACTTTTCAGCCAAAAAGTCACCAGCAATGTTTAAAAGTTTGCTCACCCCCGATATATATGATTATAAAAGGAAATAACTTATAACTAGAAATAATTTATTAAATAAGGAAACAATTGGATATGAATAATTAATAATAAATAACTTAATGATGCCAAGTTCTTTTCTTCAATTGATCTATTAATTACTAATAAATGAATAGGTAATATCAATAAGTGTCTTAAGTAAATTGAAAATTATTTTATTATTTCCAAGAATGACAATGTTGTAACTTGTGATATTCACAGATTCACATAATGAATATCGTCACTCATCTTCTTGCATCAATAAGTTTTCCATAGACATGAATCAAATTATATTAGCTTTAATATATAGAAGTAGTATGGAGGTAACCTCACAATGAATATTAAGAGATCTATGTGGTAGGCCATATATAAGACATAAAAATATAAGAAACTCAATTACAATTACAAATCAAACAAGGTAGGAATTCTAACAGTATTTATATTATCAACTTCACTTTATATATATTTGAAGTGCATGACCACAACTATTTTATCATTACTAAAATGAAGGTATATATAAGAAATTACTAGTTTGTACACTCATGCTATAGAAAAACATGATAGAGAGCAAAATAATAAAATATATTAAGATTAATGGAAAGTTACGACCAAGGAAAAATAACTATAAATAAACAAGTCTTTTTAACTTTGTCAATTCATATAAATATCAGTTGATTCCCATCAGTAAAATCGATTTAATATCTTTGTCATTGAATCTCATTCTTAATTACATAATTTTTACCTTATAATATTAAAATATGTAAAGGTTAAGCTGTAGACTGTTTATATAAATTTAATATCGGTACCTTAGTTTGTGATAGAGAATGACAATAAAACAAAGATTGATTTTCATTTTAAAATGTTTAATGGAATAAAAACAAAGGAAAGCAATAATTCAATAGTGTATTCTCCATTTCAAAGTTATAAAAAAAGTAAAACAAATGTAATTTTCTAATTAATAAAAATTATAACATAAATACAGAAACATAAGAATAAATCTTTAAATCTAATATTTCTTAAGGAACTGATAATGATTATAAATCAAACAAAACAATAATTACAGAGAAGTCTACATGAATAAAGTTTGTTCAAATATTTTTAATTAAAATTTATGAAATTGTTTTTATTTTCTTACCTAATCTGGGTAATGTCCTTCTTTTGTCAATTTACTTAGTTTAGTCTTTAAGAAATGCCGTAGATATAATACATGAGAAATAATGGTTGTTTGTGTTGATTAATTCAGAATGATGTTTGTTTTCACCCCTATAATAATTTTACGGTGATTGAGTTATGTTGAAACTATCTGTTTGATGCCTGCTGTCCATCCTTCTGGTCAGAATCGAGATGGGTTTAACAATGCTTCAGAAAATTTACAAGCACACAAAGCTTTTCTAATAAAAGTAGAGAGAGTGAGTCATATAATGTTCTGTAATTAGTTTATGCTCACTATACTCAGATAAAATAATTTCTAGAAAGTTCTCCATTCAATTCCAAAAGTTGCTTAATATAAAATTCAAATGAAGACAATGTGAATGTGTTCTAGAAACCAATCTTTTTCTAGCAATTATATTGATAAAATGATAATAGACCAGGCTTACAATGTAAATGTAACAAAACTGATTGTAAGAGAACAGAATGTAAGTATAAAACATTATAATACATCAACCATAAAATTATAAATTTAACAAAATTGATTTTATTTAAACGTAAGGAGAAACGATGTGTAGAAAACTTCAAAATAATTTAAATTAAAAACGTTTATTTTATCTTGCTTGAGATTTATCTCTAATTATGTTTAAAATTACTTTTAAGACAAAAATAGTTTAATACTGCCATTGATAATTGGTATTCAATTTATTTATTACAATACTTGATTACTTAAATAAAATCTTTTACAGTTACTTTATATATATATATGGTAGCACACATACATACAATAGGTATAAAATAGTGTTTTTTATATGGAATATCATTTTAATATATATAATAAGGTACTATGTTCTTTTTGTGAAATATAAATTGTAAATTTTTGTAGTTTAATCCACGAGAAGTAACTCACGTAGCATTATGTATATATGCCATTCACTGTAATGTTATACTCAAGAACAGTTTGAGATTGTTGATTGTTATTGATATTGGGGTTGTCTAAGTGTTGACTGTTTTAACGATATATATGATTAACATTCAGTTATTTTGGTATGCATTTATAATGATAGATATGTAATATATAGGGTATATGAGCACAGACTTTCACACGACCCACCACTCTCCACTCTATCTAATAACACTGATATACTTAAACACATATATGCTGGAAAGATAAATAATCACCAATATACATATTTCATGCTAAACCAGCAATCATCAGTTGGTCCAGATTATCATCTCCCACACATATATACTATAAGTGCTCAGATATATATTAAGATAGCCAATCTTCATACTTTAATGGACATGTTTTAATTTACTCCACACTCCTACTCCTCAATCGTCCATCCAATTGAAAATCTGATGATGGAATGCTCAAAGGCCTCCCTGAGACTAAGATTCTTGTCACACCCATGTTGACCTAAGATCAATCTGAACTCAACATGTACAGGAGATAATCCATTTAATACATATGCAAGGATGGGCAGACATCTCTACAATGTAATGATAGTTATGTGTAAGTTTTCAATATTAAATCACTGATTTGACAACAAAAGTAGTGTAATGATTTTTTTTTTTCTTTTTTGAATTTGTATTTTTAAAATAAAATTGTATCATTGTAATCTGATAAAATTATATATTATTATATAATTATATTTTAGACGAGGAATCAACCAAATAGTGGTATTGTTTTTTTTTCATTCTATTAATACCAGTACATCCCAATCGTATTTTCATTATATAATCTAAGGAAATCTCTCCAGTGGTAATTAGTTATTTTATAAAAGCAGGATATTTGCTAATTTTATTATTCAATGTTTTATTGATCTTTCTGGAAAAAGATATAAATGAAGTTCTTTGTTGTGAGACAAATGGATGTATAAGTGGTTCTGTATCCAAACAATATCACATTTTTATTACTATTGGTAGTTTGTTTAACATAGTTTTTCCAGTATCTCAATATTTATAGGTATATTATAAAATTTAATCAACTTTTTCATGATTACAGGGCATAACTGATTACTTCAAAAAATTATGCTTAATGATATGCTTCACATAATATTATCTAAAGATAAAATACATTTCATTCAAATACAAAATCCTTTAATATCACATATCAGTTTTAAAAAACAAAAACAAGCAAAGTCAGCATTAGTTTTATACAAAAAAAATTGTTTTAGATTTAAATTGCAATCTTTTAAGTAAGTAAACATTTTGCATTTTTTTGAAAACTATGAAATATCTGAATCACGATTATTAATGGGTCTTTGGAACATATTAAATGCACTCCCGTCAATGTAAATGTAAGTCATCTAATTCATTAATATGTTTCAAAATTTATTGGAAATTTTTAAAATGTATTACTTGTTTAACCATGTGTAAATTAAAGAATGAAAATATAAACTAATTTACTTATAGTCTTTGTTAATGTACTACTGAATTAGAAAAACAATCTTCTTAACTCTAACATAATAGTTTATTTGGTATTCTCTTTGACATATTCTATTTTCGTATGGAAGATCCATTATTGCATTTTTACTTTTTACAATAGTTTATAGTTTTACATTTTATCGTAATTTATTGTTAATTAAATGTCACATGATCATCATTTCTTATACTAGCACAATTGTTTATAAACAATGGAAAACTCTCCATATAGTAGAGCTACCCTGTGCCAACCAGAATAATCAATGGATGCCAGAAGGCTAGTGCATAAAATCCCTATCTAATGCCTACTCATCCAATATTCCCAGACAAAGGCCACAAGCCAGAAACTAGTCTGGGAATATTGGATGAATAGGCATTGGATAGGGATTTTATGCACTAGCCTTCTGGCATCCATTGATTACTCTGGTTGGCACAGGGTGGCACTACTGTATGGAGAGTTTTGCCTTGTTTATTAATTAAATGGTTAATTTTATTTAAATAGAAAAAAAGTGTAATGTAATAGATTGTTTAAGTATCTAGTAATCTGATTAATTATGCTTCATTGGCATGTACTTCATAAAGTTATACATATATTTTTAATTTGGAATTAGTTTTTGTGCAAATTTTTATAAAATAAACACAGAAATAAATTAATCCATCTGATTGATGTGAGTATATAGGTGTGTTAAAATGTATTTTTCAATTTATTGCATCTTTTAAATTAGAAGAATTAAACAGTTCATCTGCTTCACATCTTCATAATTTAATTTTCATTTTTCCTCTGCAAAATGAGAACTCAAAAAAGAAGAGAAAGGTTTTTCTTTCCCCTGATAAAAGATATAAATGTAGAAATTAAATTTTAATTATCAATTTTTTAAAAATAAACACCCATATTCTATTGATAGGCAGAAACTTCATAAACAGAACATGGAAAAAAAAAGGAAAAAAAAAACTACAAGTGTATTTTAACTTCTAAATGACTCTTTGTTGTTATTTAGAAATATACTGTACAGATTATAAAAATAAATGTATTGCTAATATGTATCCATCTAATGTTAAAATTTTTATGTAGATATATTTTAATTTATATTTTAAAGTGATGATAGTATAAAACTTTATGAAATGTATTGAAATGTTTGAGTGTAATTAAATATTCTCATTAAAATATATTTGAATATAAGTACTATTGTTTTATGACAGTTACTATATAATTCTCAAAGTATTAACTCTTTTCATAAAACTATGTAATTCTAAAGCACTAGTTGACTTTGAGTAAATTATGTAATGAAAAGATATAATAAACATAAACTAATTACATGCACTGAATCCACTTTTGGCAAAACATTACAGAATCATAGTGCTGAGTAAAGTTATGCAGTACAGATTTGCATATATAATTGATGTGATGTAATATGTAAATGAAGCTCAATATGTAAATAAGGCGCAAGAATTGCCCAACACAAATATTTATACATTAGAGCAAAACAAAAGGGTGAATACAGATTAATCTTTCTTGATCATGAATGCCACTGAGGTCCAATGTTAAAGTAATTTGCTCCGAAAGAGATAATAAGAAAAAAAAAATACAAAGAGGCTTGGGCAATTACAAATGATTCACATTCCATCAGCAAAAAGGATTTGTGTTTCATTGTCTGAAAAATGAAAAAATCTAATTGCCTTATTTGCATATTGTGCCTCATTTACATATTGCATCTAGTCGATTATATAAGCACACCTGTATTGCATAACTTTAATAAGCACTATGATTCTGTCAGTGGTTCAGTGCATTTAATTATTTTATGTTTATTATATCTTTTCATTTGAATTCTAAGTCAAAGTGTACTTTAGAATTAAATAGTTACTATAAAGATTTGAAATCTTGGTGAAGTTTTCTTTTGTTTGCCTTTTTTTCTTCACTTCCAGCTTTTCCTATGTTATCTGATAGATGAAATACACAGGCCTATATATACCTGTGTTTATATAAGTAATAGACAGGGTATGAGCACAGATTTTCACATGCCACCACTCTCCACACTATCTCATAACACTGATACACCTGAACACACATATGTCGAAAAGATAAATAAATCACCAATATACGTATTTCATGCTAAACCAGCAATCATCAGTTGGTCCAGATTACCATCTCTACACATATATGCTACAAGTGCTCAGATATATATTAAAATAGCAAATCCTTCTACTTTAATGGACAGGCTTCAATGGAGTGCCTGTCCATTAAAGTAGAAGGATTTGCTATTTTAATATATATCTGAGCACTTGTAGCATATATGTGTAGAGATGGTAATCTGGACCAACTGATGATTGCTGGTTTAGCATGAAATACGTTTATTGGTGATTTATTTATCTTTTCGACATATGTGTGTTCAGGTGTATCTGTGTTATGAGATAGTGTGGAGAGTGGTGGGTCATATGAAAATCTGTGCTCATACCCTGTCTATATGTTATCTGATAGTTTTATTTGTTGATCATCTCTCTCTTTCTCTCTTTTTGATTTAAAACAGGCAAAACTCTCCATACACTCAGTGCAAGCCAGAGTGGTTTGTGCGTAAAATCTCTATCTAGTTCGTACTCATCCAATATTCCCAGACTAGTTTCTAGCTTGTGGCTTTCATCAGTGAGGAACCTTGGATCTGAGAACACTGCACCTTGCTCTTAGGATCTAATGCAACTCTCCAGCAACCATTTTTTATTTCTACTTAACTACAAAACTATGAGAATGAAATTGAAAACACAAAAATATTTTCTATTCAAGTTCATTACTCTGGCTTGCACTGATTGGCACTATGTATGGATAGTTTTGCCTGTTTTAATAACAGTTATAAGCAAGCATATGTTTAGTAGTTTTTTTTTGATTTATGAAAAAAAAATTACATCTGCAGTGTAACTTCTTGTAATTTGCATTTACCTTTGTCATTCTTAATAATTATTAAAAAAAATTTAATTAAAAATATATATTTATTGACATAATAAAATTGTACAGATGAATAATAAAAATACTTTGTTAATGTTGGCTCATCCATTGCTAACGTTGGTATGGAAGATGTAAGCCAGAGCCATTCTCTGCACTAGCAGGTTGATATATGAGTAAATAACTACTATTTTGTTGGCATTCCCACCCCTTTTGAGGTTGACCCAATAATGCTAACATCAGCTGGAATACATATAGTGTGAAATCAATGCTTCTTTAAGTGAATCCGACATGTTGCATTCTACTAGAGAGGCATTGATTTCACACTACATGTATTCCAGCTGATGTTAGCATTATTGGGTCAACCTCAAAAGGGGTGGGCAATGCCAACAAAATATGATACATACATATTTAGTATTCAATAGCTTTTTGGTAACCATGGCAGTAAAAATACATGATCTAAAATATAGTCAGAAGAAAATAACTATGTAATTCAAACAGTAGTTTCATTTGAACACCATTCTAAATATTTGCAAAATATCATTGATGATAATCCATTATGACTTGGTCAGAAAAACTTAACATACATTTCTATAATCTTGATATTCATAGCAACAAAAGAGAGCTATATTATAAATATATATATTTTTATAATCTATTTTTCCAATTTTTATAATTTTGAAGTGATTTTAGGATGTGTTAAAAAGTTATGAATTTAATTTTTAAAGGTTCAAAATTATGGTAATCAAAACAGAAGTATGGATTCTTTTTTCTAATAAGAAATATATTATCAAAACGAAGTCTGAACGTATTCTTAGTAATGATTGGAACCTCTATAGAGAGTCTGTGTGCTTATATGAAAACGTTTTTGTATGATGTTTTTCAAATATAAATAGAAAGCTTCCGACTAATGCATTATAATTTTACACATTTTTTTTTTAGCTTTTAATCTTAACATGCTTTTTAAATAGTTAAAAATAATCTAGCAACAACAAAAACATAAAATTAATTTTTGTACTTAGGGAAAAAATACCGTTACATTAATAATTTAACATATTCAGTTTTATAATCCAAACTTTTATATTTTCTCATTAATTATTTATATTCTTTTATTTTATTTAAAGATAATTAATTTTTAATATTCTATTAGTAATTAAAAATTTAACTTTTAGACTTAGATTTAAAAATTTATTAATTAATTTTAAGATAGAAAAAAAAAAAGGGAAAAAAAATATTAAAGAATTTAAAAGATCATTCTTTACATATTCAAATCTGCATATAATAGACTGCACGCACACGAATGCGCACAAAACTCATTCCACATTATCAATTATATTTATATACCAAATTATCAAATTCAAAATTTATTTATACTTTTTCAAATACATTTAAATGTTATTAATAATATACAAATTAACATAAAATTCATTGTTTGGAATGATATTATTCTCATCTCCTTTTCTAATGTTACTAACCTGACCGGAATCAATATTAATATGAGAATTAAACTATACATAAAGATTGAATTTAAGATATTCACACTACTTAAACTAGTCTTTTGAAAGCAACATTCAATAACATTGTTATATAGTAAAAGTCATGCTAATGACTAGTCTTGAAATAACATGCCTTATCATATTAGGTTGACTTATGAGGTTTATTAGCCATTGTCAAATGAGAAGTTTCTTTAAATTTTCTTTTTTTTTTTATTTGTTCTTTGCTCAATATCCTTGACTTTGACCAATTAAAAGTGTTTATTGGTACATACATAGTCTGCTACTTTGGACACATCTGTTTTATTCTCTTTAATCATTGTTTTATATTCTTTTAATAAATTTTTGATGGGGTGAATGGTTTCATTGGTATATATTGTTCCACATTTACATGGTATTTGTAGATGCATTTTTATTTTTTAGCATTTCAAATTTGGATTTTATAGACATTAGGATTCTTTGCAGAATGCTTTAGATTTGAAATTTTGTTCTAATATTATATTGATTGCAGATTTTATTTGATATATATATACCTTATTAAAAAAAGATGATTGCAGATTTTATTTGATATATATATACCTTATTAAAAAAAGATCAACAAACAAAATTTACTTAGATTGATATCTAAAAAAAACACAAATATATGAAATGCACAGATGATAAACTGGTTAAATAATTATTTAAAGTTAAAAATCAAGCATTGGTGGCTGAGTGGTTAGTACAGCTGCCTTACAAGAAGTTGGCCCTTGTTTGCTTCCCTGCTGATACTTTGACACATGTGGAAAAAAAGTTAAAAGTGATAAGGAAAAGTTAAAAAATCTAAAAACAAAATATTATTTTAAAGAAGATAAAAAAATAATGAAAACTGTTTATATTTAAACTATAGTAGGATGGAAATGAATTTCTATTGAAATGTAATGGAAAACAGGCCCTTTAACAGATTGTAAGTCAGATAAGGAATTAAAATTACTAGTGATAAGAAAATAGTGATGTTTACCACTCTAAAGTAAACTAATCAATAAAGATGTGTATACACATAGACCAGATAGAAAAACCATCATCACCAATGGTAACCACGCTGAGCCAAGAGAGATCATTCCTGGAATTCGGCGATAAGGAATTCCAAATCATATAAAAAGGAGAGAAGAAAAATATTAAATAACTTTTTGCTGATTAGATTATTTTTGTGGTTGTATTTGATTAAAAATATTTTGTACCTCTATTGTGGATCTCCACAATGTAGGGGCACGCAATAAACTTCTTTTCCTCAGCTGCTCGGATCGGGATGGCTTCCACAATGACAGTTCCCTAAGGACAGAAAATATCTGATTCACCTCCAATAAGAAAGAAAATCCAATTGGTGATGGACGAAGCTGTTAACTGGGATGTGAAGTGCATAAAGATCCATAGAGATTACATTCAACAAACATGCCACAGTCCAGAGGATTCTCCAAAATAAAAGAGAAGTATGAAGTTTTAAATGAAATTTGAACTATTTAATTTAAGAATATATGAACTTTCCATTTTAATAATAATTAAACCTGAATGTTATTTCTTCCATAAAGAATCTTATCTGACAATTAAACTAAATTCTAAATTTTTTATTGAATATTTTATGTGTAACACGTTTGCCATTGTCATTTCATTTCCCTCTTTATTAAATTAAAATAAATTTAAAGGTAGGTGTAAATAGCTGGATAGACTCATTAAGATTATGTTGGTTTAAATAGGGTTAATTTTGAGCTATTTGTTTCAAGTTGAATTGATGCTTGTGGATGGATGTGTGGGGTTTTATGTCAATGTAATCTTGGGAGGCACATTGTATTCTCATTCCCTTATGCCATGTTAGTATACAGAGTATATCACCCAATAGAATGCATGACTCAGAAATGGTAGCTATCGCATTGCAAATGTTAGTAGAGATATTTCCTATGCCATTGTTTTTCTTATACCCTGGGTGGGAATTATGAGTCAGCAAGGATTACTTTTTCTCCAATATAGAACATTTCTTTTCCAAATATATTCAGATGATATTCATTCACCAGATAGATGCACATTCTTATAAGAGCTAAGGATCATTCTTTCTTTAATAATATCAGATTGCAGATGTAAATTTCTGTAATCATGATTTTTGATATGCTAACATTCTCATTATGCATTGATCATGTCAGTATATCGATAAACTAGGGTTGGTTTGGACATGAACTTTTGGCCTTGGGTTAAAAGATTTGAGTCTTTTAAATGTGTGTTCTATGCAGTATATTTATGCTTAAAGAATTATGAAAATAATATTAAAGTATATAAAATTTCATCTATTTGTGCAATTTTAGATAAATATGAATTAAATCTATGCAATAATAAATATTAAAGATTTAAATTCTCAAATTTGTTTTGATATTGTATGTGTGCAATAAATGTTTTGTCTTAATTAGTTCTGGCAGTGATTTGTTTTATTCTATTTTGAAATCAATGATTAATAGTTTGAAATGTTATATTTGAAAGCTCAGATTCTCCATGAAGTAGCGGCTAGGGCTATTGATCAAATCAAAATTGAACCTGACCCGTATGTGTCTACCTTCTTTATAAATTTTTTTAGGTTCACGTAGAATAGTTGCATCTTGGTAAGGCAGATAGGGGTAGAGAGGGCACTGATCATCATTATATATATATATATTTCCATTCTTGCTATTAAAAGGTGTGAAGGTTGCCTTGACAGCAGTTAGAAATATTGGTTGCTATATTTACTTTGAATGTTTAGATGGTTACTGGTTGGAAACTATATATATATAAATTTTATTAATATATTTGACATATACAGATTTAGTACAAGTTAACATTGTAATTATATTATAACTAAAGGAAATTAAATGTTTATTTTTAAATAACTGAAGTAGTAGATATTAATATTTAAAGTTATAATCATTTCTAAGCTAAATTTACCTGTAAACTTCAAACATTTCTATTAATCTACTCACTTTCTTTGTCATTAGGCAAATAATTCTTATTTCTTTCTAAAGATCAATATTGTTCTATAGTTTTAAAACACTGTATTAATGGTATTTAAATGGTAATGATCTGCAGGTTTTTTATAATATAATTTATCTCATAATATTTGTATTGATATTTTATTTGAAAAAAGAATATGAAGTTGTCAATATGTTATGGACAATTTGCTTATATCTAAGGGACAGTTAGCTTAGATCTAAGAGACACTACATTGTTTCACACAGAAGAAAATGACTTTTTCACAAAGATTTTGATATAAATCACATATGATTTTTCTCTTGTTTATAAAGTATTTTGTTTATTTTTACACACTAATTAGTTGTTTATTATTTAAAACAAAAAGAAATACACATGTAAACTCTCAATTTATTCATTTATCTTTTATTTTTAAAAATAAAAGTTAAGAAAACTTGGCTGTAATACAATAAAACAAAATGTCAGTATCTATTATGCCATCTTTCAGAATTACCACAGTGTTGAAATTTTTCCAGAGACAATATCAGATTTTAAAGCAGAGCTCAATAGATCTATCATAAATATATACATTAAAAAAACTTGAAATAAGAAACATTTCATTTGTTTTCGGAAAGAGTATTTTTACTAATCTGGGTTGATGTTGTGTATGATACATTGTTTGATTTACAAGTTAGTTTTTAAATAATTACAAATGTCAAATGTGATATTTTAAAATATTATTTGTTTATTAAAATAAAAAGGAATTCAGTTTAATATATGAAGTTTAGTATAAAATAAATATTTTTTAGTGAAGTGACAGTGAGTATTTTCAAAAACTCTCACCAGGTGAAGCAAAAGAAAGTGTTAGTTAACCAGTTAACGATGTCTATCTGCTACTGTAATTTTTTTTGTTAGCATGTATTTATATTTTTTGGAGTTATGCATCAGCATGACTTTTACTATTTTTGGCCAAGTAAAAGAATATAATGAAGTTTAATTTTTCATTCCTGATTTGATCTAATAAGCTTTGGCAGCAGAATATCATGAGAATAGCTATTTTTTCAGAAATTAGTCTGGTTGAATCTATTCTTGGAATAAACTAGTAGGACTACACTACTAAGAAAATTTATAAGCTTAATTCTCAAAGAATTATTTAATTGAACTTGTATATAATATACACCTTTTGTTTTATCAATGCTGATTTATGTTGTCAGAGATCTGACAATATTAACGTTGATAAAATAAAATAAGAGCATTATTAAATGATTTTTTTTGGAAATCTAGCTTGTTAATTATCTTAGTAATTTATTCAGTCTTGTTTGTTTCATGAATAAGTTTATGTTCTGAGCATTATATATATTTGTTAAGACATAAAATTATTTATGTGCTTATTAAGATTATTAGAATCAACCCATTTAACTGGTAGATATGATATTAACTTTTTGATTCTGAAATTTTCTCAATTTAAAACTGATGTCAATTCCAATTCAAACACCATATCTGATTAAAGTTGTTTTATTTTTATTTTTATATAAATCTTGTATTTTAAATATATATTTGTTTTTATAAAATATAATTTTTTTAACTTCATAAATCTTATATTCACTGAGAATAATTAGTTGTTTCTTCCGAAAAAGCAAGGTACTTCTGCTGTTTTGTATGACTGTTTACTGTTATTTTAACTTATATTGGATGACTGTTTACTGTTATTTTAACTTATATTACCATAGGATTTTTAAAATACTGTAGATTTTCCCTACTGCTTTTATTGGTTTTTAATTGGAAAAAAAAATCTGAAGAGGTCTATATCTTATGGACAGCTGGGAAATATCCATCATTTTTATTCTATTGTTCTCAAACAAAATATTTTTTTTTAATGTGTTGCTTTCTTCTTGATGTTCAATGTGAAACTCATTCTATAACATCATTACCTGTCAAAATTGACATGATGTTGGAATTTTTTTCAAATATTTTAATAAATATAAAGTAAATATTAGATTTTAAAGCAAAATTTGATAGATTTATGCAAATCCACATTCATGTAATAGTATTTAAAAAAAAACCAGCTAAAATAAAAAAGTATTCCTTTTCTGTGTGTTTATACTAACATCCCTGATGATATTTACATCTTCTGTTCATGTTTGCAAGCCAAATTTAAATATTTAAAAAGATTAAATATGATTTTTTAAAGAATATTATACATTTATAAAATTAAATAAAAAATAATTCTAGTCCAATTTATTGAGTTTCTGTCTAAATAAATGTTTTATACATAAGGTTGAACATTTTCAACAACTCTCATTATAATGGTGGGACAAAAGAAAATGTCTGAATTTGTAAGGGTTAATAATTTCATTTATCCAATATGAGCCATATTATATTCTATATAAAAAGATATTTATCCCTTCTTTCTTTTTCAATTAATTAATCTAAGAGGATTTACGTAAAAAAAACATTTTAAAAATATTTAAAAAACAACAACGACTAGGTGTGTAAAAAATTTATTCAAAGGACTATGTTTAGGGATCACTTATTAATGCTGGAAAAACTCTTTGGGGACACTTGGGCACAACTTAGGCCAGTAGATGAAGAGCCAATCCTCAGGCATGCTAATTAAAAATTAATTCAAGATTAAAAAATGGTTCAGTTAGATGGAGAATGACAAATGATCACTATCAATCAAAATATGGACTGCACAATGATCACTGGTTAAGTCACTAAATGAAGAGCCAGTTGTTCTGATATAAAACTAATACACAATAATTATAGACTAAGTTTGAACGATGAGCTTTTTGCTCTGATCATGAAATTAATTTATCATAGTAATAATTAATGTATCAAATGAGTATATTTCCTAATTTGGAAAATTATTTATTAATGATTGTTATAATATGTGTAACAAATCCAAACAAATGTATACCAACAAGATTTATCTTATAATTGTACGTATATTTTTCTTAATAATAAAAAAAAAAACCTTGCTTCTCTTCCTCCAAATTCAAAAGTATTTTAAGTATATTATTTTAACACTTATGATTTTTTTTTAATCTTCCCCTTAAATAATTCATTTTAATATATATACAGCACATGATGGATTGTCACAATATATAGTCAGATAGAGAGAATAAATATTTATTGCAAAATAATTAAATTGTCTTGTAATAAAACTTACTTATCTATGCTGCAAGGAAAAGTATATAGTTTATGTTTTTATCCAAGAATTTTTTTTTAAGTATTCACATCAATTTTAAGACACTTCAGATGATCATTTGAATGTTATTTTTATATAGACTGACGTATTTATTGTCTTGTTTTTTTAGATTCATTAATGGCATGTTTAATATTGTGATGATTCAAGTCTTTCCATCTCAAGTCTAATTTTTGTTTTTAATTTAAAAGTTAGGCTTCTATAACATTTGATACTATATGAGAAATTACATTTTCTAATTAGCAAATTGTCAGGTTTGCTTCACATTATAGTTATGTTGTTTTTATTTTATGAATATTAACAAGGTCAATCCAATTCATAGAACTCACTGAGTTATATATACAGAGGAGTTTTCTAAAAGAAATTAATTGGTCCAAAATGATTCATTATATTATTGGATCTTGTAGTTTACATTGACTCACATGCACTTAGGCATAATCTTTTTAAGTCATTGACCAAGACCAGTGCGACTAATCAAATCAACTATTTAAACAAGAAGTATGAAAAATATAAATGTAAGAATATATATATATATAATTAATTGCTGGGCATACTGTATAATTATTAAAATGTAAATGTACATATCCTAATAAAAATTAACATATTGTTGATTTCAGAAGTTTCACTTTTTGTAAAATAATGTTCAGCTATATCCCTATATTTGCAGTGACAGTTTTGTAATGCTATGCACTGCAATTATTTCCTAATCTTAAAAATCATACTTTTCTGGCAACGACCTATTTTTGTAGGAAAAATGTTTCTACTAGGAAGCATAACAAATCATTTTCAGAAAGATTGTCTTGTTATCACTATCAATTGCCATTTGCTTGTGATTAATCCACATTGGCAAAAGTTTCCATTAATTTTTATAATGTAAACGACTCAAATGGAAATTTTTTTTTCCTTTCTATCTGCTGCAGTTTTAATTTGTCGTTGTTTTAAAAATGCTATGGCTATCGATTTAACATTTCATATTAGAAGTATTAGGTCACAAATTGTATTGCACTTTATTTTCAGATTTCTTTTTTTTTTTTTTTGATTATTGTTGATTTTATTTTGTAATTTCAGCTCTTATTGCTGCACTTTTCATTCTAGACATTAATTCAATAAATGAAATTAATCTAAAAAAATAAAATATTAATTTTATAAATAAACAAAAAATGATTAATAAATAGAAGTAAATTGTAAAAACAAAATATTTTCTTTTAATCTACAAATTCTCAAAATATTTAGCAATGAATAAGTAATAAATATTGCAAAATTTAATATTTTTTAATATTTATTTTATGAAAGCATAATTTCAAATAATCAAAACTCTCTTCAAAAAAATAAAATTGAACATATAAATTGTAAAATAATCTATGAAATATTTTGAACAGTGACTTTGACAGCTTTTGATAGTAGGCATTTTTATCTTCTTTAGTCTCTGGTATTAATAGTTTTATTTGACTAATTTGGACAAAGAAGTTAAAGAAATCAATGAAATCAAAATATAACTGATATATATATATATGTTTAGAAATGAAGATTTTATACAAACTTATTATTTTTTTCATATTATAAATAAAAACAACAGTGCAAACACGCTAAATATTTTAACTCTATTCAGTATGACTAGACTTGCCTTTTTAAATTTTTATTGGTTGAAGATACTTTTGTTTGTTTTTTTTGAAATTTTTTTTATCCTCCAAGTAGCTTCTGATACCAAGATATTATAGTTTAAAGTAATAATTCATAAAAACTCATTTTGTAATAAAAATTTCTAGCTCTAGAAATTGAAAACTTCTTCTAACCATTACTAATAAATATTGTAGCTATCCATTTTATGTACAGAATATGGAAATGTTGGCAAAAAAGGTTAATCATATATTCAAAATTTAAATTACTGATCAAAAACAAACAAATATAGTTGAACAAACTGCAGAAGAAAACACAAATAAGTTCACAAAACATGATAATGCTGCCAAAGTTGAAATGTTATGAAAAACCTCATGCACATATTGCTATATCAATCTGCAATACTTACTGATTTAAAATTTCATATTTAGCATATAGATTTTTACTTTTTTACTGATCCTTTATTCGGGGGAGGGGATATAATGATGATATCAGTTTTAACGTTCAGTTTTATGAATTATACATAAATTGTTACAATTTACACACTTTGGAGAATGTTTTTAAATAAAATTACACAATTTTTACCACAAAAGATAGAAGCAGGGGTAGGTGAATTAAATTGAAAATTAGTTTTAGCTTTTAGATTGCCACTATTTTATTGGTTTACCATTTTCAATTTTTGTTTTCTTTTTAAGTCAGCATTATCAGATTTCAAAATTGATTTTTGTGGCTTATGACAAAAATTATTACTGTATATTTACTTAGGAAAATACATTTAAAGAAAAATCTATATAATATATTTTTAGTGTTGGAGATAGAAAGATATAAACAAATTAAATTGAGAATTAATTTTTAGTTTTTATATTTCTGACACTTTACTGCATTTTCATTTGTAATTTTTCTATTTTTTTGCAACTTTAGTCAAATTTCAAATTTGGCTTTTATGACTTATTATTAAAATGATTACAGTTCTGTATATGTATCTAGAAGAATGCTTTTAACCAAAATATGTACAATATTTTTACCATTTAAGATAAAAAGAGTTACATAATGTAAATAACTAAGTATTATATGGCAAAAGTGTCTGATATTCTAATGATTATTTTATATCTTTGTATTTGTTGTATAAATAGTTAATTTAGTGATTAAAAATATGTGTTTTATTGTTATTCAGTATGAGAACCTCCATTGTAGGAAGACCTCACTGAATATTGAAATTAAAATATATGATCAATATTATTGTTTATTATAATGCTTTTTATCAGCCATCTTTTATATCAAGACTCTTTTTGTTTTTCGGATTTTTTTTTTAAAAAAAAAAACAATGCAAGTTTGCTTGTTTGAGAGTTCTGTTACACTAAATTTATTTATATTATATTAAATTATTGTACTCCAGAGGCATTGTTTATATATGTCTAAGTAGATAATTCCATTATATGCAGAAACGATAGCAATTTTTCTCTAGTAATATCCATTGAAAGTTTGAATAATCAGTGATTACCAAATAATAACGCAATTTAATTCTTTTTACCAGGATGATTTTTTTTACTTTTGCCTGCGTTAGTGAGACTTGGAATTCAAAACCAAAACCAATGCACCAGGCAGCAAGTTCTAAGTTCTTTTTTTATTGTCAATGCCTGAATCCTTGGTTTCTTTTATCTATAATACTGTCAATACATGCATATATATGTAGACTGTTAGAACTTTGAAGTCATGCTTGATTGATATTATTTTTATAAACATTTAAAACTAATTTTTTTTCTTCATTGTTTTAAAACGTAATCTAATTTTCAGATATAATATACTAGCAGTTTTTTTTTTTTATATGGTGATAAATGATATATGACCGTTTTATAATTTATTGTTAAAATAAACATTTTTTTTTTCTTAAAAAAAATTTTTTTTTTCAATAAATGAAATTCATTTTTGACATTTATAAATAAAATAACAAAAAAGTTAAAATTACTTTTATGTTTACATATATGCAGATATATATTGAAATGAATTAGTCTCATCATACACAACAGTGCATATATTACTTGGTAGTGTGTGCATATATATTTAAAGTTTAAAGCAAAATGGGAAGTAAATACAAACAAAATTTACTTATATAAATGTTAAAATAAACTCTAACATTGATTGCACATTAATTAATTAAATAATATTTCTTGATATTTTGAAATATTATAAATTATTTAAAATTTTATTAAAGGTTATTTGACTTATTTCTGATTTTGACAAAATTATAAAATTTTTAATTTAACAACGAAAGAAAAACATTTTTGTATAAAATAAAGTGTTTGCTTAAAGAAACAAACAATTATAGTTCTTTGGTTATGATATTATTGCCATTAAGTAAAAAAGATTCTAATCTTTTATAAATTTCATAATATTTAATATAAATAGTAGGTTAGCTTAGCTGTTGATATAGATACCTTCAGAAGAAAGAGCAGTTGCTTCTATACTCCATGCTAGTCCAAAGTAGATTTTTTTGAGAAGTATGAGTTGGATTGTCAATGATGTTCTTCATAGTCCATATGTGTGTTTAGCAGTCATTACATGTTATTCTTGAAGTTTAGAAAGCATAGAAACATAATTTGAGTTGAGTATTTTCATCATTATTGTATCTATCTCTTAAGCAGAACATACCATCAAGGCAATCTACATAAGAAGCTAACTTAATTTCGAGAAATTTCAGTGGTTTATGATGTAAATATAGCAAAGCACAGATTAAATCTAATTATATAGTACTCCTTATGCTGTTATCACTATTTTCAACATATATGAAGTACAGATATAAGAAATTGATTAGTGGTAAATTATTTAGGGTGGGCCATAAATTTCCATACATAGGAAAAATAAACATTTTTTATATGAAAAACCATTTTTATTTATATAATATGCTTTACATGACTGCCGTTATTTTGAAAACACATTTCAATATATATATTTGCCACTGCTGACAAACATGTATCAGCATAGTTGGAGTTATGCTTATAATGACATTGGTGATATGTTTCCTAAGATGATTTATTTTTTTGTTTTCTGATACACTGTGGTCTTCAAGTGCTCCCAAAGATAAAAATCAAGTGGGATAAGATCTAGGGATCAGGGAGTCACACTTTATATATATATATATATATATATATATATATATATATATATATATATAAAGTTCAGCAAAAAATGTAAAGTGACTGATCAGTGAAAATCCCAGACAGGTTTAAAAACCTTTAGGAAATAGAAACTCTAGTTATAATTTCATTTGAGTTTTGTTATATATTCATAAAATGTTAGTTTTAGAGTTAGAAAAATATAATGAAATTTCCAAATGTGTTTTTTTTATGTTAGTGACAGGTGAAAATCCACATATTGGTTTGATGTAATATACACCTGGATCTTTTTTTAAGCAGATTTTTTAAATGTGATTTTGACGTTATGCGATTCATGTTTCTTCTTAATATCTTTTTATGCGGTTTTCTTTTATGCAATAAAGAAGTTCTTATTTCACTTAAAATCGGGATTTTTCCATTTTATATACGTCCATTAAATTTTACATACTTTAAGTGCCTGTTAGAAAAAGGTTTGGAAATAAAGATTTAGAAAAAGATAATGAAACAGAAATGGAACCTGTTCATTTCACAGCGAAAATGATTTGAGAAAGTCTTCAACTTTCTAATCAATTGGAAAATCATTTTCTTGTTAATGACACAAATTATGAATGAGCTCTTAAATTCCGACAACTAAATAGTTATATGTCTTGATATCATGAGCTTTACAAACAGTTAGTAAAATCATCTCAAAAGTTTAATCACCGATTACATTGTCACCAGAAAACAATTAACACAGCATGAGACTGAAATTGGCACTAAATCTGCTGTTTGTGTTTTTTTCTTATGATGAATCTGATTTCTTACCAGTTCACAAATGAACTTGCATATTGTCAAATAGCGATAATGATTAAAATATGTATGAAAAAATGTCAAGTAAATTATGCATAAAAACATATTGTTTTGAATAAAACCAAATAGTTGGTAAAAAAGGTAAAAAAAAAGTTTGTCTTGTATCAATTTTTTTAAAATATTTGAAATTTTTTATTACTCATACTTCATTTCCTTATTTTTTAATGCCAATTTTAAAGTAATTTTAACTTGTTGCTTTGGTTTTATGCAATTTTTGAAAATTATGGAATGTATCCCAAATTTTTCAAATTAAGTTAAATCTATTTTTGTGTGATTTTTCAATGTGGGTTTTCTGTGGAAACATATCTACCCACATAAAAAGACCCAGATATGCTTGTATTTTTTATATTTAGATTGCAAAATAATTCAGTTTATATATTAAAGAAAATTAAGAATTAATATTTGAACTATAATTTTTTTTATAAGTATACAAATTATGTATAAAATTATGCAGCAAGAAATATTGTTAATTGGTTTTTAATGAAATATTATGTCTCAAGTTTGGCATTGACCTGATAGTGTATATATGATTTTAATGGTATATTTCTTTTGAATGTAGTCATAAAGAATGACTTGATGTCAGCTGCTGGTGATGGTATATATATATATATAGTTATAGATACTTTTGATGATGATCTGTTGATTTTTCTGTTCTAGGTCAGTTAAGAAACATTCTTTTCTTATTATTATTGTATGCTCTGGTGTTTATATCATTTCATACCATTACAACACATTTTACTATAAGTTGCAGTCAAATTAACATAGATTATTTGGCAATATGTGAATAACCCTAAAATGACATACCAGATTTTTATAAGTACTGTTTCGGACTTTTATGAAATATTATAAAAACTGTAAAATGATGATAAATATTGAGTGAGACTTAATTAATATTGAGTTTTTACAAAAGTTAGGATACATTGCAATAATTTGGAAGAAGTTAAATATTAAAATACCTTTGACAAATTATTAACATCAGTGAAACATAATGGAATGCTTTTGTTAGAAATAACCTAATATTAAATGAAGATTTGTTTATTTATCTGAAGAGATGGGTTATGAGATATTAGATTTGTAGCAACTTATGAATATGACACTTAATACAATAGAGAAAGATTGAAAGTAAATACACAAGTGAGTTGACAAACTTATAACTGCCATTGTTGAAAGAATTAGAACTGTTACGATATCTTAAAAGAAATTTATTTATGCATAAGGGAAATTTTCATAACATAGGGAATAAACTTAGGTAGATCTTCATCATATAGTAAATTGATAATTATTGAGGTATAAATTTTGTAATTTGAGAATGTGAAATTATCATAAGTTGCCAAAATATTATGTACGTTGTGCATTTTAGCACTGGCAGAGTGACAGGCCCAAGAGGTGAATAGTTCACTGATGATTTCCCAGCAGAGGAAAATAAATATATATATTTCAGTTTAGTTGAGCATAACTGTTGTGTTTAACCTGTTACTTTGTTGTTTGAACATCATAAAACTTCTAAGCATCATAATTCTAATAACTGATTTTTTTGGGTAAAGAGGAATAAAAAATATTACTAGTTTTAATTTTTACTATTTTAAATATAAATCTCATATATACACTTTTCATGCATATCTTGTTTCCAAAGTCATGCAATTCATGTTTTAGCAAACACTCTTTTATTCTATTTAACTTTGAAATATCATCTGCTTTTTTATGCATCATCCATTGCTGCCTTTTTTAATGCTAGAAGAGATGATAATAGATTGACAATTGAAATCTTAAACCAGATTCCAAGAGATTGTAAAAGATTCAGAAAAAGACCACATGTGAGATGGATGGATGAAATAAGAAAGTGTGCAGGGGTGACAGAGAAGAGATGCTAGAGATTAGAGAAGATGGATTGAGTGTGGAGAGAGCTTCATCCTACATTGGATTGATAGTGGTTGATGATGACTAAATATAATTACTCATAAGAATGTGACACTTCTATCATCTAGCCAGAGCAGTATTACAATGCATTAATTCTGCCTGATCAATAAATGAACAATTATGAAAAAGCACTAGGTATCAGCTGAATATCTGGGGGAAGGGGGGTACTTAAACTTATTTGATTGGGGTCTGAAAAATTTTAAAGTTCATCTAGCCTAAGATAAAACAAATGGTAGGTTGAACATTGCAGTTGCACTAATCACCATGTCATACAATGCTTATCATATATATATATATATATATGTGTGTGTGTGTGTGTGTGTAGTCATCATCAATAATATTTTGACCCATGGACTAGTCCAGATAGTAATCTCATCATCAATTCATTCATTTTTACACTTACATTCTCTTCATTGCCCAGTTCTTCAATTCAATGTAACTCTTTCTATCTTTTATATCATCCATCAATGCCAATCTTTTTCATATTTTCTTTTTGCTTCCACCCACCATTCCCTTCAAAACATCTTTCACTAAGCTATACTTTCTTTTTAATATATGTTCATTCTAATTTCTTTCTAATTTCCTCAATCAATCTTTTTTTAAATAATTCTTTTCAAAATTCTTCATTTGTTATTTTATTCATCCATCTGATCTTTTCCATTCTTCTCCATACCCGTATCTCAAAGATTTCCAATATGTTCCTAATTTTATTACTCACTGTCTATGTTTTACAACCATACAATAGTACACTTCCACAGACAGCATTTAATTAATCTTTTTCTTTATTCTCTCCAAAGATCCACAAAATATTTTTGTTCTCTTAATAAATGCCACTTTCACCAATGTTATTCATTTTTTAACGTCATCTAACTTTTTCCATCCTTATTCAAACAATTACCTAAATATTTAAATATCTTTACCTATTGAACTATGTTATCATGGATTTTCTGCCTATCCATAACCGTTTAGTCTCTTCTCAACATTAATCTATCTATTCAGGATATTCTGAAGACATTTTTCACCCTCAGCTATAAGAGCCATATCATCTGCAAATTTTATACATTTTATTCAATTTCACAAATATGCTTTTTCACGTTCTAAATAATTATTTAATATGTCTTCTAAATAAATATTAAAAAGAAAGGTAACATACTACATCCTTGTCTAACTCTTCTTTTTATATTCATTTATGACTCTCATTATTGTCCAGTCCAGTTGTTATACTTTAGTCAGGGTATACCAAATCAATATTCTCTCTTTCCAAAACACTTTTTTATTTTTAAGATGGTCATAAATTTATTCCAGATTACTAAATCAAATGCTTTTTCCAAATACCAATTCCTTTATCTTCTTCAATATATCTCTCTGCAGTTTTTCTAATAAGACCAACAGCATCTCTTGTATTTTTCATCCTCTATAAAGCAAACTGTTCTTCTCCAATATAATACTCTATCTTCACCTAAGTTCTTTGAGTTAAAATTCTCAATAAAATTTTAGAAGCATGAGATAATAAACTTATTGTTCTGTACTCTTCACATTTAACAGTTTTTTTTTTTTTAGCAATTGGAATCATTATAGTTCTTAAAAAATCTTCAGACCAAAGCCTACTATTATATATCAAATTGCAAAGTTTAACTATTTTTTTCATAGTAAATCCTCCCATTTTTTTCAAAAATTCTACAGCTATTGCATCAAATCCAAGCTTTATCATTCTTCATTTGTACGATTGACGTTATTACTTCATTTGTCAATATGTCCATATCTTCCCAATCTACTTCATTTCTAAGTTCATAATTAATGAACTTTTTTTTTTTCTAAATAGACTCAGGAGATATTCTTTCCATTTTTAAAATATATCATTGCTATCAGTTAATCTCTTTCCATTCTTATCCACAATTTCACTTTCTAACTATGTCTTTTTCTCCCAAGTGATATTTCTATCAAATACCAGATCATATGTTTTCACCCATTGAAGTATTTCTATCTCTCTACATTCTTGTCCCTACCATTTTTTCCCTAAATCTATTTTTTTCTTAACTCTTTATTAATTTTTCTTTACACTCTTTGCCCTTCCTCAGTATTGACATTGTTCCATCCTTTCCAACATACTTTCTGTTACCTAATGTCATTTAGCTTTCTGTAATTGATTTCATTTTTTTGCAGTTTTTAATAATCCTTCCTTAATACTGCACTAACCCTTATAAGAATTATTAATATATTCCTCATCTTTGCCAATCCCTTTTATTGCATTTTCACATATTAAGCCAAATTTTCATTTTTCCATTTTTCTCAGCTTATCTAAGTCCCATCTTACATATCTTTCCCCTTAGTTTATTCTTTTTAAACTCAACTTTAATTTAGTCATAACCAAATTATGATATGAGTTTATATTAATGTCAGGCAAAGCATGGGAACCCTTAATAGCATTATTGTATCTATTCTGAAGTTATATGTAATCAATTTGATAACTTTTTCTATCACCTGGAGCTTTCCATGTATACAAATTTTTTATATGATTTTTAAAACCAAGTATTTGCAATCACAAACCCAGTCTCCTTACAAAATTGTGCAAGCCGGCTATCTCTTTTGTTGCTTTTTCCAGTATCATAATTTCCAATATTTTTTTTCTTCCTTACCTTTCTGCACAACAGGATTCTAATCACCTAATCGCAATATACATACATTTTAACCCCAGGTTGGATATTTCCCTTAATTTCTCATAGTTTTCATCATTGTGAAAGTGATATAATTTTGTTGTTTTTTTGTTTTGTTTGTGGCTTTATTATAAAATCAGTACTAACTAAAGAAGACATTTTAAAAATACTTTATAAAATCTTTTTTTTTTTTTCTGATCTTTTATTTTAAAAGTATAAAGTATTGATTGTTTTTATTTTTATTGTGAAAAATAAACATTCTACATTTACATTTTATTAGTATTCTTTTTTTTATCAAAAGGAACATTTAAATAAGTAATAATGATAAAGAGATTTTGCAGAGATGGGGGTTGTTAAGATAAAAATATACAACTTGCTTTTTTAATGAAGAGCTTTTATATATGCTGTATTGAAAATATCTACTATTATTTAAAATTAAATTAAATTTTTAAAAATGTAAACATTGTAAACATGTGTAGGCATGCATTCTTCACAATAATATATTCAGAAAGTCAGCATAATAAAATATATATTGAAATAAATTATTGAAATATAGCTATTCTTAATCAATTTATTGACAAAAGTTATAAAAATCACCATCATCAAAAACATTATACTTTCTAATGCGGTTCCACACATCCTATTAAAACATCTTGATAATTTTTTTGCTTCAAATAGCATCAGCATCTTATTTTATGATCCATTAATATCATGGTTGTAATAATTTTTTTTCTTCACCGATAAAAATCGTAATAAGAAATATGCGATTTTGTTCGCATGCGTTGGTGAAGTTGTAATTATAATTTAAGGAGATTCGGGCTAACATCTATACAAGAATTTACCAACACAGGTATGCATACAACAGGGTTAAAAATAAAAATGAAGAAATATCGATCTTCTGGTACCACCAAGTAGCTACAGGCCACTATTTGAACCCAGTTTTGCCCAAATAATTTGCACAGAGAAGAGCGATGCAAAAGAAAAGTCAAATAAGCTTTTTACATAGCAAATGACCTCAGTGCCATTAATAGAAGAGAGGCATGCTTTGCGCTCTCCAAACAATGGACTAACTAATTAAAAATTTAAGCTCATTTGCATAGGTGTACAATAAATCACAACAGTCTTCATTCGTATAGCTACGAGTATGATATTTGAATACTAAATCTTGAAAGCGCTAAGCTGGCATATTAAACCTTATATTATAATTACAGCTTCACCAACACATGCGAAAAAAATCGCATATTTATAATTAATATCATTGTTGTGTTTAAGTACTTTCGGATGATTAGGCGTAATATTTCTAGACTTTCAAAAATAACACGCAAATCTAGAAATAATAATAATAATAATAATAATAAATATAGCTTTACTTCTCACTATATTTGTATTTGCATATTTTATTATACATTTTATGAAGGCTATGAATATGAGGCATGGATCCTCGAAAACGTTAAGCCGATAAACTTTAATACTAATTAATATCTTCTCTAATTAACAATAATAATAATACAAATATACACAAAACAGATATATAATGTTTATGTATAATATGTCACCGCTACTATAGTTGGTGAATTTATGCAAGTTTAGGTAAACATACAGACAATGTTTGGGAGGAATGACCTGACTTTCTTTTAGACTCTGGCACTTCCTGCCAATGAGTTGCTTGCCTCATGTGCAGATATGGTAATTCAGCCTCACGGATAATATTGAAAACAACATTTATGTTGTCATTCAATTCTTACTGTCTTCTATTGTCTGATTTGCCTTTCAAATGGACGACCATGTATAATAAGATCTACGATTTTGCTTATCGCATTTACTGATGTAGCTTTCCATTTGGCCTAATTATACCATTTTTTTCTTTCTTTTTTTATTTATTGATATTTCATTGGTTAGTCTTGTTGTAACATGGACCTAATCTAGAGAAGGTTGTCATGAGGGCAATAAACTTCTGCAGAGTTAGGATGAGTTCACAACTGTTATCTTTTTTACTTTTTTTTTTTTTATCACAGTATATGGACTTCTGAAAATAACTGATACACTTTTAAAAACTGCAACAAAGATAGCTGGTAGAAAAAAGCAGCAATTGACTAATAAAATTTCTACTGAGACTAGAGAATTTATGAAGAAAAGAAGGAATATGAAGATATACAAAAATGATGTATTAAAAAGAATTGAATATCTCTAATTTTGTAAAATGGTACGGAAAAGAGTTGAAAATGATATAAGAAAGTATAACTGTGAAATAGCAAGGAAAGCTGTAGAAGAAAATAAAAGTCTCAAGAATGTTAAACAACATTTTGGTATTGGTAGGAAATTTATATCTGCAATAAGAAAAAAAGATGGAATTATTACTAAAAAGAGAGATGACATCATGAAATTGGTAGAAGATTTTTATCAAGAATTATATAGTAATAAAGAACAAGTACCTCCTATATCTATTACATCTTCTGAATTGTCCAGAATTTTAAATGAAGAAGTGAGACATGCAATTAAATGTATGAAGAAAGGAAAGGCTCCAGGAAATGATGGAATTATAATTGATATATTAAAAGAAGGAGGTGAAGAAATAGAAACAATTTTAGCAAAGTTATATACCAAATGTCTAAATGATAAAGATGTACCGGAAGATTGGAAGAATGCAGTAATAATATTAATATTTAAAAAAGGTGATAAAGAAGATATTAGAAATTACAGATCTATCAGCCTTTTATCAGTTTTATATAAAATTTTTATCAAGATAATTACAACTTGTCTACAGAGAACTTTGGATTTCCACCAACCAAGAGAACAAGCTGGATTTAAAAGTGGTTTTAGTACAATAGATCATATCCAGATATTGAGAGAAGTCATAGAAAGGACAAATGAATATGAGTTGTCATTATGTTTTGGATTTGTAGATTATGAAAAGGCATTCGATTCTATACACATTTCTTCAGTGATTAAAGCATTGGATCATCAAGGTATAGATCCAGGATATTGTCATATTTTAAAGAATATTTATAAAAATGCAACAGCAACAATTAGATTACATAATGATACTGGAAAAATCAACATTGAGAAAGGTGTAAGGCAAGGTGACTCCATATCTCCAAAACTTTTTACAGCAGTGCTGCAAGAAGTATTTTGTGGATTAAAATGGGAAACTAAAGGAATGAAAGTAAATGGAGAGTATTTAAGTCATTTAGATTTTGAAGATGATGTAGTTGTTTTTGCAAATAATGCTTCAGAGATGCAGGAAATGTTGCAGGAGTTAGCAGATGAAAGTAGAAAAGTAGGACTAAAGATAAATGTTAAAAAGACTAAAGTAATGTTTAATCGATTTGCTCAAAATATGAAAATAAAGATTGATTATGAAGAATTAGAAGAAGTTAACAGTTACAAATACCTAGGTCAGATTATTAATACAGATGGAAACATAATGGAGGAAATTAATCATAGAATTAAACTTGGTTGGAGTGCTTTTGGTAGAAATAACTTGATACTAAAAGGAAATATGCCTATGTGTTTGAAAAGAATGGTTTTTAACAAATGTGTTTTACCAGTTCTTACTTATGGATCTGAGACTTGGACACTTAATAGAAGAGCAATACAGAGACTTCAGACCATTCAAAGGAGTATGGAGAGATGTATGTTGGGAGTAACAAGAAGAGATCGAAAACGCAATGTATGGGTAAGACAACAAACAGGTGTTACTGATCTTATTGAAAAAATTAAAAGATTGAAATGGAGTTGGGCTGGACATATTGCTAGAAGAAATGATAATAGATGGACAATTGAAATTTTAAACTGGATTCCAAGACATTGTAAAAGACCCAGAAAGAGACCACATGTGAGATAGATGGATAAAATAAGAAAATGTGCAGGGGTGTTGTGGAAAAGAGAAGCTAAAGATCGGAGAAGATGGATTAAACTTGGAGAGACCTTCATCCTGCAGTGGATTGATAATGGTTGATGATGATGATGATATGGACTTCCATGTATAATAAGATCTAGGATTTTGCTGGAAATTATCGGGTTTACTGATGTAGCTTTCCATTTGGCCTAATTATACCATTGTTTTTTTCTTTTTTTATTGATATTTCATTGGTCAGTCTTATTGTAACTTAGACCTAATCTAGAGAAGGTTGTCATGAGGGCAATAAGCTTCTGCAGAGTTAGGGTATTTTCTTTTAATTTTTTTTTAATCATAATATATTTCTCAACAAAAAACGTCCAAATACATTTTCAGTGTAATTTCTTTCTCTCACCACCTCCCATTCTCTCTCTCTCTCTTTTTCTTTTTTTCAAATATTGGTTTTGTTCATTTTTTTTGAAACGTCTGTCTTAATAATTTAATTGATATGTCTTTTATTTACATTTTTCTTATATCTTTCGAAAAATGTTACACGTTTTAGATTCATAAGTAAGCACAAATATTTTACTAATCTTTTTTCTATTCCACTATTGTTGAAACTCATTACAAATATATAATTCTTGGTCATTAAAATTTTTTGGTTAGCTACTTATTGCATTGCTATTCTAATATCATTCACAAGCATTCTCACGGGATTGAGCTGATTGTTTGTTAATCAGGCTGAGTATTTTTTTTTCTTTTTATCCAACTCATACCCAATTCTATTAACCATCCATGCAGGCATTAAATTTTAAATTTTAATTACTATTAGAGACAGCTCTATGCTTAGGCAGATTAGATAATGGCCGCTTAAGATGTTAGAATTTAAGAAACGCCATTGTGGATCTTTTTAGACAAATTTGTGGACTTATTTTCTGGTCTCCAAGTCAATTTGAAGATAAAACGGCACACTAGAAAAAATGCTCAGTGCACTGATCAATCTTGAGTTACCCTGACTATTTCTATTGAAATGTGTGTGTGTGTGTGTATTTCTATTGAAATATGTGTGTATATATATATCTTTAGATATTCACACATTTGAATTATTTAACTTTAAATTTCTCATAAGATTTATTTAACTATTTTAATTTCCTGTGAATTTACCAATATTTTTTTCTGATAATGTGGAGTCGTATAATTTACATGTAGTTTGCCGTTATTATCTCTTTACACTAAATTTATTAGTATTAGGAACCATAATCAAATAGACTTCGATTCGCCTTAAAATCCTACGACTGTTTTTTTTCCTTCCGACTCATAAAATGTAAACATAGCATATAGTACTAGTTTATAATTTTTTTCACTTGTGTGATTTCTCTTAGGCATAAATATTATCAATCCTAATAATAAATAGAAGAAAAGTACTATTATAAGTAAGGGAAGAAGAAACTCAGTATAAAAGAGGTATAATCAATATCTATAGACAAATATATTTACGCGTAAATGCCGCACGCAAACTTGCTAAAACCGTACTTACTAATAGCCTGAAGGATATTTTCTTTTAAATAAATGCAAATACAATTTTAATTGAGTAATATATATGTTTTCAGCAAATTATTCTAACATAGTGCCTATAATATTACTTATACTTTATTAAGGATCTCCTTTTCTTTTTTTGCTATTCAGAGTTTAATGCTCAAATTATAAATTCAAATTGCTATGCGCACACGTTTATCACATAAAAAGAAAAGGAGCGTTTTGAAAAGCTTTGCTAGGCATATGAAGGTTGTGGACTATATGCATATCTTTTAAACGAGTAACACGTTACAAACCGTTTGCTAATTAATTAATTTGTTGCTAATTTTTAAATGGACTTCCAAATATGGTAAAGTAATTTTTATTTATTTAATGAGACTAATTTTAAAAAGACAACGGAAATAGTTAGTTATTTTATTAGTTATTAAAATTAAATATGTTTTATATTCTTTCTTTTTTTAACACATAATCTAATGTTTTTTTTTATATATGTGCGGACTTACACTCTTCTTTTTTTTTCTGTTTTATCAGCTAAAATCAGCTTATAAAGTATCCTTATCATAGCTTTTATTCTTTTATCATTTCTGCCTAATTGTTTGCAGTTGTAAATCCTGTAGCTAAAAGTGATGAAAGGAAATGCTGGATTTTATTAATCTTTAACTATTTTTAAAATAAAAGTTTTTATAGAAAATTGTATTGAAGGCAAAAAGAGAGCAAAGTTTTTCTTTGAGATGATATTGATGTAAAATCATTTTTACTTTTAAATGATAAACTTTGACATCTTCTAGCTAGTAGATCATCGTTTGTACTCTTTAGTGTTTGCTTTTTCTCATTCTTTCTTTCTTTTTTTTTTTTTTTTGCCTTTTTAAAAACAAAGATAATGTGAAAAAAAAAAAAAAATTGGCGCAACATCAAGAATTGAAATTATGGAAAAATTGTCTAATATAAATTTTGGGGGTGTATGGAAGAAATATTTAAAACAGATAAATTATTAATGTAGTTTTATTATTATGAGTTATAGGAACGGCAAAATTTATTTGAGTCTAAATATTCTAAGAATTAAAAACCCTTTTATTTTTATTGTATTTTTTACAAAATTCATTTATTTTGTATTTTTTGGAATTTTTTTTTTTTATGTTTAAAGTAAAAATTAATTCTATAGAAAACTAAAAATTAAATCTTTTTGTATATAAAAATAAATTTATAATAGAATTAATTATATTAGCGAACTACAATTTATAAAACATTTATTACACTGATAATAGTTAACACATTTCATTATAATTTTATATCTAGTTAATGAGAATACACATTATTGATTATAAAATTTCAAACTATCTTATAGTGAGAACTGTTTTTTATAATTATATCTATATCAAGAGGAGGGTTATAGATATCTTGTTATTTTTTACTTAATTGCTTATAATATAAGGGATTCGAACTCAGAATTTCACACGACCCTCAACTCCCCATGCAATCTCATATTGCTGACCCACCTGATCACACACATGTTGAAAAGATAAATAATCGCCAATATCCGTATTTCATGCTAAACCAGCAATCGTCAGTTATCTCCACACATATATATATAATCAGTGCTCAGCTTTATATTAAGATAGCCAATCTTCATACTTTAATGGATGGGCTTCAAATTCAATTGTCCAATCACTTTACTACTTTTGATTGTAAAAGTTGAGATTATGAGATATAATGTTCTGAAGAAGATTTCTGGGGTGATCGAAACTGTAAACTGTAGAAAAAAGGGTGGAAAATAAAGCATTGTAAATAGTAAAGTGATTGGACGATTGAATATTATATGGTATGATTAATATTATTTATTAAGTGAATACCTGCATTAGATTTATTTTTATTCAGCCTTATAGTCTTTGATATATATGATAGTGATAGATGATGCTATCATTCTTTTTTTTTTTTTTTTTTTGCACTTAATATTTCATGTGCATGTGTGTGACTTCGAACTAAATCGTTTTATTTTTTAGAATTTGTTGAAGTATTTTTTACAAGATATATATATATATGTAAATTGTTTGAAACCAATTCTATTGGATTTGGAATACAGATGCAATAGCTTTAATTTGGTATTATTAGTTCTTCAGCCTTTTGGAATTATCTATTTTTCCAAAGTAAGAATAATTCCTCGATCTACTTCTTATTCTTATTACAAACGTCCTGTACTTATGCTTTTGAAAACTTAAACAAATATTGAATGTTAATATATTATTTCATATATTTATGCATATTTATTTATATAGAATAGTAATAATAAAAATTTACTTATTTATTTTTTATTTATTTATTTATTTTTCCTTCTAAATTATAAATTTAATGTCAGCTCAGCTGATTGAGAGATAAATTTCTTCCCCTCCCCCTCACTTTTAAATTTTTTAGAAAAGACAAAATAGAAACATGACATTGTGCCATTAACAAATAAAAACATGGCATTTACATTATTAATATGTGGCCGTTCATTTACTAATGTATAAAACAAAACAAAAAAAAGATAATAACATATTATTTTTATTTTAAAATATTTTTAAAAATAACAACAACAACAACAAAAAAAAAAATCACCAGAAGCAAAGAAAAAATAATTTTATTGATATAAAATATTTTGTCACCCACAGCACCATAATATAATTGTAATAGTAAACTATATTTTTAAAACACTATATATTTACAATAAAATATTTAATATTTAAATACAAATATTTTATATATGCTTAAACTAGATGTAATTAGAGGGGATTTGAACCCAGACTTTCAAGTTCCTTTTAGTCATCCATTCCATCTTATATAACTGAAGCACTTGACCACATACATTTGAAAAAGATAAATGATCTCCAATATATGTATTTTATGCTGAACCAGCACTCATCATTTGGTCCAGATCATCATCTCTCTCTCACACACAATCAGTGCTCCGGTTTATATTAAGATAGCAAATCTTCAAATTTTAATGGACAGTCTTCAACCTTCTCGACTCTCCAACTCTTCAGCCATCCTATTACTGAAAATCCGATGATGGGATGTTCAAAGCACTTGTTTTCCAATTTTGTTGTCATATTCATATTGACTGTAAGCTATTCTGACCCCTCACATGTAAGATCTTAAGTCCATTTAAATTTACAGAAGATGAATGGGCAGAATACAGGCTGAATCTGCAATGTATACAAGTATAGTATATATACTTAAGCTAAATGTAATTAGAGAGGATTTGAACCCAGACTTTGTATTGTAATTTTTTTTTTAAAAAGCACCCTCTGTCAATTGTATAACTATTAGAATGTGATTTGTATTGGGCAAGTGACAATTCTATTTTCTGTTGGTCACAGTTATTTTTTTTTCCTCATTACAATTACCATTTAGGAACTTTAGCTGAAAGTAAATTATAGAATGCCACATATCAGATTCAACATTGATCCTTGCATAGAATGTTAAATATAACTAAGTTAAAGATTAAAATTTGTTGATGATGTCATATATTTTGCTTCAGTTTGAATACAGTTTGTAATAAAATTAAATATTTATTATTTAAACATTTATAAAACTAATATAAATAATGTAAAAAGAAACTTAAAATATTAAATTTATATTTAGAAATAAAATGATATATCTTATTGCATGGGTTTTTAATGCTTAAAAACATTAGTAATTATAAAAATAAAATGTATTTACTAATAAAAATGTTATTGAAAAAATGAAAACATGTTTAAAGTATTTTAAAAATCAGCTTTCAAAATATTCACTATTTGTCTTGACCAATATAAGGAAATTTTCATTGCATTATATAAAGAGCAACTGAATTTTAAAAACTGTTTCTATCTTTTAGTTATATTTTCTCCATTTACAATCAATAATGAAAACTAAATTAAAAATTTAATATTAAAAACAAATTATTAAAGAGTGTAAAATCATAGAAACACTCATGTAAATAAAACACGATAGGCATCACCATATCTTATTAGCATCTGGAATGAACTTAAATAAACTTAAATAACAGCAAACTATGAGTGTCAAGAGAATTTACTTTCTGTCCATTGTCTTTCTGTGAGCAGCAATATTTTACATGCAGCCTATTATGCTTTCACTTTTATCAATAGCTAGAAATTGTCATTAAGAGAAAATAATGCTTGCACAAATGACAAAATAAAAGTTGGTATTGTGTTATGTCAAGGAAGAGCATAACTGCATGAAAAAGAACCTGGAAGATAAATACTTTTTTCATTTATAATATTTTGTACAGTATTTATTGTTTTACAAATACATAGTGTTATATTTATGTAAATTGATTCTTCTATGTAATTTGAGACAGGAAACATGCAATTATCGTATTTCATATATCTAAATATTTTTTATTTATCATAACACTTTTATTATTTCTGAATGTACATATATATAGCCTATAAAATATAGTTTCATTAGCTAGACACATCAAGGAATTACATGCACAAAAAAAAAGATTTAATTTTTTTTAAAAAACCTTCTTATTGTATAGTAAAAGGAAGGGTTAATTGATCATTTTTCTTGTTTGATAGCAAATTATATTTAATAAATTTATCTAATAAATTACACTTAATTTATTCAATTTATTAATATTTTTTATTGTTTTAAAACAATATTTATTAATAAATTAAATTTAATAAATTATGCAAACAAATTAGATTTATTATACCTGCATATATTATTTTTAATTTTGTTGAATTAATATTATTTAATTTTTTTTTTTTTAATTAATCTTTTTGAAGCAACAAGCACAATAATATTTTTATAAGCATTTCCCTTTATATCTGATTGATTTTGTTCTTATTTTTAAAATTTTCAAATTCAAAATAGATCCAGAACCAAAGCTTTCAGAATAAGGATATTTCTACTTATATATTTATCCTATTGGATCATCAAATAATTTATTTATTAATATTGCTGACTTAATTAAAAAGCAGTCATAATTAACATGTTTGGTAACACTTATACTTTGGTAGTAGTTTATTAATCTGTGAGTCTATGAGTAAGATATCAGGAATGAGAAAACAAATTAATTCTGATAAAGCATGCCAACTGTTTTTCATATTGACAAAAATTATTGTAGTACCTTTAATCTAGTTTTTTAGATCTTTTATAAAGAAAATGAGTTTTACTTTTTAATATTAGAAATCAGGGGTTTCATATGACATTAATATGAGAGAAAGAAAAGTTTAATAATTATTATAAGTTTTGTACTTCTTGTCTGATGACTCAAATACATATATATTGAATTTAAACATTTTTAGAATCATATTGAACTATTATTAATTTTTAAAATCTTCACCAAATTGTCTAAGTGCTTTTCTTTTTTTTTACTCAAGTAAACAAAAAATAATAAAAAAAGAGCAAATTGGTTTTGCAAGTTATTAACTTTTATAGATTGGTATAGCTTTCAATTTTCTGCTGCACTTCATCACATCATTCTTTCAGTTGATTTTGTAGAAGTAAAGGCTCCAGACGTACTTTATAGGGGAATTTTTATTAATATTATTTTAATTTTAAATTGAATTTCATACTTTTTAGTTATCTATTAAAAAAAAAAAAAAATAAAGGAAAAGAGGAAAAAAAAATGCAGTCAAGGTTGAAGACTTTCTTTTTACTGAAATAAAGATTGAAAATAATGTTTATGTATATTAAAATGAAGCATGGAATGTTTGAAGATTTTGTACTATCCATAAGTGAGAATTATGCAATCTTAATAACTTACAGAAATAATAGTTTTATGTAAATATAATATTAATTATTTTCAAATCATACAATAGGAGTACTTATTATTTCATATTAATTGAGATTAGATTGAATATAGAAACATTAACTAACTAGCAAAATTAATACTGAAATTGTCAACTTGATTTGCTTGACAATGTTATCCCAATAAAATATGGTAGCTATTTTTATTGATTAATTATACATATTGAAATCTTGAAATAATTTTGTTTAATTAAAAAGTGGATACATTAATCTTTAACTGAGATTACAAGTTTATATTTGGGTTAGGGATAATCTCTAGTGTCAATGTTGTAGTAGAAAAAGTTAGGGACTCGTAAATCTGATAGTAATAATAAATTCAAATTGATGCAGTTATATTGAAATTTTACTAACATATCCAGTTTTATATATTGTTTTTATTTATATTGTAATATATAGAGATAAGGTGTAAGTTAAATGAAGTGTACAATTTAACATTTTTTAGTTGCTTATTGCAGGCACGACATTATAAAAGAACATGACATTGTAAAAGAATTTTAATTATCTTATAAAATGATCATTCAATTTTTATTATTCATATTTTGCAACCTTTTGAAATTTTTTTACTGTATCAAATTCTGAATTCATGGTAAGCAATAAGAAATTGATTTTCATTCAAACACCTACACTTTTAAAATTTAATATGATGCAGCACTCTGTAAAAACATACAATAGTTTACATATGGATGAATGGTTTTAAAATAAAATTAATAAAGCAATATTTATGTTAGATTATGCTTAACACTAAAACAATTTAGAATAGTTAGTATAACTTTAATTTAATATTTAAAAATGTATATGTGTTAATGTATTGTATTTATTTTCAGTTTTATAAGAGTATTATTTTCAAAACTAACATAAAATTTTATTTAATGTTTTAAAAAAGGAGATTGTTATTATGAGGATTAATAAATAAATCAAGGTAAAATAGTTTGTATTAATATTTGTTACTTATGTATTTTAAAATTCATTAACCTTTTTACATTTCATCATTTTTTTTGTTTTCACATTCAACATTGAATTTAATAATAAACCATTATTGCTTATCAGAATATAATAAATTTGATTTCATTTGATAGATATTTTTGTTTACTACTGAAATAAATTCTAAATATTTACATTTTATTTCTGAAAATAGTAAAGAAAAGAATTTGTAATGAAAAACAAAAAGCTTCATATAGCAACCTTTTGTAGAAAGATTGTTTTCATTTTCCAAAATCAACAAAATCTTTATTTGTCATTTCTTTTTAAAATATGAACAGAAATTTATTTATTTTTTCTTAAATCTAACAAATTATACTTTAAAAGTTTAAATTTTTTAAATATTTATTACAATATTTTCACATTAGCAATTACCAACAACATGGATGATAAACAGAGCAAAACTCTCCATACAGTATTGCCACCTGTGCTAAACAGAGTAATCAATGGATGCCAGAAGGCTTGTGCATAAAATCCCCATCTAATGCCTACTCATCCAATATCCCCAGACTAGTTTCTGGCTTGTGGCCTTTGTCAGTGAGAAGCTTTGGATCTGAGAGCACTGCATCTAGATCTTAGGATCTAATGCAACCCTCTAGCAATCACCTTTTATCTCTACTTAACTACAAAACTATGAGAATGAAATTGAAAACACAAACAATATTTTCAATCTAAGCTCAATAGCTTATCAACAATTAATGTGCTAGTATAGGAAATGTGATCATGTGATCCTTAATGGTTTAACATGGATGATATAGAAAGTAAACTTGGAAATGCCTTCAGGGTAAGTTTGCCTTGTTCTAAAATATAATGTTCTGCTTTTAAAAATAAAGTATTTTCGTTCAAAATAAATTATTAATAATCTATAGTGTATAATTCTTGTACCAAAAGAATCTTGAATTGTAATAAATTTGCAAATAAATATGTTTTTAATTATTCAAACTATTTTCTCTAAATAATGTCATAAAAAATAGTTATGTCAGAATACAAAAGGACATCTTGTCAAGGTGGAAGGCTGAGTTAAAGTCCTGTTTATCTTACCAAATTTTTATTTTTTTTTGCCATCTATGAAATTTTTTCCAAACTGAAATTTTATATTATAATATATATAGAAAAATATGCATATTTAAAAATAAAAGTTTGCAAAAATTCTCAATAATGGATAAATACCATTAAAAATGCAATATTGCATTTGGAAATATGGAAAGATTAAAAATGTATAATATTTTAAAATATTTGTTAAATATTATTTTGTAATTCAAAATATTTTATTTAGACAGAATGCCATGCTTTTTTAAAAAAGGATATTCTTGCACCTGATTAGGTATATGTGGCAGTCTAAACAGTGAAAATTTATGTCAAGGTTAAATAAGTTAAAATATTTTGAGTGAAAATAGCATCTTATTGTATCACTACAGTAACAATGAGATCAATCCTGATGCTATTAGGAACACAAACAACACTGCATTTGCTGAATTTATTGTTCTTACCTTTACTTTTTTTTCCAGGCATTTACTATGTATTCTTAGCAAATATAGGGGATTTGAACTCAGACTTTCAAGAAACCTTCAACTATTCACACTATCTTATACTGCTGATACACATGACTACACCCATGTAGAGAAGATAAATAATCACCAATATATGTATTTTGTGCTGAACCAGCACTCATCAGTTGGTCTAGATTATCATCTACCACATACACACACATATATAATCAGTACTTAGTTTATATTAAGATAGCAAATCTTTATATTTTAATTGAAAAGCTTCAATATACTCCAACCTTTATCTCTTCAGCCACCCATAACATTGACATCAAGTCACTCAGACCCCTCATGTATAATACAGCATCCATTTAAATACATAGAAGAGAGATGGGCAGAATGCTATTAATTTAAAATGGAAGGATAAAGTCCTCAAAACATTTAGCCTTAGGGAAATTACCCGTGAGATTGTTTAAGCTGATGATATCTTAAAACATCATGATAAAAGAAATGCATAAGCTAATGGAAAACAAGGAATGTTTTGAAAAAAAATCAATGTCATTAGCAAAGGAAATGTTGCTATATTTTTTCCCCATACTCTAGCTAAGGAAAGAGAAAGCTTCTTAATTTGGATAAACACTCATTGTTTGAACACCTGTAGTAATGACTTCTTATTTTAAAAGGAATAAGTATATGGTCTTAAAGTCATTTGCGATATAAAAACATTGAGGGAATAGCTTTATAATTACATCCTCTCAAAATCCACTGAAAGGAAAAAGTATCACTAGAATTTCTTCCATGTGAAAAACATAGATTTTAAATTAATTTTATTTATGAGTTACTATTTTCTTATTTTATTTGTATTTATTATTTTTAATAAAATATATAATCCTCATAATATACTGTTACTAGATGGGTGAAGGGTAAAGAAAACAATGTAGAATAAACAGGCATTTCATCATTTAACAATTCATAGTTAAACTTAATATTATATTACTTATCTATGTTACTGTTTGTGGTTGAAAGCAATACTTTTTAAAACTTTTCATTTAGGATTAATATTTAGGAATATTTTCTTTGCTACATTGTGTTCTATTGATGCTAGAGTATTTCCCTGGCTCCATGATAGTGAATTCTTTTGATTTAATGTCTTTTTATACAATAGTTCCCGATGCTTTATACTGTTGTCTACGAAGGTATTATTGTAATGCCATGTATACTTTGAAGAATTATATATAAAAGAAATTGAGGTTTAAAGGTACCCATATTTTTTATACATATTATAAGGAAGTAGATGTACTTAGTAGAAATATGTAATAAAATAATGCAATGTTTAACATGAGAAAAACACATTTAATTAGAGATCAATGAAGTTATAGTTAAAATTAAAATCAAATAAAACATATTTATTTAATATGTTTATGATAATTATTATAGAAACTCTTTTATGTTTTTGTTGAACAACTTCCTTTAATACATTTTGGTTTATTTTAACAATATGTGGCAAAAACAGTTACAAACATTAGCAATAGTGAATATACTAGACTTTAAATATTATTTTGTATGTGAAGAAGTTCAGAGAATGCCCTGTTGTTTATATTTTTATTATTATCATTAAAATTTTAACATAATTTTATATTTTGTAAATAAAATATTTGTATTTATTTAAATTAATTTGATTCTCTAGTTTTTGCATTGTAGCATCGTTGCATGACTAGTTATCTATGGTCGCATAACATTTTATATTTTTACTCTATAATGTAATTTTCAAAATTCTAGTTTATTGTTATTATTATAATCAAGACTATTTAATCATGATTAAAACCAGTTAGGAAAGCGTAGTTAATTAAATTATTATGATTTTATTATTTACAGGGTTGTTACTCAAGCAGACTAATTATATAGGATAATATTATTTATTTAAGTTTGTTATCATACTTAAATATTAAGATTCAAAAATTTAATTGTTATAAAATGTAGTTGGGCACAATAAAACACATTTTGTAATTCAGCCATAGAGGTTAAAGATATTTATTCAGTTAGTTACCAAATTTATTTATAACAAAGATTTTTAAAAATTGCTGAAAGATTCTTGTTATTCTTTACCTATTTACAATTATATATATTCGACTTCCTGATATTGTCAATTAAGTAACTCTGTATAAAATTTTTAGATTATTATTGCTATTTTAAAACTGAGAATCTTCCTTGTAGATTTTGCCCTTAACAGTATTTAAATAAAATAAACAAATTAAATAATTATAATAGTTCAAATGTTTATTTTCCCACATGATATTAGAGTCTATTAATGAATGATTAAATATGTCAAACTTAGTTATGATTTATAAAAATTAAAAGAAAATTCTTATTTTATTACTCTTTAGTAGTATCGTTATTGGTGGTTAACAGTATTCATTTTTTTCTGCTTTATAAAGATTAAAATATTTCTTTATGTATTTTTGGGATATAGTTATATTTTATGATTTACTTTTAAGTTTTGTGATCTACCTGTTGGATGTGTTTTTGAAAATAATAAAAAGCTAATCCAAAAGAAATTATATATATATGTTAGGCAGCCTTGTAACAGAAAAGCAATATAAAATAATCCATTGAAATTAATTGATGTCTACGAATGCATTCAAATAAAATCAATAAAAAAAATAATTTATAAGAAATTAAATGCAGCTTTGAATATGTGGAGGTAGTGAGGATGATTGCAAAACAAAAAAAAAGCATATGTTGAATGATGGTAGTAAGCGTTTGATATGTTCAGGTGATATTTCTAATTACAGCCAGGATTGCAAGGATTGATATATTTTTTGCTTTGAAATTTTTCAAAATAAGTGATACAGGTATGTTAGGGGTCCCCAACCTTTTTGCACTTAAGAGCACATCCTATAATACCGGCCAGGTGGCGGGCACCATTTATTTTTTTCAACCAGATGGTGGGCACCATTTATTTTTTCAATGTAAATTTATAGTTGGATATTGTTAATAATACACATAATGTACAAAAAAATATTTATTTCAAAAATAAAATTTTAACATATAATTAACATTTATATTTTTACGCTGTAAAACACTACAATTTGATTACAATATAATACAATAATTTATAAGAAATTTTAAAAATTAAATTTATTTGTATCAGATAAATAATTTTTTATCATGTTCGGATAGTGGCGGGCACATGTAAAATGGTCTGCGGGCGCCGTGGTGCCCGCGAGCATAGGGGTGGGGACCCCTGAGGTATGTCTTGAAAATTTCTTAACATTATCTTTCATTTTCTTTAAAACTATTTGTTCTCAAACCAAAAATGTTATAGTAATAAGTATGAAATTAAAGAGAAACAATTTTGCTTTTTTAAACATATGCACCTTACTGATTTTTATAATAGCTGAACGATGCTGTGTTGAGTGCAGAGGAAACTCTCAAACCCAAACACAAGATAGAGTCTTTACAAAAGCAAAGCAGCCATCTTATCTTTAACCTAAATTCGGATTTATATAGGCCCATCTGAAGTGACTTGGTTTGAGAGAGTGAAGATGTTACTCTGTTCACTTTTATATCCACTACTTTCTTACATACATTAGTATTCACTGAAATCTTAAATGAAATAAATTAAATAATAATCTGTAAGAAGTTAAATGCACATATATATTTGTCCAAAAACATTTTAAAACGATAAACAGAATAATCCATAGCAAATTAGATAATAGTAATAAATAGTTGAAATATAATTTCAGAGATCACATACTAAAATGAAACTTAGATATACAGTACTGCTTATTTTTAAAATATTTAGTTTTTTTTCTTTAATTTAGGCAACCTTCTTCCTAAATATTTTCAATCAATACTTTTTGAGAAATGAGATATGCCTTAGTTATCATCACCCTGATGTAAAATTCGCTGCACATTTAAACAAAAGGGTTCCAATTTTTGTTAAGAAAATATTTGCTAATTTTATTGTTACAATCATATGAAATTATATTTGCCATACTTATTACTGCTATTAAAGTTGATGCAGATTACTTTATTATTATTTTGTAATTTTTTTATTATGGAGAAATAAATGTCTGCATTACTTTTTTACCCAGTCCAATTACTAGATGGTAAAATTTAAATTACATCATTAACGATTTTTTTTTTTTTTCACATGTCAAATGCGTTGACCGGGAAGCGAACCCGGGCCAGCTGCTTAGGAAGGCAGCTACACTAACCACTAGGCCAACAACGAAAACAGAGAAACTAATTTACTTAGGCCAATAAGAGTGCTGATATAGGCAGGAATCAAGAATTATTGGGGGGGGGGGGATAAATGTTAAAGCAAATGTTTTTGCCTCAAGCATTGTTACCTCCTAATTTAATAATTAATGTAAATAGTAGTATTTGAATGGTTAGTTGCTTGGAAGTTATTGTCTCATTTGAGAAACAGAAATAATAAGTTTAATAAGTTGAGCTTTGATCTAAGAACCATTACCTATAAAGCCACTGTATGAAACAACACAGGGCATTATTTTTAGTTTTTCTAAGCATTTTTTTTTTTTAAATTAAAATATTAATCATTTCATTTAGAATAATTTTTAAAAATAATTTTTTTTACAAAAAAAAAAATAATTTAAAAGATTATATTTTGTTGTATGCACGTTTTTTTAAAAAAAATTACTCTGGTGAAGTGATTAACAGTATAAGTGATTTAAAATTATTTTTATTATTCATTCATTAGACTAGAGATTATACACTTAATGAATAATATTTCTGTAGTGTAATTTTTACTACACGACTCTCACACAAGGTAGAGACTGATTTCTATCTGTTTTTAACATCTTGTGAAGGAATGTAATCATAAAAATATGAGCAGAGATGTGAAAAAAATATGATCTCAAAAATGCACATTTTATGCTGAACTAGCACTCACCACTTGGCCCATGTTATGTTTGATTATACGCCTCCACAAGGTGTTAAAAGTAGATAGAAACCAATCTCTACTTTCAATGAGAGTGGTGTAGTAAAAATTACAACACATATTATTCATTAGGTAGATAATCTGTAATCTAATGAATGACTAATAACAATTATTAATATACTTATCAATTAAACTCTAGAAATTATCTTTATATACTAAACAATACTAAAGATATGTTATGTGTAAGAGATTGTTATCTGAGGCAACTGATAAGTACTATTTCATTATGGAATGTACATCTTGGGGATCCATAGATCTTTTTCATATGTCTTTGGTTATGTGTTTGGGATTACATTCCTCCACAAAGCATTAAAAATGGATAGAAACCAGTCCTTAATTTGCATGAGAGTGGTGTAGTGAAAATTACACTATAAAAATATTATTCAATAAATGATTTTTGCTTAAAACAAGTGTTTAAAAATATGCTTATTGACTACTTAAGTTGAATTTTTATTTTAGAACTCAGTATTTATTGAATTATATATATATTGTTTTCCTGGATATTTGTGATGATGGTGTTTTAGTTGGATTTACATGTTGGACTATTTCCATTATCTAACATAAGTATTGAATGTCTTTAGAAACATTCAACTTTATTTAAATATTCCAAATACATTCAACTGTTAGTAAATAGCACACAGGTTAGTATATGCACAATGTTTCGATAGGTATTATCCCCTCTTCTTCAGGTGTTGCTGGTTTGACCAGTGACAGTACTAGCATGGGAATTGAACTTGGACTCTTAGATTTTTGAGTATTGAATTTTAAGGTAATGCTCTAACCAACTGGCCATTCTGTCAAAGGCAACAGTCAGTAGAAATTTCATATACTTATCTATGAGGTTCCTCCTGATTTCTCTACTAGTGGTTTCCATACATTCTGTATAGTCACACTAAGTTGACATGGGATTGTTTGCCATTGTCATGTGAGCAGCTTCTTATATGAGCTGCCTTAAAAACATTAGTAAAATTAAAGTCTATCAACTTTGTGACCACTTTGGATGCTGCTTTCTGGTTTTCTAAATCAGAAATAGCTATTTTTAAATCATTGGACATTGTTAGATTGATTGTTTAGCTTTTTCAATCATTTAGCATTGAATGTTCAAGTGTAAATTAATAAATATTCAAATAATGGAGCCCATCTGTAATTTATCTATATAAGGTAAAATGTGGCACTTAAACTCATAATATTATTTTATGTATATCTTTTTTTAAATGACCTGCCAGAAATTAAATTTGTGAAAAGCAAACCAGATTTTTTGGTATTATTATTATTATAATTGAGAAATAAGAAGTGATCATGTTTTTTTCTGATGATTTTCATACTAGCTCTACTGCAGTAAATATTCAATTTTCATCATAAACAAGTTTTCAATAGGTTAAATATATACTAAAACAATATATATAATTTCTTATATTCAATGTTAACTAATAATATTTTACATTTTAAGTATATATAATAATATAAATTACTTTGTCTAATTTCAAGTATTTTACACACACACACATATATATATATTAGATGTGGCGAGGGTAGATTTAATTTTAAGTTTTAAAAATGTAATGAAATGGTCTATGGATCCTCTCTTAAGAATTAATTTAAATATTTTAATTGTTTATATGAAAAAAAGCTGTTCAATTGGATAAAATATAGATGTAAAAGATAAAATAGTCTATTTAATAAATAGTTTCTTCCGTAGCAAAGAGCTGTCCAATAGCTCATTCATAGAAGAAGAGTAAAGGAGAAGACAGTGCTTACCATGTTTCCCAATTTCAGACAATCAGAGTTTGAGGACTTTCCAATCTTATTTTACCTTTAGCTAATGATATCTAAATATCTACTGAATGATCAAATTTTGAATGATAAGCTGAGGAAATTATGAGCCAGGTACTTAAAAGAAAAATCTCAAGATCCTCAAAAAGAATTTCATTCAGCATAGATTAAATTTCGTCTATAGGCAGGGTTATTGGATGCTGTATATCTCTGCATTACCTTGTACACGATCAGTTTTATTAAGTAAACTTTTAATGGAAATATGTATTTTTACTGCTGCAGCCAGTACTATAATTCCATTTTGGATATTGCATATAATCGTCAACAACAGAGTAAATATATATAACAAGGAGCCATATTTGGAAGAAATCCTTACATCATAGCTATGTGAATAAATATAAAAGAAAAAGAAGTGTAGCATCTGAAATATAATGGAAAAAAGTATAACAAGAGGGCCAAATTAATAAAGTATTTGTGTTAAATGTTGCATATTCTATGACTCACTGCATATTTTAATGTGAATTCAAATACAGTATTTTTGAAAATTTCTCATTTGAAAATAACATGTCTGTTTTTTTTTTAAATTTGGCATCTAACTCGAAAGTCTTTAAAATCATCTGTTATATATATATATCTTTGAGTTGGGATGGTCGTACTTATTTATAAACAGCTATTAATGATGGTGATTATGTATATTAAAAATTTATGGCGCTTTAGATTGCAGAACTTACCATTAAAGATGATTACAAATTGTAGAAATTATATTCAATTTCAAATTTTATTCTGTGAGATTTAATTACTTTTGGTTATACTGTTCAGATGTGCATTCCTGACAGTATAGTCTATTTAGTGCCGTTGTATTTTCATGCTACATTGAATACATAAGTGTATCGGATGGTTGGCGTCAGTTTGACTTTGAATTTTTAGCCTAGGGTTAAATAAGGGAAGAATATTGTCTTTTCAAATGCAGATCTATGTAGCCTATTCATACCCGACCCTCTAAATAAAATATTACACATTATAGCAAGCTATTTTAAATGTAAAATTAAAAGTTAATATAAAAATCTAAATGTTAAACTTATTCCTCGAGTTTAGAATGATTTTATATGTGCGTAAATAAATATTTTTCTGTGTTAATTTCTGGCAGTGGCTTTTATTATTTTTTTATATTTATATCTAAATTTTTAGATTTTTATCTCTGCGTCTCCACTGAGCTAGTGACAATGGGCTAACGATCTAAATATGTAAATAAAGTGGAATCCTAACAGCGCGTATCTGCCTACTTTATAAATTTTTCTAGGCTCAAATGCCTAGATGGCGCCCTTGGTAGTGCGGTGCGATGCGATCTCCCACTTCGTTTGGATCGTTATAATAACAAGGAGCCATATTTGGAAGAAATCCTTACATCATAGCTATGTGAATAAATATAAAAGAAAAAGAAGTGTAGCATCTGAAATATAATGGAAAAAAGTATAACAAGAGGGCCAAATTAATAAAGTATTTGTGTTAAATGTTGCATATTCTATGACTCACTGCATATTTTAATGTGAATTCAAATACAGTATTTTTGAAAATTTCTCATTTGAAAATAACATGTCTGTTTTTTTTTTAAATTTGGCATCTAACTCGAAAGTCTTTAAAATCATCTGTTATATATATATCTTTGAGTTGGGATGGTCGTACTTATTTATAAACAGCTATTAATGATGGTGATTATGTATATTAAAAATTTATGGCGCTTTAGATTGCAGAATTTACCATTAAAGATGATTACAAATTGTAGAAATTATATTCAATTTCAAATTTTATTCTGTGAGATTTAATTACTTTTGGTTTTAAATTATTTGTTTTTTTTTATGAAGACAAAATTTAATTATAGTAAATTTGCAATAAGTTAGGAAATAATTATAACATTTTTTTAAAAACTTGTTAAATATTCTTAAGGAGAACTTTATATATATAACATTTTAATCAATTTTTATGATTTTATCAAATATTATCTTAAGAAGATAGGCTTTTGTACTATTACTATTTTCAATTTCTATGTAAAATAAAAATAAACAGGCAAAACTCTATACAGTAGTGCCATTCAGTGCCAATCAGAGTAATGAGTGGATTCCAAAAGGCTTATGCATAAAATCCCATCTAGTGCCTACTCATATAATATACCCAGATTAGTTTCTGGCTTGTGGCCTTCATCAGTGAGGAGCTTTGGATCCATTGATTACTTTGCCATTTATTGGCACAGGGTGGCACTACTGTATAGAGAGTTTTGCCTTGTTTTATAGAAGAGATACTGATGAGAAGAGTTAGTTAAAGTGTAAAATTTAGGGCAGAATATTTAAGCAAATAATCGTATTTGGCAAGCTTCTAGAAATGAAAAAAAACCTGGGATATGTATTAAAATATCTGATATTGGAAGGAATTTCCCTGGGTGAAAAGAAAGCATGCTATATTCTTAAAAGAAAATACATGGTTGTCAGTACTAAAAGTAAGGAATAGTATTAAAATTCACATAAAAATGATATTATGATGTTAAAAGTAGAATCATAATATTATCGATAATTTCTGCAAATATTGTATGATAATATCTGCCACGTATTGAGCAATGAGATATAGTTTTTTAGTATTGACCTATACATTAATACTTTTTATATATTTTAATGTGTTCAATCTGATATCGCTTCAGTTTGAAGATATTATAATATACGAATATTAGATATCATATGATCACTATTCTTTGTACTTACACAAATTGTTAACACAGAAGCAAAACTCTTCATACAATAGCACCATTCAGTGCAAACTAAAGTAATCAATGAATGCAGGGATGTTTGTGCATAAAATCCTTATCTAGTGCCTACTAATCCAATATCTCCAGCTAAAAACTAGTTTGGAGATATTGGATGAGTAGACACTAGATAGAGATTTTATGCACAGACCTTCCTGCATCCATTGATTACTCTAGCTTGCACTAAGTGGTGCTATTTTATGGAGAGTTTCACCTCTGTATAAACACTAAATATCTGAAACTTATAATTAGGTTTAGGTTTAACCTAAGCTTAGGGTTTATAGAAATATAGCATCTATCTCACTATTGATGTTATGTGTGTTTATATTATAATCCCTACATCGATACTCACTTGATCACTTCAGATTAACAATGGGCATTTACCCTGACATTTATTATATGATCAACTGAGTTGATTATGGTCTACATAACAAGAAAAAAACCCTTACCCTAATAAAGTTTGGTGTTTAATGGTTCTCCTTAATGGAGTTAGAATTTTCTGTATATAGACTATATACCCAGAAATTCTTTTAGCCAAGTTAACTTTTCCTTTCTCCAAATCTCTTTTCAAAACAGAATAAACTCATCTATTTATTACTTTTTATTGAACAATCATTTTTTCAGCACGGACTGCAGTTTTATCAGTTCCATTATCCTGTGCATATTTCCCAATTTGGTTACAAAAAAATCATAAATATTTACTTTCCTTATCTTTTTTTTCATATCTTAACACTCAAAAAATTAATGTCCAACACTCTTTCCCATCTCCACACAAACGACAACTAAAATCCTGATTCTTATTCCATTTTTCCTTTCTCCCTTGATTGTTAAAACTTGTTTCTTTTCACCAAATGATAATCTTTCTTTATTTTTATTATAATTTTTTAAAATATTTTATGTAATTTTTCTTTTTCTATTATTACAAACCATTTTTTTTAAATTTCATATCCATTTTACTTTTCTTTAATCAACTTATCTATTCTCTGGCAAAAAAATCATTGGTATTAGTAACTTTTAGGAATCAATAAATCTGGTTTTGAAAAAGTGACTTTTTGGAATCAACAAATCTGGTTTTTACCAAAACACATTTATAAACGTATATGTTTTTGCATATGGATATATGTGTATATAATTAAAAAAAAAGTATTTATAAAATATTGCTAAAAATGATTTTTTTTCTTTTTCTTTATGAAAAATTCTGGATTAGATACCATATTTTTATCTTTTTATTCCATGTCTTCTAATCTTTTTATTTTATAGATTTTTTTCTTCAATAGATTTTTATAAATAATATACCAGTTTTTTTTTTTTTTATTGCTTTATTCAGAATTATTATTGATCTTGAATATTTTCAGGTTTTGAGTAACATGAAAAAATTTCTCAAAAATATATAAAAGGTTGTCTGTGTTTGCATTTATAAAAAAAAAAATTAAACGTTTTATTTATTTGGTTATAATCCCCCCCCCCCGTCTTTTGTTATAAATTGCTGTTATAAAATAATTTTCAGAATAATTTACAATATTTGGGTACACTGAATTGCCCCCTACCCCATCATTTATGCAGTACGTATATATATGTACATATATATGGATATGCGTAGGTAATTCTGCAACCGGAGGATTTCTAAATATCATGATAAATTTGCTGTATATATATACTGAATAAATAATGAAGATATGTGTAATGGATTGTGATCTGGGTCATACTGATAAGTTTGCTTCAGTACAAAATGTGCATCTTGGGGTTTATTTATCTGTTTCATGTATCTTGTTGGATCATATGTTTCAGTAATGTATGGTGGAATAAAAGTTTAACATCTGTTTATGTATGAAGTTAAGTTTAAGTATCTAAAAGAATGTGTACATGAAGTTAAAAGTAAAATGTGCTATATGTCTTACTTGAAAAAGCGTATGTTCCTAATATATCTATAGTGTGTGGGAGGTTGATCTGACATCTGGGTTGATGCTTGTGATAGGATTGAGCTATAGATGAATGATGCACTGATAAAATCAAAATCTTTCAATATTTTGAATAATATAAAATCATTTTCTATTTCCATTATTTCTTCTCTACCATCATCATAAGAAACTATAGGTTCTTTCCAATTTTATTTAATTAACCCTTTCAGGAAGGCATTCAATTTAACTCCATTCCATTTTTTTCCAGATTATATGAAGTTTGTTTTTTGTATAAACAATCTTAAAAATTAGAGCATTTACTTTCTTATTTCATTCCATATATGTGCTAAACAATTCATAACTTACTCTGTACACATTTTTTTTTTTGATTAATGAAAATTTTCTTTACATTCATTTAATTTTTAGTAATTTTCAGAAATCATTTTTCTCATTGAATGTTTTGTCATAATATATCTTTCATGTAGATATAATATATGCATGTGTTAATGCATTTTATGTGATTTGTAGCTTGATGTCTTTGCCTTTTCTAAAACCCTATCTGTGGCTTGTAGTTCATTCTCATCAATTTTGATTTTTTACTTTTATTTTATTTTTCTCAAGCACAATTATTTTTGCTTTGACCATGTTTAATGTATATCTCTTTACTTATATATTTTCTGCAATGATTATTATGTTATTAAATACTATCACATGATCTCTTAGATTACTTAGTGGCTTCATAGGAGCAGTTTATTTAACTACTTTATTGCTACCATGAGTTGTAATCAGTAGATATTAAATAGTCCAGTACTATCCTAGCCATCTTCTCAGAAAATTTTACTTTGTGGTTTCTATCAGTGAGAAATTGAACTTAGGTTTAGTTACTTGGCTTTTTTGGATATAAACCATCTTTCATCTATCAGCCCTATTTTAGACTATTTTTTTTTTACTATCAAACTATTAACCTGAAATTCAAAAATATCTTACTATTTTGAATTCAAACTCACTTACTTGCTTAGTTATATATGCCTATTTTTGTTCAGCAGTGATATATTTTTTTTGTATCCTAAATTTTTTAAAACAAAAATGTACTAGATTTAGATCCTGGCATGTCACTGAGTGCTACCATATAGTATCTATTGATTACTCAAAATTGCAATAGATATTAGCAGCGGAATATGAAAAATAGTTGCTCTCATAAAACACTGATAAACAGCAGTTGATGTAATATCTTTTTCAATAGATAATGGTATCTATATTTATTATATAAACTGAAGACACCAAAATATTTAATTACTGAACTATTGTCAGAACTATATAACTATGCAAGCAAGTTGGTTTGGTTTACAAACATTACAGGTTTTTGAATTTCTGGTTCATAGTTTAATAGTTAATAAATAGTAAAAATATTGATACTGGATAGAAAGTACATTAGATTCAAGTTCAAATTACCTCACTGACCAAAGCTACAAGCCAAAAACTAGCTTGGAAATATATATAGGCTGTCACTGGATGTGGAATTAATAAGCCTTACCATCTTGTATTTAATGGTTATTCAAGCTTCAATAGATAGCAATTGAATAGAAAAAGTTTTCTTCTGATTATTATGTCATATCATATCAAATTTATTTGTTTATATTTTATACTGGGGTCTTTCTTTTTTTTTTTTTTGTTTACTTATTTGATGTTACATGGTATTTTTTCCAGAAAATGTGGTAAATATGACTAATGAGAATACATTTCTTTATCTAGTCTTTTTCAATTCCAAACTATGTTCATTCTTTTCTTCACAGTCTCATGACTTTTTTTGAATTATCATAGATATTGTTTAGAAAGATACTTAGTTAATTATTATTTTCTAAATATGATTCAAGTGCTGTCCAAGTTGACATTTCACCAATGCTACCAAAGATCTGTTCAAACGAGACAGAGTAATAATATCTTATATAATAATTACCCCCCCCTACTTTATTTAGTGTAATAGTTCTATAATTTTTATATTCTGTCTAGCATTTCTTTTTGTAGGCTAGCAATAATTTGCAAAACTTTTATCCATACTTTTAGTACCCATCTTTTTCCCCAAGCGATATTATTTACAGCCTATCATTTTTTGAAGTATGCTATGTTCATTTAGGCAAAATGTAAAGTTGGAAGCTGTTGGGAAAAGAAATCATAGTAAGTAAAGAATAAAAATTTATTATAATAAGATATAATAAAATATCTATATATACAACAAAAAACATGAAAAAAATAAATTTTCAATAGAAAAGCTTTTTTCGATACATACAATTTGTATCTTTTTCAATATGTCTGCTGACGATTACCGTTAAATACATATAGCGACATCTATTCATAATAAAACCAACTAAAACAATATCAACATCATTATTTTACAAATATATACAATACAACATAAAAATTATATATATTCCTTCACTGAGTATAGGATATTCAAATATACTCAAAAACATATAAAATATATTAATATTGATATTTTGCCTATCTATCTTTCCATTCATCTAATTTTAGCCAATTATTAGTCAAATTAATTGAACCTTTATAAATGTTCATGCAATTACTACCATTATTTTTAATATAACTAGTTTCATATACTTTACGCCTATTAACATTTTTCAAGTAATTTAGTGCAAATATATTTTTAGTACAATCTATTTTATGACCATATTCCAAATAATGTATAAACAAAGCGGATTTATCATCTCTCCTATTTATTGCTGCGTTATGTTCTTTAGCTCTTATTTCTAATTGTTTACATGTATGTCCATAGTATACTCTTTTACAAATACCACATATAATTTTATAAACCATTCCCTTCTTATATTTTAAATTATCCATTATTTTATAGTTACCTATTAATTTATCCAAATCTTTACTATTTGCCCAACCTATATTTATATCTTTTTTATTATTTACATAATAAATATAATAAATATAGGTTGGGCAAATAGTAAAGATTTGGATAAATTAATAGGTAACTATAAAATAATGGATAATTTAAAATATAAGAAGGGAATGGTTTATAAAATTATATGTGGTATTTGTAAAAGTATACTATGGACATACATGTAAACAATTAGAAATAAGAGCTAAAGAACATAACGCAGCAATAAATAGGAGAGATGATAAATCCGCTTTGTTTATACATTATTTGGAATATGGTCATAAAATAGATTGTACTAAAAATATATTTGCACTAAATTACTTGAAAAATGTTAATAGGCGTAAAGTATATGAAACTAGTTATATTAAAAATAATGGTAGTAATTGCATGAACATTTATAAAGGTTCAATTAATTTGACTAATAATTGGCTAAAATTAGATGAATGGAAAGATAGATAGGCAAAATATCAATATTAATATATTTTATATGTTTTTGAGTATATTTGAATATCCTATACTCAATGAAGGAATATATATAATTTTTATGTTGTATTGTATATATTTGTAAAATAATGATGTTGATATTGTTTTAGTTGGTTTTATTATGAATAGATGTCGCTATATGTATTTAACGGTAATCGTCAGCAGACATATTGAAAAATATACAAATTGTATGTATCGAAAAAAGCTTTTCTATTGAAAATTTATTTTTTTCATGTTTTTTGTTGTATATATAGATATTTTATTATATCTTATTATAATAAATTTTTATTGTTTAAAAATAACAACATAAAAGAAGTTTTAATACTTTTTATATGGATTAAGTAAAGAATATATTTTCCAAAATAGTATGTATATGTACAGGATTTTTATTTTTGTTTGTTTTAAAAATTTTTATGAATTTTTTTTTCTCCTTTTTATATATTTTTAGTTCCTTGAAAAAGACTATAGAAAAAAATAAAGAAATAATCGAAACGTTGGAAATCTATTTTAATATATATTTCATTTTGGTGGCAAAAAAATAAAAAACAAGTTTTTAAAAGATTTGGTGTATGTTATAATTATTTTTTAAAAGTATTTTGACCACTTTTAATAAAGAATCTAAGGTGAAAGAGTTTATTTTTATTTATTATGGTATTTTCAGTATATTGGGTCATTTGTTTATTTTATCATTTTTTATAACCTCTGCTATTCTGATTTTATTCACTGGTTTGTTTTACTCTGTAACCATTCTTTTTTATCTTTACTGCTATGTTAATTTTTTTTACAGTAAATAAGATGTTAAGTTCAATTTTATTAAGTTTTTTATATATTTTATCATCAAAGTTTGCTATATTGCATACAATTCTCAACAATAATCTAATAATCATTTTAAAATTTCAATCTTGCATGAGGACATGTTATTCTCATATTCATCTTTTCAGTCTTAGCTGCCCTTTTCATTTAATGTTTATATATATATTTTTGTATACATGTTTTATGTTACATTACCCATGATATTTTTTATGCTTTTCACTGTATTGTATTTTTCAATTGCTTTTCTGTAAGTTTTTTTTCCTGCGTTTTACATTCAATTTTATTGTTTTGAATCTCATTCAATCTTTTATCTTTTTCCTCTTTGATACAGCTTCAGCATTAACTTTTTCCAAAGCTTAATTGATATGTTGAACTCTTGGATCTAATAGGCATTTTTTGTCCACATTTATCATTATTACTATTTTGAATATCAACTGATTGTTTCCTCTTCTACTTTTTTTATTTTGGTCAGATCTTTTTGTTTCTACAAAGAGTTTTATCAATTTATAAAACAAAATAAGTGTATGTCAGCTTGAATGTGATATAAAAAAAAAAAATTAAAAATTTCTTCCATTTTGAGAAAAAAAAAAAAGGGGGGGGGGAGGTTAGTTTATAATTTTTAATCATTCAGCTTAATATTTGCAATTTCTAAGCAATAATGTGATTCTGTGCTTTCTTCTTCCTGAAAAACTTGTTTTTCTTGCTTAAACTTTCCTTTAACTTTTTTTACTCTGCATTTTTTTCTGGAATCTTTATACTTTCAATGTAAACTTTACTTTCAATTGATCACTAACACTGCTGGATTTAGGTAATGTGTATTTTCAAATGGCACATGATATTATATTTTGATCATCTTTGATGATTCCTAACTTCACACATTTGTTGAAAAGTATAGAAAAAGCATCACATCAAATGTTTACTAAAGCCTAATATATTAATACTAAAAATAGCAATTGTATTTTCAGTTTGTACATTTTCTTGAACTTAGACTTTGTGGACAAGGTTTTATTTTGTGAGCTCCTTTATGAAGTAGTGAATTGTTTTATCTGTTTTGTTTCACAATTATATAACTATGATGTAAGAAATGTTTTTAAATGAGGATATCTTCGGTGAGATCCCCCCCCCCCAACATAAGTTATTTTAAAACCAAGAAAGGCAAATTAGAGAACAATTGAATTAAATATTATAATATTATTTAGATGTAAATGATTTGTCATTTAATTGCTTTCAAATTATCATGCTGATGAACGTTATTGCTATTGGTAGATCTTTAATGTATTACACTCAGACTTGATGAAAGCAGTGAAAATGCTTTTTGATATGCTACTAGTTTAAATCATAACCCTGCTATGGCCATGTTGAAATTTTTTTTTTGTCAATTGAGAATTAAATGAGAAACATTACTTATTAGCAAACTACTTTACCATCACGACATGTGTTCCCTAATATATATATATATAATTTTTTCAAATAATTTTTTTTATCTGTAGTTGTTAATTTTGGAAATTATTGTTATATTTACATTATCGTATATTTGTTTCAATACTTAATGAAAAATTAAGATACTTGTTAGATTTCAAGTAAACCAAAATGGCAACCCCTATTTTTGATAAATCTATGATTTTGGGGCCCCTGAAAAAGGTTTACTAAGAACTTGCCTGCTAGAAATCGTATTTAATAACTAATTTTATATTACTATTATTTTTTAAAAAGAAATCATTATGGAAAAACTAATTACAATATTTACATATTTTCTTTGGATTAACTTATTAACAGAAAAATGTAAAAAAATGTATAAATACAATATTTACACTTTTTATTTGCAGCCTGCAATCATATTGTGACCATTAAAGCACACAACTCAGGAAGGCAGTATCCTCTACCTTTGGAAATAGTTCACTACATCACATTCTGTGACAGGAAGGTACCAAATATTTATCATAATGACAATCTACCAAAAAAAAAAAAACTGCTGACAAAGAGAAACATACTGAATTGAACCAAAGTGCCACAATAATGTTAAGAGTGTCTCTGGCTTCCCACTTTATAATACAAGTAAAAGAAAAAGAAATAAAGATTTTTAATTAAATTTATTGGAATTTATTCCTTTTGCTTTAAATTTTACAATCTATTTATTAATTTTGTTTTAATTTAACAACTAACTCATTTTCATAGATTATAGGCATCAAAACTGTGCATTTATCAAAAATACTGGGTGCCATATTGATTCATTTGAAAACTCACAAGTATCAAAATTAACTCATGTATTTATAAAAAGCATCAATAAAAAAAATTGTAACAATTATTTTTGTAACATTTACAGACCAAGACAAGGTACATATATGATACTGATCAACAAATATTTCAGGAATGTTGCAGTGTTGAGAGAGAATATTTCAAGCATCAGTTCTGATCAGAGTAATATACTTCTAATTCTCTTTTTACATAGATTTTTTTTGCATGATTTTGAAATAATATGAATTTAAATATATATATATATTTCTCTTTCTAAATGAGTTGCTTTAAAATAATATAATAAGTGAAAAAAATGGTACTTTGGGATTAGAGCTGCTATGACATATTCATGATAGGAGTGAAGAAATGAATGTTAATTGTCTGGAAGGCTAACAAAAATTATCTTACATTCTCAAAGTAATTCTTAGATTTGTCTTAAATTGTTATTAAACATGGTATTAAACATTTTTTTAAAATTCTAAATAACTTCATGTAAGTAATATAAAATAATTTCTTTTTCTTTTTAGAAGATTGAAAATATTTATAATTCAGAGTTTACTTACAGATTTGTTTCTGAGGTAGAGTTCGTCACGATGATGTCATAAAAGTAAAAAAAAAAATGTCTGATGTTATCATCGAATTTTTGAAAAAAGGTTCATTTTTCTATTTCTCATTATTTTAAAAACAAAAATTCATTTTTTGGCAATATTCTCTCAAATGTTTAAATTTGTTTGTCTGCATTATAACGTTTTGTCATTTTGTTTTGAAAGGAAAGTACCTTTTTTGATATTGATATGTTGTTTGCATTTTGATATTTGGTTTTTTTAAAAAAAAATCCTTGTTGGTATTGATGTTAAAAAATTATTTTTGCTTAAATTTAATTGATTAATTTGTTTAAATTTATATTTTTCCAAAAATCAATAGATGGTAAGTCATACATTGCAAGTTTTAGTGATAGAAATGGTATTCTAATCATGCACAAACATATGCATTTGTTGTCAGACAGTGACAGAGAATAAAATCATGAGTAAATTTCTGTTTTATGGACTAACATAATGTTACCTGTATTTTTGCTAAAGGTAAGGTCTGGGGGGAGGCAACTAAAAGTTTTCTTTTTGAATATGTTAGTTCTTAAAAAAAAAAAAAAAAACTTAAATGAAATAAAAGTAATAAAATTCCAATAAAATCACATTAATAATCCAATAGGTGGTGCCTATAGGTTCTACTCTACTGTAAGAAGTGCTCCTAATTATATTGTGTTATTCCAGTAAAAGACTGTAGGGGAGGTGGAAAACCAGAGGGAAAGTTGGGTGAGTGGATTTTTTTATATTTTTTAGTCAAAAATTAAAGAAAAAAAAGCTTCTCCTGTTAACAAAATGAAAAATTTCAAAAATGCTAATTTATTCAAAATGGCGATCATTGCTAAAGATAATGAAGAAGGAAAAAATGCTGAGTCATCTTTTAAAACAGATTTGATCAATTTGACTAAAGAAAATCAAAGATTTAACAAACATAATGAAACACAGATTCAAACAGACATTTATCTAATGAATAAAAATGATCATACAGGATCACAAAAGCAAGATTTATCTAAAGGGCATATAATAAAACCATTAAAATACAACTCAAATGCTTCTTATTCTAACTCAAGCCATAACTCTAATTTTACAATTAATAATCAAAAACCTACATCAAATACAAAATATAACCACAGAGTTAATTCAACTTATGAAAATCTAATAGGAAAAAATCAAGATAACAAAAATAATAATAAAGCCTTTAAATCTTATGTTGACTCTTTAAAAAGCTCAAACATTTTATGTAATCAAAATTCTCAATCTAATACTGAATTGCAAAATACTGTTTTTGAACTAATGGAGGACATTGGGGATAACCTTTCTCAAACACAAGAGCCAGAGAAAGGGTCTGATTCAAATAATTATTTAAGCTTAGACTGGAAACAATATAAAACTATCAATGATAATTTTAATCTAACTATATCACTTCTGCTTTTAAAATCATTCAAAAAAATACCAAATCAATAATTCTATAATATTAGTTGTTACAAATGATGAGAATAGACTATTTAACTTTCCTACAGATGCATTTTACAAAATGCTTAAATCAGAAAAACAATGGAAATATATTACTAAAATTCTGCATCACCCAAATAGGAGATATCTCATAATTAAATTTACCAATCCCTTGCAAAAAGCAATCTTCATTACCAAACCTTGGGAAATCTCTGCCTTTGTCAAATAGACATTAACAGGCCATTGATTGCATATGGAAGAGTAAAAAATAGTTTATTGACTTTACACCCAATGATTTACAAATGCTACTAAATCCCTATGGTGCCATATCTAGATTTGAATATAACAAAGAAAAAGGGGCAGAGGTGCATGAACTGTCCAACACAGCAACATTTATGATAGCATTACAAAAGGGAGTTATGCTGTATGATATCCCCACAATCTTCATGGTAGATTAGAATGTCCATTTATAAGTTATACCCTCACTCCACTGGAAGAAGAAAAGCATAATCACACACAAAAAAGGGAAACTAAGAGAATGATCATGAGAAAACCAAGATTCTGAGGCACATATAAACTCACTGGAAACATCTGATGCATTTAGTGATCAGAGTACAATCTGTGGATCAGACCAAGAGAACTCGACCCTAAGGATGCTCAAAAGCAAGAAATAAAAAAAAAAGAGACCCAGACTCAATATGGAACCAAATCAAGAAAGCAAGTAAAATCAGAAGATGATGAGCATGAAGATCTATCATCAACTTTTTTAACAAATGAGCTTGACATGGAAAAGATGCATTGGATAAGAGAGAAGTAGGGCTGATAAATACATCAACCAAAAGGATTACTTATACTCAAGGTTCAGCTGCTGCAACAGACTCTTCTAAAACTTTGAAATCTTTTAATCATGAAATGCCTGCATATGTAGACCAAGATCAAGCCCAATTAAATGGATTGCAATGGGTCTCATCATACTAAACATGACAATAAATCTGTTTTTTATGAACAGATTAAAAGCTCACAATTGGTTCAGTAAAATTAAACAACCAACTAGCCCACTGATGGTCATCTCTTTGCTGACCCTAACCATAAGTCCAATTATAAATTTATATACTATAATCACTAATCTGAAATTCGGATCCCAAAATAATCATTGTTAGTCAAATGATAAGAACAGACACTAGAAATCATGCTAATGAAAATTAAAATAGTGGGCATAAATGTAAGGGGATTAAATTCGACCAAAAAAGCCTTCACAATCAAAAATTGGTTAATTAAGGAAGCACCAAATATTGTTTGCTTTTCAGAAACCAAAATCCATTTCAACACGGATCACAGAATTACCCAAATACTTGAACCTTTTGGATATTACAATTTTTATGAGGAGGGGGCTTTTTGATTAATAAAACTTGGGGGCCTTTTTTAATTTAAATTGATTTTCATGGACAGTAATTGCCTTATTCTGAGCCTAAAGACTGGAAACAATACAATTCACATTATTTACTTATATCTGCAGAATGAAGAATCAGTAATCTTAAAGTATTACACAAGATCAACATGGCGATTTCCTCCTGCCAAGGGCCAACATCCTCTTTGGGGATTTTAATTTACCATATGAAACATTTAATAAAAATATATCCACTTAATTAATAGAGGATTTATGTGTGCCCAGGGTTATTTTCTTTCAGGCACCTACTCCTATACAAAGAAATATAAAACACTGATCGATCTGTTATACTACACCTTGGACCTTCATTTTCTAATTGAGACATCTCTCAAACCAGTGGTCTTCTCAGACCACCTGGCCCTGAAGGTTTGGATTGATGTAAAAGATGCTGTCTAAATTCCTGGTGGACTTATGAAGACAACAAGGAAGCTTAACAAGATCCATGCCCCTGCAGCTATTTTCTCTGAGATATTTATTTATCTCTGGAGAATTAACATACCAAGGCTGCTGCCAATTGAAGCATGGATTGCATTTATTGAAATAAACAAGGTCGATCATTGATTTCTATACACAAAACCAAAAAGGACCAGTCAAGCTCATGCAAGATCTAAATAATATTCAAGATGGGTTAAATTCAGATCCAAGTGTATTGGGAAACACAAAATTGATTCTAGAACTGAAAGAAATATATAAAGATTTACAAAGGGAACTAGTGGAATTTATTTCATACAAAGACAAAAATTGCAACCACCACTGCTGGACAAAAAGCTATATTTGGTGGGAGATTGGTGCAGGGAAAAAACAGATTATGCCAGCATCCCTTCTCATTGACAGATAGTTCTACATAGGCACCGCAATGCTGATGAAAATTCACAATCACTTTAAAGCTAAACTGCAGAATGGTGTAGGACCACAAACAAGGCATAATTACAACATAAACAATGGTGAACTACATGGGATCATAGAAGCAAAAATTATTCAAAAACTACAATCAATCCCATATAGCACACACCCAGAACCACACACAGGGCCTAAATTTGTGTTCCTGCACCTCAGTCACTTCATCATTCCAATAATTAAAAACATGATTGATGAGTTATCTAAAGGGTGCAGGGACATACAAAGTCTCTACCAATCTCGCTGGTATCTTTTGTAAATAAGCAAGGTGTCCCGATGGACATTAATAATTTGAGGCCTATCTCGATGATCCCTGCTATTAATCAAGGTCATCAAAGACCATATACAGGATGATATATATAAGCATATATCACATTCACAGTTTGCCAAAAAGGGTTTGTCGACTGCATACACAGTATGCCAGCTTAAGCTTACTGTTGAATACATTAGAACATCAAGGAAAGCTGGGCCGATTGCCGTCCAATTGGACATTTCAGTGGCATTCAACTCAGTGAGAATAGATACTTTGCTTGAAATTCTAAATAGATCGTCAATCCCAAATGTATTCTTAACAATCATTGAGAACCTCCTGATGAACAAGGAAATATTAATGACGCTCGATGGAAATGTTACCCCAGGATTTAAGCCTTCACTTTCTATAATTGCAGGGTTCTCCATTGAGTGCTCTCCTGTTCATCATATATATAAATTCTCTTCTCAAAAGTATTGAATCAAATCTACCTGGACTATATTTTCCTCCAATGAAGAAAATAATTAAACATCCTTCCTACATGAAGGACATATTAGTCATTCTCCCATCTGAAAAACATATTCTGAAACTACAAGAGATGGTAGATGAATATTGAAAATGTTATGGCCTAAAATTTAACCTGGAAAAGTCTGCAGCTTTGAGCTTGATCTCAGGATATATGGTTGCCTTGAGATTTGTCGCCAAGCTGCAGAAATTCCTCTGTTTCCCAGTGTACTTGTCTTCAGTTTCAATGAGAAGCAATATCCAACAATCCCTGCTGGAGACAACCAAAAAGATAACCACATCATTGTCTGGAATACATCTTTCCATCTATGATAAAGTCACATTATTAAACATGATGGTATTGACAAAGATTAATTATTATCTCTCTGGGATTAAGCCCACTAAATGGTTCATCTTGAAAATTGCATCCTTATGCTCTGCGCTGTTCTGGAAAAAGAAAGCAGTAGCAATAAGCTACAGATAAATGCAACAACTCAAGGCCATTAACAGAATGGGTCTCCATGACATTTCTACCTTATGGTTCCAGAAGTCTTACTCCATAAATTAAAAATGAATCAAAAGAATGAAGAAATTCCAACATTGATTATTCCAACAGACCAGCTTCCACCCCGCGGAGAAGAAACTGGCTGGATCTCCAACTAAATGAGCTTATGAAATGCATAACAATCAATAAAGATACGCTCCAAAACAAATTAACATATTGGCAGGCCTTTAGTATAAGCACCCTGACTTAAAGACCATCTCTCAACTTTAGCCATCGCAAATGATAAATTAATAAGGGAATTCAAAAGATGGAGCTTAGAGTCCAAATATCTGGATTATTTAATCGAAATCAATGTAAATGAATTACCTGCTAATGAATTTTTAGTTAATAAAAGAGGGTTCTCAAAAATTGACTCAACCTGCATGATTTGCAAAAAAAGAAGATGAAACTATCAACCATTTTAGATTCAGATGTAATTAGCTAATGGAACTTAAAAATATACGAATGAGTTGGATCAAGGCAAATCAATCTCATCAGAAAAGGCTCATGCCCAGAAATTAGACTTGCATTAATTCTTGATCATCTATTGTGGATTACTAGATTTAAGCTAGTATTTAATCTTCAAAGTTTTAATCCTGTTTCTTCATGCAGAACAATCTAAAGAAAACAAGAACAAGAGATAGCCTGATAACCCCTGGGGTTATTTTTATCATGACTTGGGACATGCTGGATTTATTCTCTCCATGGTCCAACCAATAGCAGGATGCTCCAAAAAAGAGAAAACAAGAGTAATTGACTCAAATTCGGGAAAACCAAATGAAGGAATGAGAAAACACTTTGAACAAAATATGTACCAAATAACATTTAATGTAATAATGTAATCTTTAATAAATTATTTTGGAAACTAAATTACATTAATAGTCTTTATTTCAATTTTTTATTATTACTTATAACTTGGAAAGTGATGATACACTTTGAACTTTAAAGTTTTTGTTGGCTTGGGTACAGAAACTAATGAATGTTTCATTGTAAGTGTTACCATTTTCAAGTATTTTTATTTTTCTAATGAAATTTATGATCCTATAACACATTTTTCATATGGTTTAATTATTTTCATTAATTTCTTAGGTCTAAAACCAATCTCCTTATTTTCCATATATACAATGTATTTTTTTACACAAATTTTTTTTACACATAATTTTTGGGAACCAATCTAGTGTAAAAACAGAATTACATATATTACTTTCAGTTCATCCTGATTACATAAGTGAAGTGGAAACAGATGGGAGAAAATATTGTGTAGAAGTCCCTTATGACAAAGAAACATTTTGATAGCCAAAACAAACTTGGTCACGTTCTTGCATGTATTTAAAAAGCATGACAGTGATAAAAAAATCTCTGAAATTGCAATAGACTAACATGTACCTGAGGTCTGTTGCAATTATTTCAGAATTAATATTGAATGGATGAGCATTTTACAGTCATTTCATTAGTTGTTTTTTGTTTTTGAAATTTGAAACAAATATAAATGGAGAATGTTAAATGCAAGCATGTAAACTATTTTTAACAGTTTTAATTAACTAACATAGTAAAATTATTGTTAATAAATGAAAAAATGACTAAATAAAGCATCTTTATTTACAGAAATACATTGCCTTCTTTCGTTATTGTGTAAACTTTTTAGTCTTTTTTTTAAAATTTCATTTTTAATTTTTCTAATAATTTAGTATTGTCATAATTACTGACATGATGCATGTATTTAAAAACACAGTGAAAATAGATGTAATTGATTTTTGGTTAAAATAGTTATGTTTTATTCTAATCATGAGAAAATTTTCATATCATTAAAGAATTCTATATGACTTTTCCCAAAAATGATTGTTTTAATTTCATCTTTTAACTATGAAAAATTTTGCTACATTTCATAAATATATATATATATATATATTGTACCCTTACTTCTCGATGTATAATATAGTTTGAAATACGACTAGCTCAATTAAATTATAATGCTTAATTAAAATTTGCATATCTATCTTTAATTTACTTTTATACTATCATATTCTAATTAAATTTATTATCAATTATTAAAATCAATATAGTTCTATAGTATGTACTAATTAAATAAGTATTTATCAAAATCATGAGACTGTGAAGTAAAGTTACAAAGCAATAAGTAGATTTACATTGAGTCAATATCTCCCAAGACATTGTCTCAATGGCATAAGAATACTATTACCTCCTTACTATCCTATTACTACATCTACAGCATTCTTATGGCTTTTAAATAAAAATAAACTATCTTTAAATGTAATAAATAAATAAATCTTAACTTTTATTAAGAAAATATAATTAAATAATCTCAGGCTCTTCTAATAATTTTAAGGTAATAATTCATGTAAATAAGTATGATAAGGGATTTTATATCAAACCTAAATACATCTAACTTATTTTAATAATAATATACAATACTAGTCTTAGAGTATAGCTTAATTTTATCTATTGCTGTTATATCATCAATTATTAAATAAATACTCATATGTATATCCCTTATTTTCATATAGCATCTTAATTTTGGAATAGATCAACATCTTATAATTCAATAATCTGTGGCAATAAATAATATTGTACTCTTATAATGTGCATTATAATTACCCTATGACCATAATAATATTATATGTTAATATCAATCAATTCTTATAAAATGATATCAAGAAAATATTGTGTTTATTTCTAAATAATAATAATAAATTCATATTGTGCAAATATTATGTTTATTCAAATTATCTGTTGTCAAATGCTGTGGTGTAAAATAATGAACTCGACACACTTTTAAACAAATTAAACAAATTTATTTACATTAACTTCAACTAAGAATTTATTTACAATATTTACAGTTCAAAATTAGGAAAACAAATAAAATAAAATAAGAAAATAATAATACAATATGTTTACACTGTTATTAACTCATACTCCTAATAAGTAATTATACATTCTTTTAAAATGCTGCACTAATAACATTGAAGTATGCTTTTAAAACTTAGACTTTAAATAAATATTAGTAAACTCCAATTATTACACAGAAAATTTATGTAAATAATATTTATGTAGCATATGTAAACAATTAAACTTTATTAATTAAATTGCTACATCACTTAAGTATTACTGCTATTCATTTCATCATGTACTAGTATGTATTTACTTTACCATCAGCATTACTTTAATAACATAATACAAAAACTAATGTATCTTTATAATGTAATAACAAATAATTGATTATAATTTTATATTTCACTTAATGCAATTTATGCTACATGTTTTACTAAATATGCATTATCTATATGTACTGTTAAATAATAATATTTAAATTATTCATTCATTTCAAATTCACAAAGTATTATATTAGATAAATTTTATGATTCTTTTTTATGTGAAATTATTACTTTACTTTATGTGTTATTCTACTCCTTCTTAATAAACTTCTATCTACAAAAACATCCTCTACAACTTATTTTAAATTCCGGGAAAACAACCTTCAACTCTAAATAAATACTAATTATCCAAATTATTTAGACTTCATCATCTATATTCAGTAAATCTTCAATCCAAATATAAACTTCTACATAAAATTTAACTTAATTTATCCAATAAAACAAAAGTAAAATATAGACTTTTAAATCTCTTCCTAACTTACAATAAAAATAATTACTTATGAATAATAAATATAATTCTAATACTCCAACATAATAATAATAAAATAAAAAAAAAAAATCAAAATTTATTTACAAAAGAATCATATAATTATTTCTAAAACTTCTTATGTAATGTTGTATCATATTTATATTATAAATTCAAATTATGCATATCCAAATAAAACTGTCACTGCCAATATAATGTGTGTGTATTTCAAAATATTTATACATTCATTCAAATAACATAACATTTGGATGATCTAAAGAAAACATATCAAATACATCAAAATTATTATAATTATACAATTTTTACCATAAATAATGATCTAATGTACAGTCCATCTTCTAATATTCTTCGGAACTACAGCTTCATAAAATAAATCACATTTACACTCACAATCATTCTTTAACATATTACGTGTTATATTAATTATAAGATAAACTTATGCAATTAATTATTATATTACTTTTAGTTATTATTTTAAGAAATGTACCTATCTTATTTTTAATAAATTAATAATATTTAATTTTTATGTTAGATAAGTAAAACAGAATTCATATTACGTAACTCCAGCGATGTCTTCTTTTCACCATAATAGTTCTTTAATCCTAGGTACACATTCACTAAAACACCATTTCCGTTTTCCGGTCCATCACGTGGTTTTTTTAAAAAGTTTATAAAATGATAACGTTCTTTTTTAAAATAAAATAAAAGTTCCCCACAAGAAAAATAAAATAAAATTAAAATAGTTTATAGGATCCTGATTTAGTTCTTTCCAGAATATTATTCAAAAGTTATTATTTTAATTTAGTCTATAGTTAATAAAAATTATCATTTAATTATTTTAAAATTGACTTGGACATCCACGTATTACTTGCGCATTTCTTAACAAAATATCCAGGTAAGAATAAGCTTCTTCATCTAAAACGACCAGCGTTTAAATTATTTCAATATAATAATTTTTATTATATTAAGATTTTTAGCTAAATATATTTTTAATCTATTTGCCTTTTTAAAATTGTCCACATTCAGTCTTTTAAACATAAAGACTTAACAAGGCAAGTATTTATAAAACTACTTTTATTTCTAATATCTTTACTTAAGATATATATTTAAATTTGTAGCTTGCAAAAATACTTTCTTCATAAAGAAGTATTTTATTCTTTAAAATATCTATTTTTAAATAATCAATAGCAATTAGCTTTTAAAATTATATACTGTCCAAAATATTACTTTTCTCCATCTCGTAACTTTCCGAACTAATCCAGCGTTTGTCATATTTCTAGTATAAAGTTTCCGATATATTTTCACTATATATGATGTTCCCATGACCATTTGCTTGTAAATTGAGCTTCAATATAGAGACGATTGATAAGGAAAAATTAAATTAACACTGCATGTTTATCATTTAAAAATTTCTATAACTTATTTACAAGACACTCTTATAATTTTGAAAAATGATTTTAAAAGCGTCTACAAAATTTACGTAGCTATTTTAAATAACACAATTAACTTGAAAATTCAATCACGAAGTCCTCCCCTAACAATTGAACTAAGCTTTTATACCGGAAGAAACTTCCCATTTGATTGGTACATTTAAACAATCAACTTGCTGGCTTATTTACATATTTACCAACAACACAAAATTAAAAATAAATAATGACTTATTTAATATTTAATATTTATTACATTATTAAATTTTTTAAAATAATCTTTATCGTTTATTTAAATCCACTAAACATTTTTAAAAATATTCTTACTTACTTGATTTTAATTTTAACTTTTATAAGATTATTTAAAATAAACTAAGTCTTTTTTATACGTTATATTTTTAAAGCAATACTTTTAAAAATCAGATTTAATATTCTACATTGATTTATCTTTATTTTTATCTTGTGATAGCTCACGTATTATTTATAAATTTTATAACATGATTTTTAAAATAGTTGTGCAACTTTATTAGATAACTTCCAAGCATGTGTGTGCATATTTAACTAACATCTGTTTCTACAACACAAGAAACGCTTGTCATAATCTAAAAATAACTAACAATTGCATTTTTAAAATAAACATTTTTTTAAAATAAATAAAATATTATAACAGATTTTTTTAAATTAATAATTCGATATTATAAAATCAAATATTAATCTTCTATTTAAATATTTATAATAATTAAAATATTTATATTCTTTTATAACATTATTTTATCAACAATAAATATATGCATTTAATTTTAACTTGTCTTTTAAACACTTTTAGTTTTAAATACCTACTTATTAAATATATTAATGCAGTATTAACTATGGCCAGTTTTTCCAACCATATATTATAATAATCATCATCAAAATGTCTCTCTCAATTTCAGCACAATTTCACATATCAAATACTCATAGATTGCTTTAATTAAACCTTTTGAAATATTACCATAAGCAAAATTAACATCACATATTCACATATACCTTAAATTTAAAATTTTTAATAGATTAGCATAAAAATTATATGGTGACCCATACAAAAGGGCACAATATATATATATATATATGGTATAATAGTTAATTTATCTACTAGTCACATCCAGCATATTGGTTTAAAATTGAAGTGAAACTTGAGTAAATGGTGCAGCTAATCATCCAATTTTTTCCTTCAAATTCAAATGGAGAAACTACTATACACAATGACTAAGAATAGTTTTTGCTTAACATCATATGGTTTTTATTTTTATCTTCATTGGAGAATATTCCTGAGTAATTTATGTATTTGAGAAATAAAAAATATATAAAGATTTTCTTGAATATTACTAATTTGTTAGCATTTTTCTATACTTCTCACATTCATATAAAGTTAAATTCTCAAAAATTTCAGTAAGGTATATAATAAAAAGATTATTTAAACTTAAAAACAAGATAGAAAATTTTGAAATAACTTGTTTTAATTAAAGTTAAAACTGAAAGGAAGATAGAGAGCTCTGATGAAGACTGCTGGACAAGAAGTTTTTAAGAAAATTACTTGCATTAAAGTGTATATGAGTGAAGTATTATAAGTAATGTATATAATAGAATTAATAAGTTTTATTTATATATAGGTTGAATTAATAATTTGCAAGGATTTTTAGTTTGATAAAGAATGGAAATTAAGAGATTACATTCCCTTAAACAAAGATAACTTGTCAGGAACTCATCAAGTATTAATTTCTAATCCTGAGACTTAACAAGTTTTCTTCAGCAACTTATAATAGCTTTTTTTTCTGCTAGAAGGCATGAGTCATTTTACTAAATATTTGTACTACACAATTTTTTTTTTTTTTTAAATATAACTTCTTTTAACAAATTAATTCTTCTGTCTGTTAGTACATGGAGCTATTAGGCAATAGGATACTATGATCAAGCAATAACATCTGATCATAAATAGTAGTTTACCATTGATTGCTGTCTTTTAAGACAATTTATTCTAGCATCTTAGTATTCACAGTAGAAAATGGGTTCCTTACTGTATTAACATTTTTATTGTATTTTTTCCCCCATACTTTTCTTTGATTTCTCACTCAATGTTTTAGGAATAGATTTCTGAAAAAAGTGAACACAAATATTAGGTATTTTTTGATGAATAATAGTGCATTTCAAAGTAGACATTACAGGACACACTGTAGATTTTGCATAGTCGGGGGGAGGGGTATTGAATTCTTCAGTCAGTTTTATATTTAAAAAAAAAAAAAAAGATATGAAGGGAAGAGAAATCCTACAGATAAATTCCTCACGCATTTTTTTTTTTTTTGCTAACTATGAAAAAATTATTTTAAACACTTTTTATAAATAAAAAAGAAAAAAGTCCAAACATAATGAGATAAAAATTAACCAACAGTGAAATGAAGCACTTTAATAAAGTCTTTTTGGATAGCTTTTTATACTTCTCTTTAAACAACAGGAATCGATCATATAAGTAACTCATTTTTTATACCATCATCAGCTTATATCAATACATTATGTAAAAAAAAAAAATTAACTCTTCCATTTCTATATATTCAAAAAAAAAATATATATATAGAAATTTTATATTTATTGAAATTGTGTTTATTACTTTTTTCTGCTATCATATATTAATATAATAATACAATTTATCCAAACCACTTCAAACACTTTTTAGCGAAACTCTTTATTTGTACATATACATACACCTACGTTTCAATTGACCTGCAGTCTTCTTCAGAGCCAGTTCATTTTTTTTAAGAGACTAGAACGAATTGGCTCTGAAAAAGACTGCAGGTCACTCAAAATGTAAATGTATGTATATGTACAACTAAAGAGTTTTGCTAAAAAGTGTTTGAAATGGTTTGGATAAATTGAATTTATAGGATATTATGGCAAAATAAAGAAAAGTGTGATTTTGGTAATATTTAGTATAATAATAATACTAACAACAATAACAACAACAACAATAATAATATTTCAATTCAATTTATTGTATGAAATAAAATAAAGTACATAACAATTATTTGAAAACTCCAAACAACAACAACAACAACAACAACAACAACAACATAATAATAATAATAATAATAATAATAATAATAATAATAATAATAATAATAATAATAATAATAATAATAATAATAATTTATTTATTTATTTTATTAAACAAATAACATGTGTATATAGAATAACTCTAAACAAGCAAAACTTGTGTGAAGAGTTATTCATTATATATCAAAACAATTATAAAAAGAGATAAGAATATATGTACATTAATCATCTAAAAAAAAAACACACACACAAAGAATGATTTACAATGTTTAATACAAACAATTAATATAAGAAATAGATATAAAAATTAATTACAAAAAAAAAAAAAACAAAGAATATATATATATACATTAATCATGAAAAATACATACAAATTTTAAAACAATAATACTATTAAAAATAGTGTTCTAGATAATAACATTTTAAGCATCTCATAAATAAAAAGATAAATGGTCAACATCAACTAAATAGCTAGCAAGAAGAGAAACAATCTTACTGAATAGCTAGCAAGAAAAAGAATTAAATAATCTGTTATCATTCAAGCAAATTTCCCACGATTACTTTCCAAACAAAAATCTGACAATGCCAATTGAAATTTCTTAGTTAAACAAGTATTTGCAACAGACACCTTAAGATATAATTAGGAATAATAATGATATACACCTGGGTCTCGTTTTACACGATAAATAGGTTCCTCAGAAAACATGCGCAAATGAAATCGCACAAAAATAGACGTAACTTACATTGAAAAAGGGGGGATGCGGTCTGTGATTTTTCAAAATTCGCATAAAAGCAAAGCACCAAACATAAAATTACTTTAAAATTTGCGCAAAAAAAAAAATAAGGAAATAAAATATGACTAATAAAAAATTTCAAATTTGAAAAAAATTGATACAAGATAAACTTTTTATAACTATAATATTTAATTTTATTCAAAATAATATATTTTTATGCATAATTTACAGTACAGTAATTTACATTTTTTATATACGTTTTAATTATTATGATTTTCTGGTGACAACGTAATTAGTAATTAATCTTTGAGACGATGATTTTATTAATTGTTTACGAAGCTCGCAATATCCAGACATACAACCATTTAGCTCTCGTTGGAATTTAAGAGCACGTTAATAATTAGTGTCATTAATAAGAAAATAATAATTGATTATGTTTTTTTTAAACCCTGGGAAACCGGGGTTTTTTTAAAAAATCTTTTTTTTTTATAAATATAAAAATGAATTAAAAAGCAAAAACAGAATGTGATTTAAAATGCAAAATTAACATGCACAATGTTTGAACAAATTTACATTATAATCTTGTAAAATTTAATATGTGCATACATAAAATGTGGAAATCATGATTTTAATTTCATTATTGCATAAAATCTTACTATTATAAAGCACTGAAAATATTGAAATTACTAAGATCAAAGTCGAATTCCAATAATGTGCTATTACTTTCAATATAACATAAGTGCACGAAATTTATTATTTAAAGTAATAGTGCATTATCGGAAATCAACTTCCGGGGAAACACGAATCGAATCGCGTAACTTCAAAATCGTGTTAAATAAGTCAGCGTAAAAAGAGACCCAGGTGTACATTGACAATTACCTTATATTTATAAAGTTTAACAACAGATAATATATAAGAATTAGCATAGACGTCATGCACAGAAGTCAATCTAAGCTTTCCAAAAATAATATGTGTTGATTAATTTTGTAAAGTACATAACAAAAATAGTAAACCGTACAATCATCCCAAATAGAGATATTGCAATACAGTGTAATTTGATAGCAAGCAACATAAATAATCATCAAAGTAGACTTAGGCAATAATTTCACTAAATGATATAATAAGTAATTAATATTGTAAAATCAGGACTATAAATAGGCAATGTGATTTGACCAAGATAACATTGAATGAATTAAAAAGACCTAAATAACAGTAATTGTCAACAAAAATGACATTACTACAAGTGCAAATGAAATTGGAGTGAATTATATATTGACCACAAATACTAATACCAAGTAAATGTGATTAGTATTTATAATCAAATAGAATGCTTCTTAATTTATCCTGATTGACAGAAATTAATGCCAGATCCTTATTAATTACCAGTTCAAGAACATTTATATCAAAGAGCATGATAATAAGAATTCAGTTCATTTATTTTAAGTCAAAACAAGCCAATTACAGATTATATATAAAAATATTAAAGGGAATGCACCCAAGGTATATTACTTAATAATAAAATGGAGTAACAAACAATAACAAAAAATATATATAAAACAAATTTAAATTAATAACAAATGGTGTTCCAATTTAAGAATATTGTAAAATTGCTTAGGATCTAAATTAAAATTATTAGTATTAATAAAAACCTGATTATATAAAGAAAGTAACTTGAATAAAGGAGAAAATTTAATCTTATTGGAAAGACTGGGTTGAATAGGCAAACAGAAACAGATTGAGATCATGTGCATGAGAGCGCTGAAATTAGATCTGGTAGAGTAACTTGTTGTTTATAATTATGTAAAGAAATTTAATGTTTCTATATTCACATCTAAAAGAATAATGGATATCAACTTTATTTTGCAGAAAAAACATATTTGGAGAATGTATTAAATACTGATTGTAATAAACTACATCTTTATTTGGAGGTAGGATTTCAAATGATTGAATACTATTCAATGATGAGAAGAAACAGTAACAATAATAGTAATAATAATAGTTGTAGTAATAGTAGTGGCAGTGGTTGGCAGTGTTAGTGATGTAGATTTAATGACATTTTATGCTTGGCTGTAGAAATATTTATCTTGATTACAGAGCAAGCTTTCAAAAATAGGAATAATCTATGTTATAAAAAATAAAGAATACTAACTATAATTAAGTGGGAAATTAAAGTATGTGTATTTTCTAAAATATCCATTCATAGTAATGCATTTACTTTGTCCCATGAGCTGTTGTTACAATAAAAATTAAGAAGAAACCTATTACAGTTACCAAGATTAGGAGAAAACATCTTAAACCTGGATTTACTATGAGATTTAGGTAAGTTTTAATTATCTATTACAAATATTTACAGGAATACTGCTTCAATAGTAATGACCTGTTTTTTTTTTTTCATGTGTCAAAGCATCGGCCAGGAAGTGAACCCGGGACAACTGCTTGTAAGGCAGCTGTTATGACCATTCGCCACCAATGCCTAATTAATGACTTGTTTTAAAAGAAAATTTTTAGTTAAATGTTGAAAACCAAACTAAACATTTTGATATATTTATTACAAAAAGTAAATGATTTAAAGATATCCATCAATCAAAATATTGCCGTACTTTAAGGAAGTATTAATAATATCCCTGTATGATAATCTTCAAAATAAAAACTGTTGGATTTAAACTAATAAAGGATATTACATTTATTTTAAATTAACAAGAACATTTCTTCTCTCTCTTTCTCTTCTAGCATCCATCTATTGCAAACTTGAATTGTCAGGAAATACTAGATATAATGCAATTTAATATCCATTCGTGTACAGACCTGAGATTCAAAACTGATATTTGATATTCTCTTTTAACTTTTTTTTATTCCAGCTTTGAATCATTAGTCTTTATTAATAAAAGCAAAAATTAGAAACCGTTTTGTACATGAGAATTAAATTAAATAATGTCATCACTGATAATTCAAATTGTAACATATAGTACTAGAGTAAGAGAAATATTTTTGATAATAGATTAAACTTTGAGAACATTAAACTTCATGTCCATGTTAACCTTTCTAGTCAAGGAATAAAATAATGCCTACAGTTAAAGGGGAATAGCAGTCAGTGAAACATGTAGTTGCTGATCTGGTGTTGAATTTACAGGACGGTATAAGTAAAATGTCATGGATTCAAAATCATTGACTGTTTTGAATTATAAGATAAATATTTGATAATAAAAAAGAATTAATGATGAAGACATGTAATTGCATTGGTTCCAGCTTTGGGTCAAAGGCAAAACTCAGAAACTGATTCGTGTATGGGAATTAAATCACACCACTGAGAATTTAAGTCTATAACATATACCAGTAGAATAAGAGAAATATTCTTATTAATAGTATACTTATAATTCAAAACGTTAGATCTTTTTGAATTTTAAGGTAAATATTTGGTAATAAAAAGGAATTAAAAGTTATTACAGACACATAATTACATTAGTTTTAGCTTTAAAACCCTGATACCTTATTGATAAAGACAAAATACAGAACACATTTGAAGATAGGGAGTAAATTACATTATTATTGATAACCACTGATATCTTAAGCTTGCAATAGATGGTAAAGTATATAATAAATTTTGAGAGTTAAATGATTTTGTGTTGGTGTTTATTTTAAATTTCAATCACAAACTAATTATTTCCAAGATTTAAATCATTGGTTTTGTGGAAATAATAATGTAAGAACGGTATAGACCTTGATTTCAAAGTTGTAGTTATTCTAGTAGTAAGATCAGGTTAATATCTTAATTATGATTACTAGTAGGTACTCTTTTTAAATTACTATTTAAATCAAATGCATTAGAAAACAATTTACCACATATATAATTACATTATCATTAGGATTGTGAAAGAATTTAATATGAAGTATTTTTTTTCTTTATTAATTTTATATACATGTATCTGGAGATAAATCTATTTATTCAAAAATGTTTATTCATGTAATGAAAAATTTAGATATACTAAACAATACTGGTTTATTAGATAAGTAATTTTTTTTTAGGTCTGTAGAACATCAAAGTTATTATACTATTAGTGAAATAGTACATAACATTAAGTAATATTTTTCTTAAAAAAGTAATTTATTGTGATATTTAAATGAAAATACTATAGTTAATTAAAATATGGCTCTTGGTAAGCTAAGAGATAACAGTTTTTTTTTATTAATTTGGTAATATCTGCTATTGAATATTATTTAAAAGTGCATTGTTAATTAAGTTTGATTAAAAGCATATATATATATCAAATACGGTGTGAATCCATAAATATATCATATTACATATTCTTTTAAATGCCTATATTATTGTGCAAATATATGTTAAAAGTATTAAGATGTTTTTTTATTACTCTTATAAAGGATAAAAACTCTGATCATGGCCATTTTAATAATTCTTGAGTTATTGTTCTCTATATTAAATAAATTTACATGATTATTGCCTTTTTATTAAGTAATGTAGATTAATTTGATATATATTATATTTTAATAAATGAAAAATCTATATTTTTAAGAATTACTAAAAAGTGAATTATCTTTTTATTAAAATATGTAGTGTATATATATATTAATTTTAATATGCTCGTAGATAAATGAATTTATAGTATTATTTCCAGAAGCTTCCGTGTAATAAAAATATAATAGCTAAATAGTAGACGGAAATAATACTATGAATACATATATATCTCATCTCAAAGATAAGTTCATTAAAATGTTGATAAACATTTTTGTGCCATATAATGTGATAGAAGAAATAAGTATTTTTCACTTTATTATTAATATTTATGAGCAAAGTTTCCAGATTGAAATAGTTTAATAAGTTATATATATATATATTTAATAAAAATAAATAAATTCTATTTCTATGCTGGTATATTATTTTCATTTTCAAGTTCTAATATGAAAATTATCAATTGTTTATGTGTATGATGCTGTCATTTAAGAGAGATTTATCCGTTTAACGTTTATTCACAAACACATGATATGTATTAAGTGAGCTTAAAACAGCACCTTTTCTCATTTTTGTTTACAATATATGTTCACAGGTCGATCATTCATTAAAACCGAATATAATTAAGACATACTGGTCTTGTTAACATTATATTTAATTGTTTTATTTATTTTATTAACAGGTATCGATCGTGATAATTTTGTGTCAATTTTTATATGGTACTTGGCATGAAGTATACTGTTTCATGCACAATATGTGAATTTCCCACTTTCAGGGTGGTTTATCTCGTGATTGTTTTAATTTTAAAGTGAACCTAGCGATAGTTTTCTCTTTATGATGTTTTAAGGATACCATTGCTTTTCTAAAAAATAATATTTTAATGCTGTATATTATAAGTTTAATTTTTTATTATTATTCCGCGGTAAAGAGATTGTTAGAATAATGTGCACAAACGCAAACATATAATAGCATTCTATCTTATCTGAACTAATAACAATCATCATTTTGGATTTGCGTTTATTAATTTAGGTTCCTATTCTAGAATTGCCAATCTATCCTTCAGATGCTGGCAAATATATATGTATATACATTATAGTGTAATTAAAAAAAGCAACATTTAAAAATAAATTTCATTGTTATTATAATGTACCATTTATTGCTTTGCTCTCATTTATAAATTTATTATTTTATGCAGGTTGATTATATATATATTTATATCTAAACTGATTGCTTTAAAAGTAGAGATGGAAAAATCATTTTTAGATATATCAATTATTTTTCTCTTTCCTTTACTAACCACTAATAGAACATTTTAGTCCCAGAAAATAAAATGTTTTGTCAAAGATGAAATTGCCATCAGCATTGTTCTCTATAAGTTCACCTTTTCCACACACATTCGTTTTTCATCTAATTTAGGATAATAGAATATTTCAAATTACATGGTAGTGTTAGCCTGAAGCTATTAGATTATTTAACTTCTGTAACTGCTATTTATTATACTATATTTTAATTCATAATTCAGTTTGCGCTTAAAGAAAAAAATCACAGCAGTTTCAACGTGTCATTTAATACTCAAATGATCGAGTCATTTGAAATCTTTTTCAGAAATTTTTGTAATTGCTTCTAACAACAAAAAATAAGTGTAGAATTATTTATTTACTTTAATAAGATTTTATGAAGTGTCTAATTGATGTAATCATCAAAGATATCAGATAAAAATAATTGCTAATGAATTACTTACTAAAATATTTGTATGGTATAAAATTTTAGAACGTTATTAATTATTAGTCTTTATTATAATATAACAAACATCTCTAAACAGCGATTAGTGGGTTGTGGAAGGGTGCTTAGATATCCTTAGCTAAAGATAAAATTTTGAGTTAATTTGGATTAGGCAGATAAAGATCGAAGCACTGACTATAAAAATAAAAAAAGGACAATCGTAATATGATAGGACTTAACTGCTGATTGGAAAAATTTGCATATGTACGTGGATGCTGAGCCTTGGTAATTAATTTTTTTTAAATTACAAATACCTCTCAGATATGTTTAATGAATATTAAAACTATTCTTTTTTATTCGAAATTACATATAAATCAAAAGTTTTAATACAATGCATTTCAATTGATTAAGGAAAAGCAGACATTTCATTCAGATTCTAAATAATTTATTATTATTAAAATTTAATTAATAATTTGTTTGAATTACTATTAAATATTTATGATTAGTTGTTATTTTTAATCTTGTAAATTGTTTAAAAAATATTTAAACAATATTAATATATAATTTGATTGTAATTACATCAGTAAGTAGCATTGCTTAGGAAAAAAAAAATCATTCATGCTTCTGTATAGTTATTTTAAATTCTATTTAAAGCTTTATGATTCAAATTTAGTACTGTACTTAGTACATTTTAAAAGCTGAATATCAATCTTAGAAGTGTGTGTGTGTGTTTTTAAAGGTTTTCTTGAGAAATACTCAATAGTAATAATTTTATATTAAAAAAATAAATGTGTATAGGTTAATCCATGTGCTGTGGACTTTCATGGATAATTTTATACTGTAAAATAGTTTTATATTATGTAATAGAGCCAATGGTAAAGTGATATTTCGACATCATATGAACAAATATTCAATTTTGCAATATTATTATTTGCTTATTTGAATAAAAAAAGTCTCTAATAATGGAAGAACTTTCAATATTTTGTGATTAAACTTTATATTTTATTATTAAAGTTTATGATGTACTTCCAGTTGTGGGATATTAAAATTAATTGTGTTAAGTGTTGATAAAGTATCAAAATAGTAATGAAATATTTTGATAATCACTATTGCTTTCATATTTAAATTCATTTTCAAATAAAATAATATTTATACATAAAACATGAATATCCTTGTAACATTGATTGCATTAAGTGATAGTTGTCATCATTAAAAAGGTATATATTTTTAATTTTTTTTCCTATTAACATAAGATTATAAATAGAATGCTTTGCTAAAGACCTATGTACCATGATTAAAATTGTGGTTTTTGTTGATTTCCTGAATTTTTTAATTATCCAAACTTTTTTTTTTGTTTTGTATTCATAGATATGTATATATTTTCAGGAAAGAATATTTCAAGAATATTGTAACATTTTTAAATATGTACTTTATATATAGAATATTCTTAAAAAACCTAAAAATAGACTTCAGGTTAGATGAATCAATGAATTGAGAGGGTTTTTTTTGTCTGGTTAAACAAAGTTGTGAATGAAAATACTGAACAAAATTTGGAAAGCTGATAAATCAGTAATGTTTAAAAAGGATATTACAGATGTTTTTGTAACATAAATATAGGTATGTGTTATGTTGTCTTCTTGAAGTTAGATTGAAATATCTAAAAAAAGACTATTATGTGAATAAACATTTCCTCATGGTCATATAGCAGTTTTTACTACTTTTTATCTCTTCAACACAGTTTATTCCAGCTTTTCAATATTTAAAGCTTAATCATAGATGAGGCAGTGTATTTATAGTGACATCACATGCTTATTATTACAAGCATCGCATAATGCTTCCTTTGGTAAACCTCACAAACTCATTAATTTCAAATATTTATTCATTGAGTAGAAAGCTCATGTAGGGAATAAAAACAAGCATCATTTCAGTATATTTACAATTTCATAGTACCCAAAATGGATTTGGATTACTGTCAAATTATGTGTATAGGATGCAAAAATCTACTAACCTTATATCATCCAAGACAAAATTGTTTCCACATACAGAGATCCCTTTCAATGTAACACCAAAAGATAAATCTCCGTAAATAAAATATGTTCAAACAATTCTAGCACCAATTATCCTGATGGCAAGCATTAAGATAACTATTTCACAAGATAAATGGAATTATTGGAAAACTCCTGCTCTTCTATATTAAAATCTAACTGGTGATACAGATTTTTCAATGCCTGACATTATTAATAAGCAACTGAACCAAAATATTTGATTTTATACTCAAAATGAATATGTGGTTTTGGCTACATTATACTTGCTTAGGTATAAAAGAAATCTTGCCAAAATTGAAACTATCTTTTGTTTGAGTGTAGTAGTTCTCCAAACAAACAAAAACTTGGTCAACTGTCCTTCAAGAAATGTGGAAGGTATAAGCTAATTTTAACATAAGATATCGGTGAGGATAAAGTTTTAACTTCAATACAAAAACTTTATAAAAAAGTCAAAGAAACATATGCAGATCAAGATGATGATGAATTTGCTGATATATCAGAAAACAATAATTTAGTCATGTGAAAAGTAAGTACATTTCAATTTATCTATGATGTTTTAAAAAATCCAGTATTATTATATGAGAATTCTAAAAACCTTATAATACTGATACAACACAAGCTAGTTCGTCAATAGTAACTAATTACTCTACAGAAAATTAAATTAGCATTGTGCCTTGTTGATTGTTTGAATACCTGTAATCAGTCTTCATACATATTATATAAAATATCTTTACATTTATTAATGTTTTCTCCTTGTTACACATTATGTTATATTAATAATATAAATTTTCGGGCATTTATACAGAAAAGGTAACCAAATAATTTGTCTAAATACGTTTATTTTTGCTTTGCTTTTGATATATTACATATCATATTCATAGCTTTTTTTTTTTTTTAGTGTTCCTAGTCTATAAATTCATTTAAGTTTGTTATTTCATTATTCATTAATATTTAAATATCTTCATAACACCCACTTACTTTAGCTATCACCCAAGCCTCTTTAACCTTTTATTTTCTGTCTTTCCTTTAGGTATAAATAATTTCAGCTGTCAACAGATCAAACTTATGGCCTTACTATTGCTCATGGTCCATAAATATAGAGGAATATTCGGAGCCTTTCATGAATTCCCATAAAAAGGGGCTTTACAATTAATTTGATCAGGGCGCCAATGGCAAAGAGATAAAGAGACTGATGATTAAAAGATAACATGATCAGCCTGGACAATTAAATTTAAAACTATATGTTAGAATATTATAACTGCTAATGTAATAATGTAATTATAATAAATTATTTGGAAAAAAAAAGTAGGTTCACTTAATACAAGTGGACTAAATTCAATGAGCAAAAATTTTCAGCTCTTAAAATCACTCCACATTGTGCAACCCAACATATGTGAACCTGATTGAAACAAAAATTTTTGGTGGATCTCATATGGATCCCTCACACTAATTTAATAATGTTGGTTATTTAGCATTTTCAAGAAATATCATCTGTTTTTCTGCAGGCGTAGGGATAATGATTTCAAGGTATTGTACCTTCAATTCATTTAGAATATTATACATAGATGAATATTCATTAATTATTACCATTTAATTCTCCAAAGAATTCTAATATTGTATTCATTTTTTGCATTATCCTTACATCTACTCATTTTAATGGGAGATTTCAATATGAAGTACAATTCTTTTGTGACGATTTGGTTGCATCTCTTCAGCTTCTCTCATTAACTGTCCACGGTTTTTGCCTGTCATTCACTTACATTTATTGATGGCATGCATTCTTCACTTATTGATCTTATCTACTTGCCAATGCTTCATAATATTCTCATTATTAGATTACTACTTGTCCATTCTTACATCATTCAGCAATTATGGTCACACTTGATTTAATTTTATTTAAATTTTCAGTTCAATACGAAAAACTGTAAGAATTATTCGGAAACAACAACAATTTTTTTTGCTCTCTGAAAATTTAAAATTTGTTTTTAGTGCAGTTTATTAGTTTAAATATCTTTTATTTTAAAAATTACATAGTGAATATATCTCTTACTTTTATTTTTAGCATGAATTTTGCAATTTCATTGTATAAAAAAGTCATATAACTTTACTGACATCAATATGCTCATATGTTAGAATTATGAAATAGCCACTGCTTTCAAAAGATTGTTATATAAAATCATTGGGAGTTTTATGAAATAATGGGTACAATGTGATAATCGCTACTGCAAATCCATTCATAAGATTTTTTTATGAGGAAGTAAGAGTGTATCATCATTATTTATCAATCATTATCAATCCATTGCAGGATGAAGGTCTCTAAGTTCAATCCATCTTGTCCGATTTCTAGCCTTTTGTATTTCTTCCACCCATCTCACATGTAGTCTCTTTCTTTCTTTTACAATCTCTTGGAATCCACTTTAAGATTTCAACTGCTCATCTATTATCATCTCTTCTAGTAATATGCCCAGATCAACTCCACTTTAGTCTTTTAATTCTTTCAACAATATCAGTAATAACTGTTTGTTCTCTTATCCATGTATTGCCATTTTAATGTCTTCTAGTTACTCCTAACAATCATCTTTCTACACTTCTTTGGGTGATCTGAAATCTCTATTACTCTTATAGTAAATGTCCAAGTCTCAGATCCATAAGTAAGAACTGGTAAAACACATTTATTAAAAACTTTCCTTTTCAAACACATAGACATATTTCCTTTTAGTATCAAGTTATTTCTACCAAAAACATTCCGACCACATTTAATTTTATGATTAATTTCATCCATTATGTTTTTATCTGTTGTAATAATCTGACTAAGGTATTTGTAGTTAACTTCTTCTAACTCATCATAATCAATCTTCATTTTTATTTTTTTAGAAAATCCATTGAACATTACTTTAATCTTTTTAACATTTATCTTTAATTCTACTTTCTTACTTTTATCTGATAACTTTTGCAACATTTCTTGAAGCTCTGAAGCATTATTTGCAAAATCAATTGCATCATCTGCAAAATCTAAAGGACTTAAATAATATCAGTTTACTTTTATTCCCTTAGCTATTCATTTTAATTCTCAAAACACTTCATCTTGCATTTTTATAAATATTCTTCAGAATGTGATAATATCCTGGGTTTATATAACTTCATGATCCAATGCTTTAATCATTGAAGAAATGCTTATTGAATCCAATGTCTTTTCATAATCTACAAATCCAAAGCATAATGGCAACTTATATTCATTGGTCCTCTATGTAACTTCTCTCAATACTTGGATATGATCTACTGTACTAATATCACTTTTAAATTCAGCTTGTTCTTTTGGTTGAAATCCAATGTTCTTTATAGATTAATTATATTGGTAAAAAATTTGTATAAAATTAATAAAAGATCGATAGGTCTGTAATTTCTAATATCTTCTTTATCAACTTTATAAAATATTAATATTAATATTGCACTCATCCAGTCATCTTCTACATCTTTATCATTTAAACATTTGGTAATATATAAAATAAATTATAAATATTGATTATAATGCAATATATACATTTATAATTCTTTTATGAATCCAGTTTGGCAAACTGTTAATTAGAAATAAAAAAAATATAGACTGTGCTATTCTGTTTAGATTGTAAAGCAATTGTTTTTAAATTTTTATTAAGTTATCTTTTAAAAATCAGCGTTATCATAATTAATATTTTCATGTTATCACATATTTGAATTTAAATTGTTTTATAAACTTCAAATTTTTGACAAAGGAATTAAATTTTGTTGAGTGTTCAAACTTTCTAAATTTGTATAACTTGTCAAATAGATCGGTAGATTTTGTGTGGCTTGTTACTAGAGCTATTGAGTTTCTTTGAAAAATTTGAAAATTTGAAGAAGCAGTCAATTATGTTCACAGATTTTCTAAGTTATCGGGAAGTGGCTGTTTTTAATCCTTGCAAGAAGCTATTTAAAATGGCCACCATCTGTCCAATAAATTAAAAAAATATATATATTACAATGATTCAAATAGACTCATTTCCAAAGATTACATAATTTATTGCTTTTATTTTAGATGAATTCTCCATATAACACATGTTTGAAAAGAGTAATTATATGATAAATATGAAATAGAAATGTTGAAGACCTATAATATTTTCAATGAACTATATAACATAACAATAAGTATAGAAATTTTTGCGTCTACAAAATTATGAGAGTTTTTTGAATTTTCTTTATCGCCAGACTTTATTATAGGGAGAATTTATTTAAATAGCGTTTCCTATTTATTCTTGAATTCACATATAAATCAAGATCTTTGTGGTAAAATGCATCCATCTATTTATTATACTAATGACCTAGCGTTTAATACTGGCTGAATAAAATTTAATTTTTTTTTACATTAGATAATCAGATATAATTTTTTTTTTAAAAGTAGCATTACCAAAAACAGTGTAGATAATAACTCATTTATAATCAGTAAAAAAGTGGAAAATTGTTAAAAAAAAAAAAAAATTCTAATCAATCCAACTTTTGAAAACTTGGTGAAAAATACTTCTTTATGGGGAAGAGGTGTAGAGAATGCTTTTGTAATGGGGCTATTTGAAGACTGTTTTATTATTTTATTATGTATGTTAAAAAAATAAACATTGCTTTAATCAGTAATACATTCTGAAAGCACAAGCATATTTTCAAATAAAGAAAAACACATTTAAATTAATATCTGTAAAAAAAAAAAAAATTAATTGGTGTGATGAAAATCTTCAAAATTTTTCCAGGTCACAGGATTTTTTAAAAAAATGTAATCAGCCCAAAGCTGTTCTATCCTAGATGTTCAATTATTGGTCAATAAATCTAGCTATTATAATTTAGAGGATAATGATTTCAAGTTTATTTGTCTTTGTCTGAGTATTGATGCAGTGATTGTAAAAACACATAAAGAAGTAATAGTAATAATCAGCCATTAAGCTAATACACATGCCTTTGTAGATTTTTAACTATAAATGAATACTCTCGCTTCCAAATACAAAATAAAGTTTTTGTGAAAAGATAGAATAAATCCATCTATCTTTTCAACCCAAACATTTATGTATGGGCAAATCTTAAGCATTTGGGAATGAGAGCGTGAAGATGTTAAGCGTTCACTTTAAATCACTTTTACTATGCCTGAATGAATTGATGCTTGCAAAATTTTCTAGAAATTACTATACATCATTCTTAGTTGAAATTAAACAGATGTAAATGAGATATTTATTTATATAATGCTATGTTTTTTTTATAAACTGTATTAGTAATCATCAGCCATTAAGCTAATGCACATGCGATTTGTGGATTTTTAACTATAAATGAATACTCTCTGTCTTGCATTGGTGGTCGAGAAGTCAGCGCGACTGCCTTACAAGCAGTTGCCCGGGTTGCGGGTTCGCATCCCGGCCGATGCTATGACACTTGAAAAAAAAAGAATACTCTCACTTCCAAACCCAAGATAAAGTCTTTGTGAAAAGATAGAATGAATCCATTTATCCTTTCAACCCAAATTATGTATGGGAAAAATCTTACTCATTTGGGAATGAGAGCGTGAAGATATTAAACAATCACTTTAAATTGCTTTTACTATGCCTGAATGAATGACGCTTGTGAAATTTTTTAGAAATTACGATACATCATTCTTAGTTGAAATTAAACATATGTAAATGAGATATTACTTAACATCTTCATGCTCTCATTCCCAAATGCTTATGATTTGCCCATACATAAACGTTTGGGTTGAAAGGATAGATGGATTCATTCTATCTTTTCACAAAGACTTTATCTTGTGTTTGGATGTGAGAGTATTCATTTATAGTTAAAAATCCACAAAGTGCATGTGCATTAGCTTAATAACTGATTATTACTATTACAGTTTATAAAAAAAAAACATAGTGCTACATAAAATAAATATCTCATTTATAAAAAAGTAATATATTTTTATCTTTGGTGTATGTTATATTTTTATGGGTGGTAAGCACTATTTATAATAATTGGTAAAAGTATTGCATATATACTTTTTACTATTATATAATGTATCAAATGAAAATGTTTTCAAAATACTTAGAAGGGGAAATTTATATACCTAGCATGAAGTTTGCAACAGTCTTAAGTTTTTAAAAATAGATTTGGATAATGAAAAGCTCTATGAGATTTTGTGCAATGGTGAATTGACAGAATGAGGAGCTTAACATTCATTGATCCTGCTTTTGTTTTGTCCTATCTCATCCTTGATTGTTATTAGGAAAGTAACAATCTGAAAAATTAATCAATAAATTTGTTGCTAATGCATTTACAATTAACATATATTTGTGATATCTGAATGTGAAACTGCATGTATGATCTAGTAATACTAATTGCATTTATCTTTTTCAAGTGATATTAGTCTGCCATATTTGTCCACTGCGTACATTAAATCTAATTAGAAACTTGATGTCTATAGCAATAATAGACCCTATACATTCCATTAGTTATTAGGAGTCTGTTACAGATAAATTGGCTATTCAAACATCAGAAAAGAGGTAATAATATAAATAAATAAAAGTAATGTGAATTTTTTATAAACCAATCTATACAATCAAATATATATATTTTAATAATATGGTGATTATAAAATTAGTTTGTTTGACTATTTATGATGCTTTTTCCAGTTGTTACTGTAGTAATTTTTTTAAAGAATTCAGCAACTAACCTTATTGGAGCTTGCTATTATATTTTATCCTAAAATATATTTTGCTATTGTGATCAATAATATAAACATTTTTAAAGAATGTCATTGGAATAATCTTCATAATGTAAACTGAATGCTCATTTATCATGCTCAAGTTCACCACAAAGTACCCTCACATGATCACCATTTCTTATGCTTGCAAACTGAATCTTCATTTATCTTGTTTAAGTTCACCACAAAGTACCTTTGCATGATCACCATTTCTTATGCTTGCGCAAGCTAATAAAACAGTACCAAACTCTCTAAATAGTAGTGCCACCTAGTGTAAGCCGTAGTTTGATACTGTTTGCACCAAATATCTTTTTTTAGAAAGCGCATTACTATTCATTTGCTTCACAGTGACCAATCAATCCTTGATGTGCTCTTGTAATAGTAGATTCAATATCATAACATCCAGAAAAATAAATAATATATTTGATGTTTTGATTTTGTCATATTTTCAGATTAATATGGAACATTTTTAAATAAAAAAATTTCAATGCTATTATGTTGCTATGATAAGGGCTTCCTATCTCATTTATGTAGACATGATAACAGTGCTAATAATGTATGACCATATATTTATATTTATTTGAACATTTTTATATCAAAACAACTAATTTGATTTTTTTAAAAAACAAAATGTTATTAAAAGCAGCTTTATTGTTTGATTATATCTATTTGTGTGTAGTGAAGTTGTACAAATGTTGGAAACATGAGATCTTATTTGCACTCTAGGAAGAAGATTTCTGTCATAAATCTGAGTCGATATATTTGTTTAAAGAAAAATAACAGCATAATAGTAATTTGGAAATAAAGACATATTATGATTCTAGACACGCATTTACGTTGAATATATATAATTTTCTCTCTATCTTTTTTTTTTGTTAGTCTTGTATAAATATTACACAAGATATTAGTAGAAGTTTCTGATAGAACATTAATGGAAAATGTTGTCGATTAATCATACATAGCAACCATTGTTTCCCTAGAAATATATTTTCTTTTAAATAGTTCTTTTGTCTGTTTTTTTTCCTTCAAAATTTTATGTTATTGTAAGTTTCTGTTTATTATTTTTGATATGAAAATATTCCCAAAGTTTCAAAACTTATTTCACAGATTTTGTTTATAGATTATTGTAATAGAAAGAAGAAAAAAAAATATTACAAAATTTTATCTTGGAACGGTTTCTATTGAAATTGTGTTTTACAGTTATCAGTAAAATTTACTAAAAACTATTTTAAATTATATATATATTTAGATGAAAATATTGATTGTTTGCGTGTGTATGGGTGTATGTATATTGTAAAACTATGATATTAAAACAAGAGTTTTTAAAGACCGTTGTAGAATTTCTTACTTAATTCCGATTTGAGCCATTGGCAGGTCTTTCTGATTTTTCCACAAATTATCTATTATAATTTTTTTTTTTAATAATAGTTTTCATTTCACATGTGGTCTTTTTTTTTTTTTTGTCTCGCAATGGTTTTAATGTCCCGATAACAATACATATTTAGTTCAACAATAACCCAGCTTATCCTTAGGTTATTGTTTTTTCAATTTTATTGATGCTATAACTTTCACAGACATATAAAAATATTGAAATCAATAATTGTGTACAGTTTGCTCAGGTCTGATGATATTTGAGTTCTCTGCTGCCAAATTGAACATATTCTTTTATTCATTTAATGTCAAAGTTGAAAATCGATTCTGTGGCTTTTGCCTCTCAATCTGTCACCCTATTTAATTCTGTTACACCACACATATCATAAATATCAGTTTTCATAATTTGTATTGATAAAGTAAAGGTGAGCTAGAGATAGTGTGCATGCAGTTTTATATGTCTTAATCATAATACTTTTAATATAGAACCTCTTCAAACAGATACATATGTTAATTATTTATAGATGTGAGCAATGCATATCAATAAACTACAATAACAATAGTGTGTTCCAATAAAGATTGTTAAACTGTAACTAATCAAGGAAAGCTTTTTGAATTTTTATTGAAAGGTTTTTAATTGTCTCACATATATAGGGAAATAAAGGCAAAATAGCCTTAGAGTTTTAGATAGATGTTTGTTTTTCAGTCGATATTATATAATTAATAATTTTAAAATCTTGTATTGCCAAAAGCAATTGTTGCTGCAGAAAATAACATTTTTAGTCCCCCCTCCTCCCAAAGTAAGAATGAAAAAGCAAACATTATTCACTAAGTTAGCTATTTTCTGGAGTATTGAGGAATTAAGAAATAATACTTTTGTTCTCATTACACAGTTTCTTCCATTGAAGTGTAATGTTTTTCAGTTTTTTTTTCAGGCATGAATCAGAATTTTCTGTGCATAAGTTTGAATAAGTGTGCCACTAGGAGAGAAGTTGAGAGAAAGGTTCATCATTTATTACCTGTCTCTTTAGTTTTAAGTAGTTAGATAATCTCTTATTGGTCAATAATTGAATGGGTAGATGGCATGTTTTTGGACTGATTACCTTTTAAAAAAATCCATAAAAACATTTCTAAAGTATTTGATGGCTCAAATGAAAACATTCTTTGGATGAGAATAGATAGATTCAAGCACTTACAGTTTTAGTCCACTATTGCAGGTATGATAGGGATATGCTAAATGCTAAACACTAAACTATGAAGCTCTTTACATATTTGCAATAACTTATAAATTGAATATGTTCCATATCTCATAGTGAGATAAGAGCTCTATTTAATTTTGAGCCTATATTTATTTATTAATATGGCACAAAATCTGATTTGGTAGAAATTTTTATTTACACTCATAGATCAAACATTTCTCAATTTTTATAAAGAAGGAATAAACAAATTGACATAAACTAACTATCTTATACACATAATACCAGAAAGTGGAAATATGTGTATGTATATGCATATATAGGTTAATTCAAATTTGCAATATATATATATATATTCATCTACATAATGAAGTTATTTCTTTTCTTATATGTAACTAAAGCTGAGGGCACTTTCAGCAATGATTATGGTGAGTTTCATTGACCGTGTCTCAGCTTTAGGTCATATAGAAGAAAAAAAGAAATCGCTTCATGACAGAGATGAACAAACACATCCTTATTTGAATTACAAATACAATAAAGGGGGAAATCAATAAATTAAATATTTTCATGGATTAATTATGATGTAAACTAAGTGAAAATAGAACTAGAGAAGTATATTAGTGCAATTGTTTCTAAGTGATTATAAATTTATTGACAACCCTTAAGCTTAACTATTTATTTCCTTTAGTAGCTTACAGTTGCTTTTTTTGTCTTGAGTTTACTTAGAAACAAAAGCAGTTTTCAAGGTAAGGTATTATATGGATTTAAATCTAGACAGATATATTTATAAGTATGAAGAATTAGAAAAAATTAATGTGTTTTTGTAACTAATATTTTACTTCCCCCAGAAAGCTATATATGTTAAATTTCTACATATGTATATTTTAGAAGTAAGTAAATAAGCAATTGAATTATTCTCTGCATCCCTGAATTGCATTACATAATTTTGAGAGTTATTGAAGGTATGAAAAAGAACTTGATCTTTCTCTCTCTCTCTCTCACACACACACACACACCCATTCAATATACATTGTTTAAAGATTGCCTTGGCAAGAGATTAAGATTGTTGATTGTTATTGATATTTATATTGTTTAAGTGTTGACTACTTTCATATATATATATATATATATATATATGAAAGTAGTCAACACTTAAACAGTTGGATATATATATATATATATATATATATCCAACTGGGTTACATGGCACACAGCAATATAGTTATATATAAATTAAAGGAAAAGTAGAAATAAACACAGACAAAATTTTTTAGTAGATATTTTCTACATTCACTGAAAATAATAATCCTATAAAGGGTTAAATAATTCTGAATTTAAATCAGAATTTTATTATGAAATAAATATTTTTAAAAAGGTCTAAATAAATAATATTCTGATTTTGAATTTAAAAACAAGCATGTCTATTGATAGTTGTAAAAATATCTATCTTTGAAAATCTTTTAATTAATGCTTGTATACATTTCTTTATCTATTTTTAAAAATCTTTGTAGGTTAAAAATTCCAAAAAGTAGTTTTTATTTAAAGGACATTTGAAGAGAGTAAAAACATGTATATCACACCTTTGCTAAAATTTCAAAGTAGTGATTTGAAAACATTAAAATTTACTTTAATTACGATAAAGATTGGATAGAAAAAAACTGTGTTCAGTTACTGTGTTTTTAATCACCTCAAGATTAAAAGGGATTAGATAGATTGAAAACAGCCTTTATCACCTCACATGATTCTATAAAAGGGATGATAAAGAATATCAGTTCAGTTTGGCTTGTGTTTTATAAGAGCTGGCCAGAAGAGTGGTTTAAATATTTTGAGAAGCAGTGGCCAAATAGGCCAGCTGTAAAGTTTGAATAGTAATGTTTTTGAAGACAGTGGTTGTTTTAATATTTTTGTGAAGCTGTTAGCTAGCAGAATTGGTGTTTGGAGAGTTATGAAAATAAAAATAGCCCCTATGAAGATGTAGCTGATGCCAAGCCAGTAGATCCAGCAGTAAGCAATCTACTAGTTTTACATACTGGAGTTTTGATTTATTTGAAATCTTAGTCAACTTAAAATGGATCATTTAGTCTGTACGAATGTGTTCTAGAAGAAAGTTTGCTGGCCTGAAGCTCTTCAAGCCCTTGACAGAAGGGAGACATACCTAAGTATACCTTTCTGATTATGACAATCCAGGATTATATCTGTCTCACCAAGACCAACTCACAAAGAGAAGCTCTGATAAATGTATATACAATGGTGAGTAGCATTATACATAATGAGAATGAAATTTTAAATAATTTCTTTGGTAAAAAGGTCATTTAAAAATCTATATATATTAAAAGATAACAAGTAAATAATTTGGGTTGAATTGAATTTAAATCTAAAAGTAATGATTGATCTCATGTACAATTTATTTTGAAAAAAGAAAAAGAGGACTTCAAAAAAATTTTTAAAATTAATTTAAAGATGTAATTAATTAATTGAGAGTAATTATGTCATAAAAAATATTTTGAGTTACCTGTCAAAAAATCGATTTTATTTTTTTTTAAAAAGAAAGAAAAAGAAAATACTTTTATTGACTGAAAAAGTCTAATTAATAATATTAATTCATATTATTTGTATGTGTGAATTTTATGTATAGTTTTCAAATGGAATTAATTATGAAATATATTTTCAATAATTTTATTTTGATACATTCAAACATGTTCATTTTATATTAAATCACATGTCTGTGTGCTGACTGGGTTATAAATAAACTTATATTGAACATTTATGTAAATCATAATGAAATAACTTGAAATTTTGTATATTAATCATGTAAATCACAATGTGATATTTTTTAATTATTGTATGTTAATTAAAATGAGAATTATTCTAGACCTTAATATTATTTTTAGATTGTTATTAATAAACTTGAATTCAACTGTTAAAATTGTATTGCATCATTATCTCTTGGTCACCATAACAGTTATAGAACTTGTGTTCTTCTGAACTAGATTTGTGTATAATAGCTGATATATAAATGGGGATGTATTTAGTGCTTTTGGGCATCCAGAAATGATCAATCATTGTCCTGGTTGGTGCAAAAGAGAATACTTTTTAAAGCCCATGCACTACATTTTATTTTAGTTTAGTCTTATTAGAAGTTAAGTTGGCCAGTAACAAATGGTCAGAGCATTGATGATGATCAAGATGTTGAATGTCCCAGCATTATTGTTTAGATTTTTTATAGATTATTTATTCTGATGGATTAACATCTAAGTGGTGCATATAAGTAATATTTAAATATTGCCTAAGCTGGCAAAAGCTTAATAGTTAGTCTGGTCTACTAAAGACCCATTTCCAATCCAGTCATCAGCTTGACTGTTGATTTATATTTTTTTACTGTCAATCTAGCCACAAGATGGAATGTGGATTTTATTGTATTTTTTATTGATCATTCATGATTATTTTGAGCATTTGTTTTGAGTAGTACTAGTATTTACTTTTACTTATGATAAGGCCGATGGATGTATAATTATATTTTAGTTGCTCTAAAAAGTTAGCTGATCTCTTCTGATCTAGCTGACTGATCTCTCAGAGTAATCTCTGTAGATTGCTCAAACTCTTAGAGATCTAGATGATCTTAGGCTCTCTTTGAGTATATAAAATTACTTATATATTTATGGATATTAAATATTATTTTAACATTTATTTAATAACATTAATATTTAAATTAATTTTAATTGAAATATTTTGTTGTTCTTGGGAATGATAATGATTTTCCATCACTCCAGGTTCACCATTTCCATTTCATCCTTCCCATATCATTACAATATTTCATATATTAATATTCACATAAATGTTTTGGATATTCATACAGAAAAAGTAGTTTATGTAATTTAAATTTAGGTTTTATTACTGCTTAGCTTTTCTTTATATTATACTGACAGCAATCTCACTTTTTTATTGTTCCAAGCTTATATGCATATTTGATAAATATTTTAATATATTTAAATTTATTTGTTTAATATTAAAAAAATATTAAATCCCTTTAAAGGATCCATTGTTTTTCACAGGGGGTGCTTATCTATTTTTTGTTTATCAGGTATCCTTTGCTATCCCAAACCTCTGTAATATTTTGTTTTCTGACTTCCCTTTCAGTACATGCAATTCCAACTCTAGACAAATCAAATTTTATGGTCTATAAATATTGAGGAATATTCACTGCTTTTATGTGATCTATTGTATAAGTATTTATGTTGGGTTACTCTCACTGAGAGATTAGCTCCCAAATTCCTCATAATATGCAAATTTACATTATAGCTTGATTGCATTTAATTTTGTAGATGATTTGATGAGTTGATTCTGGGGCAGTTTACCATTTGAATTGTTAAGCATTCTTCTCTCTAAAAAATGGATTCTTTGAAGGGATTTGAATATTTTTGATTATTAAATAAATAAATTTAAATATATTAAAATATTTATCAAGTATACATATAAGCTTGGAACAATGAAAAGGTGAAATTGCTATGATTATGATATGATATATATTGAAAGAAAAACTAAACAGTAATAAAAGCAAAATTTAAATTATATAACTATCTTTTTTGTGTGAATGTCCAGAACATTTATGTGAATATTACAATTATATATGTATAAACTTTTAAGTACTGTATTTTATAATATTTATTTATAAATTTATGTATATTATTTTGAAGAAATATAGACATCGATTTGTAATATATATTGTGCCCTTTTCTATAGGTCAATGATAGTTATAAATGGTCAATTACTAAAAAATTTTAAAATTAATATTATATAGTATTTAAAATTATAGATTATATTAAACAGTAAAAGATTAATATGATATATTTAATAATAAATATTGTGATGGTGAGAATTGTATCTAATTCTATATTTTCTAAATTGTTTTTCAAAATTTTATATAATTATTTTATATAATATAAGTAGCAAATTTATTAAGACAGATAAAAATAGACTAAACACCGGAAATGACTAAGTGACTGTCTGGAATATTCTATGTATAAGCACCGGTTTAAATTAATACTAATAATTAAAATATTTAAATAGTATATTATAGAAGTGGATGGAATTGTCACACATCATAATAAAAATAAGTAGTATACACTTTTATTAATTATTGTTTCAAAATTGTTTTAAAAGTAGTTAAATTGTAATAGATAATAATTGATTTAAAAATAATAATTAGTTAACATCTAAGTCTATTACATCATGATTTTAAAACTTTAAAAATTGTTTATAAATCCAAGTAGGGATTGACCAATAAAAAAAAATAGATCTTGGCAGACAACCAAAATCGCGCCAACTAATTGTATAAACAGGGGAGAACAAAAATGTGTTGACTCCAGAGCAGAGGTAAAATTTTAAGCTCTCTAATTTTTTTTTCCTTCAATTTATTAGTCAATTTTATTATAATTTTAATAATATCTTTGAAAGAAACCAACTGACAATTTAAAAATCATCCGAAGAGAATCTTAGAATAAAATGTTTTAAAAAAAGGTTTTCATAGTAATGTTTCACTAATTTTACAGTAACCTGCCAGTGGATTCTATCGAAATATAATCGGAGTTTTCAATAGAAAATGGATAGATTCTTAAAACCAAGTTGTAAATTTTATAATGTTCCAAATATGTTAATGTTATTCGTTGATATAGTTTATATAGCGTATCACTATGAAAGCTGCTTTCGTGCGTATAAAATCAATGAAAGGACATTGTGCGCAAAGTTAATGAAGATAATGGAAAATAAAAATAAGTATTATTCATATAAGAATAAATGGACAAAAGGAATTTTAATATTGAAATAGTTTGAATTGCTTTCTTTAAGATGACTTGAGAAAATACTCTAGAAAATAGTTAAAGATCGAAAGTAGTGTATATAAAATAATAATGAATGAAAGTGAAGTTTACCAAGGAAAACACTTGCCTAAAGAAAAAAAAATTTTTTTTACAGAAGAGAAATATAAAATATTGGATCCATGGAAAACACAATTGGTACCGTAATTATTAAATAATTGTAGTTTAACTAGAAATAAAGATGCATCAACGCGCCGAGGTAATATTCGCCAGAACATTAAAAAGCTTCGTGGGATAACTAAATAAAATGTTTTCTAATAATTTTGGATTAAACACTAAAACTAAAGATCGTCTAAACAGTTTATTAAATGAACTAATTTATTTAAAACTTTAATAAGCATAAAGGAGAACATTCGGACAAAAGAAGAAATAATACATATTATGGGACTAACCAAGATTTACCGTCAGAAAAATATGTGATTATGGTTTGAATTATTTTCTTTACTAATCTAAGTTAAACATTAAGTTTTAGATAGCGATAGGGAAAACAAAATACATTAATTCGTGATATAACATTATATGAAATAATATGTTTTGATTTTGAATTTTAAAATAAAATTGTATGTATGTGGAAATTTGTATATTTGTGATGCTCGAAGAGAAAGAAACCTACTACGAACTCTGATAGGAAGATAAAGATTGTTTTTGGTAACATTTATAATTATTAATGATATATAATGTATGTTTTATTTATTTAGATCAGCTGAGAATCGAATGAATGTAGTGCAAAAGTTTTATTGTTATTATTGTTGTAAAACGCATTTTTGAAAACAACACTCTAAAACACTTTGAGATGTGATTAGATTTTTAAAAATATGCATACGATAATCATTTTATGTGTTATTAATATAGTTCAATATAACCGATGGTTATGTGATATTTTTTGTTAATTTTCCAATTGGAAATTTAAATGTTATTTTAACAAAACGTAGATGTTGAACCTACAGTGTAATAAAGCAAGACAAATTGTTCTTATGGAATAGGGAAATGTTTTTATATTAGCGAATTTTGTTTATTGTTTTTAAAAAGTAGTTAGTATTTTATCGATGTTGGATACAGTAAAAATCGCGAGAGATAGTTTGGGTAGTGACTTGGTAATACGTGGTGATTCGGAAACCAAGAGGATGTATTAAAAACTAGGATGCTACAGGGAGTGAAATAATAGGTAGTTTTAGATGTTAATCAGTGTAGTTAACAAAGCCCTACGACTGGTACACATGTTGTCTTGGACAGTGGTATTTTATATATTTCTTGTGAGTCGTACTAGATGTTTGGTAAAGCTGAGTAAATAGCTGCCACATCATGCTTATCGCCAAGGTTATTAGACAATGAATGTCGGACCTATTCACACTGTTCCATACATTTTTGAAGTATATTGCGGATAAGTTATCTATCTATTTTCCCGATATCCTATACATCTTTCGCTATCTTTATCTGTATTTCTTGCAACTACATCGTTATATGATAAGTCTATTAAAAGGGAAACAATAGATATTTTAGAATGTATGTCATGCTATTATTTGGAATAAGAATAGTTAAGTGTTAATGAAGAGTAGATTATGATTATTGAAAGAAAGATGCAGACATCCTAAGAAGGGAAGGAGTTAGAGAATTATTTTAATTCCTTTTTAAGAAATGAACTATAATTTTATAAAAGTATATCCGAATAGAAATATAAAAAAAAAATATTAAATATAATTTCACGTTTTCTTATTGTTAATTATATTTTAAAAAATATAAGTATTGCATATTTAAAAAATACAATAACATTCGATAATTATAGTATATGTGAAACTGTAACAGGTGATAATTAAACCCGTGTTATAGTATTATACATGAGTATGGCTTATGGAATAAACGCATTATAGTTTACGAGCATTGGAGAACAAACGTTAAAGTAATAATAATATTTGAATAATATGCGGAGTGACTTATATAAAGTTACAAGAAAATGTAATTTTTTTTTTAAAAACCATATTGATTGTAAAATTATGATGTTATAAATGATGTTTATCCACATAGATAATTTATAATACAGTAACTTTAATATTAAAAGGTAAAGAATGGTGTTACCCATAAAATAGTTAAAATAAGTGATATGATAAACCTAATGAGGAATAAATAAATAACTTTTAAAAGGCATAATAAGTTTAATTAACGATAAAAGAAATATAAATGTATATAATTCCGCTATTGTAGTGTAAAGAAAAATGAGGATATCCCTTGTAAATAGATGTAGATGGATTTGTTTGTTTTATTTATTTTATTGATGTTAATAAAATTTTAAAATTTGTTTATTAAAACTTGTGTCTGAGTTTTGTTTTCTCTACATCATTGCATGAATTCACAGGGTATGTTCACAACCATTAAACTAAGTATATGATTGTTTGCACAAAAGATAAATAGAGAAGTATGTTTAATCTTAAATATTTATTGATGTTCTTATAATTAAATAATTATAAAATTGCATTGCGTTACTGGTCATCAATCCATTATCATAATATTTTGCTAAATTATATGCTATTAGTTGCCACTTGCTTTATTTATCAGATTATCTAAACACTGCCACTTATTAATTTATTTTATTACTTAAAGATAAAAAAGGGATATTAGATTATTAACTAATTTATTACAGTTATAAATTTGCGATGAAAGAAAAGCTGTACTAGTTGGATTAAGCAATGAAGATTGTGATTATTATTGTTTTATTATTAATGTAATTGCAGAGTAGTAGATTATGACATTAAATCCCTTATCATATTTTGCTACCATACATTTATTAACATATGAATAAATTTAAGAACCTGAGATTATTTCATTTGAGCTAGATGATTACTATTATTATTATTAGAGATAAAAGATCAATACTTTAATTGTTAAATGAGTCTTAGTGATTAGAAGTTGTGGAAGTCATAAGAATACTATGTAGTTATTATGTGTAATAGTAGTATAAGGGGGGATAGTGTTCTTATGCCATTGAGGTGGTATCCTGTGGGATATTGTCTCAATGTAATCTACCTTGTCACCCGTATTTCCACTTCTAGTCTCATGAATTCCTGAATATTTATTTGAGTTAGTTTAAAACAGAACCTAAGTTAATTTTAAGAAACTTGAGCTAGTAAAGCAATTAATTGAATATTTCATTAATTATTAGAGCTAGAACCCGGTTAGGTGATTTTCACTATATTATATTTATTTTGGGGGAAGTGGAGATGCGGGAATGGGGCGGTTAGATTACGGCCCTCAATGTGATTGGCCTGATGTGTAGTGGAGCTGCACATGATTACAAGGGCAGAAATATATATATATATTATATTGTACCCTCACCAAAGGGAAAACTAAAATTGACTTTCTGCTAACTAGGATATAACTATAGTAAACTACAGTCAAGTTACATAAACAATGACTATCTAAACAACTAGCTCAAGATACATTACTAACAGTATCTAATGAAAACAATATTTTCTAATAATTAACTATAAGAAACTTATTAAATTAAAATATAATAACACTTACATTCACAATAAACAATTAGGGTTCCAATTAGAATGCTCACCTCATTCACTTTATTAATAAAATTAATTTATGTCTAAGTCATTATTATAAATAAAATATGGTTTGATTAAAGTAACAAATACAATTTTAAAAGTCTTCACATGAGACATTCAACAAGGTACAATGGCTTAAACATTGAGGATACATCCCTAAAGATACATTCCCAATGTCATAAGAATATTACCCCACCAAATTCACATAACAAAACTACTACATAGTACTCTCATGTCTTTAAACACCCATATAATAATCTAAACTACGAATTTACAAATTTATTATGGAAATAACAAAAAATTAATTACTACTCCTTTAATAAAAATACTAATTGAAAAGTAAACATCAACTGATAATTCTGACTCATCATCTTTTAATAGAAATTTATAGCTCTTTTAAAGGTAACCTAGAGTTCATTTCTAACACTAATAATAAAATAAATTATTTAAGTCCCTGTAGTTAAATATCATGAGGGATTTTACATTATATCTAACTACCCTTACAAAAATAATAATAACAATAAGCAACTAAGATATCTTAAATGACTTTTAACATTAAATCCATTTACAAATTAATGTTTAGCAATAAATAAAATAATAAGATTCAAAGTAAACATTTTTAAAAATTTATTTTGTGTGGAGTTTTTGAAATATAATATATTTTAATATAGTATCAATATTTAATATCTTAAATTGGTGTTGGACCAAGTTAAAATAATCACCAATGATTATTTTTTTAATAATAATGATTATATATTTTATTACTCAATCAAGTATAATAAAAATAATATTTTTAAGTAATCTTTATGAATCATGTGTGCAAAATAAGTAATGTTTAAAACCATTAATTTCTATAGATCATGCATGTGGAATTAAGAGTCATTGAATGACATGCAAACAAATCAAAACTCAATTATGAATTAATTTAAAACCATTAACAATTTTATTATTATTAAACAATATTATAGCTATTATAATAAGGTTATAAAATTTAAAAAAAAAAGTGTTACAAACAGTAATATAAAAATTAGCATTGTCTAAAGTTAAAATATTTATACAATAAATATTACAAATAAATAAAAAAATTAAAAAAAGATAGCTCTCATTCCAGCTATCTAAATGAAATAATTCTTACAGTAATAATGATAACATACTATTTTATTTAATAAAATAATATTATTCTATTATTTTATTGTGGGAAAATAATTACAAAAAAAAATCTCCCAACTTCTAGAAAAACGTAATGCAATATTTATAATAACTTAAAAATATATATTTATTATTCTGTGATTGTTAATTATACATTTAGATTTAAAATACACTTATGTCTAAACTCAAACAATGGTAAAATATTTTTAAATCTGTTAAAATACTTTCTTTGCAATCCAGCAAAGTATCATCTTAACATTTAAATATACTCTGATATTCTAATATCTGAACATTTAAATAAAGAAAAATATTAATACCTCTCTCTGCAATTATACAAAAAAAAAACAACTTAAAATTCAGCTTTTTTAGAGCAAATTAAAAAAAAAGTCAATAAATTGTATCATTTGATATTTTATTTTTTGTGTATTTTTTGTTTATCTTTTACATTCATCATAGTATTCAAATCATTTTTTTCATTTTTGTTTTCATTCCAATTTGAATATGCTTTTACTTGATTGTAATGATCTCTAATACTTATAATATTTGTGGAAATATTAGTCATTCCTTTCCTATTTTTATATTATAACAAGCATTAAATATTTCAATATCATTTGCAATAGAAATTTCTAAATATCTTATCTTACTTTCATATAAACTATTAACTTCTAAAAGTTTAACCATTACCTTACCATCTTATAAAAACTATCCTCTACAATATGATTCCTGTGGTGATAGACAGTGATAATAGCATAGGGTATGGAATAATAATAATAACTCAAGTAAAAAATATCATCATGGATACAGTGTTAAAATAATAGGTCTGTATTTAACAGGCACCTAACAATTCATGTAATGGCTTTATTCTAGCTCTTATTGACTATAAGGTAATGCAACTGTCCATGGAAAAATAATATACAGTCCTTTGTTACTTGTATATTTAATAAATTTAAAGTGTGATAATATAGCTCACACATAACCTTTCAAACATATACCTAAACACCTAGGATTTCATATAACAATTACTTTCCTGACCACCATCCTATATCTTCACTTACTGTATAGTCTATTAACATTATAAAACATACAAGTCACATTCTAAAATAATTTCCAAACAGCTTTACTAAAAACAACAAAGATCTAAAATTCATTTCAAGATGGCTTTAAAAAGTTTTTAAAGCACAAATAATCTTGATAAGACTTACATCAGTATTATAAATTTATGCATTTATTGTTTCATTATATAATTTAGAAATCAATATTGCTGTATTTCTCTATCTTAACAGATAACATTCATAATGATAATGTATTAATAATTCAACTATGTTATAAAATGTTTGCATATTCAAGCATTTATGATAAACAAATATTTCAAAATATTCTTAGATATTTTAAGATATTCACTTGTCATTCTTTTTTTATTATAAAAATACACAAAGCTATACTTATACCAATAATTCATTCCACTGTTTAATATTCACATACTATGATACATAATAATATAAAGTACTAATTTTAAAATATATCATTTAAAATATTATCAAAACAATACAATATAAAATCTCAACAATTATTAAAATCATGAAATGATGATCCTCTCTTTGACCATACATTCAAACAAATTATAACTATTAATTACCTGTCAGAAAAGTAATTTTTGAAAACTCATTTTTCTTTATTTAATGTAATAAAAAACAATCTATCTTTAAGATTAAAATTTTAATATATATATATTGCAATAAAAGAGGTTAGTTTAAAATACTATTTTCAAATATTAACATTAAACTAAATAATGAGAAAATTTTAAGTTACAAAAAGTCTCTCTTCTTTTTGTAAGTTCAACATTCCTCAGAAACCTTCCTCCATTACCTAGTTACAGGTAGACAGTTCTAAACAAATTTATTCTTCTCTCCAGGCACCATTTAATGAGACAAATAAATAATATTGGGTATCCTGGAAAGATGAATATTTATTTCAGTCTTTTTCCTGAACATTTATTCAGGCATGCAACTCATATATAATATTTGCATTTCCATCAGTCAAAACATTGGTAGAATATTATATAATATAAGATTTATCCATTTATTACATTATTTCAGTAAACATCCATATTTTATTAACTAAAGGTAGATATTTTAAAAAAAAATATTCAAGTCTTATTTTTAAAATGCATATATTTCAACTAGTTATTTTTTTTTAATGTAAAATGATAGCTATACCATCCAAGCATTATTTAAATGATACAATATAAATCTTTTAAACAGACACATTTGTTGCTTTATTTTACATAAAAAAAATCATACCAAAACATATAATTTGTTTATTGATTTTGTTGTATATAAATCTTTTCAAAAGCATAAAACATTTTTTTCCAATTTTTCTTCAAATACATTGTTCTTGGACATAAACATCATTTAAATTAAGATTTAAAGTTAATTAAATATAATATGTTCATTCACATTCATGTCACATCATAAAAAATATCTTTTATTTAGTTTTAAACTTAAATGAACATATTAATTTTTCTTTTCTTTTTTTCAATCTTAAGAACATTATAAGAATGATTCTTCATAAATATTCATTTTCTTTTTGTAAACTTAAGTTTCCTTGAAAAATTAGGTTAATTTTAACTAGACAAAGTTATTAAAAATAAATATTCATTCACCTAAGCATATTAGTTATATAAAATTTAAAGTCCTTAAATAACATGGAGTTTTTTCTGGACTTATAATAGAATACTTGCCAGCATTTGGTGCATATTGTCCCAACATTTAAATGACTTATCATGTTCCATAATATACCAGTCACTTCAATCTTCTTTTCATCACTGAGGGTGCCAATAGGCTACTATCAACCTAGAAAATTTAATTTACAGTGATCCAAAAGTTGATGATAAATACTACCAGCTAGACACCCAGAGAGAGGAAGAGATTGTTGACATTGTTCAGACAGTTGAGAAAGAAAACAAAGACAACTGTTAGCCAAAATAATTCTAAATAATTTTAATTTTTATTCAAAAAAATAAATCTCAGGGAAACAAAAGTTTGAACATTTGACTTAGATTTCTTTAGCAAATTTATCAGAGTGTATGAGAGTACTATAACATTAAATACCCTGGCAGATAATTTTGTTTTTTCACCTAAGAATTAAAAAGGTATTTGTAGTGCCTTTCTGCTAGCAGTTCATATAAAGCAATTCTAATTTCCTTATTTAGGGTTTTCAAAAAAAAGTGGTCTTGTATGGAATACAACAAAACAACACAGACAAGCTTTCCTTTTTTATTTAGAGATTTCAAAACAAAGCGATCTTGTATGGAATACAATGAAGTAGCACAGAAAGCTTTCCTTAGCCTGGAAAATAAAGATCAGGATCACAAATATCAAATGCCTGCAAACACCCATGAATAACCACCACATTCAAGGTCATCATGGTTGAATGTATTACAAGAAAAAGAGAAAATTTAGTATTTCATAATCTGAAACATAGTAAAACCAAAATCTCTACTGACTAAGAAAAACAGAACAATATACTCAGTAAACTGCTAGCCAAAAGATTTATGGTCTACAGGAAATGCAGACCAAGCTTAACTAAACTAATTATGACAAAAAAGGGACAGGTGAGTTAAAAGAAAATTACTAATATCTGCCAAAGCATTTATCAAGGGATAGTAATACAAACAGAGAAAAACACTAAGCATATAAAATATAAACTTGCAATATACTCATGGATAAATAAATTTAAAATATGAAATCTTAAAACTAAGACATCAATACACACTATAAATAAAATACATAATAAAATAATTAAAGACATTTGAATGTGTCAGTGAAACTTATTATAGATATCAGTTTCTTTTTAGATTAACCTGAAACTTCGACAGAGATTTAAACTAGAGATTTAGGCCCTAGTTATAATATGAAAATGTAAGTTTACCTTGAGGCATAATATTAGGTCCAGCTGATTTCTTTCAAAAGCTTGCACAGTTTATTTCTCTTGCAAGTTCCTTACAAAGATTTTGATTTCTTTTCTCATGTCATGAGTATAAAGATAATCTTTAGATCAGTGTTCAAACTAGACAATTATGTCATGATCTTGAAGACACAATTATGGAGATCCAAAGTTTGTCTTTGGGTTGATTTAGCACTGTATGTTGTTTAATATTTCTCATGGTATATATTTTAGGCATGGTAACAGGATGGCCACTACTATCATGGCAAATAGTATTATTAGCAGTCTGCAGAAATCCAACTTCGGTGATTCGGGTTAACAATTCTCAAATAGGAAAATTAAAATCACTCCACATAAGAAACAGAATCATAACAAGCATATTAATAATAATCAGCAGAATAATAAAACATCAAAAACTCAGGGCTATTTATATGAACTGTTGTCTCCCACTTAATCTTTAATTAAGAGGTTTTGACCAGAGTAAATTTCTAGCTTCCTCTTAATCTTAATTTAAAAAACAATATCTGAACAGGGCTCTTATCTTATTAAAAATTAAAAAAGTAAATGCAAAAATAAGTTTCAGCTTTTAAAATAGATTACAATCAACAATAAAAAGAAACTTGACTGTAATCAAAACTTTTTAAAATTAAAATCCTTTTTCAAATAGATTAAAACTTTGCTGTCTTTTAATTACTGTAATGACAACAAAACAAGTGTCCAAAGAAAATTATTTAAACAAATCTATTGACAAAGTAAAATCACAGAATTTTAAAATATAAATGAGTATGTATGTTATTGCACATACTCTTAATAACTTTTAAATAGTTTTTTTTAAAAGGTTTATAAATATAAATCTTAGTTTTAATTTCATGGTGGAACTTTTGAAGTGGATAAAGCATCATGTTCAATGAAAATCATTGTAGTTTTAAATTAAGCTTCAAATAGAATCCTCTGATAGATAACTTTTTTTATTCAGTTATTATTTTACAATAATTACTAAATTATTCTTTTTAACACTTTTAAGAGAAGATAATAATAATAATATAAAAAATTACTATTGTTACAATTAATATATATATATATATATATATATATATATTAATTGTAACAATAGTAATAATTTATATATATATATATATATATATTATAAATGTCAAATTAAACTGTACTAATAAATTCAAATAAAAACTGTTACTTTTTACTTTTACTTTTTATTATCACTTTCTGGACTGGATTGAACCTCTGCTTTTGTACTGGATTAATCTAGTGATTTCATTAGTAAATTCTGCTTGTGAATAATTTGCATATTTTCCAATAGATATAATGAAATAGGATAAGATGGAGGATTTAAAATCTGGACCATAATTTATTTTTAACCTGCCATTTCTAATGACATATCTGGTCCAATAAATATTGTAGTTACGCAAAGAAAAATTATATAGAAGACAGTGACAAAGTTTTTCTTTCTTTTCCTTAATGGCAATTGTCAATCCTTATTGTTATAGTGTTTTTTTATATCTATTGTTTATCTCGGTCTTTCATGTGCTGCTGATATCAATATCTTTATTATAACAGTAATCGATTTTTAAATATTAAAGTTAAAAAATTACATATAAAAATTAATTTTACAGTTTACAAAAACAGAATAAATAAATAAACAACAAATAATAAAATTAGATTGCAAACAATTTCAAAAACAAAAAATACAATGTAAACACATTTAGTAATTTTAGATGCCAATATTTTACTCATTGATACTACAAAAAGGCAAGTACTTTAAATATATAAACCAATATGTTTGTAAAATCTATATACATATACATATATATTTTTTATATCACCACTGCCATTTAAATATTACAATCATAAATAAATGCACATACCTAAAAAAATGAAATAAGTAACAATAACAACAACTATCAACAACAATATATATATATATGTATATAATATTTCCCACATCAAAGCCCTTTACAATATATATATATATATTATAGAACATAAAAGATAGTGAGCTGTTAAACAAATAAACATCAGTAAATAAATGACAACATAGTAAATGAGTAAAAATCTACATTAGAAACAATCTTACCATCAACAAATAATTTATCATCATAACAGAATATTAGTAATCAACATTTAATTGTCAATAGTCATTGTGACTGAATTTAAATGTACACACTGTATAATCTTAGAATAGTCATCATCAAGTTATTGGGGACAATATTATCAAACTGCAATCTTTATTATTCTACATGTATGAATATAAATGTTATAACAGTAATCATATATCGAAAATGCTGTAATCATTAAATCTGTGCTAATCGTCATCAGTGCTCTAGGCAATCAGGCACTATTAGTATATTGGCCAATGATGGACTATTAATTATAATATATAAAGCAAGAGAGTTAGTTTTAAAGATGGCTCTTATTACTATATTGCCATCTAAATAATTCTAGAAAGATTTATGCAGAATGGCCAATCACTGACATATTTCATCTATCATTAGGCTGGTACTAGCTTTAGCATCATAATATACAATACTTAAACTGCTGTATTATTAAATATATCTCATTGAAATATCTTTGAAATAATTAATAAATTTATTGATTAAAAATAATAATGACTATAATGAAAAGTCTGATAAACATTCTATATTACAAATAGATTTTGATATCTTGAAAATTTGTTTGAACATTTAGCATGGAAAAACTAAATTTCTATTAAACAATTTTACTTACTTAGTTTTGGCTGCCAAAGTCAGATTCATAGTGCTCATAATTTGAGGAAAGGAGATGTAAATAAAATCAAATTTTATAAATAGCTAATTTACATATTCCTTCCATTAAACAATGGAAATCTGGAATCTTTTTTATTAATAGCATAAGAGTTATTGGAAATAAACCATGCCGCTTTAATTTTGCATTTGTGATCATCACATTTGGAGCATATGACCCACATTTACAGGTTCAGAGGTGGCCATATTTCTGTCCATACTCCAGAAAGGCAGTCTTCTGTCAGTGCTATTCTTAGCCAGGTTATATAGATATGTGTCATTCTGGCAGCAATATTTACCCAAGATTTCCCATAACACTCAGCACTACAAGCAACATTGCTATGTCTGGTTTTATATAGGGTTTAATCTATAGCAGCATATCCTTAGTGTTGTTTAAAGCTATGCTTAAATTAGGAGGAGTTCTTAAGTGAACATTGTATATATTGGAACATATTTGTTTCATTTTACAAGACATCCAGGATATGTACAGAATGCTTATCCAAGGCTTTGTATCTTCCTGTAGCAAAGGCAAACATATAGCCTTTTGCAAAAGTTCAGCACAGTGTTAATTAACATGTGGGGATAATATCCTAATTTGCAAAGATCGTGAACATATTTGCCAAGCTTTAGATATTTATTTAGAAAACCTTTCAAACCTGCCAATTTGTGCACAGTGTTAGTATGAAAAGGAGGATAGGCCATCCTCACTCCCATACTCCCACAGCACACAAATTGGCAGGTTTGAAAAGTTTTCTGAATAGAAATATAAAGCTTTGCAAATGTGATGCCAATTGCAAAGCCAACATAAAGCCAACATTGAGGCTTATTTAGGTCAAATATTTTCACAAATTAAGATATAGTGTCATGTTAATTAATACCATTCTGAACTTCTACAAGGGACTGCTATGGTTACTTTGACTACAGGAAAACACAAAACTTTGGTTAAGCCTTCCATATATTCACTGCATGTCTCCTGAAATGAAAAAAAATGCTCCAGTATATATAATGCTAACTTAAGTACTATAATTTAGACAGACTTTGAAACAACACTAAGAATATGCTGCCTGTGGATTAAACCTTACAAATAATATATAAACTTAGATGCAGTAACGCTGCTTGTAGTGCCTTGTATTATAGGAAATCCTGGACGAAAATTGCTATCAGAATAACAGAAATCTATATAATCATGCTAAAAATAGCACTGATCACAGCACTGTTTTCAGGAGCATGAACTTATATACCACAGCTTTGACGCTGAAAACATGGATGTTGTATGTTCGCATTGTGATGATCATAAGTGCAAAATTATGGAGGCATGGTTTATTTTTAATAACTTTTATGCTATTAATAAAAAAGATTCTAGCAATGCATTATCTAATGAATGGAATGTGTATATTAGCTATTTACATAATTTTGACCTTATTCAATTGCTACATCTCCTTTCCTCAAATTATAAGCACTATGAGTCTGACCTTGGCAGTCAAAAGCATACTCAGTAAATAAAACTTCTATGAAGTTTAGATATTTTGTGGTAAGTATATATATATTGAAAAAACTAAATAAACTTTGCAAAACATATATTGGAATACACAATATCCCAATCATCATAAGCTATTATATAAATAGTGAATGTTAAAATATATTAGACAATGAATATGCTAAAAATTCTTAACAAGCTTTTGTGAATATCCCTATCCTCAGATCAGTTTCTGGCTGTCATCGGTGAAGCATTGGGATATTCAGACATTAGATTTTAAAAATACCAGGTCAAGTCCAGCATTTATCTAATAGTTAGCTATTAAGTAGAAAATCTGAAATTTTTGGACATCCATATGTCTTCAAATACAGCTGTCTAACTTAAATAGCCATATGGGACTGAACTAAGTTTAGATACATCATATATTAACAGCTTTAGCAATATAACATTGCCAAAGCCTCAATAACTAAACTATAATTGCAGGACATTTTCTTTGTAGGTAGCCATTAAGGAAGGCAGCGTAAGTGTCATATTTCTCTATCTACACATCGCATCACAGTTGAACACCTTGAGACACTTTAAGGTCTTAAATGAAAATAAAAAACAAAGATCAAGAAACCTATGTGGTGGCACACAGGACTGCAGAAGGAAAAGTAAGATGGAACAACACTTAGAGAAATTAGATTGAAATTTATGAAAACTCCCAATCCTCATCACTCTTGATGTTGTCCATTATTGGCATTATATAAAAAAAAATCATGAAAATGGTCTGCTTGTCCTGATCACTCTGTTCAGGATTGTGTTTCATCCATCTTTATTTTATCATTCTGAAAAAAAGATTTCTACCCTATCCATCTTTATTTAATTATACTGGGGAAAAAATTCCTACTCTATTCATCTTTATTGTTTTTTTCATGTAACTATATTCTCTTACATATGTGTTGCTGTTAGGATCACTCATTCCATCTGTAAAATTATGTTCATATTAGTGCCCTATTTCCCTATAAATGCTAGTCTTAACCTGCTACTCACACAAAATTTTTTTTTGTTTTGCCAGTCAGAGCAGAAACAAACTATACATTCACATCCATAGCTTTGTTTTTCCACAGTTTTACAACTGCAATAGTTACCTTCCATAAATACAATTTTTCATACATTAAATACTCCCCCCAAAAAAAGTCTGGTCCCCCCCCCTAAAAACATATGTATATATAATCATGACACACAATTTTTTTTTTCAACCCCTCTTTTAGATTGAGTTAAAGAATGCTCCCACCATCAGTGCCATGTTGTATAACAAATTTTTTTTTTAGGTATTATACAAAAAAAAAAACCTCTTCCCTTTTTGTGTCACTGTTTCTGGTTGATCTTTGTAGCTGATCCACATTGCCTGAAGGGCAATTTAAGGTCTGACATTGGTGCAACATATATAAAAAAAAGTTTCTGTAATGGTTAAGATTGTGTAATCAGTCAAAAAAGCAGCAACTCTCAAACCAGCAGACACAGGATTGCCCTCATGCTCCTAGTTTAAACCCCTACCTCAGCTTTCTATTTTCAACCACCTAATTAACATCCTTGATGTCACACAGCTTTATTTCCTTATATATCATGGCATAGCTCAGGGTTTGAACATGGACTCTCCACATTGGGGTTATTCATAACTTGCGGCATTATACTACACTCACACTTTTAAGCCTTATATTAATCTATTTATATTACCATTGTTAATATAATTTGAGAGTTCAATCATTTATATAAGGTTACAGAGCTAATATTATAACTATAAGATAAAAAACCATGGATGTGCAAAATCTTGTAATTAATTGATTTACTGAGATATATAATAACTAATTAATAGTTCCAACTCGTACTAAAGATGTACACTTAGTTAACAAGAATAACTTAAGTTTTTGTTATAAAATTAAAATAATAGAGAGATTTAGCTTACAAAGTATTAGATTGGAATGATCTACTGGATTTTTTTGCAATATATATATATATATATGTCTGTGTAGATAAGTGTACCCGGCATGTGTATTATAGTAGTATAAAAATAATATTTAAATTCTTAATAATAAATTCAGTAAATCGGTTGGGCAATATTACTTTATTTTAACAATATATAAATAATTCAATGTTAAGCTTACATATATTACACACATGCATCTTTTAATATAAAAATAAAATATTTCAACTGATAATATTAATTTGCTTTAAAAATTTTTTTTAACAATATCTTATATTGCCTCAATTTAAAATCTAATTTCATCTGACATTTTTATCCCTCTAAAATATATCTTTTATGAATGACATAATAAAATTCTAAGAAATTATGTCAAAGTTTCTATCCTCTGGAGTTTTTTAAACTTTGTTCTGTCACATTATTTTAATTAGCTGGCTAATTTATCATTTTTTTCAAAAGTTATTTACTTTTAAAACAAATCAGAACAGTAGACATTAAAACAGGCAAAACTCACTGTACATATTGCTACATACAGCAATACGTATAGTGAGTTTTGCCTATTTTAACAACAGTTATACACAAGCATAAGAAGAAATGGTCATGTGATGTTTATTGGCTTACAGTAGACATACAATATTTTTTTGTGTGGACAATAAACAGAAATATTTTTATTAATACAAGAGTTAATGTTTTAAAAAATATATCACCTTATATTTGAGCCCCTAGACAATTTCTTCCATCTGGGCTTCATGCATATGTGAAATGAAAGTATAAGTGCTTTAATATATATATAATTTATATACCAGTGGAATCTTAAAATGAATAGGACGACTTCTTATATAGATTGCCAGTTTGATATGTTAGAATAGCACATATATAAAATAAATGTTGGCCATCCTCAACTCTATTCAGTCTATAATTTTTGAACTACAATTATGCAAGCAGCATCTATTATGAAATTGTGTGGAAACTATTCTGCCCCAGGGTGTTCTAATGAACCAAAATAAAAACTAGCAACAACTTCACTTTTTTTGAAGCTGACATTCTACATACTGTATGAATCAAATTGGCCTACTATTTATAGAACATCCAATGGAATGTATAAAGAAAAGGATTAATGATATATTTTTTTCTTGATTAGTAAAAAATGGATAATAAGTAAATTATCATTGTTTTTTAAATGTACATATATTGAAATCAAAAATAAGTTTTGATTAAAAAATTCTTTCTTAATCCTCCAAGTAAAAACAGCATAGAATTTTTAATTACATATGTATTTAAAAAAAACATTTTTATTTTTGTCCAAAATAGTAAAAAGTTTTAGATTTTTGTCAACATCAGAAGTTTCATTAAAATGTTTGAGATTTTTTTTAGATTTAATTTTAAGTAATTTGTAGAATTTGAAAAATATCAAAAAATATTACATAAATCAATATTTCAGTTATTCCAGATTTTATTTTCAGTAATTATATACCTAATTTTGATCTTTGTTCATATTCTCCTTTTTGGTTTGAAATATATGTGTGCACACATTATTGTGCTTCAGGAAATTCATCCATTTATATATAACCATCTAATATATGTATATATGCTATTTTAAGAAACATATTCAAGAATTATATAAGTATACAGTAAAAAATAATTTATATTTTTTACTAGAACAATAGCTAGTCAAAGTAGAGTGTAATTTTGCAAACTTGTTATTTAATTTTGTATATATACAAGAGGTACCCCTAAACCACAGATCTAAGTGGATTATAGGATATGCTTTGACACTTATCATTCTGCCAAAAGTGCAATGAATGAAGTCCAATGTCACAATAGTGCTTATTTTTTTTTTTTTTACACAAATGACACTGTTTATTCAGAATTCATTTGTAATCTACGAGTTATTTTTGCAGGATGCATCAAAATGAAAACATCCTTATTTGTGGCAAAATGGTGATTGCAACCTTCACCATGACATCACAGCAGCACTTTGAACTTCGGATGTGAAAGAATTTATATCAAAAAACAGCACCACATAGCTTATCCAGCAGCCATATTTATCTGATCTTGATCCATAAGAAATTTTATTCCTCCAAATTTACATGTCTCAAAAAAAAATACGTTTTGCAGAATTGAATGTGGGGGGTGGGGTAGAAACAATGAAAGCTGGTGTATAACTTTGCAAGAGATTTAGGATTGCTATGAAAAGTGGAAAATATGTTTAGACCAATGCATTGCTTCAAGTTGATATTACTTTGAAAGAGGCTCAATTTGTAATACCTAAAAATAAATACACAAATTTTTACTACAAAATTCCAACTTTTTCTTTAGGGGAAGGTGATACGTCATCATATGTATCTGCATATACACATATGGTTAAAATGCATTATATTAAGATTTGATTAGAAAGTAGTAACAAATTTTTCAGATTACAGTCTTATAATTCTGTTTGCTTGATTACATGGTTCAATATAGAAAACAGACTTTCAAGAACCAAGCAAGTCTAATTATATCAAAGTTATGTGTTTGTACGTATACAAATAAAACAACTTGAAGACGGAATAAATTAAGCTGAAATACTTCTGAAATTAATTCTTTGTATTAACCACATGAAAAACGTGCTCCTGAAATCCCAGTCGTTAAAAATTAGCCTTATCAGTTTTTCAAAATTTAGGACATAGATTAATACGTTATTTTTCCAGATTTAAAATAAAGTGTATATGCAAGTATATAATAATTTTTTTCTTTCTTTAAATATTTAAAAACAATTTCGCTTTAGGATTCATATAGCATTAATAATTAACGTGAATTGCAAATTATTTGCAGTTAAAGTCAAAATGAAATTTTATGAAGTTGTATTTTAAAATAAACAAAAGTGAATATTATAATGAATCTTATCATTAACTGCTACAAAAGAGAAACGTCTAGATGTTAATTAAGAAAGTCTTTTGTTTTTTTTACTGTACAGAAGAGCTATGTAGCCTTTTTTTAATTGTACCTTTTTTTTTTTTATGTCTATTTTAATATCATCTAAGGTCTCAAAGATGTATAGTGTTTCAAGCCACTTGACTGATGTTATTTAATTTTTTAAATCCTTGAGGTAGCATAGGCACACATAATTCAACCAAATACCCTCAAAATAGTGGATGCATTTTGAAATTTTTTTTTTTTTACAAACGTAAACAATATTAAGAAGTTGCTAAAGATTTTGATATTACTTATTTTTTTTAAGGAAGCTTAAATTATTTAATTCTACACCAAATACATGCAATGATATATTTTTTTTTTTGCTGTGTTTTTTAACATTACTGAATCAAGCAAACTCATTTGTCCATGCAATGTTTTCATTAAGTAAATATAGATGATGGTATTGTTAGTTGCTTCGGGTTTATATGATATTCAAGCACTCAAATAATTGGCTGAGACAACAGTTCTATTTAAATGACAAAATTGAGGCGTCCCCCCCCCCCTCATTCTTGGTAAGAGATGCAAAAACCTTCTACTTTTGATTCTGTATCACTCTATCACAGTGCTAAATTGCAGACATTAATGGTGAAAACATTTAATGAATTTACTTTTATTGATGAAGAGCAGTTGTTGTTTGTCTGAAAATTTGAGATTGTGACATTTTACTTTCAGTACTATGTTGGATTATTTCCACCATCTAGTTTTAATTCTTAAATATTTTTATAAAAATTCAAACTTTTTCAAATATACTCAGCTATTGGCAATTGTATATAAGTTAATATGGGGTGGGAACCAAAAATAACCGAAATTGTTCTCTGGTATGCACACCTGTTGTAGTATATACCTTTGCTGTTCCAAACTTCTTACAGGAACTCTTCTGCATCAATCTCTTAAATGACTTTGCTATTGGAAATCGTGAGTTCACATAGCATATTTTTTTCTACTATGTGTTTTGCCTATTTATCAATTTATTTTATAATGGGTGAAATGTTTAATTAATGCTGAATTTTTTTTTTGATGCAAATGGCATTTTCCTCACATATTTAGTTTTTAATGGTCAGACATTTTATCTGCAATTTCTGAAACATTTACATGATGTGATAAAATGTAAACATCTTGTTTTGTGTAAAGAAAAAAATGCAAATTCCACCCTAAGCCGTACCATCTCAAAGCCTTGAGTGTGAAACAGTTTTTAATTAAATTCAGCATGACCCAGCTTATCTATCAGCCATATTTGCTTAATCTCACTTTGCACACTAAATTTTTTTTGTGGACTTAGAATTGGGGGAGTGGAAAGAAATGAAATAGATGTTAAAATACATCATTTTGCAAGTGTTTCTGGACTATTTTGAAAAGTGACAAACTGGTGTAGTCTGGTGCATTGCATTAAATAGACTATACTTTTTAAAGCAATTCAATTTGCAACACCTAAAAATAAATATACAATTTTTTATTACAAAATTCCAGTTATTTTTGGATCTCCTTGTATATTACACAATGTCTTGAGTTTTGTTATTGTCCTCTCTTTGTTGTTGCCTTACCAATGATAGTACTAGCATGGGAATAAAACCTAGAACCTTTATATTCATTATTATTGATTTTAATATGATGTAGAATAGCATAGTTGGTTAGAGCATTATCTTAAATTTATTGAAGAATACTAAAGATCCATGTTTGATTCCCATGCTAGTATTCAAACTATCAGTATATAAAGAAAAAGACAATAATACTGTTCAGGACATTGTATTAAATTAATCTGTATGCATTTATTGGTAAGTTTAAATAAAGTTTGAATTTCTTTGAATTTTTTTAACAACTAATTTTAGATGATAAAAATAGTTCATTGTGTATTTATATATTGAACTATTTCCATCATCTAGTATTAAATATTGAATGACTTTAGAAAAAGGGAACTTTATTTAAATCTTCCAATTACATTTAACTGTTAGTAATAGAACAGAGATTAGAATACGCCCAATATTTCATGAAATATTTTAACTTCTACAGGTGTTTCTGACCTGACTAGTGACAGTACTAGCATGAGAATCAAACCAGTGCTCTTAGATTCTTGAATTTTAAGGTAATACTCTTACTAACTGAACTATCTTGCCAAAGGCAACAGTCATTAGAAATTACACATACTTATCTATGAGCTTCCTCCTGATTTCTCAATTTTTTCCTTAGAGTAAAGTTGATTAGAGGCTTCCATGTATTAGTCCCACAATGTTGACTTATGGCATTATTCGCCATTGTTATGTGAGCAGCTTCTTTGAATTTTTTTTTTTTGTGTACTTTTTCCTTCTATTCAATATTTTGTGTATTTTCCCAATTGAACATATGCTCATTGGTACATATATGGTTTGCTACATTAGATACATCTGCTTTCTCTCTTCTAATCATCAGTTTGTGCTTTTGTAATTGCTTTACAATAGCACAACTAATCTTACTAATATATATATTTCCACATTCACATGGTATTTCATAGATACAGTATTTACTCTTCAGCATTTTCCTCGTAGTGAGATATGGCTCTGGAAAGCTGTTCTGATATTATACTAATTGCAGATTTTCCTTAAATTGTCTTATATTTTTGGTATGTATGGATGCATTACAGGACCAATAATTGTTTTTACTGTAGATGACTTTTTAAAAAAAATCTATTTAAGGTTTTTTCAATAACAGCTGATGGATAAACATTTTTCATAAGAATTTTTTTTTTTTCAAATACCTGGTTTCTGAACAAACTTTTTTGTTTCATAGTGATAGTATATCTCCATGTTTTATTTCTGATATGATTTGATGTATATGCTAAATCCTTTCCTATATGTGTGGGTTTTATTTAAACCATAGCTTTGATTTTGCCTTGTGAGGGCCTTGTCACTGGTCAGACCAACAACATCTAAAGAATAGAGGAGAATAATACCTTTCAAAACATTGCGCAAATACTAACCTGTGAGCTGTTACTAACATTTAATGTAATTGGAAGATTTAAATAAAATTAAATTTTTCTAAAGTCATTCAATACGTATGTACTCTATATATAATACTTAATATTTGATGATGGAAATAGTTCAATATATAAATATTACTAAAATACCATCATCACATTTTTTTTGGGAAAGTACAGTTCTACATATAATTACAAACAGTTTTGGGTAATTTATATACCTGGTCTTCATCAGTCAGTAGTTTTTCATTTCTTGCCACCCTACATTTTATTACCTCAATGTAGAGCTTTAATCATAAAATAATAAATATTTTTATATCAATTTTTTATTTTGATTGATTTTGATCAAAATGAATTTTTAAACTTTCATTCTGGCAGTCAGATTTTAATAATTAAAAAATGTAGGACTCACTATTAAACCCTTGTTATGGAGCTAAGAATTGAAATATTGTACCAATAAGTTGAATTAAATAATTTGACTATGAAATTCGCTTTAAATGACAGTTTATTACAAACAAAAATCTTATAAATATATTTTGCCCTACAAATTCTAAACTTATTTTCCATTACAAATTCTACCCTTATTTTCCCCTACAGATTCCAAACTCTTAAGATGACCATTGAAAAATCAAAAATGTAGCAACAGCCTTTCGGTTTTTATAATTTTTGATTTCATATTCTTACATTATTTAAATTTATGTGCTGTAAATTATTTAAGAAAAAATTATATATATAGAATCAATAATTTTTCAAAGCAATTTGAAGCACACTTTCACGTTTTCTCATTTTTGACTTATTTTTGTCTATAAATAATTTGAAAATATATTGATAGGTACATAATTTAAAAAGAAGTTATACAATTATAAATTTTTTTTGATAACAATCAAATTAATTTTGAATCAGATTAAGTTTTACTAGTCATTAATTTAAAAAGAAATTTGTCTTTAAATTTCTATTCATTTGACAGACATTTATAATAATTTAAACAAATTTTGCACCACAAATTTATGATGTGCAGACAGATTAATATTAGCTTAAGTCTAATGCTGGTTGATAATAAATAAAGTAATGGAACATTGCTTAATGTAGTTTAGAGTAGTGATAGAATTCTGATTGAAATTCAACTTTACACTTCTAGCAATCGATTACCATTTGGTTTCCTAAGCAATTGATGTTATATATGAGAACATCATTAATTCAAAAATTTATAAATGCAGAGAATTTTTAATTAATCATTGACTAATTAGGATGATAACTGATTGTATGTTGAACATATTTGCGCATGTATAATAGTAGTATCCTTATGTATTTCTCTTGAATTCTCTCCTGCATTTAGATTTATAAATGTTTGGTGTAAGAAAATGCTTACAACATAGCTTTTGCGATTAACAGTATAGTCAAATCTCTTTATTCTAGGATTTCTATATAGTTTTCTGAATTAGTTATTTTATCCACTTAGTTTTTCTGTTTTTGTAGCTCCAAGTTTTAGATTATCAAGCACTTTTATTTCAGGATAACACAGGATTTAGTTTAGCAATTTTTTTTTTCAGCTTAGTTTTTTTTTTTTTTGTGGCTACAAGTTTTACTTTTATAATTACTTTCATTTCAGTGCTTCCATTTACCTTTTCTTCATGTAGCTGCAGGATTCCAGTATAATAATTTCCATACCATATTATTACAACCTGAGACATTCATGATTTTGGATGGATAGACAAGGCTTATTGAAAATTTCTCTCAAGGGCATTTTTCTTCTCCTATATATTTGTTTTAGTTAAATTGGTTATGTAGTTGGGTTGGTAATGCTTAATTTTTAACTAAAGCTTATAACTCAGATTTATCCATATCAAAAAATCATTTTTAAATCTGGTAATGAGGTCATCTTAACTTCAGACCACCAGGCTTAGCTTCCAAATGCTGTTCTGAATTGAGTCTGATTTGATACTGAAGTCTACTGCCTTCTTCTGCCACACTATCTTACTTTTTACTAAACATCTTTGCTATTCATCCAATCACACAAACTATCTCAAATTATGACAGCATTAAACCTTAATCAATTGATTTAATTTTTACAAAAAGATTATCTTTTTTAAAATTTTTTATCTCAGTTATTAAAAAAAATAGTTTATTGTTATTTTTATTTTCTTAGTTACTTGAAAGAGAAATAGATAATATTGTATTTATCCTTTAATTTGGAAAATGCATTTCATTTTTTAGAGAGAGGTGAGCCAGAGGGGAATATTCTGTTTAATTAATTACATATTTGACTTCTTTCTTTCTTTTTTAAAACAAAAAATAAAATAAACAAATGAAATTATTGAAGGGAGAGAGAGGGGAAAAAAAAATCTTCTTTTTTATACTTTATCTTTTTTTCTTACAGTTATCCTTTAATAAACATTAAATACTCATATTATTATTATTATTATTATTATTACTATTATTATTATTATTATTATTATTATTATTATTATTATTATTATTATTATTATTATTATTATTATTATTTAAAACGTCTTCAATTTGTCACATGATCACTTAATGAATGCAACTTCTTAAGTTTAATAATTGAAACCTAGCTAAAGTACTATTTAGAAACTAGACTATCTTGAAACTAACATGAGAAGAAATAATATTTTTCTCAGTATATTTATATTTATGGGAAAACTTGCTTAACTCGAAGAATGCCAATTAATAATTGATGGTTGTTTGGCTACATCAAAACATAAAGTTATCTCTGTTTACATAGATATAATCTTTTAATTTCCAGTCTTTATCAAATTTAAAAAATCCATGAAAAATATTTAATTCAACATATATATATAGGGAGAGAGTTATGGATATACACATTGTTTCCTAAATAATTGATTATCTCATGTGTTCTAGGTTCGTAATTAAAACAAAGTAAGCTTTGCAAGGTTTAATTTTCATATACTATGGTTTTTAGTTTGAATGATATTTTTATCCAAATACAACTATTTTTTGATAAATTTAATAGTGAAATTGATTTTTAACACAATCAAAAGTACAAAAAAAATTATAAAAATCGTAAATTTATTTAAGAAAAAAAAAAAAAAAATTCTAATGAGAAAAACTTGATTTGTTTTTATTTTTTCACTATCTAATGTAAATTTAAAATATTTTAAAATCACAATATAATTAAAATAAATATATCTTATGTTTATTAAATAAAGAATCTTTGAAATGATTGAAACACAATATATAAAAAAAATAAATTACGATTGTGTCTGCTTGATTAATAAAATGTGAACAAATGTCACCATTTTGAAAAAGTTGACCTTTTTTCATTTTACCTTTGATCACTTTGCTGACAACTCCTACTATTTATTAATAAAAATGAAAATTATAGTATATAATCTTTACCAAACACTTGGAAGTTTTTACTGCAATATTGCAATAGAAGCACCAATATACAGATCATTTAAATATGATTCATGGTATATTATTTCTGACAAAGTTAATTAGAAGTGCCATTCCGAGATGAATCAGAATTTTCCATGAAAAGATAGTGCATATTGTAAATACTTATTATTTAATTAAAATATTTCTGCTCAAAGATTAAGAATGTTCATGCAATTTTTATTTTTACATTATTGATTATCCTTTCAGTTATATACTTTATGTCTTTAAAGAGATGTAATATCTATGACTTTGATCAGCATAACTGATGAGATTTTATTGAAACTATTGTGCTTGTATTGTGATAGTTTACAAATCAGAAGTTGGCTCTTATATATCATCATGTATATTTTTTCACACCAGCTCTCAGAAATGAGAGCTTTATTGTTCCAAATCATATATTATTATATGACTCATTAAATTGCAAAAATAAACGAAGAGATATAGTGAAAGTTGCCAAAACTCTCATCATGGCGGGCACGGAAGAGATTCAGACATTGATGCCTCTATAATGTTACACACACATTATCATTGACAATTAAAAAGTATATTTGGGCTAGAGATAATGTCCAAATTAATGAATAATCAATAATAATCATTAACATAATTCTAAAAAGTTTCTTGTGGATATGTTGTTAGTGCAGAAAAGTTGACAGTTGTAGTCAGTCTGTAGAAAATTGCTATAATGAAAATATATGTATGATATTGTAACCAGGTGAATTGATGCATGTGATTCAGCATGAAATGTGCATCTTGAGGATCATTTATCATTTTTACATGTCTTTGGTCATATGTTTCAGAAAATTATAATGAAATATAGGATTGAAATATATATATATAAATGAAGATAAAAGTATATCTTAAAATAGGTGTATATGAAATTTAAATTGCAGTATGATACTCATTTGAAGAAAGTCGACTGGGCTTTTTAAAAATGCATCCAGAGTGAAAGAACATGGTCTGATTGATTTCTGGGCTGATGGATGGTTCTGATATGATTGACCTAAGGTGAAAAATGCATTGAGATAAGAATAAAAATTAAAAATATGTAATATTTCTTTGTGCATTTTAATGTTAAATGTTTTTTTTTTCTTAGCATTTCGATATTCAATTTTGTATGTATCTGGTGAAGATGGAGTTTTCACAATAACATAAAAAATATATCACCAAAAAATAAATATTAATTGCCCTATAAATCTAAAATGCTGCAAAATCAATAAAACTTTCATTAGTAATTTGATTTAAATTGAAAATGTGAATGAAAAATAGAACACAAAATAGGAAATTAATTATCAATTGATTGGAAACTGAAAATAGTATATACAATGTTAATTAGGTATTTTTTAAACTTGTTATCCTAAGGTTTTAAGTACTTAATATAATCTTCAATAGTTTCTATTCCTCTTTTCTTCTTTATTTTTGCTTTTCTAATATATAACATATAATAACCACATTCCACTCTTTTTACACTTTAAAAAAATATATATATTTATTAATTTTACAGTTTTGATTGTTCCTAGCAGTCTTCGTCAGATCTTATTATCTACTAAAAAATACTATAAAAATGGCAAAGGAGAGAAAGTTTTAGTATATAATAAGATTTGATGAAGACTGCTAGGAACAGTCGAAACTGTAAAATTAATAAATATATTTTGCTTTAAAGTGTAAAAAGAGTGGAATGTGGTTATTATATGTTATGAGTACTTTATAAGCATCAAAAAACAGAGCTTGTTATCTTGGTAGTGAGCAAGTGAAGTGATTGCTGGGGAATTTGAGATCAAATTTTTATTAATAAACAAATGTCAAAGTTTATTACAATTACATTAAAAATAAGACTGACATTTGGACTTTGAAACATTGCACTGGTACCCAGCTTTCATCATCTCTCCCTATGACTGAACTCTCTATTTACGAATCTCACATTTAAACTACATCAGCCTCACACAACCAGCTCCAGATCCAGAGTTTGATCATCCTACCACAAACTCCAACTTATTGATTGCAAACAATTCTAACATAGATGTACTACCACCTCACCTGGAAATCTGAACCCTATATCCATGGATCTCATATTTAAATCTCATCAAAAGCCTTACCCAGTTTCCATCTTTAACACAGCTAGATTCAGAGTCTGACCAACCTATCCAATTCAACAATTGCAACCAATTGTAACATAGCTGTAATTCCATTCCCTTCTGAAGTAGTCATTTATTCAAATGCACCAAAACATGCATAGTATAGTTAACAAAACCTCTTTACCAATTATGAAAACAAATCCCACCATGCCTTCTACCATACCAACACATCCCCAATGAAACCTAGAGAAAACCTGATCACTCAAAGAAAATTTGTATTCTAAGGAGTCAAAAATAATTGACATTGATTTAATATCAGCATCTGAATACATCACAAACAATTGCCACATTCCATGAAAAACATTAGTTTCTCACATATATTACCCAGGTAACCCAACCATGTATACAACTAAATCTGGTTTGCATGTGTAAATACAGCAATCCAGCACATGTAAAATTCGTGTAATCTTGTGTAAATCAATAAATCAATTTTTACATATGTATATCTACAACTACAGATTGCATATGTAACTAAAGCAATCCAAGCTATACAAAACCCTTGTAACTAATCAACAACATGTAAAAATTCTTGTAATCTTGTGTAAATCAATAAATCAACTTTTACATACATAAATCTACATCTATGGATTGCCTATGGAATCACATCAATCCAAGCTTGTTACTAATTCACAACATATAAAAATTTATATAATCTCATGTAAATTAACTTTGACATATGTGCATCTACAACTATAGATTACCCATGTATACCATGGCAATACAAGTTACATAAAACCCTTTAACTAATCCACAACATGGAGAAATTTATATATAAATAAATAAAGCAACTTTTATATGTGTAAGCCTACAACTGCAAATTGCCCACGTAAAAGCTATGCAAATCCCTTGGTAACTTTCTAAGATAAATAAAGTTTATCATTAAAACATGCAATACAGAGAGCGTACCAATAGATCAAACAAACTCTTAATTAATAAGTGCGGTATGAGAAAATATTTAAAATCTCTATCCAGAACACTCTCATCTCCAGACCAACTGGTTTTGAGCTTATGGCTCATGTCAGTGGAGAGCTAGAATATTCAGACACCAGATCTAAAATATAAACTCAAAACCCAGGACTTATTAATTAAGAGCTTGTTTGAGCTATTGGTATGATCTCTGTATTGTATTTTTGTAACTACAAGCTTATAAAAGTAATGTCATATTATATATGATTTGCTTTATTAATTATTATCATTAAACCATAAAATACAATAATTATCAAAAATAAAAAAGATAAAAAGTTTAAATAATTTTAATCTTATTAATTTTAAATATATTCACTAAATTATATATTTTGATGTATTTGTTTTAAAATTAGAATATTTTTAATGTTTTAAAAGTAATCTACATTTAATCATGATTTCAAGAATGATGTGTAAAAATACTTACCAGTCCATTAATGATAACATTTTTGTTTATGAAAAGGATAGTCTTTCAAAAATGAGGTAAAATTTCTAGTCCTATATAGAAAAACTTTATTTAGAAGAAATTTTTTCCCTAACAAAATAAATGATATTTTTGACATAATTTGTTTATGAACACTTTTAATCAGCTTAGAAAACTGTTGTTTGTATGTTTAGGATAAATTCTGTAATTGATTTTCAATATACTTTTATCAAAATGAATTTTCTTTAAATTTTATGCATGTTAGAAATTGATGACAATGCACTATGGCACTGAAACATTTCAGACTTGTCCCCACTTTTGTTTAATGTAATGGGGCTTTTGAAGACTGAATTTCAAGCACTGATATCAGTTCAGTACATTTTTAGTGATTCATATGAGAGGATATATATATATTTGAAAAAAGGTTTGCACTAAATAATATTTACATTACATTTAAATGGAAATAAAACGAAATCTTAATTTATTTTGATTATAAAAGTTGTTCTTTTTAAAATGGATGGAATTTTAATTTCTTTTGATTGTAAAAATTTCTTTTTTAAAAATCTATTTTTAATGTACAAATTTCCTTTAAAAATATTATAAAGACCTTTATTCTGTTTTATTTAAAATTGGAAAAATTATGATTATATTCCAATACTAAAAAGTTATAATTAGAGGGGATTGGAAGTAATTAATTTCTGGACACACCATGTATTTATTTCAAGTTAAATATAGAAACTCCAATTGTGATTGGAAAAAAAAAAAAATTTTTTTTTTTACTTTTTCGTGCATAGTGAATAAAAGTATTTATTATAAAACATTTATACGTGTATTAATAAATATTTATTTAGACATTGACAAAGAAGAAAATCAAAATAAGATAAATTGAGAGTAAAAATAAACATATTGTTCATATAATATTCAATCTTTTTTTAATATAATAATAATAATGATGATGATGATGATGATAATAATGATGTTATACAGAAACTTTTTTTTTTGCAAAAAAAAAAAAATGCAGGAAATTATCCATAAAGTGATACAAAAGAAGCCTGCATTCGCATTCAATATTTTTTTCCAGATTTCTGCAAAGATAATTAAGAAGAAAATTGATGACTCTACTGATAAAATGCTGCATGAAAAAGAGTAATTTCAGAAGATAGTATCTATGTCCAAACTTGTGCAATAGATATTATAAGAATATAGAACTGATCTTTATTATATTGTAGCAAAAATAATGTGGTTAATAACATATTTACAATTGTGAAAAATGTAAACAAGTTTATTCAGATGGATAATATTTCTGTAGTGTAATCTTCACTACACCACTCTCATTCAAGGTAGGGAATGTTTTCTATCTGCTTTTAACACTATGTGGCAGAATGTAATCATGAACATATAACCAAAGACATGTGAAAAAGATCTATGATCCCCAAGATGCACATTTTGTGCTGAGCCAGTGCTCATCAGTTGGTTCAGACCACAATCTCTTACACATATCTTTATCATTGTTCAGTATATATATATATATATATATATATATATATATATATATATCTCAAATTATTACAGTTTATTTGATAAGTGTCAAACATGCTGCTCTCACAACTTTGACACAAATTACTTAATGAAAGTATATTAATAATTTTTATTAATCATTCATTAGACTAGAGTTTATCCAGTAATGAATAATACTTCTGTAGGGTTATTTTCACTATACTACTTTCACGCAAGGTAGGGACTGGTTTTTATCCACTTTTAATACCTTGTAGAGGAATATAATCATAAACATATGACCAAAGACTTGTGAAAAAGGATTTATGATCTTCAAGATGCACATTCTGTGCTAAACCAGCCCTTATCAGTTGGTTCAGACTACAGTTCTTTTCCACATATTTTTATTATTGTACAGTATATATATTGTAACCCCTCACACCTATCACCAACACTAACAATTACCCGGGGGCACCAATTCTATGGCTAATAGAATAAAATATTTATTTAACTTTACCTAAATCTATTCATGAGGCTCTTAATTAAAGCTTTCACCTAAACTAACTCAGTTGAGGGATACAGAGGTATATGAGGTGTACAATGTACATTAGATGTGGGAGAAAATATTATTACTAATAGGAATAAACATCTATTAAGTTCTATGCTAGACAAAATTAAATTGGTAAAATTCTACCAACTAAAATTAACTAATAATACTCTATATTTTACCTCCTCCCATCATCCATATGCACTGAACAACCTCTATTATATTATACAATTAAACTAATAACTAAAATAAAATAAAAAATAATATTTCAGAAATTGTAATGTATAATTCACTAGATCTAAATTCAAACTAAACTTATCATCACTAAATTTTAATTACTCACTACTCTAATCTGGTTAAATGAATTTATTATCTAATCTAAATGATATATTGAAGATCTCAGGGAGTTAACTTATGGTATGGCTTGATCTAACATTTCTATACCTCAAGTTATTATTTAACACTATAAAAAAAAATATTATAAACCAAACAATACCCTAATTAGATACTTGCAGTTAGATAATGAAAGAAATCGGGCACGTTTTGATTTCAATTCATCATCTAAACAAAAATTAAATAACAAAACCCTTTTAAAAATGATCAGTAGGTAATTGGCATCTCATATAGTGCTTGAATCAAGGAAATCAACATCATCATATCTAGAGATTTATTATAATTAAATAAAATACAATTATGTTACATTAAATAAAATAACTGTATAAGCATGTGTGGAAATGTGAAACAGGAATGAATGTTAAAGAAGAAACTCCAAATACAAATTTAGATAACAAAATATTTATTTCTCAAATAGAAAATGGTTAAATCAACATTTACTTTTTTTTTATTGTTATGAACAAAAATTCCAAAGGGATTTCATATCATTGAGTACAGATTATACAAGAAGATATAATACAATATGATTCATTAACTTTTATATCTATTATATATTTTCATCAGAACATTTTGATAGATTGGTAAACATTTTATTTGAAACATTAAATGAACTAACTAAGTCCCTATTATTTACTATAAAGAAATGTCTCTTTAGCTATCAGTGATTTCTGATAGACTTATACAAAAATAATAATAAAAAAAATATGGCCTTACACTTCTAGTAGCTGACTACTAAAGTATCTTTTATTCAGCCTTTTGCTGAATATCACTCATTTATTAACTAAAAGTTTATAACAACAACATAAATTAATATTCTAATTACTGAACGAATTAGGATTTTGCATTGTTATTTTAAAATATCTTAAATAAAATTACAATAAGGGGATTTAAACTAAGAATAATATTGGACTATCTTACCAAAGAAAATAAATACTTCTATTAATTAAATGTATTTTCCTTTGTAGTTTTGAAGTAAAGTATTCTATTGGATAATTAGGTTCTGCTTTGCCAAAATAAAGTAAATCTTTGTATTCATTAACTAACGTCCTATCTTTGCTTAATTATTTATGCAAATTATGATTAAATGATAAAAATCAATGAGATGAAGTTCAAATGATTACTACAAAATGTTTTAACATGATAAGTAAAGTTCTACATTAATAATGAATTTTTTATATCAAAATTAACAATTTGTGCATGAATCTGTATTATGCTGTGTGTTAACGAAAATAAATAAATAATGTTAATCAATCTAATCAGTTTGCTTATGATATTTCAATATAATCATAATATGGTTGGAAGTGAAGATCAATCAATCTTTATTTATCAACTATAATACAGCTGTTTTATAAGACACTATACTTTCCTTTTATTCTTCTTTTTTATCATAAACATCAAACACTAGGCTATAGCATCAGCTGGAAAAAATCCAATACACACATGGGATAACATATTTATATAATTCAAAACAGGTAATATAACAATAACTTCCAAGTCTATCTTTAAGACTAAATAATTGGTGGAATAACTCATCACTAAATGAAAATTAGGACAATAACATAATTCAATATATCAAATATAAAAGGAGGATTCAATCCACTCCTATCAAAAATACTCCAATACATGGATAAGAAAAGGAATATTCAATTCTATACACTACAATACACTGGGCAACTACCCATATTAAATATTCAACTAACAAATAAACTGATTCAATCCCATAAAATATTATAAACATTATAAACTTTATAACATATAGCCACAAAATACTTTTCATTCAGTCATAACAAAGAAATAATAATTCTCTCTTAAACAACTTTCTAATTCTTCAAATGATTGATCCTCTTTTCCTTCCAAATCCGATTGATTTAAAATCATTTTCACTGGTAATCACATATAATTATAAATAAGTTTAATAATAGGCATACACACGTATGAGCATGTGATATACAGACCATTTAAAATCGCAGTAAGCAAAGAATTACTGTTAAAATATTAATTATTACTGCTAGAATTAATAAAGAATAAATATCTCATATCTGACAATATTTAGGACCTGGTAATGTTCAAAGAACAATTGGAGAATAAAATACTAATTACTATGGACAAAGCAAGATAAATAATTTTTTTATAATATAATGCATTAATATTGGCACAAATCTGTAGTTAAATTAAACCTAAATAAATAATAAAATTGTATGTTATAGCTGAAATAATTCTTGAAAGTAATAGTTTTCTAATTTATAAAAGAAATATATTCAGTAAGATTTAATATAATAATTTTTTTTTTTTAAAATAATTATTCACCCTTTTGAATGGACTCTTCCATTTGTTTATTATGTGCATGGATTATTAACACATGCACGACCAAACTTATCTTATTAAAATAATAACAATAATAAAAATAAAATTACCAGCATAATGTATTTTTATATTATGCTATTTGAGACATTCCTGAAGGGAAATATAATAATAATGCATATAATAAACATATTTAAAATAATAAAACATTCCTTAACTAATACTATCTAATATGCTATTAAATAAAATAAAGTTCATTTCTTTTTTCTTCTTAAACGAAATGTAACAAAAAGTTTATAAAAGTTTTTACATGACTTTCCTTGTCATGTTTTCAAATAGATAAGGAAAATAATTATACTGCACAAGACAAATATTAACACAGAACAGCACAATTCCTGCAGGAGAAACCAAAACAATATTATTTTTGTTGAATCAATAAGAGCATATTCAATGTTTTTAGTTATCAACTAATGAATTGCTATTAACGTTGTAAATAATGAATTTCCTTAATTAAACAATATATTTCATAACGCAAGTAAAATAGAAGTTTGTACTTTATTCCTAGGATATATTTAACATTTGATTTCACAATCATAAAGCCATTCAGAAATATACGTAGTTATTCAATTAATAATATTTATTTAGATAAACTTATTGGTAATATTGATACAGCAATGTCACATAACTTTATCCATTTATAATTTTATTCCTCCTACTAGTATAGAAGAACAAATAATTATTAAAGTACATTTAATGACATATTTAATCTGATATATTTTCTTTTTCAACGGTAAAAATAGAAATAATTACACCGCCGCTATTTTAATATATATGACAATAAAATTACTTATTCCTTGTGTATATTTTAAATTTTGAGTTTTCTTTTATATTTAGCATGAAATTGGTTCATTAAAGTTCTGAGAACGTTCAATGACATTTCACATTTTTCACACACATAAATGAAGCATGTGGCAGTTGTTCCCTTCATTGTATAATTAAAGCTTAAAAACTTAATTGTTATAAAATAAACAAATATTCTTTTATCTTTTCCTGTTAATTTTAAATTTAAATAAAACAATTTTACAGTCCTATTAAGCATTCCCATTTCTTAAATAATAATTTATCTTGAATAATAGAATATAACACTTACGTGTACTTTAGCATAACGTTGGGACAATTTGAATAATCAGTTGGGAGCAAATTGACATATCTTTTAGTGGTTTTTAAGTACACATGTCGCAAACAAATAATATATTTAAATTTATAAGTTGCACTCTAGAAGAGGAAAAATAATTTCACTATTAAACTTTGCTAAATAAATTAGTTATAGCTGTCTGTGGTTAGCTATAACTACTCTTGTAAAAGTTTTAATAATTGACTGACTGAAGAAAAAAATAGACTGCCCTCATAAAAGTTTTAATAATTGACTGACTGACTGAAGAAAAAAAAATAGACTGCCCTTCAAAGTAATAATAGTAGACTGCCCTCTTAAAAGTAATAAGTATTCCTTTTTATAACTTTTTTTAATAATCATTACATCATATTGTTCTCTTCCAATTGTTTACGATAATGTTAACATCATCAGAAAAAGATTGTCAATTGCTCCTCTCCCTTGCAAACCTACCTAATTTATGCAAAACTTGAGACAGTAAAAAAAAAAAAAAATAGAGATGAAAAAAAAATTATTTCGTCTTTTAAATAAATGAAAAAAAAAAAAATTGAACTAATAATTAGATGTTTTTAAAGCAGTGAAATAATTGATGACAATTGTTTTAATAAATAAAATATTTTACAGTATTTGTCATTAAATAATTCACCTGTCCATAATTTATTGATTTATTTAAAATGTAATTAAGTTAGTTTTTTTTTTTAACACTGTTATTGATATAATTAAATATTTGAATGTAATGTGGGATATTTTACGGTTTAATGAAACATGTGAATGAAAATGAAGTTGGATAATGCATGAATATTCAGTAGTAATATGCTATAGGTATTATACTATACTGACTGAAATGACAATGTGAATGATGATGAGTGAAACATATTTTAAATTTATGCTATAAATTTAAAATGTACAAAACAAATAGACTAGAAAATCATTCTAACAAAACTGAGTACTGCTTTATGAGCAAATAAAACAAGTAAGCAACAACCTAAACTGTACTGACTATACATATAACAAGCCACCTCCCCCCCCCATTCTATCACTGATTATACCCCAAGACACGATACTAAACATTTAAGAAATCTTTTAATTATACCTACACTTACTTTTGATTACAGTTTTAAGTCAAAATAAAAATTATTTAAAAATTTCATGTTATTTCATTTTTTTTAAAGAGGATTATATCAGATATTACTGATATACTACCACACTACTACAATGACTATACTGCAGTTTAATTGTCACATGTCAAATGTGCTGTCCTCACAATTTTACACAAATTACTTAATGAAAGTACACAAAATATTAAATGCAGATAGAAACCAGTAACTACTTTAAGTGAGAATGGTGTAGCAAAAATTATACTACAGAAATAGAAATATTAATCATTATTGAATAAACTTTAGGCTAATGAATAACTAGTAAAAGTTATTGTTTATTCTGATCTTCTGTTTTTATATTAACAGCTGTGCAATCATTAGATATGTGATAGCAATAGTTTGCTTGATTTCATAAAGTATTTGATTTTCACCTAACTTTAGAACTTTCAGATTATTTATTAAAATATATAATATTAATGGACATTTTTCAATTTCAACTAAATATATATATTTTTATGGTATAAAGTGTCTTATAATTTTTTATTGTTATGTTGACAGTTTGTGCATGAAAAGGCTACAATATATTGATATTCAGAAAATAATATTTCGATTGAGAACAATATAAAATTGAATATAAAAACTTCCATCTACCTAATTGTTGAGAAAACAATTTACAAAATATTATAATTAATTGCGTTTTTTAACTAAGATTGAATATACGTTTTTTTTTTACTTTTTATTATTTTTTATTTTATTTCTTATTTTATTTTATTTCGACTTAATATTATTACAGCCTCATTAAATTTTTATCATTTCTTATGACAGATTCTGGTGCCATTTTATGAAAATGTTAATTCAACCATTAATTTTTTTATGTACTGTATATATTTTTTATTATTTCAGATTAGACAGACTGATTTGAAGTCTGAAATTCTAAAAAGTCAAAAAAAAAATCATCGGATAAGTAGGCAGATAAAACAGGTTTTAAATATCTCATTCCAGAACTTAGGCTTAGATAATAACTCCTCTTAGAAAGACAATCGAGTGATCTTGAATGTTCAAGCATTAGTCTGAATTGTTGTTTCTTTTTTTAATTTATTTTACTTCAGTAATTGGTCTTACAATAGTTTTCCGTTAAGTTATGTTACTTTTATTTTGAAGGAATTATATTTCCTGGCAATCTTTACAAGAAATTTGAAAAATTGATATTTCATTTGTGCTTAGCCTATCTTTACAATAATTTATCGTCTATCTGAAATAACCATGTTAAACATTGGATAACCATGGGTTTTTAATTCATTATTATTAACTTTTTTTTGATCTTTCAACTCATTAGTAATTTGAAATGAAGTGTAAGCTATTTTAGCTTCTTTTTTTAAAACTATATTTTAAATATAATCTATAATGGCTCTTATTTCTCATGTTTATGTCATGAATATCTATCTGTATAATAATTTATAAATCTTAACATCTCAATGTATATTTTAAAGTTTTTGCTAATTTGAATGATGTTTGTATGTTTTTTTCATAATAATTAGATTCTGGATATTTGATGTGTCTTTTTTGATGTGTTTTATTGATTTATTTGACATTTATATATTGTCATATAATAACTGCTGATTTTAAAGTATTTTGGGATTTACCTCTCTGTTATTTGACATCACAAATAAATAGCTATATGCTCTGCATGATTTAATGCAATGGTAAAGTGATAGATACGGGAACTCATGGTCCACAGATTGTAGCATAGCTATCACTATTTGGGGTTGAACTTTTTATGATTTCCCAAGCAGTTAATCATTCAATTATTATTGATTATATGACAAATAAATGACGCCAATAATGTCATTAGTATAAATATTTATTGACTTTTTTTAAAACTAAAATTATTACCACTGTTAATATTTTAAAAAGTAAATGTCTACGATATATATATATATATATTAATAAAGATATATGTTAGGAAGTGTTTTATATCTTATTTCTCTATGGAAACATTAAAGAAAAATAGAAACTTAAAAAGAATATAAAAAAGATAGACATTTATAACAATCAAACAATTTTATTTTGATATATATACAAAAACAATATTCAATACATAAGTTTTTAATAAAGAAAAATGTTGTTGGCTATGGTAGTTTTTCAATAATGCACTTGTATTAAAGTCCTATTGATAAATTAAGAATATTTATTATTATTTAATCCACAATGCATGGCTTTCATTTGGCCATATTTCTTGAATAATAATTTCATCCTTTTGTGAAGGGCCTTAAATAATTGTATTTATATGTTGGACTATTTCCTTCACCTGATATTAAATATTGAATGTCTTTAGAAAAATTTAACTTTATTTAAATTTTCCATTTGCATTCAAGTGTTACTAATAGCACACCATTTACTGTATACATAACTTTTTGACTGATATTATTCTCTTCTTCAGGTGTTTGTGGCCTGACCATTGACAGTACTAGCATGGGAATCGAACCTGAACCTTTAGATTCTTGAATATGAACCATCCTGCCAAATGCAACTGTCAATAGAAATTTCATATACTTATCAGTAAGGATATATATTGGTGAGACCAGTTTCTTTATTGAAAAGCAATTGCAAGAATGATTAGAAAAGAGAAAATAGATTTGCTTAAAGTAGCTCACCATATATTTACCAGTGAACATATATATGTTCAATTGGAGAAAATACAAAAATATTGGATAGAAAGGAAAAGATACAGAGAAGAAAATTCAAAAAAGGTGCCCCCATGACAATGACAAATAACCCTATAAGTCAACTTACTGTCACTCTATATATAATGTCTGGAAACCACCAATTAACTTTGCTCTTGAGAAAAAGTGGATAAATTCGAAAGAACCTCATAGATAAATATATGAAATTTCTATTCACAGTTGCCTTTGGCATCACAGATTTAGTTGGTTAGAGCATTGCCTTAAAATCTAGTATTGAATAATCTAAAATTCCAAGTTCAATTACCATGCTAGTGTTGTTATTAGTCAGGCCAGCAACACCTGAAGAAGAGATGAGAATAATATTACTCAAAACATTGTGCCTATACTAACCTGTATGCTATTACTAACAATTGAATGTAATTGGAAAATTTAAAGTTAAATTTTTCTAAAGACATTCAATATGTAATATTAGGTAATGTAAATAGTCCAACATATATGCAATTACCATAAATTTTTGAGCAAATACACATTTCAGTAATAATAATAGTTACTATAAATCCAAATAGTTATTTGTAATGCATGTAAGTATTATTGCAAAGACAAAGCTTCATGAAATATATATCATATGAACTCATTTTTATAAATATGTTTATGTATTGTATCAACTTGTATATGTGTGTTTATAAAAATGAAAAAGGTTAGATAATCTTAATGAGTTTATGGTAGAACAAAAAACATATTTGTATCTTTCCTAAACTAAGGGGGTGGAAGTGGGTGGGAAATTAGTCATTTGCTAGCTGTTGGAGGCTTGTTTTGTCATATTTTTTAGTCTCTAGTTGAAAATAATCAGATCCTCTTTTATGGATTAATTATTAGATGCTTAGGTGGTTTGTAAATCAACTGATTATCTGAAAATAAAAATCCTAAAGCTTATTAGAAATTTGTGGCTATACTTTAACAATATTTCAAGTTTCACTCTAAACCTTAAAAGAATTTCAAGTTTTATGTAGATTCGAATTCCATATTGTGGGTATGATGATGGGTGTATTAACTACTGCATCATAAAAATATTTTATATGTGTCTATTCAGTTAGTATTGCAAAAAATATGCAATTTATTCTAATTATGAAATATAATGAGTAGTATTTTATGTAAAATTAAAAATAATCAATTTAAAGCAAAATTGAAACAGACAACTCACTAAATAAAAAACAATATTGAATATATGAATCCATCTTTTATTTCTTGATGGAACCTTTTCAATATGAAACAGAATGAAAGTTGGGTTGATATTCTAAATAATTTTTTTTGTTTTATAGTAAATTGTTTGTTTCAATTTTGGTTTAAATTAATTATTTTTAATTTTATATATAAAAGGCAACATTATGGACAAATTTTAACATTAAAATTTGATCATTTTAGTATTCTCTTATGTATATATCCACAGTATTGTTTCTGCACACTGCTTATTAAAGATATTTTCAGAGAGATTATTTTAGGAAATGTAGATTTATATGGTATCTTATCCCAAATATTTTTTTTATATATAAAAATACAATTCTAGTATATACGCTTCCAAGTTTTTTTTTTTTTTTGTAGCCAGTAATTCCATTGATTGTTCTTTTTTGTTTTCCATTTTCAGGCAAATTATTTTATTCTGACCAAAAAAGTCAAATTGAAGTTTCAGGTGTTTTTTTAATATCTTTATCTAAGTTAAAATTTTGCCATAATTTAGAATTTATTTTATATTTCTTGACAACAGGTTAAGAAAGATAAACATAATGATACAAAATGCATACACATTTATGCAACATGTGTGAACACAAATCCATATACATCTAAGCTTATATACAATTAATATGGATTAATGTCTTGTCCAATCAGCTCTTTGCTTGCCCTCTATTATTTTTTCACTAAAAAGGGATCTTTATTTATGTAGGAGTTATAGAAAACTCCCAATGACATAGCAAACTACTACAACTACATTAGTAAATGAAAAAGTACAGACATGATATCACCTGTATTTTATGCTTAATTCATATATGAATATTCAATGTATTGATAGATGAGTTCATTCTGTGCTTTTTTCATTTATTGACAGAATTGTATTAGTTTACATATTGGGAATATTCAGTGATTTCCACGTGAATTTCATCTGCATTTGAACAAAGGGATTATTGATATTGCATTAAATAAATAATATAAAACAAATGACCAGTTGAGACAAAATTCAATTTTTTTTTAAACAATCACTAATGAAATCTTTAGCTAATAACAACTAGATATTCATTTACTTACTGATACTTTTGCAAAACTACTGTAAAATACTTTGGACATATAGAATATATGCCTTTCTCAATGTTAAACTTTTTTGTATCATTATGTAATCTAATTGTTAATGTATTTTTATAAATATTCTTCAGAATATGACAATATTCCGGGTCTACAGTTTGATGATCCAATGCTTTAATCACTAAGAAATGCCTATAGAATCAAATGCCTTATCATAATCTATCAGTCCAAAGCATAATGGTGACTCATATTCATTCGTCCTTTCTATAACTTCTCTCAATACCTGTATGTGATCCACTGCTCTAAAACCATTTTAAAATCCAACTTGTTCTTTCACTTGTTTAAAATCCAAAGTTTGCTGTAGATGAGTTGTAATTATTTTGGTAAAAATTTTGTATAGAAATGATAGATTTGTAATTTCTAATAGCTTCTTTATCTTTTTAAAATATTAATATTAATACTACATTCTTCCAATCATCTGTTACACTTTTAATAGTTAGATATTGATATATAACTTTGCCACAAAGGATTGATTATAATTTCATCATTATCTGGAACTTTTCCCTTCTTCATAAATGAATTACATGTCTCACTTATCCTTTAAAATCCTGGGAAATTCATAAGAAATATTAGTTTTAGAAGGTACTTTTCCCTATTCTTTATAGCTATATAATTCTTGATAGAACTCTTCTACACATTTCATGGTATCATTTCTCTTTTTAGCAATAGATCTTGCAGAAATAAGTTTCCTCCCAATATCAAGATGTTAAAAATGATTAATATAAATGAGGCCCCTTTATCATTGCATTTTCTCTAGTACTACCTTCTTTGCTTATATTTTTTGCTCATCATGTTCGCTAGCATAAATACCTCCATATATGTGTGATGTGATGCACTGTGACTTCTCCTTATACGGAGTCAGGAATCTCTCAGCAACTATGCCCAGAGAAACCTGTTAGCCACTTTCGTGCTGCCTAAAAATGGCGTTTTCTTTTTTAATATTTTTAGGCCACAGCAACAACAAAATTTTTTGACAAATATAAATTATGAGTATCGTTTTTTTTTTTTTTTTGAGCTGAAAGGATTCTTTTTTATATTTATTTTATAGAAAATAATATTTGAAATTACTGAATAATATTTCCCCCCCCTTTTTTTTACATTTTAACCTTATGGTTTTTAAATGGATTAGGTTTTAAATTCATCTCATTTTCTGCTTACAAGGTTTCTAATCTTCTTCTTATGTTGTTAGGGATTACTTGCAAGACCTCTTCATCTACCCCCTAATAATATGAAAAGTTAATGGATCAGTCATGATGGCCTGAGGTCTGAAGCAGTAGAAGTTCTAATATTCAAAGTGGTCAGCTCTTCTTAGTAGGCATCACTTGGTTTTTAAACTAGCCGGTCTCTAACAGACATCTTAAGTTTAAAAAGACAAATTCCACTTTACATAGAAATTATTCTCAGAAAGCTTCTGTCAGATATAATGGTGATAACTAAGAATGGTGACAGACATTTAAGATTGTTTTATTCATTGAAAAGAAATGCTGGAAGAAAAAAAATGGTTAGGGGAGATTTTTTTGAAAAAAATCTCATTTTATTATTACAAGCAAATCTTCTTAATTATAAGTATATATATACAATGTGTTTTTTTTTATATCTTTTTTATATGTATATATACAAAAACTAGATGATCGTAATAAAAAACATTGCTTGTCGGCGGCGTGAAATAGAGATAAGTATCCATTTACAATTTCTACCTACCCACTTCCTTTCATTGATGACGATTTCCTGCTCAAGTTTAGCATTAGTTGAGATAGTCAATCTATAACGATGGTTATTCAAATTTGCTTTACTTTTATGATATTATTGTTGTGGGTAAGATCCGCTACAAATTTCTAAATGTCTTCATTGGTTTCTTAAAAAAGATAATGAATTTGGCACTGTAATAGCGCATCATTTAAGAAAATTGTTTTTGAAATGAATACTATATGGATTTGAATTCCACTGATTTTACGTTTGCATGTGAATAATCTTGCATTGGGTGCCGAGATGATCAAATAGCTTCACAGATGGCAGATAGTGAAATGATCTTCAAATATAAGAATTAACTATGAATAATAAATAAATTCCTAACTAAAGTACCTCCTGCTGCCTTATAAGATGGGATATTGGTTCATTAACATTTTGTATTGTTTTTGATAATCTTTTTTTTTGTTTGTTTACTGCGTTCAGCCACTGAAGATATTATAAAACCTATCATCATGAGTCTATCATGCTATTGATCTTTTTCCCCATACTAATTATGACCATGGGAATGTAAGTTTGTGCAATTACATTTCCATTCTGTTTTAACTACATGCATAGAAATTACAATTCCCTCTTTCATTTTTGTAATCTAAACTTTTGAGAACTAATAGCAATGATGGAGACAGATTTAATAAGCTAATAGCCCTTCATTGTAATCATTACTTAAGGCAGTAAAATCACTAATGGGTCAGTTAAAACTAGATTTGCAGGAATGTGAGCTGGGAAAAGATTGTATATTTAGCCATCCTACTTAATAATGGACCCCCAGAAAATGCAAAGAAGGGATTTCTCTCAGAATGGATAGTTTATTATGTTTGGTAGATTAATCATAAAAGTGACAAAGGTAATAATATTGTCACTACTAATGGTAAAGCAAGAGGCTGTTACAGTATTAAAGGTTTTAAAACTTCAACTTTTCTTATGATACCAGTTGCACAAGATCTGAAGCACAAGAGACTAGGGAGATGTCAAAGTTTAAGATCGATATAGCTGCACATATTAAAACTCATCTTCTAGGGGAAGGAAGCTTGACAGAGCAGAAGATAGCTTAAGTTTTTTTTTTTTGGAAAGCAACTCAACCAGAAGAAGAATGTGTGGTATTGGAATTGCTGTAAAATCTAATTTAGTGCTGTTTATTTTTTGGGATTTCTCAATATATCAATGAAAACCTAATTGTGTTGAAATTTAGTTTCAAAATCATACCTGTGCTAATCTTATATTAATGCATATGTTCTAACATTAGATTCACAGAATTCAGAAAAAATAAAGCTTTTCTGGGTAGTATTACAACATTGAATAATCAATTTTTTCTTTGTAACTTTAATGCACACGATGGTTGAAATAGTAGACTTTGGACAAAAGTTGTTGGAAATAACAATACTGATGCTCTAAACTCAAATTGTCATCTCCCATTAAAACAACATATGGATTAATTATCCCACGCAATTTGGTTAGGTAAACAAATGGCATAATGAAACATGGATATATCTATACTCTAAATGGTGGCATTTAATGAATTATACTACAATTTGTAATCAGAATACAAAAGAAGTTAATAGTTGGAATCATAAATTTTCTATACTCCAAGGTTAAAGTAATAGTTGGTTTTAATAAATCTTGTTCCAATGATATTCATAAGAAAAATTGATGTTCTATTTTTTTAAAAATTTTACCAGCTATTAACTTCTGAATTTTCTAATTTGGACTTTCATTATTATGTTACTGAGGCATGAAATTTTCTTAAGGAGTGTGTTATAAATATTTGTAAATCTATTTTTGGCTTGAATAAAAAGAAGAATCATATGTTATTTTCTGATAAATGATGTTATTTAAGAAAATATTGTATTTTTTGCTTGGAAGAATAATAAACTAAAAGTGAAGCCCTATAATAAATACAGAGATTCAGAGACAAACATCCAAAGACTTACAAAAAGACTTGAAAATAATTGGTGGAGTAAATTTGTAAAGAAGATGTACATATTTGTTGATCTTGGTCATTCTTGATCCTTTTTTGTTTGATATATTGAAAACAACATATGGACTTAAGAAATGGTAACACAATCCTTTTAAATCCAACAATGGTACTTCTGTATATAATGAGAATGATATTTGAACATATTGAAGAAGTATTCTGGTTTTCTTTTGAACATGATACAACAATTGAGATAATGATTATTAATGATATATCAATTTTATCTAGTGATATACCCATTTTATATATTCATTTACACTTGATTAAAGATCTCTAGCTTAGTGAAGTTAAAATATTTCTGTGTAATCTTAAGAATAAAAATGTTGCACCTTCTGATGGAATACATGGAGAATTTTTAAACTCTATAATACTAAATTGTCCAAGAACTTTACTACTATTACATAATGCTTTATTTACTACTCTTTCTTACAGTTTACAGTTTCGATTGCCTCAGCAATCTTCTTCAGAACCTTATAACTCCTAACTTCAATTGTTACAATAAAAAAAAATTTGATTATAGCAGTTGAGGTTAGGAGATATAAAATTCTGAAGAAGAATGCTGGGGCAATCGAAACTGTAAACTGTAAGAAAGGGTGGTAAATAAAGCATTGTGTAACAATAGTAAAGTGCTTGGACAATTTAGTATTATATGGTATACATTTGACAATGCAATAAGAGTAGAATTTTTAAAATATGATGGTAATATATTAGCTTCAAAAATATTGGAATTTTATTTTAAAGAGGTATATGGATCCATGAAGTTGTGCCACCTGATCTGATGGATATGTATATTGTACCAATTTTAAGAATAAAGGAAGTAGACAAGGTTGGAATAATTATTGTGGAACATTGCTATCCACTGCAACAAAAATACTTTCTAAGAATTTTTTCTAATAAGTTGTTTTCAATCATAGATAAATGCTTATTAAAAATTTAATATGGTTTTGCAAAATCATGGTTTTATTGACAGGCAGATAAATATAAGAAAGATGTTGAAACATAATAATGTTGGTTTGTTCAAGACATTTGATTCAATTAATCAAACGTGTTTATGATATTATTTGAATGAAAAGGTGGAAAATCTGTTTGATTTGAAGGATGTATACTTATTCCAATGTTGTTTTAAATTTTTATGACTGTAGTTTTTATAACTCTGTATGGTCAATTTAATGAAACAAGGATCTAGAATTTTATTTTTTAATTTGAATTGATTAAAAGTAAAAACAAGATCTTCTTCATAGATTCTGGATTGACGGTAACCCAATGATTGTTTTATTTTTGCCAGTTCCAAAGATGATATACAACATGCATTTAATGTTCTGAAATGCTACATATAATAAGTTTGGTTTAGTAACTAATGTTTAAAAAATTCAAGTCCTATACAGTCAATGATAAGAGAAAAATCTTCAATAACTTATTTGAGAATGTAAACTACTTTAAATTAGAAAAGTGGACTTAGATATTGACATGTAGCTCAGACTCCAATTTACTGCTGATGCTTTTGACAAATTAAATGATAGGGAATTATATTATAATAGAATAACTTCTGCTATTTATTTGGGTGTATATAGAACTATTATTTTATCTAATTTTTGTATGCAATGGCAAGATTATAAGATCATTTTATATGTTTAATTTTTTGGATGTGATCCTATAAAGTGAAGTCAGTGTGTGACAAAAGATTTTCTAAAGTGTTTTATGATGAATTTGAACATGATTTTATGGAAAAAGATATAATCCATTTACAGTATAAAGATTATCTGAAATACATTTTAAGAAGGGCAGAGTTGATTGTTTTCATTGATGAAATATGGCTAGAATACACTGGACTACTGCTGCATAGATTCAGTGTTTTTCAGCTAGTAAAGCATTCTGCAAAATAACTTAAAAGACATCATCATAAAATATTGAATGAATGGAATAATGGACTAATATGGTTTACGTATGGGGATATATTTGTGGTTGTAATTTTTTTATATCACAGAACTTATCTCTAGTATATTATTATAATTGTTTGTTTGTCTTTTTCTCTTGGAGTTGGAATGGTGATACTTATTTATAAGTGGTTTCTACTAGTGATGAGTTTTTTGTATTCTGTGGACAAAAAGTATATCAAACACACTTTTTTTTATTTAATAGAAAAGTGTTTCTTATTAGTGTACAAGGTACATCAAGCTCAGATTAAGACATGAGATCAGAAACTCATATATAAATAGTCCTATCTTGAAATACCAATTATATGTGAATGATAGGGTAGTGAGAATGATTTAAAGATGATAATAATCAGATCAGAAATGCATATATATATCTATATATCTTCAGCCACATAACAGTACTAATTATGTAACAGATTATGAACAATTATGTTAATAAATAGTTGAAACTTTAACTTTGGTTCTCCATTTAGAGCAACATTCACCTAAATCTTAATTAATTGTTGTCCATAAAGATTTTAATCACCTAATAATCACTCATCAGCATATTTCATTGAATTCTTTCTTTCTGAAACCAACTTATTTGAGAGTGACAAATTCCATAGAGACATAAATCCTTACTTAATTATTTCTGTCTCTCACTTTCTCTATACATATATTAAATAAGCTTATAAAAATTTGAAATGTTTTAACAAGAATACAATTAACTTTATGGATAGACTAAACAAAAATAATTTTACTACTAATAAAATCTCTCTATATAAAACAAATAAAATTGTTTGCCCACCCAGCTGTTTTAATATTTCAACCACAGGACTGGTTTTTATCAGAAATTACAGCTGTATTTTATAAATCAAAAAACAAAATATATTTTTTTGTTCACTCTAATGAAAACCAAGCCTCTGATTGAAAATATTAAAACATTGGTGTGGATAAAAAAACTATATTTTGTTTTTTATTTATGTATTTTCTTTAAATAATTTACTTACTTTTTATTGGCTTTCTCTCTATATATACACAGATGATTAGCTTCTACTAGACAAATGTATTGCCAACTTATTCTGTGTTAGACATTGCAGATATAGTAGTTTTTCTGCCAGTACTATATAAGATCTTTACTAAGATAAACACAACTCGTTGAAGAAAACTTTTAAGCTAAATCAACAACAACAACAACAACAACAAAGAAAGATTGAATTTAGAGTGATTATAGCACAGTAGATTATATATCCAAGATTTAAGTTGAGTATAGGACTAGTAAAATGCTATTTCGTATTGACTTTGTAGATTGTGAAAAAGCATTTGATTCCACAAGCAGTTTTAATGATACTTATAGCTTTGGAATATAAAAATATGGATTCAAAATGTCAAGATTTGAAGAGTGTTTACAAAAATGCACTAATGGTGACGAGATTATATGATAACACAAATAAGGTAAAGGTTATTAGAAGTATACAAGAGAGATGATTCTATTTCTCGTAAACTTTATATCAGTTTTACAGGAAGCATTTTATACATTAAATAGGAAGTCAAAGGAGTGAAAATAAATAGTAATTATTTAAGTTTTTCAGATCAGTTGTTTGTTTTTGCAAATAATTCTTCTGGGCCTTTAGATATATTACAGAAACTATCAAATAAATACTGAACTGTAGGGCTTATTATAAATACTAAAAATTAATAAATAAATCTTGATGGTAAAAAATCAGAAGAAAGTTAAGTAACCTGGTCAGAATATTATTACATGTAGAAATATTTGAGATTAATCATAAAATTAGGATTGATAAGTACTTTTAATAGAAATAATGTATTTGAAAAGGAAGATCTTTAATAAATAAATTTTAGCACTAATTAGATTGCAAATCACTCGGCAACATTTTGAAAGGTTTGTGCTAAGATTAACAAGGCGGAAAGAAAGTAAAATACACAGATTATAATTAACTATCAATAATAACATTTTTGAAAGACTTATGAAACTGACATAGAATTGGGCTAAATGTTTAAATTGTTACATTGAATTTAAAAATTTTTTAAAGTAACTAGAAAAAGTTAGATGACTGAAATACAAAAGTTTTCTTGCATATTCAAAAGGAGAACTAGGAATTGTAAAAAAAATCTAAACTTGAAAAGATCTTCACCCTGCAATGGAGCGATAACAATTAAAAATAATAATCATGAAAACCTTTATGATGTGAACCTTTTTCTGTTAATTTGTGCAAGAGAACTTAAAAACACATTACATTAATCAACATATTTTTGCAAAAATCACAATACTCAAAAGAATATAATAATTTGTGAAATTTTTTTTTTTTAAAGGAAAATTGGTGGTCGAGAGGTCAGCGCGACTGCCTTGCATTTGCAGGCAGTTGCCCGGGTTGCCGGGTTCGCGTCCCGGCTGATGCTATGACACTTAAAAAAAAAATAAAAAGTTGAATTGTTAAAAAGTTGTTATGCAAAATTAATTCTCAAATATTTATCAAATGTGACCGAAAAAGTTAGCATTTTGATGTTAAATTTCTATCTTCAAAAGAGAGAGTGGGGTGGCAGGGGAGTGAGAGCGCATAAATCTGCGACTATAAATTATTTAATATGCAATCACTTTTATGTCCATGATCGTGACATAACAAAAACATATCAAAGAGTATTGTTTTCATAGAACACTTTTTTATTACTATTAAAAGTTGAATTATTAAAAATGTATGTCAACTCTATCTGTTATTGAGAATATAACATTATCAGTTATAAATATTTCAAATCATGTCAAATTTTAAGAAATGATAATTTTAGCAAAATATAATTTTAAAACATTCATATATTAAGAGATAAGATTATGACAGAGAATAGTGCTTAATTATTATATCCTATATGATGCTCATTTTTTTGACTGCAGCAAGGTTTTTTGGCAAAGGTTTATGTAATTAGTGAAATGAAAACCCTAAATATCAGTGATAGCTTGTTATTATTTTCTGGCAATCTTTACTATTATATTACAAAGTTCATAGTAAAGATACTTAATATAATACAGTGATTTCAATAATTTATTATTTATATTGCCAATGAAATGAAAAATGATAAGAAAAGAATAGAAACCTTTGAAACGCAATACTAGAAAAGAATATTCTTAGAGCTTAATATTTAGCTCACCTACTTGCCATTTTCAAAGTCAGCAATTTGAATTTGAGTGAAACTTAGAAATTGTCTTAGATTTAATTCATTACTTAGGATTTTTTCAACATCCAACTCACAGCCATCCAATTGTTGTTAATAAATTCTCATCAATTAGAAATTTATTAGGCTGATGTATATTTTTTTCCTCCATCATTTCATTGTAGAAGAAAGAAGGCTGCAAAGATTTTTTCCTTACCGTGAGGTATTTAAATGACATTTTATCTTTTATTGGGGGGGGGGGGGTCGCTAGGATAAAAGAAGTAAGAGATGATTTATTATGAAAGTTTATCTCCGCAATTAAAAAAAAAAAAAAATCTCGCGTAAAACAAAATTAAATTGTATGCATAATAGCTAGTTATGGTTTATATTTGAGTATAATAGAGAGAAAATCAAACGAAGGAAATATACTGAAAAAATATGACTACTTTTCATAGAGCTCATAGTGATATATAGACGTAGTTTTGCTCAGAAAATTTTGATGGCTATTTGTGTATGAAAGGTTATTATATATAATCTTCTGTTTATTTGTTCAACGAAATCATACATTGTTTAATTACCAAAATGATAACCTAATAGTTCAGTAGCTAAATCTCAAAGAATTGAGACTGAGTAAATTGAGAAGGAAAATAGATCTAACAATTATTTTTATATTTGAATTCTTAATTACTATTTTTTATTAGATAGAACAATTTTTTAAAAGTGAGAATAGCTCGAAGATATATTGAATATTTCCAATCAGACACGTCCCCGCCACAAAGTGTCTGGCTAGAATTTAATTCTTCCTTACTTTTGACGTTCTTTCTTCTCTCGTTATTGAAGTTTTAGTTGGATTCTTAGCATTTTCTCTCCCAACCTTTTCTGATTAACACATTTTATAACTTGGTTTCTATTTGCTTTACTTTAATAATATATTATATATTTTAAAATGGAAAGAAAGGTGAGAAAATGAGGTTCTAAAAAATAAATTAGAAAAAAAAAAATCAATAAATTGTCTACATTTGAAGTTCAGTTTAATAGAAGATTAAAGACGGGGACATTTTTAAAATTAAACTTGATTAAATTTCTAATTGATTATTTTAATTAAAAAAAGATTCAAATGTTTTTTAAGATTTGTATAAGCATGCATACATCATATATATATATTTAAAATTCATGAACAATTCCACTTATGTAATATATTTCGAGGATTGTATAAGATAACAGGAATATAATTGATGCTTTTTAAATTATGTTACAGATATGAAATTATTATTGACACCGGAACTATGTTTGATATAGGATTGAATTATTTAAGGTTTAACTATTGTCTACCCCAAAGGCCGTTCAACCGATCGTGATAATCACATTGTGATATAAATATTCTATGTAAAGTGATATTTTATTTAAGTTTTTAATGAATCAGCCATAAAAATTATCGAATTAATGAATAACTTTAGTTAATATTTACGATTATCCATTCTTCTTATAAGTCTGATTTTAGAAAAAATGTTAAGCTAGTTAGCTTAATAGCAAAAATCATCATTTCTTTTAAACGATATTTCTATATTTTAATGTTTATAAATAGTGTAATCAGATTCTAATATTGTATTTTTCTTTCAATATAGTAGTAAATCACAAGGTCGATCCAATAAAACATAGTAGCTTTTATAAAAAGATTGAGTAGTTTTGGTCTATAGGAATACTAAGATATTCTATATTGAACCGAGTTCGAATATGTGTGATTCGAAACACCGGTCTCTTAGGCAGAGAAGAACATACTCGGAGAGTATGTATGCCCAAACGATAGCTATAAAGTATATAACTAGCATTACATTTCCAGGACATAGTTTCTTCTCGGCTGTTAAGTTCAACACCACGTCCAAAGCACTTTTATTTGTGTTTAATCATGGGCGCCAGCTGTCTAGTCTAAAAGAATTGACAGCGCACTTTGAACAGTGGCCACTAACTCAACGCCTAAATCCACGACTAGCTCAGCTCTTTGTAATCACTAATAGATTATACTTAATTAGTGATTAAAAGAATTGATAAAAGAATTTGTTAAAAAGAATTGACCGACAAATAAAGTTTAATTTTAAAGATAATTTATTAACTAACATTTATTTACTAAATTTAAACATTTTATACTTCTAATAAAACACATGCATATTTTAAATTAACATTCTAAATAGTTTAAATATTCTTGAATATTTTCATAACAGAACACTGGGAATTTATTTACTTTGACTAATAATATTGATATAAGGATCACGCACATATTAACTCATGCACACACATAATAATGATAATAAAGGACTACATAGCATTTGAAATTTAATCACACACATCAATAGTTCATTTATGTATGATATAGAGTTCATATAATTAGACTCTTGAAAGATTCGTAGGAATTAATGCAATGCAATGGCTATTACAGTATAAATGAAATAAGCAAATGTTTTTACCTAGGCTTTTGAATGTTGACGTAGAATTTTGTTCTTTGGAGGCTGCTTTCGGTGAAAATGTTTCCATTATGAATGCTTACCAGTTGGCTGGGACTTTTCCTTGATGAGTTTCCTGATTTTCACGATTATTACTATTGGAGACAATTAAATACTGATGGAGATTTTCTAAGTTGTTACGTTGCTGTTTTCATCGGACTTTTTAGGCTGTGGAGAGGTGTGAATTCCCAAAATCTTCTCAACACTGCATTTTGTTTCTTAACTGACTCAATTAATTTCTGAACAGCACTACTCAATTACTTTTGTGAACTGCACTCACTCAACTAATTTGTGAACTGATTACTGTCCGATAAAAAAAGTCTATTTATATCTGCAACGTGTTGTCAAAATATTCCCGACAAATATCTGTTGTCGAATTCCAGTGATAATCATTTGATAAACGTGTTTTGAAAGATTGCTTAATTAGCAATAGCCATGCACAAACGTTTTATATAAATTAATAACCATTGCCGTGTTTTTTTAATGATAATCTTCTTTAACATTCATTTATTTATAATAACATTTATTCTATTGTTGACACCTGCACATATATACGCACATATATTAGTTTTAACATTATTTTTTCTTGAATGAAAAGAGATTGGTATGTTTTAACTTTTTAAATTATATTTTTACGAATACTAATAAAAACTCTTTACTTCCTTTTATAACCCTTAGTTTAATTTCTCAAACCAAGACTCCCCTCCCCCCTTTTGATTAATTAATTGTAGCTTTTTATTTCAAAACTAACGCTAGAAAACTATTTGATTTTTATCTTTTTCAAAAACAAACTGAATAAACTCTTCAACATTTAATTTTATGTTTTTCTTTAACGAAAGATTATTTTAATAATATAATTTTAGATAAAATTATATGTGCCTATATCAATATAGGTACAATATAAATGAAATATTTATTTTATATAGCGCTATGTTTTTATAAACTGTAATATTAATAATCAGCCATTAAGCTAATGCACATGCACTTTATGGATTTGATAGATGTTGATAGATATTGGACTTTTATTTTCATATAGATAAATTAATATACAGGTGATTTGGTGAAGATAAATATAATAACATTCTCAAAAAATTTCATTGTTTATGAAATAGAGCATTATTATCTTAGAATGTGACTATGATATCTGGAAACCATTATGGGTGAACATTATCCTCCAAAATGTTAGAATAGTATGCATTTCTGATGCTTCCTTACATTATAATGGTTGGATCAAGAAAATATAATATTGCTTCAAATCATAATACTATCACTGCTTTATTTCATACTTGGAAAAAGTTAGTCATTTTGTAGCACTTATTTGACATTGTCAAAACAGAAGCCTTTTAATGCAGATAAATGATGAGTATTCTAATATAATAATTATTGTTATCCATTATTTGGGTCTGTATGTTTGATTGATACTATCATTTTCTTATCATATACAAATTGAAAACCAGTAGCTTTGAAATAGGGTCATCCATAAATATTCTGCATGTACAATCGATTGCTTTGGTAAATTTTGGAATTTCACTGGTTTGCAATTTTTGATTACAATTTATTTTAAAATATTTTGATCTCTCTCAATTGATTTCCAATATTGATTTTAGAGGTATTTTTAATGAAAATGATCTCTTGAGATTGTTGCTCTTTTAACATCAATTGATTTAATCAGTTTTGGATACCAATGCTCCAGATAATGTAACTTTCTCTTCTTAGATATGCTGACAGATTTGACCTTTTTTTTACAGGTTTATAAAGTTAATATCAACTTTCCTTATCTTTAGGCTTTTGTTAAATAAAAAATAAAATGTGTTTGTTATTTTCCCATGTCTTGCTACATAATAATCAAATTATAGAGCTAATTTGACAACTCTTGTTATATTATATCATCCATTTTTATACATGTTTATACATAGATCTTCCTTTTTTTAATTATAATTTTTTTTAAATGCAGAGAATTTGAAAACAATAAATATATCTACTTCCCTATCTAAACATAAAGAATAACTATCACTTTAGTTTCAATAATAATTTATTATTTCTAATGTATACAGTGATGTGTAATCATACAATTGGGGTTTACATTGTTGTTCTAACTATCTTGTTATTTCCATTTGGGTTCTGATGAGTCTATGTTGTCCAATATGGTGTGAACATTAGATCTTTCACATATTTGTTATCTGATTGTTTGGCATATTGTATAATGTCCAAGTGTCTTCAAATGTTTTTGACGATGCCAGGAGTTGGTCTCTCTTCTGGATTTTAATCATTGTTTTGGAAAAAACTGTTTTATATTAGGTTGTGGGTGTTCCATGATTAGTTTACAATGTGTAACCCATATGGCATAGTTCAAAAACACTGAGAGATGTATTATTGGATAGGTTTTAGTATTGATACTATCTTTCAGAGATGAGATCAGTTGGAAATCTATCTTGGTGTTGGAGAGTATGATTTCTCGGATCACTCTGAATCCCATACATTGTGAGAAAAGGTGTTCCAATGTCTCATCGCCATTCATGCAAATGCTGCAAGTAGGGTCTATGTTGTGACCACGTTTGTAAAAGAGGAAGTGATTAGTAGGTAGTCCATTAATGTTGTATTTAATGAGGAAGTCTAGGTATTTGACCTCTAGACTCCATCTTTTAAAGTTGGATACCAGTTTCTGATTATTGTAATAAAATGTGTTGATTATAGGATGTAAGATTGGATGGAGGATTGTGTATGCTTGCCATAATGATATTTTAGAATTGAATGTGCAGTCATTTATTGGGCAGTGCTGTTTGATAAAGCTTGTGTTTCTAATGATCCATGTTTGTCTGTCTGGTGGGGGTCGGTCAGTGGGTGTTATCTTTTGAAGGAAAGTGTTTTGGAGAATTGTGTTAAAATCATATGATGCTACCAAGTTGTGTATGACATTGTGGGTTTTTTGGTAAATCAATGCCTGAATGGAGTGGAGAGCAAGACCATTTAGCTTTCTTGGTCGCTGAGTGCCTTTGAGGCTGATCGCGACCGTTTTACCTTTCCAGAAAAGCCTTGAGCACAAGGCATTTATTTTATTTATGAAGCTTTTGTTGCTTTGATAAATGGAAGAAAGTATGCTATTTTTGGCATCACATTCATGTTAATTAGTGCTACCTTGCCAGGGAGGGAAAGGTAGACTTGTGACAAGGAAGTGATGAATTTGTTTGTTGTTTCTAGGATGTTATCCTGAATCTCTTTGGTTATTGCTGTGATAGATTTTAATATGGAAAACCCAAGATATCTCTGTGGCTTGGCAGAGAAGAGGGTGTTAATTTTTCTTTCTGAAACAATTTGCCAGGAGGCAGACTTGCTGGGGTTGAATTGCAGCCTGTATTTCTCAGTATAGCGGCTTAATATTGTTTGTAACAAAGGAATATGTTTTCTTGATGGTAGGATGATCATTACATCATCCATGTAGGCAAACATGTTGAATTATCTGCTTAAATTGGCTATAAAAAGACCTGGTAGATTTTTTTCCAAATCCATCAGGAGAGGGTTTATATATGCGATGAAGCATAGGGCACTGAGGGGGGAACCCTGAGGGAGAGCTTGTGTCGGTTTAAATCCGGAGGTGATGTTACCATCCATAGTGATAAAAATTTCCCTGTTGTATAGTAAATTGCTTATGATCTGGACAGCAGCTGCAGGAACATCATACTCGGCCAAAATATTTAAGAGTATGTCTATATGTACCGAGTCAAAGGCTGTAGCAATGTCCAGTTGAATAGCTATCGGCCCTGACTTCCGGTGGATTCTGACATAGTCAATGATGGAGATTATGTTGCCCATTGCATGTGCAGTAGAGGATCCCTTCTTGGCATATTGGTTGTTAGATATGTGCTTTAAGACATTTGGTTGGATGAGGTCTTTGATCACGGACTCTACAATTTTAATTAGCAGGGGTGTCATGGAAATAGGTCTGATGTTTGAGAGATCCATAACCTGATTTTTTTTTATAAATGGAACTAGCACCACTGGATAAAGGTTAGGTATCACTCTATTACCAGTTGCTAGGTAATCCACCATCTTCTTCATTATGGGAATTGCATATTGATTGAGGTGTAGGATTAGGAATCTGGGAATCCCATGTAATCCAGGATGTACACCATCTGGAAGGGAAGATATTTTCTGTTGGAGTAGGTTTTCTGTGATACCATGTGGTGCCTGTGGATCAACTTCAGACCAGGGTTGTGTGCCATTGAAGATTGCGGTTTGCATTCTTTGCCGGAAGTGTTCTTTTATTGTGTTCATCATAGGTGTTCCCAGTAAGGTTTTCCCATCTGCAATGATGGAGGTGGGAGTGGTTTTGTTATTTTTCCCTCCAAGTGCCCATCTCATGTAGCCTTTTGTCCAGTGATGTTGTTGTGATAAATAGCATTTGGCTCTTCTAATGGATAGGTATTCCGCCAGGGATTTTTGTCTTGATCGGTATAGGTTTTTAAAACTATATATATCTTGTGTTTTGATAGGTTGATTTTGGAGCAGCTGAAGCTGATTCTCTATTTGTAGAAGATCTCTGAAGAGGCCATTAGGGCCTTTGACTTTCATGGTGTGGTGTTTTAATATTGTCTGTAGGATGCTTCGTACTAAATATAATGTTTGTTCTACGAAAATAAACACATCATTAGGCACAAATGTATTGAATAATTATTTAAAGCCTTGAAGAAGTCAGTAGATTTTTTAGATAATAAAACCTGCAGTTGGTAAAAAAAAATTCTAAAAGTGTTGTCTAGACAGTTGGTAAATAAGAATAGACAAATGAGAAAACATTTGCAATATTATTGTTGTAGATCTCCTGTACTCTTTTGAAAGAATAATATTGACAAAAATTATAACAATAGCTGAGACCTACTTGGTTTAAATAACATAGAATAAGGCCAGAAAAAAAATCAAATAACTTTAAATAAGTTCCAAAAGATATGTTGGGAAATCTATTACATGATTCATTTCACATACACACATATATAGTGAAATATTCAGAGTTCATACCATAGTAAACCCACACACACTCACATATGAGACATTATCTTTAAAATTAATTTCATATATTTTTTTCAGAGTTCACATTTTTGATTGAAGAAACAATAAATTTATTATATGATTAAAATAAAGCTTTCTTGTATTTTTTTTACATATAAATTAATTGCAATTTTTTTTTAAAGTGTCAAAATTATAAATATGTAAAGGAAAAAAAATCATGTCAAATTAATTAACAGATTAATGTGTTCATGGTAAACCGGAATAAATCTCTACAACAATGCAAAAATATATTATTCAAAAATAATTAAAGAAATCTATATAAATTACAACATACTGTTATTTTTGTTTATTTAGTTACAGCTTTCCTAACAATAAGAAATTGTTGTGGAAAACATAAAACTCTGCCCAAACATAGCTGTATATATTTACTGGAATAATGTTCAAATAACAACATCAGAATTAGAAATTTATCATCAATTTCTATTATAATTAATTTCTTGAAACGTCAATCTTTTGATAACATTGATGTGGTCAGTTAAAAATGATATGCTGTTACGGTGCCTAAATAATGGCAGCCAAGATATATTCTCCAACTTCGATTATGAGATTTACACAAATGTTAATAGACAAGTGAAAACTACCAACTGAATGGCACAGCAGACATTTCTTTTGACTGAGTATATTATTGTAGGATGAGTGGGTAGAAATAATATCATATTTAGTTTTAAGCTGCCTGTGGAAATTATAAATTTCTTTTTAAAATTACAAATCATGTAATTTTTTAGCTGGAAAGTGAATATTCAAGTTGTCATAGAAATAAGTTAATATTTTAGCTGGAAAATAAATATTCAATTTATCTGCCACCCAAGAAAGAAATATTAGTACAAACACACACACACACATATATATATATCCATTAAAAACTGGTCAACACTTAGACAATCCCAATATAGGTAACAACCAACAATCTCAAACTGTTGTCAGGACAATTTCCTTTTAACAATAAAGACGGAAACCCACTTTTATTAATGGTCTAATATACTTATGATAGACAGTAAATATTGAAACTTGACCACAGAGATTGAAATTATTGATTCAAAGAAGTTTAAATAAATCTCTTTAACTTATTCTGAATATCAACCAATAAATAGTCAATTATATAACATTACTAACTACAATTATAATTTTCAAATTGCACCCAAAAGTATTATTTAAATAATAAGTGTAATAATGTTCAAGGCTAAATATATTTATAAGTAACCAACCAGTTACACACTTAAACAATCCCAATATAAATAGCGATCAGCAATCTCATACTGTTGTCAAGGCAACCTCCTTTCAACAATAAAGATGGAATCCCAACTTTAAAGATTGCAACTTGATCACAGAGATTGAAATTATTGACACAAAGAAGTTTAAATAAACCTCTTTAAACAAGTAAATATAACCTATTCTTAATGTAGACCAATAAATGGGCAATTATAAAATTACAAACTGCAATTATAATTTTCAAATTGCACCTAAAGTATTACGTAAATATTAAGTGTAATAATGCTCAAAGCCAAATGGGTTTATAAATAACCATTAGAAACCAGTCAACACTTAGACAATCCCAATATAGATAACAATCAACAATCTCAAACTGTTGTCAAGACAACATCCTTTTAACAATATATATGTATATATAAAGATAAATTTAATAAAGACCTATTTATTATGCTGACAAAAATACTAAATATCATGTTCAAATACATGATTACTTGTATTTTAATAAGTGTATAATTCATTATGCACTATTAAGACATGATCTATTTAAAACTAGCTATCACATATTTAAAGCAGTCATAAATAATTGTAAATCACTGTCAAATTATTTTAATCTATTTCCTTATATGATATTGATTTCTTAGGTGTATTTTTTGGGACTGCTTTCTTAAATGTAATCTGCCTTTGGAAAGTAATAATTAAACTTTTCAGATATTTAATATTATTGATTATGAGATTTCAATGGTAGATCTGCCTTTATAGCAAAATGCTAGAGAATAAAATTATTAATTTTAATATGATTTTTTGTTATCATATAAATAGCAGATTTGCATATTTATGCTATTAATTTATTTATTAAAATCGCTCTTATATCAATATTATTTATTTTGTTCCTATGATCAAAAGCTCTTGTCTTTTCACTAAGTTTTTGGCTGGGAGTCAATGTTTTTAAGGTAAAAAAAGTTGTACTTTAATAAATGTTTCTTTTTCCTGAATTATCTATTTCTATAAATATAGAGAGCTACACATACGTTTGCATATATACAAATTAGATGCAGTCTGTTGAATAAATCGGCCTATTCTACTATGCAAAATAGCTGCACTATATGCAATTAAAAAAAATGAATTTACATCTGCCTGCTAAATGTTCTGTTAAATATAATAATAACAAATCATCAAACTGCCAACTTAAAACAAAACTATCTCTCCTTTCCAGTGCCATCTTTTGTATGCTGGCTTTTGATTTTTTTTTCAACTTTGAATGCTAGACCTCTTTGATAAAGAGAAAAGTCAAAAACCAGTCTAAAAGTGGGATTTAAATATTTAAAATTGATGTAGCATCTGATAACCACTGATTACTTATGCTAGATAGCACTGAAGTGGAGGAGCTGCTTTTGTATACATACTTAGAAATACCTAATATTATTTATAGCAAGCAGTAGAAATGGACTAACCATTTTTGTAAGCTAAATATTACTCATTGTTATCTTAACATGAAATAAACAGTCCAAGCTCTAATAGAGCACATCTGTAGTGATTTTATTTATTATAAATAATCTTAGTGTATATATAAAAAGTTAATATAGAATTTAATGTATATTAAAATTTTTTATTAGCTTTAGTTTACTAAAATAGATCTATATGGTTCCCAAATTTTGTAAAATATTTGATATTAAAGTGTATAAATTTATGGGAAGTAACAGTTTTGGTTCTTCAATATGAAAGGCTCTCCTATTAATTAGATATGCTTGAGCTTTGAAACAGTTTATTGAAGATGGTAGTTTGTTAATCAAATGCTGGAAACAGAGCACAGATCATTCATGCTACATCATATAAATTGCTAATGTTCAAAATATATTGTACTTTATATTTTGTACTACTTTAGAAGTATAACGATATTTACTTATGTTGTTCCATCAATGCAAACAATAAATTTAATTTCTAACAAAATGTCACTAGATTCTTGCACAAGAAATATCTATATGTTTCCAAAATTTTTTTTTAGTTATGCATGAATGTAATTTTAATGTGATAAAATTGTGTACAGAAAATTTTATGCATGTTTTTTTTTATTCCATGCATAGTCACGCTGTTGGAATATATCTTGAAGGCACCATTGAAGCAATCTTTAGTGTTGATGTTTGTAGTTGGCTATTATTAAAAAAATGGAGAAATCTGAAAGAAAAATCACCTAATTTAATAAATCATCTTGCATTTATACCTATATAATAAACTTTTTGTTTTGCCTATATTATAAAATGGAGCTGTTATTTGATGTTGCATTGCCCTCCCCCATTTTATATATAATAATTCTAGTAAAATAAAATATAATCAAATAGTTTCTTTATTCAGGGGTTTATAAGAAATGCAAGTGCTGGAAATGCTAGAACTAGAATCGATCCAAGAATCTTAGTTCCAGTCTGACATTCTACCACTGCCTTAAACCACACAGAGCAGTTACTGTAATGGGGGGGGGGCACAAGCTGTGTGTGATATTCTATGTTAATTTATAAGAAAATAAGTATTTTTTGTGATATTTTGCTATTATCTTTTTCTATATTGAAAATAATTTACTAAAGAATAAATCCATTATTAAAAAAATAAGAGACATCTAAAACAGTAACCATTTTTTAATTTTTACTTCATAATTTCTTTTTTTTATATATATTCACCTATTTAATTTAATTTGTATGTATTAATAGAAGAATTTTTGATGAGGAAAAGTAGATGCATCCTAATTATTTCTGTGGTAGCAAACATTCACAATCATCTACTACATAGTTGTTATTTCCCAAATTAGATAAATCTGTTGTTTATTTAAAATTTTTATTCAATGCATTTCAGTACAAATGATTTTATAATTGTTTGAAGGTTTGTGATGATGACATTTTTTAAATAGCAATTACATGTTATACTATGTCTTTAAAAAGTTCAAACTTTATTTAAACTTTTCAAATACCTTGTTCTTAGTAATAGCACATAAGTTAGTATGTAACAACATTTCGAGTGTCATTATTCTTCTCTCTTCTTCAAGTGTTGCTGGCCTGACAAGTAACACTACTAGCATGGGAATTGAACCTGGACCTTTAGATTTGTGAATATATTGCAGCATAGCTTAGTTGGTTAGAGCATTATCTTAAATTTAATATTCACAAATCCAAATTCTATTCTCAAAATAATTCCTATCAATGGTCAGGCCAGTAACATCTGAAGAAGAAAAGATAATACCTCTCAAAACATGTTATTTACTAACCTATGTCCTATTAGGAACAATTGAATGTGTTTGAAGAGTTTAAATATAGTTTCCATTTTTCTAAATATGTTCAATATTTAATATTAGATGATATTTGTTTATATAGCGTGATGTATTACAATTTATATGCATCACGCTATATAAATAAATATTTTATTTACATATGTTTAGTTTCATTTAAGAATGACATGTCATAAATTTTAGAAAATTTCGTGGGCGTCATTCATTCAGACATGGTAAAGAGTAATTTAAAGTGATTGGTTTATCTTCACTCTTTCATTTCCAGTACTTGAGATTTGCCCATACTTAAGCATTTGGGTTGAAAGAATAGGTGGATTCATTCTATTCTTTCACAAAGACTTTATCTTGTGTTGGAAATGAAAGTATTCATTTATTATTAACATTCATAAAAAAGCGCATGTACATTGGCTTGAAATGCTGATCTTTAGTTTATTGCAATATTAGGTGATGGAAAAGGTCCAACATATAATTACTACCAAATGGTTTTGTAAGTTCAAAAAAGAAAAATTTAAAAGAAAATCAAGTTGTAATCATTTATTGTTTCCCCAGGTAATAGAATGTAGTAGTAGATTGGTTAACCTCTGTCAGTTTTGCTGTTCAAATTTTTTATGAACATTCGGAATAGATTGACACGCGTTTTGTATTATTATATATATAGTAGCATTCACATTTCGTGTGTCGTCGATTTTGATAAACAAACGTGTTTTTTAAGAAGTCTGTTGGTGTTAAATCAAAATGTTTTTAAAGTTCCTTCGTTTATATAGTTGATAGCATTATTGGTTTTCTAGACTTAGATATATCTAAAAGACTGCATGCTATAATGGCTACTCTAGTTAATTAGAATTTAATTATTTTTAAATATTTGCTAGGCTGTTTCATTTATAACTATCACGATATCCACATATTTATTTGGTATGTGTTAAATCATTAATTGTAGCCATTTCATTAAATTTCGCATATGATATTCGATGTTTTGCACAAGTTTTTTCTATTTCATCCCTTGCTTGTATAAAGTCCAAATAAGAAAAAAATTATATAAAATCAAATTGGGAAATGTTGGTTCACAGTAGTAGTTTAATGATCACATATGTAATAACATTCTCATTTAAAATATTAAATATCGATAATACTATAATACATTGTAATTATTAGTCTCAAAATGTATTTAATTTTAAGAACATTTTTTGTTTATAATCAGTGTTAAGCTTTCAGAATTTTTTTACCCGAAATTAAATAATTTTTTTCCGATTAAATTTACGGTTATATGTTGTTTTTTTTTACCTTCATAATTATTTATAATGATTGTTTAATAATTCTCTCAAGATTTCAGCATTGAATGCGTTTATTTTATTGCTTTCGAATAAGAAAGACTTCAAAACACTCTCTCTTATGTTTCAGTTTAGAACTATTTTTAAAAATAAAATTACCCTGAACATAAAATTGGTTTATGACCCATAAATTTAATATGCAGAAAAATGAAGCTATTTCCTACTCTAACGGTTTTTTTTTTTTTTAAATTCAGTTTATGAAAGATTACTTGGAGGTAAATTTTTATTATTATTATTTAAAATATAATAAATGGAAGTATTTTTATGAGGCGGTTTAATTTAATACTTGTAAATTTTGAAAATCACTTAGTTGTGTCGATCATTTTATTAACTGTCACATTTATTATATATGTATACAAAATAGCACAAAATCTTAAAAATGGGAGGGGAAGAACCATTTTGCTAACCAAGCTTATTTAAAAAACAAAGCAACAAACGCAAGTACTGTATATTAATAATTGGATAATCTCTAGTATAATGAATGACTAATAAAAATTATTAATATACTTTCATTAAGTGATTTGTGTCATAGTTGTGAGGGCAGCACATTTGACACACCAATTAAACAATAGTAATTTGCTATCTATATATATATACTGAACAATGATAAAGATATGTGTAGTAGATTGTGGTCTGGGCCAATTGATGAGTGCTGGTTCGGCACAAAATGTTCATCTTGGGGATCATAGATCTTTTTCACATGTCTTCGGTCATACGTTTATGATTACATCCTTTCACAAGGTATTAAAAGTGAATAGAAACCAGTTTCTATCTTGTTTGAGAATGATGTAGTGAAAATTATATTACAGAACTATTACTCATTATGCAATACTGTGCTTTGAAAACGTTGATACTAAATTATTTATTTATGTTCTTATCCATGACTACCTACCTACCTCTCTTAATAATTACTTTATAATAACAGAAATTCAACTTTTATAAAGTTCATTATTAAAGATTGTTTGCTAATAATATATAAATCACATTTTTATTAGTTTTTTTCATTTGGAGGGCTTCATAATGTAGTCGCAATATATCTTTCTCGCATCCATAATTTGGGTTTAAATTCCATCGGTATAAAATTTGGACATTTTTTTTAGTTTCCAGTCAGGCTTAATATCTTTTTCAGGTAGCCTGCCAAAAACCAATCCAGATAACCACTAATACATAAATATCTAATTATTCTTAACTCTAAGGTAAGACACGGACTGAAAATTCTTCAACTTTTAACATTTAACAATGGACAAATTTGTCTTGCGTTGTTAGCCGAGAGGTATCGCAGCCGCCATGCAAGCAAGTAGTTGGTTGCAGATGGTTGTGGGTTCACGTCCCGGCCGATGCTATGACATATGGATAAAAAAAAAAAAAATGGACAAATTTAATGAATAATGCTTTTTTTTTTTTTTTTTAAGATTGTTGGAAAGTGCTTTCACTTGCTGTGGGCTATTTCGCATATGCTATCTTACTTGTATCTTTATATTTGTGTAATAATTACTAATTAAGTTGTTATGATAAAAATAAAGCATAAGATCTACATCCATAGATGCATAGCTTATTTGTGTTTTTTATTTTGGTTTATGATAGCACATTAACATTTATTTGACCAATCTTAGTCATTCTGAATTTTACTCTCTATCTAAGAATGGCCAGATATCACAAATTTATAATATTGGATGGAGTATTGGGCTGGTCATACCTATCTACATGAAAAAAGAAGTATGCTTGCTTCTGTTTCGGATCTCAAATTTTTTGAACTAAATTTGGAATTTGAACTCATTGTCATAGTATGATAGGCTAACACAGTAACCATGAAGTCTTTTATTAATTATAATTTTAAATGTTTAATTGTGATATATGAATTTGATATACTGTAGACAGATGATCATAGAAATGTTAAGGAATCGCATATATATATATATGTCTGTGCGTGTTTCTAGTGGACCAGTCCTGAAATGTTCTCTGCATCATTAAAATAAAATACATCTCAACAAAATATAAAATACATTAATTCTTTCTTATGAAGATGGCATATGACAGTTCCATAGGTAGTATAAATGGAAAACATTTTTGGTACTCTTTATTTTTTTTTATAAAGTACATGAAAGTTTTAGAGCGTATGGTACATGAAATATGTTCGTGTAAAATGTATGTACTTATATTTCTTTTGAAAAATGGAGTGTATGATTTCAGTTCTTTATTATTAGATTTTTTTTCTTATATTTTATGTATTAAACTCAGAAAATCAAACATTTATTCAAAGCAGTTGATTATTTTTATTATTTTTTATCAGTTTCTTTGTCTAAAGCATAAAAGAGAGAAATTGATTGCTTTTGTTTTGCTGTCTTATCTATAGAAGCCAGTTGAATGTCATCAAAACACTCAAGTGAGGGACTTCATTTTAAAATACAATTTACATTGATTTAACTGAAATGTGATATGAAAAAAATGAAAAAGTGAGAGAAAGAAAACTTTTAAAAGTCTTACTGGTTGTGAGGTGATATGTCTAAGAGAGATTTGAAATGCCAAACTTTGGAGATGCAAATACTTGAAAATATCTTGCCAATAGCAGTAGAAACTATTTAATTATCCGGGAGCTGAAAAGACAGAATATTTTTTTAATAATAAAAAAAAATTAAATTAAGCATGTGATTGTATCATGGTATTTATGTGTAATATTACAAGATGTCATTTGATTTCACTTAGTGGTTTTTTTGAAGTTTGAATGGGAAATATTGAAGTTTTTGTTATTTGTATTATTTATTTTAGAAATGGAGGTTTAGTCAATTTTCATCAAAATCTTTTTCACTACTCTTTCTTTCACCGCTATTTAAAAGAATAAGAAGAGAGAGAAAAATAAAAAAAGGGAAAAAGAAATATAAATTCATTTTGGAGAATAGTTTCCAGTCTCAGCAGTGCATGGCAGGATTTTTTATTCGAAGAAAACCTCCACACAAGTATTCATTCTATTCAAAATATTTTTAAAATAAAAAGAAAAAAAATACGTATTTAACACTTTATATATTACATGTGTAAAATGAGAAATTTCTATAGGTTCTTTTTACTTTTTACAATATAGTGCTGTTAAAAAACAAATACCCCCCTCAATAGATATAGAAAAATAGTCTTTGCATTTTATGAATATTTATAATTCATTTGTTAATACAGATAGTATACAATTATTTCGAAACTCATAAATTAAAAACTTTTTTTTTCATATGTCATAGCATCGGCCAGGACGCGAACCCACAACCGTCTGCAGCCAACTACTTGCTTGCAAGGCGGTTGCGACGACCTCTCAGCTAACAACGCAAGATAAACACAATTACTTCAACTTCTGTAATAACGAAAAAGTTGAATTATTTAAACAATCATTTCAAAACATGCTATGTGAATAGCATTATTTGTCATCTATGTAAGACATAACTAAAAAATTTGCAATTCTATACCAAAAGTTTATTTTCAAAAGAAGTAAGTGTAGATAAATTATGGGGGGGGGGGGGCTTTTACATTAACCATCGCAATGTAGAACACTCTTTTATGAAAATGTTGACTTGTTTTAAAAAATCAGCTCAGTTTCCTGTTATTGACTGTTAATTAAGTATAAAAAAAATGGTTTGCAATTTTAAGGCAAATGAACAATAACACTAAACCATCCAAAATTTCAGAAATTTGATGTCAGCCATCATGACGTAGCACAAAAAATATGTGTTTAAAGAATAATATTCATGTAGCATACTCCTTTATATATTTAAAGAAAAGGCTAATATCTTTATTGCTTGGGAGTTCATAGGAATTTTGAATGCTATAAAGTGCCAAAATTAATCTAGGATTCTCTGATGCATCAAACCACACTGCACAGGGCACCCTTTTTATGAAAAAGTTGAATTTGTTAAAAAGACAGATAAGTTATCCATTATTGATTCTCGCCTATATATGAAATGTAAGTACAAAAATTTTGCAATTCTATACTAAATATTTATCCTCAAAAGAAATGTCAACATAAAAAAACAATGGGGATGAGTAATCTATCATTCAGATATGTATAGTTCAGCCTCATAATTGTAGAAAAAATGTTATATTGTTAAGAAACTATCGGTTTATTCATTATTAATTCTTATCTATGTATAAAAGGTAAAAGCAACAAGTAATGTTTATCCTCAAAATGTCAACAGAAAACAATGGCAGTAAATTTATTCGATATTTAGTCATTTCTTTATTAGCATATAAACTTAAAGACCAGACAAAAAGGCTACCCATTCATTATTGAATTTTCTATCACATATGAAATGCAAAATTTTTATAATCAAGTAAATAATGGATTTAAGTTTTTTTTTTTTGTTATTTTTCATGTAATCAGTTTTTAAAGTAATATTTGCTAACAAATTACAATGAATAAATTGTATTTAACTTTGCATTTTTTAAAAAGTATTTATTGCTAATAAATTACATTTAATTCTATATAATTTTTGAGTCCAAAAAAGGACAAGAACCAAGATTTTGGAATAATAGTACTCAACATATTAAGTGTGACAATTTAATTCCCAGAATGTCACCTTTATAAAATATACATATGGAAGTGTACACTGTCACATTCAAAGTAGTCCCTTGCACATCTGTTAAAATGCTGTTTCTATTTTTAGAAGCACACTTGAAACTGATTTTCAGGAATTCAGTTGAGCAGCTTTCTCACATTGTATTGGATATCTGTTGTAGTAGAAAATCTTCATCCTTTCAATGCAGTTTTTTTATTTTGGATATAACTAAAAATCACATGAAGCTAAATCAGCAAAATAGGCAAGATGGTCTAGTTCTATAATTGATTTTTTTTGCCAAAAATTCACAATGAGTACATTATGACTTGACACATTATCACAATGAATGACTTATTTGTCAGGCCATACAATGAGTAATTTTCTTCTCATAATCTCTGAAGTATTTTTAAATAACATTGTTGGTTTATTGTTTGTCACTGTTCAATAAATTTTTGGTGGACTATTATTTGCTTGTGATCAAAGAAACATACCAGCATAGTCTTGAATTGTGAGTATGACATGCATGCCTTTTTAGGGCACATTGAATCCAGAGATTTTCATTGCATAACTCTGATGTTTTGTTTCTGGGTCATACTGGAAACACTAAGTTTTTTTACTCATAATTATTTTCAAAAGCAGATTCATGTTTGAAGAAAAATTGAGTGGAACATCAAACTGAGACTATTTTTGTTCATCTGTCAAGATCCCAGACACAAACTTCACAGAAATCATTCTCATGCCCAATTTTTATTTAAAATTAGCTTAACTGTTTTGTTGATTAATCTGCAATTGTTCAGCTATCAATTTCACACTTAATTATCTATTGGATCATATTGCACTTTATTAATATCAACATCAGTCATTGTTGTTTTTGGCTGTCTGTTTCTGGATTATCCATCACATCTTCTCACTATCCAAACACACTCAATTTCTTCATAGCATCTTCATCATATGCCATTTGCAACTTTTTTTTTTAAAGGAAGGTTTATTGTTATAAAGGTTACAAAGGAAGATTTTTTGTTATAAAGGTATATAATTTAATGACATTCACTATGAGCAAGACGGCTCAGCATTAACAAATCCAACCATACAAAGTAATATGTTTCAGTAGCACATTTGTTGATTTTTTAAACAAAATTTGATATTAATGCATTGCTCAAAATTTCCATTATCCTTTTTTGAACCAAAGCGTAAGCACAGATTTTTATTATGTTCTCAATATCTAATTAACAACTAGCTCTATTAGCTTAAAATTTACACATGTGTTAGCTTAAGCATGTTCAAACACAAATATGATTTTGATAATATTAGTTCACCTGCGACACTACATAGCTATTCTGGGAATTAAATCGTTACATCTCATACATCATTTTAATGTTATTAGTACGCAGACATAAGTGGTTGGAGATTTATAATTTAATCAATAATCAAAACTTTTTTTGTAAAATAAATCTTTATAGCAAAAGTTTTTACGATCTTAATGAGTCATATTACTTAGGAGATCATGTGACATTTTAACCAACCTCAATTATAGGTTGAGCCTTGATCAGAGAACTTTAGTTTTTAAATCATTTTACTATCATGTTAAATTACAATGAATGAAATATATATATATGATTGTTTAATGCTTATACCTGAATGAAATAGTAATATGCTCTATTCTTACTGTGCCGTCTGAACTTGAATGAAAACTTTTTTATCAAAGTAAAAATATTTTCCAAATGAGTTTTTTTTTATTTTTTTAATATTACATTTCTGTCATTATTGTGAAGTTTTTATTTGAGTTGAATAGAAAAAAAAGTGAGAAATTGGTACTTGTTTTAAACTGATACGGCATAAGATTTTCTTCTATTGGTTTTTTTTTTTTTTTAAAGTATAGTTACTATTTAATTCTCTCTCTGTGTGTATCTGCAGCATAATCGCTCATTGCATGTTTTTGTGTTTGTGTGTATAAGACATAAAACATGAGTTGGCAACTTATAGCACTCATGCTATGTGTGGCCCATGGAACGATTATCAGTGATACCCTGGTTGAATTGGAAATAGTAATAAAAAAATTATATTTTCATTGCATTACATGCGTTTGTGTCATTACCTATATTTTGCATATATGATGCACATATAAACGAAAACCATGATTCATTGCAGGCTGTAATCCATTAATTAAAACAAAGCTTTTGTTATTATACAATTATTGCACATGCGTTCACACTCTCATGCCCACCAATATTTTTTCCATGTATCTTACATGTAAAGGAAAACCATATGTTTAGTGCAGGCTGTGGTACATTAAAATAAACTTATTATTATTAATATCTCAAAATGACTCATAAAAGACAAGAGCATGATGTTTCCTCTTTTCAAGACTTTTGGACAAATGAATATGGATTTCTATAGCAAAAGGATTGTGCTGTGGGTATGTTATGCCGTGAAAATGTTGTGTGTTATACCTTAAGTGTACAAAGATATTATCAAACTAAAAATCTATCCATGTTTAAAAACTCCGATGAGAAAAGTGAAGCTATAAAAAGGGTTGGTTTGCCTTTAAGAAAGAAGCTACTTATTTTAGTCAAATAATTGGAACTGAAAATAAAGCCACTGAATGTAGTTATGCAATTGCTCATTGTGTGGCTGCAAAAGCCAAACCCTTCACAGATGAGAATTCATCAAAGAAATGTTTTTGAGAAATATTGAAATCTTATTTAATGATCTACCAAATAAACAAAGAACATTATCTTGAATCTGAGAAATATCAGCTTCTGCAAAATCAATTTAAAGATGAATAACTAACAGGGAGGATGATATGACAACAAAACAGAAAAGGGAATTATAAGCTGATGTATTCAGTGTTGCTGCAGTGATGCAAATAATGTGGGCCTAGTAGTAGTTGAATGATATTGTGACATTGATCATATTTATGAAGAATTGTGTTGCTTTATTCCTCTTTCTGGCACAACAAAGGGACATGACATATTTACTGTTTTTCAGTTATTTTGAAAATCAGAAAATTGACATAAATAAATTATTTAGTATTACTACTGATGTCAGCTGCTTAATAGTCAGAAAAGGAAAAGGGATTTGTTAAACTTCTTAAAAATCATATTAGACATCAAATATTGAGTTTCTACTTCATTATATACAAGGAAAGTTTAGTTGCAAAAATCTCATTACATGGCTTAAATTCTGTAATTGACACTGTCATTAAGAAATTAATTTCACAGTTTCTCATTTTTCATTGATACACAGGCAATTTAAGTCTCTTTTGCAAGAAATGAATAGTGCATATATGAAATTTTTACTACATAGCAATGCCAATTGGATTAGTTGAGGTAATATCTTGAACAGGTTTGTATTAGTCTGGAAGAAGTCAAGATGTTTCTTGATGAAAAGAACAAGATTTTCCAGAAATGACTGATGAAGACTGATTATGCAAATTGATGTTTCTGACTAATATAACTCATCACGTGAATGACTTACACTTGCATTTTGAAAGGAAAAGGTTAAATACTGAAAAGGATTTGCATCAAAATTAGATATATTTTGGCACAATATCAATACTAAAACCTACAAGTACTTTCTAAATATAAAGGTCCATGCAAATCGATTTAATGTTAATAAAGAAAAACTTCAAAAGTATGTTGAAGTACTCAGAGAAGATATTTCCAAATAATGTGAATATCTCCAAACACACACCGATATATTATTTCTTCATCAAACCTGACTTAATTGATCTAAAGATGATTCAGTTTGACTTATCTCCATTTTTGAATGGATAAACATTCATAATTTTGAATTGAACTCATAAAATTCATATCAGTATTGTGGAAAACTAAATTTGTAGAATTGTGGTAAACTCTTAAAAGAAACTGTCTGGGAAAGTTGGCTGTCATTCTCAAATCTTGGATATATTTACCCAAAAATTTAATTCTTTGTAGAAAGTCACATTCGGTTTAACTTACATATGTGAACAATTTTTTTCATACATGAAAAATATTTTGAGTTTACCAAGAAGTTGTCTAATATCTGAACATTCAAAAGCATGTGTGAATGTTAAAAGTGACTAATTATATGAGGAGAAGGTTCACATTAATTTATTAATAGCTCAGATTACCAATAAAGAATTCTAATCATATTAGAATTCTTGATAATTTTTTTCTTATTTAAACTATGTATTAAAAAACTTGTAATTTATAGTAATATAATTGTTAATAAATGTGTTAAAAATTAAAATTTAACAAAATGTCTTTTTCACATATGATCCTATGTATTTTAAAATATTGAATGACTAGTAATATAAGATCCAGTTATAATGGGCTTCAAAAATATATAATATATAATTTTGAAACCCATTATAACTAAACTAATTGGTAGAATCAAGTTGGCATGCAGAATAACATTGTAACATAGATTTGGCATGGCACCACTAAAAGGTTGCTGACCCCTGACATAAGGCATGTCCAGCTTATTAAGATAAAATAGTATTCCCAAAAGTCTGTTGATCCTCTTTGACAAAGTGTCTTTTGACAAATCATAGCAAAATATATTCAATCATTATGTTAATAATCTGATGTTTGATAAAGAGTTTTTTCTGTTATAACAAGAAGCATTAGCTACTTATTTACCCATCAAAAGTGGATGACTGGTTATTTTATTCACTAGGTACCAGTTATCTGAAAAAATGCTAACCTTATTTGCAAATTTTTTATTTTTTCTTATTTATCTGAAATAATTTCAAATTTTGCTTAAGATTTAAAAATGTGAAGAAGAATTTGCTATATACATGTTCTGGGGTTTGAATCTAGGTAAAAGTTGAATTTTATTTTTAGACTAATATTTTTAAGTAAGATTGGATTTTTTTTTTTTAAAACAAATATACAATAAACCATAAAATCAAATATTTAATTATTGATTAAATAAAGTATTTAGCTTGTCTTATAAAATAATGGTCCAAGTCAAATGAATGTTAATAATGATAACAAAATGTTTGTAATTTTAAGGAGTTTTTTTCAGTATGTGAGGAAGATGATATACCTGTTTTGAGTAATGGGTCTGTGGTATATTTTTGAATTTATTTAAATCTTAGTAGTTTTGTTGATGTTCTATAAAATAATATTGTATTCAGATCTCTCTCTCTCTCTCTCTCTCTCTCTCTCTCTCTCTCTCTCTCTATATATATATATATATATATATATATATAGAGATTCTTCATAGTGTATATATATATATATATATATATACACTATGAAGAAGGGAAAGGCTCCAGATAATGATGGAATAATAATCAATATCTTAAAAAAAGCAGATGAAGAAATAGATTTTTTTTTTTGACAAAATTATATATTAAATGTCTAAATGATAAAAATGCACCACATGATTAGAAAAGTACAGTACTAATGTTAATATTTAAAAAAGTGATGAAGATAGTAGAAATTACAGATCTATCAGTCTTTTGTCAGTTCTATACAAAATTTTTGCTAAGATAATTTCCACTCATCTCCAGAATACTTTAGATTTTTAACAAGTTAAAAGAATAAGCAGGATTTAAAAGTGATTTTAGTACAATAGATTATATTCAAATAGTGAGAGAAATTATAGAAAGACTAATTAATATAAATTGCTATTATGCTTTGGATTTATTGATTATGAAAAGGCATTTCTTCAGTGATTGAAGCATTGGATCATCAAGATATAATAGATCCAGGATATTGTCATATTCTGAAGAATATTTATAAAAATTCAACAGCAATGATTAGAATACATAGTGATAGTAGGTATATTAATATTGAGAAGTGTGTATAAACCAATGATTCCATACTTCCAAAACTTTTTACAGCAAGTTTGCAAGAAATGTTTTGTGAGTTAAAATGAGATGTTGAGGGAGTAAAAGTTAAATGGAGATTATTTATGTCATTTAAATTTTTTTAGATGATGTAATTGTTTTTTCAAACAATGCTTCAGCATTTCAGGAAATATTGCAAAAGTTAACAGATTTAAGTGAGAAGGTTAAAAAGACTAAAGTAATGTTCAATGGATTTTCCATAAAGAAGAAAATAGATTTATAATGGTGAGTTAGAAAAATTTAACAACTAAAAATACCAGGGTCAGATTATTACCACAAATACCATGGTCAGATTATTACCACAAATGGAAACATAATGGATGAAATTAATCAGAGAATTAAACCATAGTTGAAGTGCTTTTGATAAGAATAACTTAATATTTAAAGGAAATATGTTATGTTTTGAAAGGAAAATTTTTAATAAATGTGTTTTACCAGTGTTTACTTATGAATCTGAGACTTGGACACTTAATAGAAAGAAGAGCAATATAGAGACTTCAAACCACTTAATGAAATGTGAAGAGATGTATGTTAGGATTAACAAGAAGAGATTGAAAATGAAATACATGGATAAGCTGAAATCATTGACAGAATTAAGAGACTTAAGTGGAGTTGGGCTGGACATATTGATAGCAGAAATGATAATACATGGACCATTGAAATTTTGAAGTGGGTGCCAAGAGATTGTGAAAGACCTAAAGAGAGATCACATGATAATGGTTTCAATGAAATATTAATAACATTATCCTGAAAATTTGATTTCAATTATTCATAAATTTTGTTACCATACTTTTTTATGAAATTAATTGATGATGATCATGGGGGATTTCCTATTCACTAGTATAAATATCTTATGTCAATAATGTAATTTTTTATTATTTGAAGATGAAAGATCTGCTGAGAAATGTGTGTATAAATGAAATGCGTGTGTACTCACACACTCATTTTATTAGATTCTGAATGCTTTTGCAATTTCTCTTATGTTCTTTTGGAATTGTTAACGATTTTTATAGCCTCCCGTCTTTACATTTTTATTTAATATGAAGCTTCTAAAAATTATCTGATAAAAGAAAAGAATTGTTTTAACACTTGAGTGTATAAAAGAATACTTGAAGGAACTACTATAAAATTTTCAAGCTTGTGTAATTTTAAATTAGGGGATAAAAATTGTGAAATTATTTCCAGATAAAAATAGCTTAGGTTTTTTTTTTTTTTTAATGTTTTTATTTTATTTTTAAGAGCGGATAATTAAATAAATTATTTAACAATGAGAATTATACTCAACATTTCAACATAATTATCTTTTTTTTTTTTTACTTCCTATTAATTTCTGTCAAATTTATCTTTTTATTAATTTTTTTGTCTATATTTATCTAAATATTAAAATTAAATGCAGCATTAGATTGTTGGACTCTGGATCTCAAGATGCACCCATAATTCCAATTCCATGACTTTTGGTGCTAAAACTTTTTATGAACTATCAAGCCATAAACTATTTAATTATTTATTTATTTAATCATTGTTCTTTTTATTAGTCATTCATTACTAGAGATTATCCAATAATGAATAATATTTCTGTAGCGTAATTGTCACTATACTACTCTCGCACAAGATAGGGACTGGTTACTATCCACTTTTAACACCTTATGAAGGATGTAAGTATAAACATATGGCCAAACACATGTGAAAAAGATCTATGATCCCCAAGGTGCACATTTTGTGCTGAATCAACCCTCATCAGTTGGCCCAGACCATAATCTCTTATACATATATGTTTATCATTGCTCAAAATATATACAGATAGCAAATTACTACAGTTTAATTGTAAGTATAGGGGATTTGAACTCAGATACTTACAATTAAGCTCCCAGGTTTGTGAAGAGTGCCTTGTTTTCAAATATTTATAGTTTAATTGATAAATGTCAAATGTGTTGCCCTCACAATTTGACACAAATCACTTTAATGAAAATATGTTAATAATTTTTATTAGTCATTTATTAGACTAGAGACTATCAAATAATGAGTAATACTTCTGTAGAATCATTTTCACTACACCGCTCTAACTCAAGGTAGGGACTGGTTTTTATCTGTTTTTAACACCTTGTGTACTTTCATTAAGTGATTGGTGTCAATGTTGTGAGGATAGCACATTTGACATTTATTAATAAAAATGTAGTAATTTTCTATCTGTGTATATATACTGAACAATGAGAAAGATATGTGTAAGAGATTGTGGTTTGGGCCAACTGAGGAGTGTTGGCTCAGTATGACATGTGCATCTTGGAGGTCATAGATTCCTTTCACATGTCTTTGGTTATATGTTTATGATTACATCCCTCCACATGATAATAAAAGTGGATATAAACCAGTTTCTACCTTGAGTGAAAGTGGTATAGTGAAAATTACACTACAGAAATATTATTGTTTTTGTACGTTTGTGTTAATTTTATTTACTTCCTTTATTTCTGAATATATATTTTTTTGTTTTAAATTTGATTGTTCTTCTAGTTGATGAAAAATGTTCCTCAGTTATTGTAGTTGTTTACTGCCTTGGAAATAGTATTTTGATTTTAGAGATTGAAAATATATTATATTTGAATTGGTTTGTTGATAAAGTACAAATTTTATTGTTAAACAAAATGGAAACGTACTTTAACAAAAATTATGTTTGTGTGTGTGTGTATATATATATATATAGTAACAAAATGGACTTTACCATCTCATATTGCTGTTTCAAGTATAATGAAAGTGAGTACTGACAGTGGGGAACTTGAAATATCATTCCAGCATCATGCATATTTCTCAGTACAATTTCTCTAGGGTCTGGCCTATGGACAATGTGAGGTTGAAAGATTTGTGTATCATCACTTGACAAATCAAACCCCCTTTTTAATTCTATTATTACCCATAATGCTAGCTCTTATTTCTTTAATTTATCTATATCTAACGAATATTACAAATCACACACACTAAATTTCTTTTTTATATTACAGTATACTTAGATATATTTTGGAATTCCACATATAGCAAAAAGAAAGACATTCACTGATATTAAATTTCAATAAAAATTAATACTTTAGTAAAAAAAAAAAAGTACAAACACAGTTTTAAATTCCATATAAATAAAAATAAGTAAGCATTTTTTTAACTAAGTAATGGATTAAATATTTAATCCTTAATAATGTTACTTCTGTTTATCCGAACATTGTCTAACATATATAAAATAACACTTACAAAAGGGAAATGTATGTACAATATATATACTCATAATGTGCTTTTGCTTGAGAATAAAGAATATACATTAAAATGAATTACTTTGAATACAACAATAACAAAAAAATTTAAAAAAAAAATCTGGCTGCTTTATATCTTTGAGCTCAATTAGGAAACTAACATAAATAAATAAAAGTGTACATGCTATTACAATTTTATGTGTGCATGTATAGTTACATAGTAAATCAGCAAATGATAGTTTTAGCCCAGAATTTGATACTCTTTTTTTTTATATTAGGAGTTTGAATTAGACTCTTGTCATTTTCATGCATTTTCTTGAAAATATTATTATGAGTGGATTTAAAATTTCTTTATTTATTTTTCTATGCGCTTCCTAATTTAATTTTAAATAAAAATACATAGCAAGATAGATCTTGGCTATCTCAATATCTTCATCATCATCATCAACCATTATTAATCCACTGCAGGACGAAGGTCTCTCCAAGTTCAGTCCATCTTGTCTGATCTTTAGCTTCTCTTATCCACATCACCCCTGCACACTTTCTTATTTCATCCATTCATCTTATATGTGGTCTCTTTCTGGGTCTTTTACAATCTCTTGGAATCCATTTAAGATTTCAATTGTCCATCTATTATCATCTCTTCTAGCAATATGTACAGCCCAATTCTATTTGTCTTTTAATTTTTTTAATGAGGTCAATAACACCTGTTTGTTCTCTTACTCATATATTTTTTATTGTTACTCCCAATCTGCATCTCTCCATACTTCTTTGAGTGGTCTGAAGTCTCTATTGCTCTTTTATTAAGTGCCCAAGTCTCAGATCCATAAATAAGAACTGGTAAAACACATTTATTAAAAACCTTCCTTTTCAAACACATAGGTATATTTTCTGTTAGTATCAAGTTATTTCTACCAAAAGCACTCCAAACAAGTTTAATTCTGTGATTAATTTCATCCATTATGTTTCCATCTGTATTAGTAATCAGATCATGATATTTGTAGCTGTTAACTTCTTTTAACTCATCATAATCAATCTTTATTTTCATATTTTCAGAATCCATTAAACATTACTTTAGACTTTTTAACATTTATCTTTAGTCTTACTTTCATACTTTCATCTGGTAATTCCTGCAACATTTCCTGCAGTTATAAAGCATTATTTGTGAAAACAACTACATCATCTGCAAAATCTAAATGACTTAAATAATCCCCATTTACTTTCATTCCTTTAGCTTCCCATTTTAATCCACAAAATACTTCTGATATCTTACTTATGTGTAAATATCCAATTGGAAAGCACCACCTAATTTCAGCTTTTAACTTTTGTTTATAAATGCTGTATTATGTATAGGTAGACACCTTAATAAATTTGTGTTTATTAAGTTGGGCAAGGTTATTGTTAGTTATAAAAAAATTTAAAATATGTACTTTGTAATTAAAATTATTATCTATCTGTAAAAAAAAAAAACAACAACAACAAAAACAAGATAATTTATATTACAGGAACAACAATACTTACTTAATCTTAATTTTTTTATCCATTATTAATTAGTTCTTCTCTTTTTAATTAACATAATCTTTTTTAGGTAATTGAATATTCCTATTTATAGATAAAAAAAATCGTTCAAAAAATATATGTAATTAATTATACCTACTTGTTTATTTTAAAATTCTCAGAAGAGATATTTAAGATAAAACTAAAAAGAGAGAGAAAAAAAAATGTTATGGTTTTTTTTGGTGTGTTATAATGTTTTTATAAATCTGAATACATTATTTATTAATTTTTTAATGTGTTATAATGTTTTTATAAACCTGAATACATTATTTATTAATTTTTTATTTTTACAATAATAAAGGAACCATACAGGATTTCCTATATTTTTTAATTATATAAATTAAATGACATGTGCTAAGCTTTACATAAGTGCAGATATTTACTTATTTTTTGGAAGATGATTGTTGTTAATAAATATTTGCTGAAAAGAAATGCATAATTTATAAATTAAATTTCTGTAAAAGATCTCACATGTATTTACATAAACACACAAGAAGTAGTTTCTATTAAATTTATTAGATATCAGAAAAATTTATAGTAATTATGTAAGCTAATATTCAGTTTGTTTATAAATTCATCATTAGACAGAAGCTGTAGACACTACTTTAACTGGGATCAGTAATTTTATATTGACAATTACTTTTATAAAAAAAAAAAAAATATGTTTTTTATTACATTTTTATAGCCAAAGATTATTAAAATTTATTGTGATTTATTGATTAATGCTAAGGAAGGTTGTTGGTAAAAGATTTCCAGTTATTAACATAATGAATTTGTCATTAAATAGTCCAAACAAATGGATGATAGATTATCTTGATGAAATCCCATTCATGTGATTGTGCAAGGTTCTTGATACCTAATAATGATAATGATGATGAAAATAATATTAATGATGAGGATGGTAGTAATAATACTAAAAACAACAACAAGAATTCTGTATGGAAATAACTTGACAATAATACAAAACTTAATAATTGATGCACAGATATTTCAGCAAAAATTTATGATATGGATGACTGAAGAGTTGGACGATGGAGAAGATTGAAGCTTGTCCATTAAAGTTTGAAGAATTGCTATCTTAATATAAACTGAGCACTGATTGTATATATGTGTGGGAGATGGTGATCTGGACCAACTGATGAGTGCTGGTTCAGCACAAAATATGTATATTGGAGAGCATTTATCTCTTTCACATGTATGTAGTCATGTGTATCAGTTGTATAAGATTGAGTGCCTAGCTTGAAATTCTGAGTTCAAGTCCCTTCTAATTATATGTCACATAGTATATTTTTATATAGATTTATACAAATAGTACTTTTTCTTTTTTAATGTTACATTTTATTATTCAGTATAAAGCAAATTTTCTGCTTTTTACACTTAATTTTTGTCATGTATAAAATTTTAATAATTTATGACGGTTGCTTCGATTGCTTAACAATATTCTTAAGGACCTTTTGTCTTTTTCTTTTTATTATTTTTTTTTTTGTAAAAATAAAAAAAAGAGATGCTTTTTGAAAAAGATATTTTACTTCACATTTATACAAGATACATCTTTATGATATATTTTTTTAATAGAATTTGGCAACTTTGCAGAAGGAACTTTATGAGTTTTTAACTTAAATAAATAGAAAAAATTGAAAACTTTTTCTATTATCAATCATGTTAAGTTATCTGCTTGAAAATAATCTTTTATCTGGATGAAATGTAAACAGTGAGCTTATATGAGAATATTAAGAGACATCAATTTCTCAATCATAACATCTTAGTTAAATTATTACATTAGGATGGCAAGAGACTAAATTAATCATAAAATTAAAATTACTTGGACAACTTTTAATAAAAATAATTTAATATATCATTACACAAGATTAGCCTAATGCCTGAATTAAAAGAGTTAAAAAAAGGTGTTTTGCTAGTTTTGATATAGATTTGCAACTAAAAGCCACACTGAAGTAAAAATAGATAGATATAGGCTAATATTAGTAAAGAGATAAAAACCTCAAAGGCATGAATTCAAAGAACGAGAGTGATACTGAAAGTATGAGGATAAGTTTGAAGATCCATTCTGCAGAAATTTAACAATGGTTGATAATTTACAATTATGGGTTAGAATTGTAAAATATTTATGAATCATGCTGCAATTAAATAGATATAATAAAATATAATTACTGTATTGAAGGCTTATTAGTGCCATGACAATATATCCTCCTGGTATGCGAATGACTTGGATTAGTACAAATTGAGTAAAGTTAATGCTTTTTTTTTTTTTTTCAAGTTATAATCATTAGGCTTATGATTTTTTTTTTCAGATAATAAACCATGCATAACCCAGTTAATTATCTAGTTTTTATCTGTAAATGGGGTTTAGCTATCTTTAATTAGAGAACAAAATGAATAATGAAAATCACTCATCTCTCCCCATTTGGAAATTAACGTTACCAGACAGTGCCTTCTCCATAACTGTTGCTGATTGAGGAATTATTTAAGAAGAATTTACACTGTAGTATTCTACTTCAGAAAGATTTTCTACAATTCTTTAATATTTTTTAAATGTCACAGCACTTCTGTGCTGATGTATATATATACTTTTCTCTGTGGTATATTTTTAGACAACGTATTCAAAAAATAGAGCTCTGATTTCTATCTTATTTTCACTTTTCCAACTCCAGTATTCCCATGTATATAGTTTAGATGAAATTCTTTTTGGAAAAAAAAAAACACAATTTATTGTGTAGGTTTTCTTTTTTTTTTTTTTTTACTAACAAAGGTCAAAAAGGAGTTACTCCTTGTAAGAAAGCTAATTGTTAAACAAGTTAAAAAGAATTCCTAGAAATCTTAATAGAGTTAAAAATACCTATTTTAGATAATTAGAAAAACTTGAACACCATTTCAAATGTAAAAAAAAAAAGTATCACTGTCTTTTTTTTTCATATGTCAAAGCGTTGACCGGGAAGCGAACCCGGGCGAGCTGCTTGGATGGCAGTTATGCTGACCGCTAGCTTGGCAATCAAAAGAATAGTGACTACAAAAAAAAGGTTTCACAATTTTTAAATAAGTTATTAAAGCGTTTCAGCTATGGATTTTTTTGTTATAATAATAAATAAAATCTTGATAGTAGTAAAATTTAGTTCATCATTTTAAAACAATTCCATCAATTAAGTAATTCTCCCTAACAACTTACTCTTTGTCCCTTTTTATTGTTGACTTTTTTTTTTATTGCAATAAAATATTTTTTTAAAAATAATCTCTAATCACTTTAAAGTTCTTTTACTCATTTGTGTATTCTAAACTGATAATCTGTAAACATTCTGTTTGCAGGATTAGATAACTCACTAAACATGCTGCGGAAATTACCATTGCTAGCAATATTTTGTTTTATTTAATGTAAAACTTGAACTGTACATTAATTTTTGGTTTAATAGCAGTTCACAGCTTAAATTAAAAGTTATGACACAATTGTTTTTTTTAATTATTTGATGAGTCAAATTTTTATTAAAAGTAAAATAATATTTTATATTGCACTCAGCTAAAATTATTCAGATAAATATTTCAATCTTCATCATCAGAAACCATGGGCTTGGACGAATATGTTTTTATTTACAAACTCAAAAGTTTGAGTATTTTTTTGCATGAAGACTGCATGAATGCAAATTAGTTAGTTCCACATCAACCTTTAATGTTATTTTGCGTGTAAGGTGAATTAGTTTTACAAAAAAAAAAAAAAAACACCAAATGTTTTATTTTGTTTAGTATGCCATATTTTTAATGACTGTAAGATTTTTTTCTGATTTTAATTTGTGTAAAAACAAAATAATTAAAATGTTATTTTAAATCGATTGGGTCTCATTTAATTAAAATAAAGATAATAATTAAAGTCTAAATTATTTTTATACTTTGTTATGGTTTCAAAAGTATTTTGAAATTGACAAAATCATTATAAAATTTTGGAATTTTTTTTAAAAATATCAACAGCAATAAAATATATGCTGGTTATTTGAAAAGTTTGTAATCATTTAAGTAAAAAATAATAATAATAATATGTATACACAAAGAAAGTATTGGGCTGAAATTTTGTGTTAAAAAAAAGCATTATTTATATTATACAAATTTCAACTTCATTTTAGTTGCAATTATATATAAATTTGTTTTGTTACCAAATAAATATTCTAGATATTTTTTAAATTAAAAACAATTCAGTATATAAATAAATAAATAAATACTTTTTTTCCAGTTTGGTTTATTAATTTATAAATAATTGTTATATATTTTAAAAACAAAGAAATAGTAACATTTTTTTTGCAGACAACAGATTCATACCCCCCTCCTTTATTAAAAAAAAATCTGTTATGCAAATACATTTAAATTAATGTTAAATAACATTGTGTTATGAACATTTTTTCATCTTATGTAATACATTGCACAGGCTAAAACCTGCATTTATATATGTAATATAGGCGGGATTCGAACTCAGACTTTCACACGACCCATTACTTTCAGTGCCATTTTATGTAAGTAAATTATTTAAATGAGATAATGTTTGATTTAAAAGTGCACTTATAAAGCAAAGGTATATAGTTTTTCACCTGTTGATTCAAGTTTTTTTTTTTTTAATTGATTGAAAATGATTGACTTTTGATAAAAAGACTAGTACATCTCCAGTTAGTAATTTCATATCAATTCAATTCTAATTTTGATCTCTAAAATTGATTTTGTTAATGCTGATAGATGAAATCCTGAATTTAAAGGTTTAAATGTAACATTATCAGTTATGCAATTGGAATGTAAATAAGTCATTCTGAATAGATATAGTCACTATATATACGATTAAATGAAACTGTGTTCAATTTCAATGAAGATTTTAAATTGTAATTTAAATCACAAATCAAAAAAGTTATACCTTAATGAATAAAATTTCTGTATTGTAATTTTTACTACATCATTCTCATGCAAAGACTGATTTTTACCCATTCCCTGCTTTGTGTGAGAGTGGTGTGGTGAAAATTACACTACCGAAGTATTATTCATTAACTGAATAATCTCTAATCTAATGAATGACTAATGAAAATTATTAAAGCTATACCTTGGTTTAGTTGTATTGTATCAAAGACCAGAACGAATAAAGGCACAACTTTTCTGCTTGGGAACTACAACACCACTAAATATAAATAATAACAGTAATTATCACTTAATATTAATTTTAAAATTGCTTTCTGTGAATTATATATTAGTATTTGTTGAATAATTTTTAATTAGTAAATAATTTTAATTTTCATGATAAAAAATGCTGGTTTATTTCATATAGTAGATATAATTATTACCTGCTATGTATATGTGTGAATATTTGAATGGTAAGTCATTACATTTTAATGTTAACAATAGATTGTTTTTATATTTCTAAATGGATTTAAATTGTATTTTTCAACATGGTAGAATAAGTTCCATCATTAACAAATAAAAACTAGAAACACATATTCAATTAATTATTGACGTAATCCTTTAATTATAAATTTAATTGAGTTGATATTTGCATATAAATATAAATAGATATCATATATCTTGTAATGGATGTTTTAGTGGTTTAAATTTTTGAGGTAGATTGGTATTAAATAACATTGTATTCAGTTGTATTTTTTTTTTTCATGTGTCAAAGCATCGGCCGGGAAGCGAACCCGCAAACCCGGACAACTGCTTGTACTCGACCACCAACGCTTGACTATTCAATTATATTTTATTAACATATTTCTGCAGTTTTGTTTTATTCACACATACACGTAAACTCATGTGGAAATGAGAATGACCTTTGAACCATCGATATTGAAGAATATATATATATATAATAAAGATCATCATATACATACATCACATTATTATATAATACTGCGTTACGAACTTCCATATAAATAACGTGAAATAAAATATTCAATAGAAACGATTTATAATTATATTTTATTTTTATTTCCCAAGCTTCTAACAAATAAATATTTTGTACAGTGCATTTAAAAGAAATGTGGTTTATTTGCTTAAACTGAAAGAGAATCTTAGTAGAATATTAAAAGCAGTTTACAGCGTTTGTACTCAAACTTTGAAATTTTTAGTTGCCTTTAAAAAGTCATTCAATAATAAACTTGATTGACATGTTTACTTCCTTCGTTGATTTTTCATCTTTTTTTTCAGATTTTAAATTCCTGCAGTGTTTGATGCTATCATTTTTTACATGCCACTTAGAGTGTATGGACTAAATTATATCTATATGAAATGTTTCATTTTTTTCTCTCTCTCTCTTTCTATATATATGTGACACTGTTTTCTCAATTCTTATTAACGTGTTTTGAAATTTTCATTTTTTATGCACACATATATAAAATCACATATCCATACACACTATATATATATAATCTGCCATAAAATAGTTTATTAATTTCAAAGAATTTTTATTAATAAGACAAATATACTTAAATAATATTTCCATATTGCAATGTAGTTTTTTTTCTTTAAATGATTGTCTACTTCAGTGTTGCCAACCTTTTCACACTTTGGGCCTCCGTACTCAAACTGAAATTTTACGCGGCCCATTAAATGTTGTTACGATTCTATTATAAGCATATAAGGATAGTAATAATAAAAGCCGTTTTACCACATCCAAATATATATTTTTATATCATATTTCAGTACATGCGATTTGGTATAAGATCTTTGAAAAACTGCATATTAACAAAAAATGTATAATAATATTTGGTTCTTAGTAGATCTGTTGATTTGTAGCAATTACAACTTTTTTAGTCTGTTTTAGAAAATGTGTACATTCAAGAACGTTCTACCATGTAACAATGTTTGGAGGATAAGGATACTAGCATGAAGAACAAATCTCATAAGAGTGGACAAGAGAAATGATAGCAATATAATCACAGTGCAGTTTATACAAAGTGGACTGGAATAGAAAGAATGAAGTGTTTAAACACAAAAGTGGTCAGACATAATAATGAGTTGAGCAGTTTTCATGTATGTTATAATAGTGTTTAGGTTTTTGTTTATTCAATAAAAAATTTACCCACTATGAGAATTTGTCAAAATTTTCATGATGCCCAACAATTTTTCTATGACCCTCTTGAAGGGTCATGACTCACAGGTGCTGGTCTAGTTATTTAGATGTAATGTTTTTGAGAATAACTCATTGCAACTGGTTTATTTTAAATATAAATGAATAGCCCTCCAACTTCAGAAAATGACTATGTAGTTTTAATATAAAATTTGTTATCACATTTTTGATGAGTTCTCAGAATTTAACCTTGAATCTATTTTTGGATAAATTGAAATTTAACATACAGATATGTATTCATTTTATTAAAATATTAACATTAAGCCAATTACAAAAGTCACTTTAATTAAATTAATAGTTATGATGTGTTATGTAAGGTAATGTTTAATAAAGAGAATACAATAATAAGATTGTCCAAATTTTAGTATTTTTACTAAAAGGTTATAATCTTTGTATAGTTGTAATGATTCTGTCACTTTCATTACCGCTGAAAAAAGTTTATAAGATTAAGGTGTAATGGGTAAATTTGAATATGGAGACAGAAATGAGAGATAACATATACATATGGATTTTTTGAAGGAAAAAAAAGAAGAAAACTCCATTACATTTTCTTTGGAAAAACATTCCAAGAGGAAGTGGGCATGGAGGTATCTAAATGAAGTCTTTGATTAAATTTTGCTTATTAAAAAATATGTTTTTAAGACAGTAAATAGTGAGGTGAAAGTTATATATATATTCTGTAGATTAATCTGTATATGATTTTGATTGACTTCATCGCACAAGTATATATTATGTAAATATAAAGAGACCACAATAATCATAAAAGTAGTGTGTTCTTTAGAAACACTTTCGTTAAATTAATCTAGAATTTAACAGGTTATTGTAAAATATTTACTGTATCTTTAAAGTGGTACTTGACTGAAAGCAGTTTAAATAATAAGAAAATGACGTATACTCTGCTAAAAACAACTTTGTAGATATTAGGAATCAAAAAATAGCAATTTTTAAAAATATATTTTTTTTTACCAAGAAAAGGCAATTTGTGAAGCAAAAAGAATTATGGAAATAGCTAAAAGTGACCGATTTAGAAGATCAGCCTATGAAATTTGTAAAATAATGCAAAAGAGAATTAATGATGGAATAAATAAATACATCTGTGAAATTGCAATAGAAATTCTAAAAATTAATAAATGTCTTAAATAATTACTATTGAAAACTTAAATAATTACATATCATTTATGAAGAAAAAAATTGCATGATTACAAGAAAACAGAGGAAAATATTTTCAAATATCTGGATTAATTATGCAAAGTATGTTGTTCAATATTGTCAAAGTTATTTGAAAATTTTCAGATGTTAAGTGAAGTTTGGAAACTTTTTAAATTAAATAGGTAACTAAAAATTTGTAAATAAAATGTCTAATTAATAACAAACATTTTTTAGAAGGTATTATATTGATGTTGTTATTTAAGAAAGTTGTTAAATAATGAAGACCTATATCAATCTCTAACACCTTTACACAGGATATTTTTAAGATTTTTTTATTGTATTACAGATCTGCTAAGAACTTGGAATTTACCCTAGTTAGCTGGATATAAAAGTGGTTTAAGCAAGATAGATTATATATAAATATTAAGAAAAGCTATAAAAAGAATCAATGAGTATTTTGTTTTGTATTTGTAGATTATTTAAAGGATATTTGATTTCAAAAGTATTTTGGCCGGGATTGACACTCTGGAACAACAAGATATAGCTTTTGGAGAGATGCAATCACTCTTATTGCACTTTGTCTTTTTGATTTTTATGTAACCATGTTCTACTGTTGCATTTTAATAAATATTCTTCATAATTAGATAATTTCTAGATCCAACATAGGAGATTAGTCAAGTGTTGGTGGTCGAATGGTCAGCAAAGCTGCCTTACAAGCAATTGTCCCGAGTTTGGGGGATCACTTCCCAGCCAATATTTCAAACAATTTCATAGTTAATATTTTGGGGCTTAAAATTGTTGCAGGTAGAATAAAAATAAATTAAGATTACAAAGTTATTTAAATGTTGAACAGAATATATTGTTTTAAAAAATATTGGTTCAGAATTGTAGGAAATGTTATAAAAAATATCTTGTGAAAGGGAGAATGCAAGATTGAAGCAAAATACTAAAAATATTAAAATTTAGTCAATGGGAATCTGAAGTAAAAATTGATAGTAGCTAAAAAGAAGTTTTCTATAACATCTTGGTCAAATTATTAATGCAGAGGAACAGAATGATTGAAATTAATTATAAAATTAAACTCACGTTGTGGTGTTTATATGAGAAATATTTAAAAAAGCAACAGAACTATGTTTCCATAAGGAATATTATTAATAATGTTCTATTTATTCCCATTTGTGGGTATGAACACTAGAGTCTAAGTAACAATATAGTAAGTTGTATATAGCTATTAACACAAGCAAAATAATAGATGGGCATAAAAGCACTGTTGAATAAATTAAAGACTGAATTATATATATGTTAGTCATGTTGTTAGAATAGATGACAAAAGATAGATAAGTAAAGTCCGAAAATGGATTTTTAAAGTTATGCTTTATAGATGAAAAATAAGTTTACTAGAATGACATGGGGGGGGGGGAGAACTATATATATATATATAAGATTGATTAAAATTGAAGGAATCTTCATTTTAATAGTTCTGATGTTAATAACAATATTAACTTTCATAAATTGAAAATACATATGTATTCCAATTAGCAATGACAATTGGTCTAGCAAAATGCATCGTAAAGAAAAAACTCTATAAAAAAATAGATAGTTGTAATGGATTTCTATAGTGAAAAAAAAAATTAACAAAGCAAAACTAAATTGAATAAAATATTAATTAATGGATAAACATTTTATTTAGCATATTATTTTTTAAAAAAGCTAACTTGTTGGAAAATATACTTTTGGTAGCTATAATTTTAAAAGAAAAAAATATAGAATTTTTTCATTCTTGATCACCTTTTGCTTCTTACATAACCACAGAATGGTATTTTCTGAATTATGATTTGTTGAATTAAAATAAATCATGGGAGAAAAAACTAACCACAGTGAATATTTTGAAATTAAATAAAAAAATAATAATTTAATACAATATACATTTTAAAATTTATTTTTTTCCACTTTATGTTCAAATGTTAAAATTTTTTATTTTATTTTTTAATTGATAAGACTGAATTTTTTTCTCAGTGCTATTAATTTTTTTTATTTATAAATTATTTTATTTACATAAATTCACTGAAATTAAATAAAATATAAATGAAGAATTGTTATGTATAGTTGATAGCTGTAATTTTAAAATGTATGCAAATGATTAAATCTTATTTTTTATCTTGTGTGGATCTATGTTTATGATAAAATGGCTATTACCATAAATAAATCACAAACAAATTACAAGTTTGATTTAAAATTTAAAAAATAAATGACATTTTAAACTTACATTTAGTAATGTTTGATTATATGGAGTTGATTATTAGTGGCATAGTGTATGAAATCATTTCTTGAAATAATATACAATTACAATGACTATTATGATCATCATATTTTTATTGAAAGCAAAATAATATTTGTAAAAACTGATTAAATGAATATAGATTATCCAATATATACATTTTATAACTAAATATTAATATACTTTGTTGTTGTACATGATCAAAGTATGTTTCTTATTGTGCTGAATGAAATTGTTTTTTTTATATTCATTAAAAATGGAAATCTTTTTTACTTTGGATATATTATAAATTAAAGCACTGGATGTTTTGTAAAGTCAGTGGATGAAAATTAAAATGCATTAATAATTTAGTTATATAATTAAAACAACAATATATACTGCATAGTGAATAAACTATTGTACATTTTTAATGTGAATATCACCATTTTATTTTCAGAAGACATAGCATTAATGGAGTCACTATTCTGTGACATCATCAATCATGCCATATTTTTGATTTTCATCTTGAAAAAGTGATTATGTTTGTTAAAAAAAGTTTCAATTCTTTTTTAAAGATCATAATAGCAAATTAGCAATTGTAAATTAAAATAATGGGTACAAATTGATAATAATCACTATAGTGAATCCTTGCATGAGGCACTAATCAGCATAAGGGTGTATATAATTTTAATTCAATTTTTGAGATATTTTTATTTTACAAAGCTTTTGAAAAAAATTGTGTAAACTGTAAAGAAAATTAGAAAAACATTTTCTATAACTTAAAATAAAAGAACAATAATGAAGTTATATATATAAATAAACATTCGAGAATAGATGGAGAGTTAGAAATGGGGGAAGACAACTTTTATAATTTTATTAGAATTTTATTAATTGTGCTAGACAAAAATGGTATTAAAATGGGAAAATTACATTATTTTTAATTTTTTTTCTGAATTTCATTTTTGTAATTATTTTTACATTTTTTTTTTTTTTTAAAAATTAATGAAAAATTGTTTTTTAGATATATATTTTTTCTTATTTTTTTAAGCAAAAATCTTTTAGCAGACAAAGGCCTCTCTAACAGACGTTCATAGTGAAACAATGAAGGAAAAGAACATTATTCACAATGTTTGCCATTTTTCAAGTGATGAAGTTTCAGACTATTTTTTATTCCTTACCTAAAAATAGCTAAATACCAATTTACCAACCAATATTGGATAGTCAGTTGTATTGAATATCGGCTGTTAAATGGGGGAAAATATTCTAAGCTTCATTAAAATCTGAAAAAATTTCAAGTTTATCACATCCTGGATTTGAATTTAGGTTTTAGGAATTGCAGACTGATATAATGCCATTCCACAAAACCTTTTTTGATTTTGTGATAATACTAGCTTGTTATTGATAAGATTATTACAAAATTAAGAAATTATCACAAAAAAAATACACTGAATGTATATTTAAATGGAAATAATATAATTTTCTTCTTCTTCCTTCTTTTATTATGTATTGATTTTTATATTTACATATACCATTTCTAACCTTCTTATACACTTCAACAATTCTATTTTTTATAGCAAAATTTTATTCTTACAATTTCGACTGTCCTGCAGTCATCATCAGAGCTACAGTATTCACATATTAATTATACAATTAATACATTTTATACACATTTATATACATGATATATTTAAATGGATACAAATCACATATACCATAATCTAAAGCAGAGTTGTTGATGCAAAAAGTTGTTGGATTAAAAGCAAACCACTTATTGTAAATTATGTAGAACTTTTTTATATATATATTCTTTTAGAATCTATACAGATTCTGTATTCATTTTTAATACTATATATATATAGTTTTTTTTATCCTTTCATTTTTTGAAAAATTATTTTGAATGAAATTATCTTACATGTTAGAGTATAAAATTTTTCCAGAATAAATTAGTTCATACTGTATTTCTTTGAAAACATTTTTATTCTGCAAAAAATAATTTACACATTATCTAAATTTATATACCAAACAAAGCGTCAGATGCTTTTTCAATTTATTTCCAGAATCTACCTTAGAAGTAGACAATTATTGTATATACTCTATTTCAGAACTATCTATGATATTCAAGAGATGCTAAAAGGTAATCTCATTTCCAAATTCCTGGACTAGTTTTTGGATATTGGTTTTCATCACTAAGCATTGAATATGTATCTATATAATCTGCAGCCATTGAAGAAATCCATTATCAGAAACTAATGTGGAGATTTGGAAATGTTATTATGATTTCGTATTCATTGATTATAATTATACAAGCTTACAATAGATGGCTCTGGAGTAGAATAAATATAATGAACTATTATTACTCTTAAAGCAGATTATTTTAATTAATAATAAATATTAATATTTTATAAAATCGTTTATATACATTTATTTTGACGTTTTGGGTTGCCAAAGTTATGACCTTACAAAGCTCTATTATGCATTTATAAATTTCCATATGCCTATATAAAATACAAATAGCCTGGTTATGACATTTTCTGTAAGCTTCATCAGCTATAGAAAAGATTTTATTTGTAATTTATATAAGCATATGGAATTTATTAGCATTTATTTTAGAATATTTTGTTTATATATATGATATTTATTTAGTTCGTTGAGCTGAGACTGCTATATGAAAAGTGTATAAGCTTTATCCTGAAAATATGTAATTGAGATGTTACGTATATATTACTTGATAACTTTCTATCTTTTAAAAATGCCGGTTATTTTACTAGCAACATATTGAAATTACAATTTAACCTATTTTAATATGTTAAATTTATTGCAATTACTTAAATTGTTATGTGCTCCTGTCTTAAGTTTAGTATAAACAATATACATGTATTTAAATATTATATATATAGATCTAGAATAATAGTAGAAGGGGAACATTTTCAATTTTTAAATAAATGCCTCTACATTAAATTTTGTTTGTATTTGAAAAAACTTTGTAAAACAAAATATTTCTAATTTATTTTTGCATAAACTTTTTTTTTTTTTTTTTAACGACTGAGAAAGAGTAGTTTTCATGGTTAATCAGATATTGTTAAATTTTATACTTGATTCACAATTATTAGACGTTTATATTTATCTTTTTAAAAATCCAATAAATAGAATGTTTAACTAACAATTTTAAAAATAGAATTTATTATTAAAACATATTGCTTTTATTTTTTTAAAACGTTAAAAATTATACTTGTAATAAATTCAAGACAATTTCTAAAAAAAAAAAGATTTCCTATCTTTGATATTTATACTATTTAATTAACTCATTCCTAACATGTTAACCATCTAATTGCTGTTTATTAAATGAGCATCTATTATTTTATCCAGAGGGTAAAAAATGGATACTAAACCCACCATTTGGCTAATCTGTTATATAACATTTTCATTTTTCTCATTCAAGATTTACTGAAGAAACTATTGGCTTGTAATGGCCTATAAATTTTTTTACATTTTCTGCACACATACACATGTAAGTGGTGTAATAAATGTTGAATGTGGGTAACATAATAATTTACAAATCAGATTTTTTACTATTATTTTAACGAAATTGCAAATTATAAACTTTTTTGTATTAATGCTAATCCACTAGTAAGATAAAAAATATGATTTGTGAATTATGAATTTATTATATCATTGTAGCTCTATATATTGAATAGCAATTAAGTATGGGGTTATTAAATTACTTGAATTTACACCTTGTTATCTGACACTGTGAGTTGGTTTGATTGAGATTTTATGAAAAGCACTGCTAATTTAACGTTTTACTTCTTTGATGTATTAATGAATGATTTAATGATCGTTGATGTATTAATGAATGATTTACTAACCTTTGATATATTAATGAATGATTTACTACCCATATAATATCATAGTTCTTAGAAAAATGTGTTCTATTTTTTTATGTGACTGGTAGTAGTGATACAAACTGTAACATTATTTGTAAGTTTGTTAAAATGACTCTAGAAACTCTGACTTCTTAATTATTATTATGGTATGTACATTTGAAGTTTATTATTTTATTAATATTACATATTAATAGTGCTATATATTTTATAGCCATTATTTTTTATGGTATTATTAAAATTATATATTAATGGCTCATTATTCATGTCCTAGAAGAAAGGATCTCTCCAATTTCTTGCAGTTGTTTACTACAAGTCTTTTTATAAGGATTTCTTACACTGTTTGATCTCAATATTCCTTCTCGAATGGTATATATATATATAGAGAGAGAGAGAGGGGGGGAGGGAGGGAGGGAGGGAGAGGGAGGGAGGGAGGAGAGAGAGAGAGAGAGAGAGAGAGAGTGTGGGTGTGTACGTACTTCTTATTTCTAAAAGTCCATTCAGAAATTTTTTTAGATTATCACTTCATGCTACATGTTCGCTCTATCTTCATTTAAATTTTTATGTATAAATGTTTATAATAACATTGGATTTGAACTTTATTTATTCTCAAACATATTTCTACCAATATTTTTTAAAATATTACTTGAAATCTTAGTTTAATTTTTGAAATGAAATTATATTATATAATCATAAATAATTTATAACATTAATGTAATGCCAAATTTAAACTATTTTTACATTTGTATTTTTGTTATATCCTTTATTCTTTTCTGATACTAGTTAGCACCAAATAATTACTCTTTTCTGGATCCCTTTTTCAATCAACTCAATTTCGTTTAACAATACAAATTTATTAAAATAGGCAAAACTCTCAATAGGTATTGCCACCCTGTACAAGCCAGAGTAATCAATGGATGCCAGATGGCCTTGCATAAAATTCTCATCTAGTGCCTACTCATCCAATATCCCCAGACTAGTGTTCTGGCTTGTGGCCTTCATCACAAAAAAAAGGTGATCATGTGATGTTTATTGGCTTAAATACAAGTTTATTTAAACAATAATTTATTAAAAATTTATTTTGAATCCTATTAAACATTTAAATTTCTTTTCATTAAAAGTTTTGATTTTATGTATGTAATATAAACCTATGTGGCATTTGGGAACCAAACATTTTATGTTAAACTGGAAATAATATAAATAAACTATAACTAAATTTAAAGCCAGCAGTAAATTTACTTAGCAACAGTAATGCTATAACTAAAAGAAGTAGCCAATTAACTCTAGAAATATATGACCCATAGAGTAAAGATTTCTCATTAGTTGCATCATGAAACATAGCCAGTCTTTTTAATGTGATGGACCGTTCATTTTTCTTTTAAATATCTAACTAAATACTGATTAGATTTTTAAGTGGGAAATGGTCACAACACAGTCTTTAAATATGCTAAAATTGGCAATAGCTTTAAAATATTTAATATTAGCTGATTCTTTCAGCAATGTCATCATTGGTAAGTGTATGATAATGGCCAATTGCTCAACTGGATTGTTTAAGTTTGATTAAGAATAGTTAATTTATACATATATTTTATATCCAAAATCTGATTGTTATACTTATTGAATAATTTTTACTACAGCACTCTTAAGCAATGTAGGGATTGGTTTCTATTCTCTTAACACCTTGTGGAGAGGTGTAATCATAAACATTTGACCAAAGACATGGAAAAAAGAAGTATGATCTCCAAGATGGACATCAGTTGGCCCAGATCACTATCTCTTACAAAATGAATATTTCTATAGTGTAATTTTCAATACACTACTCTCAGGCAAGGTAATCTGGGACAATTGATAAGTGCTAGTTCATCATGAAATGTATTTCTTGGGAATCTTACATCAATTTTACATGTCTTTGGTCATATTCCACATATAGGTACATATATATATATATATTCTTGGGGGGGGGGGTAGAATGTCTTGCACAATAGCTTAATTAATAAATGGTGCTTATTTGTGTGCTTAATGTGTTTTAAGTGAGATTAAATCTAGCTGTCAGTCTTATAAATTTAATCTTTATTTTTAAAAAAAAAAACTTTATATAAAGATTTATATTTTTTTCTGTTTACAATTATTTTAAATAATGTTTCTATGCAAATTATGTTTAATTAAATTAATTAAAAGCATTGACTAAGTGACTGAAGCAATTTTCTTCTTTTCTGCAGTAAATCTTTCTGTTAACTAAGTTAGATTTGAAAACGGCTCTTAAGTCCACTTGATTTTAATGAATAGTGGACATTTCCTGGGGAATTTTTCTTGGTCAGATTATCTGTATGTCATAAGCCAGACAAAAAGTAGGTTTGCATTAGTGTTGTTTGAACACCAGTCGTCTTCTCTTGAAGAAATAATGGAAATGAAGTCTTGGGATTTAGAAGAATAACAACAATATTACTGAAGTTTAATCTTTTTCAGCTCAATTCTTTCAATATGTACTTACAGAATTTACCATTTATTCCTAAATTTAATAAAACTTGATAACTGGGGACAATGAAATTAGCATTAATTATTTAATTATTTATATTGTAAAGTTTGTCATTGTGTAAATAATTTAGCAGAAAGAAGTTTATGTTGTTTTTTTTTTAAAAAAAAAAAGATAGTCTTTTTAAAGATTTATAACAAGATTTAAAAACTTGGGAATGGGGATGATACGTAATCAGTTTAACTTTGTATAATTTTATTTTGATAAAAATATGATTTATTTGATAAAAATATGATTAGATATTTTGGATGACTTGTGTATGCTTGTGTATGTGTTGCAAATCATACGGTAATAGAGGAAAGTGCAATGTTTTACTTGCACTTATGTATATATATATTCTCTTAATGGAAATTGAAATAATTAGATGGATATTAAAACCAAACCAACTTCGTCATCATTATTGATGGGAATTAACCAATACTTACCAGAATTTTTTAATATAATTTATTCGAACAATTCGTGTGTATATAAATTACTTTAGAAAATCATTTTTTAAATATACTTAAATGAAAATATTCAGACCCAGCTGTTTTCTATATCATTAGATAGATTCGTGAATAAAAATGGGTTGTTCGAATATGCTTTTTATATTATTTTGTTAGTTAATTTGTTATTAATAAAATAACTTACTTTAGGTTTTCCGAAAATTCAGAAATAATATATTTTTATTGAACTTTTAAAATAGTCTATTTACGAATATTGATTATTCAAATTTAGGCTGACCTATAAATCAAGTTGACTATTATCAGTTTTGTTTTAATTTATGAAGTGACTTAAATCATTAGAAGATTAATTTTCATTTGTTATTAAGAAAATGTCATAATATTTTCACTATGAAAATTGTCCTTGGCAAAATAAATCAATATTTGAAATGATGTTTTAAAGCTTGTAAAAAATTAACAATTTCTATTTTCAAAAAATAGTTGATGACATTTATGAAAATTTTTAGTTAAAATGGTATCAAGAAATTTTTTGAAGATAAAAAGTCTATGTCAAGCGTTGGTGGCCGAGTGGTTGGCATAGCTGCCTTTCAAGCAGCTGTCTCGGGTTCCCTTCCTGGTCAACGCATTTGACATATGAAAAAAAAAACTGATTTGTGAAAAAATTCAATTTTTGAAAATTGATTATATCTGCATCACTTAGAATATTATTAAAATTATTAATATTATTAATGCAGATACAAACGTAATAGATAAAATTAATCATAGAATTAAATTAAACTTGGATGGAGTACTTTTGGTAGAAATAACATTGAAAGGAAATGTGTTTATATGTTTGAAAATATTTTTTATATAAATATACTTTATTACTTTTTTTTCCATATATCATAGCATCGGCCGGGACGCGAACCCACAACCGTCTGCAACCAACTACTTGCTTGCAAGGCGGTTGCGATGACCTCTCGGCTAACAACGCTTGACAACTACTTTATTACTTTTTACTTATAAATCCGAAACTTAAACAGTCTGCAGAAGAGTAATATCCAGACTTTAGATCACTTAATGAAGTATGAAGATATATGTTGGGAGTAACAAGAAGGTTTGAAAGTAAAATATATGAAGTAGAAAATGAACAAGTATTTTTGGCATCATTGAAAGAATTAAGAAATTGAATTGGACTGAGTTTGTGTATATTGCTAAAAGAGATTATAAGAGATAGTTAAAAACTTAAACTTGATCCCAAGACATTATAAAAAACCTAGAAAGAAACTGCTTGTGAGATGATTGAATGAAATGAGAAAGTTTGCTGGTATAATGTGGAGAAGATGATTAAAAAAGTGATTAAATTTAGATAAACTATTCTTCTGCAATGGTTGAAAATCATAATCATTTTAAAGTAGAAATATTTTGTATAATTTTGTGAATTCCATATTTTAATTAGCAAATTTAAGTTGCTAATAATATTGAGTAGGTAGATAGCATTTGTAAAATTTCCTTGTAAAAGCAAATTTTATAACTACTATATATTTAATAGTAGTAACTTTATTATATTTTTTTATAAATAGAATGGCATATTTATTTAAAGGTATAATTTGTTATTAATAATTCATTCAAAATTTTTATTATATAGAAATTGAAACTAAATGGCAAAGAATGTGTAAAGTGCAAAAATGTACAAATGCAATAAGCTGGCAAATTTTTGTTAATGAATGATGAAATCATATGAAATGTGATGGAAAGGTGTAACCATTTCTATACTAGATACTTGTATTGCTAATTAAAATTATTTTAATGATTACATTATTTATGAAAGCATGTTTTCCCCACTTACAAAAAATATTATTTCAGTTATAAAATGTTTTTGTTTACAGTTGTAAGGAATGAATGCTGTAAGGCATGAACAATTATCTGTAAAAAAATATGCGTGCGCAAATATGGTGTACACATAATAAATGTCAAATATGAAAAAGTACAGTAAGTGAATACTTATAGATTTTTAATACAAATGATTTATTAAGAAAAAGTTGATTAAATTTTATATACGCAATAATAAAACACATGCACATATTTGATTTATATTAATGCAAATACAATTTTTTTTGGTATGTTATGAAATTAATTTATAAGCAATTATTATCAAGTCTGTATTATTTGATAATAATAAATCTTTCGTTGTTTTTCTCTTGTGGATTTTCTGACATCACCAGTTCTCAGATCACAATTATGATGTTTGACATGGTAACAATTTTAAGCATTTCTATATAAAATATCAATTCCGTGCATACTATTTATAATGTGTAGAATGTTTGCTAAATTCTTCAAAAGAAGAGTTTAAGTATTTATTAAAACTTTGTAATTTTTTTTGCTTTGTTCTATCATTATTTTAAATTTTTAAAAACTTCAAAAATCCATTTCTATGTTCTTGATTGAATACAATGTTATATATATATATATATAATATTTTATTTCACTAACAATTTTAATATTTTAATATATGCATTTTTTTAGCCCTGATGCAATGTATCGATCAGTTGAAACTATTATTGAAATAAAATAAAAGATTGTAAAAAAGCATTGTATTCAAGCATGTGGAAGAGTTTTAAGATTTATTGCATTCCATAAGGTGTGCCAGTTATTAGCTTTTACAATTAAGATTATTGGGAGGATGCTATTTAATTAAAATTATTATTGATATTATTATTGATCATTTTTGTAATTATGATGTGTTTCCATATAAATTGTCTTTATAAAAGGAAAGTTTTTTTTTTTCCTGATATATAATGATTAGTAGAAGCTTAATTTCATCTAATCGTTCTTAAAAAGTTTTGCATCTTTGACAGCAGAGCTTTAGATGGGTGGAAAAAATAGTTTTTAAGTAATCTGTTTAATACATGAAAGTGCTTTTGCAGTATGTAATTAATTTCAGATAATTTAGTGTTAAAAGTAAAAACTAATAATAGAGTATCCATTTGACTCTTTGAAATTTCTTAAGAAATAAAAGGTTTTTTTTTTTTTCAAATGTCTTCTAATTGCATTATGTAGCAATTCTAGATATTGAAAGTTATATATTGAAGATATTTTTTAATCCATAAAAATTAATATAGGATAAATTACGATTGTTTTGAATGACTTTTGTAAAAATATAGATGTACGATAGACTATCAGTTAGTTTGTTATATATATCATCTGCAGGAACATGGTTAATGTCAAGAATTTAATTTTTTTTTTAATTTAGAAAATTTTATTGTAAAATGTATGTTTCTATACACATTTTTATATATTCAAAAAAACAAGCAAAAGCTCATCTTCATTGTGTCCATATAAAAGTACCACCTTTTTTATTGTACAAGTCAAGTAGAAGGTTTAAATGTGATATTTTTAAATATTGTTTTATATAAAGGTGGTAACCATGGGGATACATTGTTTTATAAATAATATCCGGAATAATATTTTTAAACAATTATTTTTAAGATTACTTATAATAAACGCAGTGTAATAACTTCCATAATTTTGTCCTGATAATGTAAACTAATTTAATAGTCTGCCAGTTTATTCTTATATGGAATGTTTTAGTATAAAATGATGTAATATCTAAAGTTACTATAAAATTTCTGTTTGGAAGTAGTGGTTAATGTTTTCCAAAATTATAATAAAAAACATGAAAGGAGTTTTATGTACAGATTGAATGCTGTGAAGTATAGAGCATTTAAGATGTTTGTAAGATTATCTGTGTAGATTGAAATCTTTTCTATGGTTTAATTAATGCAGGCATTTTCAAGTCTTTGTAATTATAATATTATTTTTAACCTGTAGAATTTATTTCCCCTTTCTCCTGATTTAAATGTCATTATATCATCAACAATTTGATCGATAATGCTTGAAAGTGATGATGATATATCAGCATCTTATAATTAATATAAGGCAATATTTGAATAAGCTTTTACTAATATAAATAACTATGAAGAATTTTTCTTTGATGCTATCTTTTATTACTCATGGTTCCCCTCTTTTCTTCCATAGTGTAAGCTTGTGGTTAAACACCTGTAGAGGTCCCTACTATCGCATTTTAGACGCATATGCTCGAGGTTATAGCATCAATAAATAATACTTAATCAGTATACAGAAATTGAAAAAGTCAGGAAAACATGATTCACAATAATTCAGTAAATGTAATTGCTTTACAATGCTTAACCTTACAAAAAAATAATAAAATCAGTAATATATCATATGACCATCAATACATCACCTGGTTTCAACTTGCACATTGTTATTTATTAATAAACATTTACTTCTCCTACTCTTAAGTCATGTATTGATAACTAAATCTTACACTAGATGGCACAACAATAAGGTGAATAAAAGAGCTTGTTAATGAGAAAATAAGAAAACAAAATAGAAAAATATTATAGGCATTTTTTTTATCAAAGTGATGATAGCTAAGTTTAGATAACTTTTAATCATTTTAACTTTTCCAGACTATATTGCTAAACAATATATCATAATTTTATAATTAATTATAGTAATAAATAATTTATATTAAAAAAAAAAGACTAATTTATATTAAAAAAAAGACTCGCTTTTTAATCCTAAGTAAATTGCTTTTGATTTTAACAGTGAATTACATCACAAACTTTTATTTTTCTTCAGTGATTCAAAATAAAGTAAGAAGGTGATGTGAATATCACATTTTTGCAAATAAATAAAAAATTGTATTTTGAAAATTTTAAATAAAATTATTTAGATTTTTTTCTGAGCGTTTTTTAATATTAAAATTTTTTATTTAATGTTTCATGATGCATTTTATCTAGATAAATTTTATTCCATCACATATCAAATTTTTCAATTTTTTCTACTTCACATTAGAATCAGAATGTTTTTTCAGATGTAAGATTCTGCCTTTCTTATTCCTAAGTCAAACTGCTAACAGAACTTTATGAATTCTGATGTTAGTAAAATTAAATATAAAAAATAAATATGATTGGGGAATACATTGAGTATAATGAAAAAGTCTTTTGGGGCATTAAAACTTGTGTCATGATTTTGATTCAAATCTAAAATGAACATTAAATATTTTTTCAGATAACAATGATTTTCTAAGCTACTTAAAATTTTTTTTACAAGTAGCCAGCTCAAAGCCGTTAAGTATTAGTTGATAGATAATTATTAAGAATTTTTAGCCAGAGGATAGATAAGTGTCTATGAATTTGCAAAAGAAAAAAAGGATGTTGATTAATCATTATCATCCTTGAGGGGATATTACTCATTTATGAGCATTTAGTCTACATCTTAACTCTGTTTATCTATCTATAAGACCACTGTTAAAGTAACAATTACTTGAAGATGTTTTGGAGAGATTTGCTATTGGCATTTAAAGAAAGATGAGTCAGTGGGAGATGAATGAAAGCAAGTTAAATATGATTTGGACAATGAAATAGAGAATGTAATAAACGTTTTGGTAAAAATGATGAAGATATTAGGTAGATTAGCTAAGAGGCAATGACTCAAGAGTTATGATCTATGGACCAATTGCAACTATAAAAAAAGATTTTAGATTCAGTCAGTTGAATGAAAATGGTTTGCTTAGCTTGTAACTATGGTGCTCAAATTTTACTCATCCATCTGAATAACTTATCAATTTATTTATTTTCACTTGAGTAATTTAACTTAATGTTAATGGAAGTTTTCCCAGGAAACAATTTTTTTAGATTGGTTCTGAGGTGTTTGGTTGATTAAATAGAACTATTGTACCTAAGAAGCACATAACCTCCCAAACAACTGATCATACAATTTAAAAAGAAAATTATTCAATTATTTAAGGCAATTGTTTTAAAGACATATATTAAAATCACATGGTGATATATTTAAGATAGACAAAGTGTGTTTAATAATAAGATTACAAATTTGATGTGATGGATAGTTTACATATGTGGACAAGAAATAGAATAATGTATTGCTAATAGAATTAAGAGCTTCTTTTAAGGCATTCAAAGTAATAGATATAGAAGATACTTAATATTGGTTTCCATGATTTACAAAATATGTAAAAAAAACTTATGCAGTAATGAAAACTTTTAGAATGTAATGACAAAGCAAAGATAATATGGAATCTAAAGACAAGAAGAAGCAATGAAGGATTACAAAAATAGTCTTTCACTATGTTATGCATATACAAAGTTGATATGACTAATGGATTAATTATAGATGATTAAAGCTTTTCAAAAATTGAGGTTACAGTCTCTGTCCAAAGGCAGGTGAAGTAACTAGGCATTAAAATACTACGACTAAGCAAAAATTCTTGATCATCAGTAGTAGTTTATTATGGCTTGTTGCTTCCTCATTTTATTTAAGTTCTCAATTTTATAGTTATATCAACTTTAATAAGCTTTATAACATTAGAATGCTTAATTAAACATTTAGGAAACTAATATAAATAATGATGGCAGTAACATAAAGATGTTACATTGAGGGTAGACAAAAATCATGTTGAGGAAAATGGCTTTGCTTTAATGGTTTTGGAAATTGATCAAGATGGAGCTCGAGTGATTAATTATTTAGCCATATATTATAACACTATTACTGTTTTATGAAATATGTATTTACAGAGAAAGAAAAAATTCCATGAGCAATATTGACACCCTAACAAAGGTTAATTGAAAATGATCATTATAATAGATTTACAAAAACTGAAATGGAATTGGTTGTTTTTGTATTTTTTTATGTGTCATAGCATCCGCCGGGAAGCGAGCTCGCTAACCCGGGACAATTGCTTGTAAGGCAGCTGTGCTGACTATTCGCCCACTTGTTTACATAGGAAAGTTAGATACTTTAAAAAAAAAAAAATTTTTTTAAGAAATACGTGTTACTGGCTTTTAAAATTAAAATTTTTCTTCGGGATTAAGTAATTTGCCCATACATATTTCTAATAGGAATACGTAACAGACATCTATATTTTAGATAGATAAATGTAAATATCAAATACTTGTAGCTTAATGGGTATAAAATACAAACGGAAATAAATCATTTTCTTGAAAATTATCACTAATTAACACGTGCCAATAATCAATCAATAATAAAGCGAATTCTCGTATTCTTTCTTCTTTCAATCTTTATATGCTTTCTTTTGTTGACATATTTGAAAATTAAGTCTTATAATTATATACCAGCCTGATTTGTATACTGTACCCTTTTCGTGGGGCTTCTCCCTTTACTCTCTCTACTCCCTTTTTTCATATATTTTTTTGGTTATTTTTTTTTTTTTTTTTTTTTTGTTGTTTTTCTTTTATTAATAAAAAAAAAAAAAAAAAAAAAGAAAAAAAAAAAATTAAAGGGTCCGTTTGAAATTATAATTTGATATTTAATTTATAAACTAATATTTGATTACTGTTGTAAGGTGTGTGTAAACGAGATTCAGTATCTCATCTATTGCACAATTATAATTTCAAAATGATAAATGCGGAATTCAAATCAAGGTAATATATAATTTTCACTATTAATTTCCAGCAATGTTTGCAAATGAAAGCTTGTAAAGATTGAAAGCCGAGACGAAAGAGATATTTGTTGATGTATGAGTGTTATATCATAGATTATGGAGGAGTTAGTTTATTTTTGCTTGGATTTTTGATAGATAGTACACACATATATGTATAATTTATAAAACTATATTTTAAGTAATTACTTCAATATTTGAATATCGGATGAATTTGGGTTAATACTTAAAAAATATTTAATGATTATTTTTAGACATATTTTAGTATTTATATGTGTATATATAGGCTGCAAAAGGAGTTTGCTATTAACTGAAAGGAGACCCTTTGATTCCTCTTGGAGGGGCCTTAAAGGAACCGAGCAGGGCAAATTCCTAATATCCACTCCATACGTTCTTGTCGTTGCAGCTGTTATTACTATGTGATTATTCATATAGTATACGAACATGGAAGGGTTGCTCACCAACACGCATTAGCCAGCATGGTGAGTTTATTGGCTTTTTACCTCTGAGTTTAAGATCAAGAAACACTATGGTCTTTCTTCTCAGTGTCTGATAAGGCAGAATGAATGTTTGTGTAAATGATAAATATTTTCCCAATACATACATACAATTATGACAGACAAAAATAAAGCATGGCCGTTATTCCCAGGAGGCTGTAAAGTCACCAACCAAGGCAGCGGTTGGTGGCCGAAGGCGGAGGGTGCTAAGAATCCTCTGATTGCGGACCCAGGCTGCCATTTGATGATGACTTTTTATTTAGGTACTTACAACTGCAGATCACTTTCAAGTGAAGGAAGATTGCAAGAATTAGAAGAAGAACTGTCTTATATTAAATGGGACATTATTGGACTTTGTGAAGTTAGAAGAAAAGGAGAAGAAACAATTGATTTAAAAAGTGGACATATACTCTATTATAAAGGCACACATATTGGAAATACAAGTGGAGTAGGATTCATTATAAATAAAAAGTGGAAGAACAATATTGTGGAGATTGATGGTGTATCGGACAGAGTGGCAAGATTAGTTATACAACTTAATAGCAGATACCAAATGCAGATAATTCAGGTTTATGCCCCAACAAGTTCTCATAGTGATGAAGTAGTAGAAGATTTTTATATGGATGTACAAAAGGCTTTTGATCAGAGTAAACAACATTTTAAAATTGTTATGGGAGACTTTAATGCTAGAATTGGTAGACAAATGAAAGATGAAATTGCTGTAGGTAATTTTGGTTATGGTAATAGAAATGAGAGAGGACATAGACTTGTGGAGTTTGCAGAAAAAGAAAAACTTTATATTATGAATTCATTTTTTGAGAAAAATGTTAAAAGGAAATGGACATGGAAGCATCCAAACGAAGGTACAGCAGAATTGGATTATATTTTGACTAATAGAAAATACATATTTCAAGATTGTAATGTTCTTAATAAATTTAACACAGGAAGTGATCATCGATTAGTGAGCTGTAAGTTACGTGTTAATGTAAAACCAGAGAGACAAAAATTATTAAGAAAAACAATATTTACAGTTGATATTCCTAATCTTCAGAAACATTCTAATGAATTTAAATTAGAACTTACAAATAGGTTTCAAGTGTTAGGAGATTTTGAACATGATTCAGATTTGAATGAAATTAATATGAAAATAACTGATACACTTTTAAAAACTGCAACAAACATAGCTGGTAGAAAAAAGCAGCAATTGACTAATAAAATTTCTACTGAGACTAGAGAATTTATGAAGAAAAGAAGGAATATGAAGATATACAAAAATGATGTATTAAAAAGAATTGAATATCTCGAATTTTGTAAAATGGTATGGAAAAGAGTTGAAAATGATATAAGAAAGTATAACTGTGAAATAGCAAGGAAAGCTGTAGAAGAAAATAAAAGTCTCAAAAATGTTAAACAACATTTTGGTATTGGTAGGAAATTTATATCTGCAATAAGAAAAAAAGATGGAATTATTACTAAAAAGAGAGATGACATCATGAAATTGGTAGAAGATTTTTATCAAGAATTATATAGTAATAAAGAACAAGTACCTCCTATATCTATTACATCTTCCGAATTGCCCAGAATTTTAAATGAAGAAGTGAGACATGAAATCAAGTGTATGAAGAAAGGAAAGGCTCCAGGAAATGATGGAATTATAATTGATATATTAAAAGAAGCAGGTGAAGAAATAGAAACAATTTTAGCAAAGTTATATACCAAATGTCTAAATGATAAAGATGTACCGGAAGATTGGAAGAATGCAGTAATAATATTAATATTTAAAAAAGGTGATAAAGAAGATATTAGCAATTACAGACCTATCAGCCTTTTATCAGTTTTATATAAAATTTTTACCAAGATAATTACAACTCGTCTGCAGAGAACTTTGGATTTCCACCAACCAAGAGAACAAGCTGGATTTAAAAGTGGTTTTAGTACAATAGATCATATCCAGGTATTGAGAGAAGTCATAGAAAGGACAATCGAATATGAGTTGTCATTATGTTTTGGATTTGTAGATTATGAAAAGGCATTCGATTCTATACATATTTCTTCAGTGATTAAAGCATTGGATCATCAAGGTATAGATCCAGGATATTGTCATATTTTAAAGAATATTTATAAAAATGCAACAGCAACAATTAGATTATATAATGATACTGGAAAAATCAACATTGAGAAAGGTGTAAGACAAGGTGACTCCATATCTCCAAAACTCTTTACAGCAGTGCTGCAAGAAGTATTTTGTGGTATAAAATGGGAAATTAAAGGAGTGAAAGTAAATGGAGAGTATTTAAGTCATTTAGATTTTGCAGATGATGTAGTTGTTTTTGCAAATAATGCTTCAGAGCTGCAGGAAATGTTGCAGGAGTTAGCAGATGAAAGTAGAAAATGTTAAAAAGACTAAAGTAATCTTTAATCGATTTGCTCAAAATATGAAAATAAAGATTGATTATGAAGAATTAGAATAAGTTAACAGTTACAAATACCTTGGTCAGATTATTAATACAGATGGAAACATAATGGAGGAAATTAATCATAGAATTAAACTTGGTTGGAGTGCTTTTGGTAGAAATAACTTGATACTAAAAGGAAATATGCCTATGTGTTTGAAAAGGATGGTTTTTAACAAATGTGTTTTACCAATTCTTACTTATGGATCTGAGACTTGGACACTGAATAGAAGAGCAATACAGAGACTTCAGACCACTCAAAGGAGTATGGAGAGATGTATGTTGGGAGTAACAAGAAGAGATCGAAAATGCAATGTATGGGTAAGACAACAAACAGGTGTTACTGACCTTATTGAAAAAATTAAAAGATTGAAATGGAGTTGGGCTGGACATATTGCTAGAAGAGATGATAATAGATGGACAATTGAAATTTTAAACTGGATTCCAAGAGATTGTAAAAGACCCAGAAAGAGACCACATGTGAGATGGATGGATGAAATAAGAAAATGTGCAGGGGTGTTGTGGAGAAGAGAAGCTAAAGATCAGAGAAGGTGGATTAAACTTGGAGAGACCTTCATCCTGCAGTGGATTGATAATGGTTGATGATGATGATGATGATGTGTATAAACTGTAACCATATATTTTAGTATAAAATATAATAATTGATGTAACTGGTATAAAAATTTCTCTGTCTTCTTTTGGTGATTTGATTGGCTTGATTTGCACTTTGAACAGATTACTCTCTTATATTCAAAATAATTTATTAGAGAGAATGGGTAATATTTTGCCTTACTTGTTGTCTATATTATTTTAATAAATTTAAATTGCTTCTTTCCATATACTAATTCATATCAAAATGTTTAACTTTTTAAAAATTTTGACAACACATTAAATTTGGTAAAATATTATTAAAAATAATAATAATTTTTATTTGTTAAAATGGTCTTAAAAATTATTTCCATTGAATTAAAAAAACCATTTGTTCAACTAAATTTAATTATTAAAAATAAATACAGTAATTACGTATGCGTTTCAATGTAAAAAAGAAAGGAGCGCGAATTAAAAAAAAAGATCGTCTGATAGTGTTGCTTTGGAGGGAAAGAAAAAGAAAAGAAAATGGTAAAAGGCAAATGGTGTAAATATGATAAGCTTATTTTAAAATAGTTAACAAGCAAACGGATTACCACAAAGTTTTCTATAAACGTAAAAATAACATAGTGGTATTTAATAATAAGATGAATTGCTAAATTTAAAAGTCTGTTCAAGTCGGCTAACCAGGTGGATCAAATCGCTAGTAATAATTTTCCAATATTACATTTGAAATATGTCGGAGCTTTCCAGTTTAAAAGCAGAATTAATTGCAAGATTTTGTTATGTTTTAAAATATTTATTATTCTACAATTTGGAAAAATTAAATAAGTGTTTTAATTACAGAAGTTTTATAAATATGGAAATTTGCTTTTTAAAAAAGAAGAAGTTTAAATTAAAGTAAAATGTTAAAGTTATTAACATAGTTTAATATTTCCGTTTATAATTTTAATAAAAAATATAGTATTGATTGATATTTAACTTTGCAATGCCAGTAATATATTTTCTAGTTAATTTGTTTACCATTTGGATAATAAAAACAGTCTTCAAATAATTAATTAAAGCTATTTTCTAATTTTATCGTCAGTTTGGAATGATTAAATTAATTGCTATAATTAGTATTCCTAGATTTAAGCGTGGATAAATAAATATTAGCATGGATGTGATAAACTTGGAACAGTTTTAATAGAGAAATGTAGAAATTAATAACTTAATGAAAAAACATTTTCATTTAAACTCTGCGTGTCATATTTTGGAATTGTTTCATGTTTATGGAGCCACGTAAAATCGTTAATCTAATAGTGCTTATAATAACTAATACAAATGGATAAAATTACATGTATGGAATTCAACTATAATTGTAGCTATTACTTCGTATATTTATTGTTCGACACATCGTACATGGATTTCACGGATCATATTTGTAGTTATAAAATGCTATACAATTTAATTTGTGATACACACACCTGCTAGAATTCATGTATTGAACTATAAAATGCTATACATTTAATTTATATCACACACACACCTATTAGATTTTATGTATTTGATGAATAATGCATTACTTTAATTTTATCGTTATATGAACTTGCATGTGAAGTTCATAAGTTATATTTTATTAAGTTTAAATTAATAGGGGTTGAATAAAATACTTATTCAAGAGAATAGCGCTTGCGAAAAAGCTTGAAAAGTACTAAATGAATTTATGAGATGTATCAATTTTTCATGAGGTATTTTGTGAGTCTTTCCAGATTTCTATTTCTATACTAATGTTACTTATATTATATTACATATGTTTTATTTTAAGCAAGATAAGTTAGTACATTAGTTGTCCTGATTAGTGTAACATTTTATTATGCAAGAACCCACATTTGCTAAAATGTTAGTGTTTTCTGAATGGTCAGAATAACTGAGGAGGATGATTTTGCACTTTAATGTGAAGTAAATAGTAATGTTGTTTTATAATGTTAAAAGGCATTAATCTGTGCTGGTGGTTAATCCGCAGATTACTTAATTGCCATTTTTGTATTTTACACTCATTCCTGCGCTGGTGGTTAATCCACGGAATTGTGTAATTATACTTATTATTTTATGATGGTGTATAAATCCACAAAGCGTTTAGTGTTATTTAATTCGTATGTGTAGATGAATGCATCCACAGGAATATGGTTTTACTTCATAGATATAAGTTGGGCAAAGTATTTTAGTTATTCTGCTAAATCATCTTCTTCCATTTGTAAGTATAATTTATAAGTTAGATCATTAAATTGTAGCAGGACATTCTATTCAAGTTACCTCATAATAATTAACTGTTGGTTGATTATTATTTACCTGAATGTAAGTTTAAATTTTCACTTTATTTAATGATTGCATTATAGCTAAATCCTACAGATATAATATTATTTATTATATTATTATAAGTTCACAGTATGGATTTATTGAATCTGGAAATGACATTAGATGTTTCATGAGTTGATGTTGAATTTAGTATAATTTCCTCAATACATTCATTATATCAAATTGAAATATAAGGTATGATTAGGTTTTTAAAAACCGTACCTATGATATGTTATTGAAGAAAGTCGATGGAATTATAATTTATTTATTTTATTTGTTTATTTATGTCTTTAATTATAACATTAGAATTAATTACTTATTATTCATAAATTTGTAAATAAACGTTGATTTATAATTAAACTTACTGTGCCGTTGCTATTTGTCATTCGTAAAATCAGAAATCATAAACCTTGGATAGAGCATACATTGAAGTACATACTATCGTCAACATGATATAAGAGTTTAGTAATATTTTGAGAAAACATTTGGATGCTTTTCGTCTTTGGTAGTTTATGATGTGTAAGGTACAATAAAATCCCATTTACCTTTTTCATCATTTTAGCTTTGCGTAGTTGATTCTAGTATACAATGTAAATTGATTATTAAACCTGTAAACAGATTTACCAGATAATGACATGATTGAATATATTTACTTAACGTTTTTAAATTGTCATTTGTCAGTATAATAAGAGTCTCAGTGATATAGTAAACTATAAAAAAAAGAACCCAAGTATTTATGTTTATTTATTGCAAAGCTTTACCTGGACTAGCATTTGTATTAAAAATCATATAGATGGTTTAAAATTTCATAATCTTATGTAGTTCCACAAATTATGCCATCTTATACATGGTCGGCCATCGGGTCTCATACAATGAAAGTCGCAAATTAAGGTTTGAAAGATAATAACATTACATACTTATAATTTGTTTAATGTATTTTAGCATACTACTATGATAGGTGTTCGCGGTACACCCTGGCTGCGATCAAATTAAATCATAAAAAAATTATGTTATATCATTGGTTTGGTCTGTGGTAAGTTGCTCCAGATTTTGGTTGTGGTCTTTGGTGCATAATATAGATGGCATGATATGCTTTTGGTTACAGCTCTTAATAGCTGACAATGTGCAGCGGGAATTGATCGGTGATCGAGGTTACAATTCTTAGCGCACTTATGTTTTGGTGATATTATGTAGTTGGGACAACAATCGAACGGTTACAATATACATTACAGAAATTTCCTTAACCACTTTAAATATGACATGATTCTGTTTTTGGTAATTGAGGCTATGCAGTATTCATTATTACTGATCAATTATGCTATTCTGCATCAAACAAAATACATTTGAACAATTGTTTGACCTTAAATATTGTAGAATTGTTGAAATGATTATCTCTATATAACATTTTTATCTTCTAAAAATGTTATAAAGAGATAATCATCAGACATTGTAAGACGATACATAAGAATTTTATTCTTTCTTCAATTATTCTGTTTTGTCTATCCTTAACCAAAAATTACAGTTTTTCATTTCCCACCATCATTCATTCTATATACTAAAGAAGAGCAACTTTTTTTTATATAACTTTATTCAACAAAATTTCCATCCGATTCATTATTTTCACTGGAAACATTTTGCATCCATTCAATTCTCAAGTATTTTTTTGAAGTATATTCTTTCAAATGCCAAAATTCTTTTCACTTAGTGCTTTATCATCACAGATCTTTCTCAAACATGAAAATCACTAGTAAATTCACAAGTATCCAGTATATCAAATTTGTTTTTAGTGTGATATTTTTGACTTCCAAATTATGCCCAAGACTGATAGATATGCTTTTTCTTATTTCCTTTTGACAATGAAAATCACAGTGTCATTATTTTCAAAATATATAAAGCTTTTTCATTATAGAAAAGTTTTATGTCATTTTTAGTTTTTATATTCACTTTCTCTTCTCAAACACTATTATCTTTGTTTATCCCAGTTTAGATATAACTCATATCTCCTTGACCATGCACATAGTACTTGCAATATGGATTTCAATGTTTTTTCATCACCTTTAATGATTATTGTATTATCTGTATATCTTATATTATTTATCTTCATTGTTTGCAGTGATGTTACTTTCCTTTTTTTTTTTTATATCTTATCCATTTCTGTTTCCAGATATATGACAAAAATGTTTGGTGAATATGGTGGCTCTATATTTTTCCTAATTTCAAATCCATTTCCCATTTCTTCATAGAATTTCACAGTGCAAATAGTTGGGTGGTATCCTGTTTAAAAATGGCAAAAGAAATCATATATAAATATAGTAACATTTTAGGTCCTACTAATAAATATATACTGTTAAAAGTTTAAACATGAAAAGAACAATAGCAAATATCACTCACTTGATCTTATGCTGCTTTAAAATGCATACTTCCAAAAGCCATTGATCTATTTCACAAAGATCTAAGAATATTGTGCAAAAATGTGAATCATTTATGTAACACTAAACATCATACTCAAATCCACATTCTTAATGACATAAACATTTGATAACTGCTGATATAAAATGGGGGGGGGGGATCCAGATAAGCTTCTCAACAAAGAGAGGCAAATGTGGAATGTTAATGTTGAGAATCGACAAAGCCATTTAAATAAAAGTATTCTGTTCATTTTTATAATATAAAAAGAAAGTTACTCTTCATTAGTATATAGAATGAATGATGATGAGAAAAGAAATGAAAAACTGTAATTTTTGGTTGAGGATAGACAAAACAGTATAATTGAAGAAAAAATAAAATTCTTGTATATAGTCTTACAATGTCTGGTAATGATCATAATTCTGGATGTAATGAGCTTTTTTTTTTTTTAATGTATTGAAAAAGTTTACAATTTAATTGTTAATCATTGATTATTCTAGTTATACTGCCATTATTTATTCAAGATTAAGATAAATAGAAATTGCATGAAATGATACATTAAAAAACATTTCTTTTATATCATATCATGCAACTTGTTTATTTATTTCATGCTACATCATATGTATGCTATTTTTAAACTTGTGGGTTCTCATTACTAATATCTCAAGGAAATCTGATCATATATGTTCCATATTATAAGCAATACATCATATAAATTTCATTTCATGGACAACATTGTATCTCTACATAAAAACATATCCATCTGTTTAAACACACACACTTACTATAAGGATAAATATCATGATGAAACATTTATGATAAAAGTGGTAAAATAACAATTATGTTTATGTAACATTTTCTTCAGTTAATCAAAATTTTTAATAATCTTTATGCATAACATTTTATTAATTTTACTTTTATTATTACACAGGAGTTTTTCTGCTGTTCTCATTAATCAAACTTGATCAAATCATCTGCTAAATTAATAAATTAATAAACCAGCGTTTTATTTAAAACTGAAGATTTTATTTTTTTTCAATTTAATTAATTAAATAAGAATTTTGGTTGTTGAAATAAACATTTGAAAATTTTAATATTAAATAATAAATGATAAAGCGGAAATTTTTTAATTCATTGAAATTAATAGGCATAGAGACACACACAGTCGTATATGTATATGGGGTTGTGATTTTCAATTACTTTAAAACTACTATTTTTAAATTTGGACCGATTCATATATAGTCTTCTATGTAAATAAGTAAATAATATTAGAAGCAAGATATTATACATAATAAAATATCCCCATATTTAGTTTTTATTTGTTTTTTTTCTAACAGTTTTTTTTATTTATAATTAATTAAGTGCTTACAGTTTCAACTTAATAACAGTCTTTTTCATGTTGTAAAATATACAAAGTATATAAATATTATTAAATTATTAATATAACAAGGTATAGTAAAACAAAAAAATTGAAAATAATCTTAAAAATAAATAAAAATAGTTTTAGTTATTAATTAAAATGATAATTCATACAATCTGACATATATTAAAAAATATTTAAATAGAGGAAATGAACAGTAAAGAAAAAATAGAGTAATTATTAAAGTAAGAGGAAATGAACAGTAAAGAAAAAATAAACAGAGTAATTATTAAAGTATTACTATAGGTATGACGATGATGATGATGATTATAATGATTGTTTATTATAGAATTTGATTTAATGATATTTGTTAAATGTATATATATATGAATTTATTGAATAGATAAATGTTTTTGTAAATATAAAAAAAGGATGTTCAAAAAGCAAAATTCAATATGAAATTTTAAAAGATTTATTGTGATTAAAGATTTCACATATCAGTAGATCCATGATTTGTCTACTTTTGAATAATATGTATTAAAATGCAACTATAGTGATCAGATGTATAACAAAATTAATGTAATTGACGTTAATCAAAGAGTGTAGTAAAGGGATTCTGTCTCTTCAAAATTTTTTCACTAGTTTTATGGGAAATATTTTATGATTTAAAATGGAAAACTTAAGAAATATAAATAAATGAATATTATTTAAGTCATCTAGATTTTATAATTGGTAAATTTATTTTTGCAAATAAGATGATAAAAAAAAAAGAATTAAAGATAAATGGCAAAAAAGAATGAAGCCACGTTTAATGGCCTGGGGGGGATTTGAATAAATTACAAATACACCTGGGTCTCTTTTTACGCAGATTTATTTAATGCGATTTTGAAGTTACGCAATTCACATTTCTCTGGAAGTCGAACTCCGATAATGTACTATTACTTTAAATAATAAATTTCGTGCACTTACGTCATATCAAAACTAATAGCACATTATTGGAATTCGACTTTCATCTTAGTAATTTCAATATTTTCAGTGCTTTATAATAGTAAGATTTTATGCAATAATGAAATTAAAATCATGATTTCCACATTTTATGTATACACACATTAAATTTTACAAGATTATAATGTAAATTTGTTCAAACATTGTGTGTGTTAATTTTACATTTTAAATCACATTCTGTTTTTGCTTTTTAAAAAAGAACGTAATCAATTATTAATCATTTAGTGTCCGCAAGTTTATTTTTAAAAGGTGAGTAATAGCAGTGGGCACAATTAAAATTGAAAATTAAAAAATTAAAGACAAAAATAAGAATTTAATTTTTAGTTGTTAGATTAATTACTAATTATGTTGTCACCAGAAAACCATTAACACAACATGAGAGTGACGTTGGCACTAGTTGTATTTCCTCTTGTGAAGAATCTGATTTTTTACCAGTTTGCAAATGAACCTGTTTATCAGCAAATAACCATAATAATTAAAATGTGTATAAAAAATGTAAATTACTGTAAATTATGCATAAAAATATATTGTTTTGAATAAAATTAAATATTATAGTTAAAAAATGTTTGTCTTGTATCAATTTTTTTCAAATTTGAAATTTTTTATTAGTCATATTTTATTTCCTTATTTTTTTTTGCGCGAATTTTAAAGTAATTTTACATTGGTGCTTTGCTTTTATGCGATTTTTGAAAAATCACAGTCTGTAACCCCCCTTTTTCAAGGTAAATTATGTCTATTTTTGCGCGATCTGCACGTGTTTTCTGAGGAACCTATCTATCGCATAAAACAAGACCCAGGTGTACTTTATTTAAATTATTTATACATATTGTAACATAATTGGTTTAAATTAATTATAAGGTAAACTTGAAATAAGTTAATTAAGAGGAAGTATGTTTTTTTCCTTGAAAAACAATGATTTTGATGAATGAGTTTTACCTGTGCTTATTTATATCCTGAGGCTTAGGCATTAATAGCAAATTAATGTGAGACTTTAGGAACTCATAGCAAAATATGAAAAACTATATGCTGAATATTAACAATAACAATTTGAAAGAGTAATACAGATGTGAGAAACAAATTGATATGACTGATGACATTTGAAAGAAGAAACTGAAATGAATTGGTGTGGTTAGATAATTGATAATTGATGGAGATTTTAAACTGGTTTCAGTAGTTTTAAGGGATTTAGAAAGAGATTGTATGTTTTGGATCAGTATGGAAATTTATTAAATATAGAAAAATAGAAGCTTATGTATTAGGAAAACTTGATTAATGGTGAAGAATCTCATCCTGCAGTGGATTAATAATAATTATATTGAAAATGAAATGAAAATAATATATTTTTATTCATTAACTTTCTCTTTTGCTTGAGTTAGATTTTACTACAATTAAATGTGACATGAATTCCTATTTTTGTCTTTATGAGTAATCCTTGATATGTTAAAAATGATGAACTAATATTTTCAACAAACAATGTAAGTATTTGGACTCTCAGGAATAGACTTCTCTTTGAAAAAGGTACGGATATTGATCCATTAAAAATGATTTTGGAATCATTACAAGAATTCAAAGCTGATGATAAGAAATTCTGCCAGAGATGGTTGACAGACCAAACATGGTTGTTAATAACTTTAAGACAGTGATAAATATTGGAAGTAGTTAAATTATAAAACTGTACATGGAGATAGTATAAAATGGATTTAGTAATAAAACTTAAGTAAGTTATTTAATCTAGAAACTGAACTATTACATGAAGATGGGTGCTACAAGAGTGGGAAATGAAATGCAGACTAGGAAATATGTACAATTGGTCAATAATATTACCAAGCAAGAAATTTGGTGTAATTTTTTTGTTGTTGGTTGTAAAATTCTACATTTATCAGATTTGTTCTATTTATTGGAGAGTAGTTTCTGATTAGATGTTATAGTGCTTGATTAATAAAATATTGAGAGATGTGTTATGGTTTGGAGTTACTCAGATGTAACAAATAGGTTACATTTATGATTTTGTCTTGACGAATTGAGCAGCCATGTTATAAGTGGATGTAAAAGTTCAATTTTGATCAGCTTAAAACAAATTATGTATAAATTGAAATTTGTTCATCTAGAGCAAGGGAGATTATATGGACAAGAATTTAATTGAATTGTATATTATAATGTTTTGTTTAAACAATTGATATGACCCATAGAGGAAACACTGGATTTAAGGTGTTATTAACAGAGAAAACTGTAATTTTAAATTTTAACTTAATAGAAATACTCAATGTTATTTTTTATGTAATTCCATGGTTGCACTATGTATAATGTTTGAAATTTTGTATTTGATATGTATATTCGATCCGTTTTGGATGTGAATAAACTTCAATTTTGAAAGTAAAGCATTAAACCTTTTTCATATATTAACAAAAATGAAAAAAGACAACATGATTAAATTTTAATCTAATTTTTTTAAAATAAATTTAACATGTTGATTGTCAATGGAGTATTAAGGAACATTTTTCCCAGGTGCTAAACGAATTTCTTGCTTGTTTTAACTAAATCTTTATTAATAACGTATATTTACCAGTTGCTGAATGCAATTTAATGCAATGATGAAGAGGGATACTTAAAGAGTTAATGATTCGCAGATTGAATCATCTTTAAGGAAAATAAAGAAAATAGACTTGTTTGGTACTAAATCTCCTGTGCAGCAACCATATAATTTTATATATGTTTGATAAATTGTTATGCCTTAGTATATGTTTACATATATTTTGGGATTAAGAATGTGTTTTATAAATTATACACACAAATGCAGTTTATATATATATATATATATATATATACTTCTATGCACACATACATATATATGTATATATATATATATATATATTACTTCTCTGCACACATACATATATATGTGTATGAGCATATAGAAAAGTAATTGTATTTATTTTTATGTATATCCTTTAGTTAGTTAATATATATATGTAAATATAGATAATTTAACAGATTATTTTTGTGCCTTTTAATAATATTATTTACAAAGTAATACCCTTGAAATGTATATATTATTAGAATTTTATACAAATTATACTTACTAGAGTTATTTTAATTGACTTGTAAATAATGCCCTCTCATATCAATGCAGTCTCCTAATCAAGTGAAAAATGAATTGAATTTCATTAGGTTTTCAAGATTTTATAAAGCGGTAGATTGAAATATTACATTGGTGGTTATCTTAACAAAGCTTAGAACATCTCTCAGATCACAATGCAATAATTCTTTGGAAGTTAATTAATATTAATTGAATTTATATATAAATACAATTTATCCAAACTTCAAATACTTTTTAGCAAAACTTTATTTGTACATACACCTACGTTTTCGACTGGACCTGCAGTCTTCTTCAGAGCTATGATCTAATGAACAAAATAAAAAAAACATAACTATATAATAACACCATAAAAATTTTAAACAATAAAAAACTAAAAACAACATAAAATATATATATTAAAAAACTGAAGTAAATAATCAAACCCAAATAAAGCAATTAATATAAAATAAAATGTACTACATAAATAAAAAAAATATAAATTATACATGTGTATTCTTAACTTTATACATATATACATTCAAGGACAACTATTAATCTAAATATTATCTATTTTATTATTATTAACCATCTACTAATTATCTGTATTCTTCATAAACTTAAACTTTATGAATAGTAACTAAAATTCTTTTAATTTTAAATCATAATAAATAATAAATATTATGATTAAAAATTAAAAGAATTTTAGTTATTAATCATAAAGTTTAAGTTTATGAAGAATACAGATAATTAATAGATGGCTAATAATAATAAAATAGATAATATTTAGATTAATAGTTATCCTTGAATGTATATATGTATAAAGTCAAGAATACACGTGCATAATTTATATTTTTTTTATTTATTAGTACATTTTATTTTATATTGTTTTATTTGGGTTTGATTATTTATTTCAGTTTTTTAATATATATATTTTATGTTATTTTTAGTTTTTTATTGTTTAAAATTTTTATGGTGTTATTATATAGTTATGTTTTTTTATTTTGTTCATTAGATCATAGCTCTGAAGAAGACTGCAGGTCAGTCGAAAACGTAGGTGTATGTATAAATAAAGTTTTGCTAAAAAGTGTTTGAAATTTGGATAAATTGTATTTATATGATATTACGGCAAACATAAAGAAAAGTGTGATTTTGGTAATATTTATTGTTTTATATATATTCAACACAGAGCTAACAATAAATATTAGATGTATCCTTAAGTATAAAAACTTAATATAAAATATGCTATTTAGATCTTCATTAGACACCTTTATAATTTACTTATAAACACAATAATGTTTTTGTAACCAATGCTTTTTTTTAAGATAGATATAATATACACTGCCCAAATGCATGCACATATTTATATTAAACCAAAATTTAACCATAGTGACATCTTTTTTGTTTTTTGTCTAGAAAACATAGTGAAAGTTGTAAATTATCTTACACCATCCTTTTAATGATGGTTTTTTTTTTTTTTGACTGAACCATAACATGTATTTACTTTCATGCTGCAAGTTTATAACTTGAAATTTCAGACAGTCCCTACAATTATTATTTTATTTAGCATCTTTAACTTTTAGGAAAAATTATGCTACCCATATGCATCTCAGACTATTAGAAAGTTAATCAGCCATAACATGGGAAGTCACACAATGTAGAATGGGGTGTTTTTTTTTTTTACTCAGTTCACATGCTCTGAGATTCAGTTAATCAAGATAAACATTCCTATTCTCTGAAATCATTATATATCATTAAAAAATTACATACTTTTTGTTATGCACTTCATGCTTCATTATTCTCTTCCATCTATAATCACCAAATCATTCTTTCATTATTTAATCATAGCTTTTTCATCTTCTATATTATTTTAATAGTCTGTTTTTATATTCTCCATTATATTAAAAAAAAAAAGATAAACCGAAAATTCTCTCTTTTTTAATTCCATTTTTTGATTTTTCCATTCTTCATATAATTTTTCTTAGTTACTTTCAACATCTTATACTCCAAAATAAATATTCAATATTGCTATCAAAGGCCATGTAAATCATTTTTATAGTGGAATTTTTTATGCCATTTTTTCATTTTATTTTCCAAAACTACTGTTTTTGCTCATAATAAAGTACCTCTAACCTTGTTTTTTTTTAATCAATACTTATGTAGTTTTAATTCATGCTTAACTGTAATTGTTTTTATTCAGGTTTATTTTCCATAACTCTAATCCTTTTTTTAAACTTGTGTATTTTTTTTTTATATTCCTCGCAATTAAGGACTTGAAGTATTTTTAAGACCAACCATGTTCATTATCACCTCCATTGAATCCTATTAAATGTGATATTGACTAATCTAGTTTAATTCCTATATTATAATCTTTCAGATATATTTGATTTCATATCAAATTTTTTATTAAAAAGAAAGTTTATTTAATTTCTTTTTGAATAGCTTCATTTCTTGACCACAATTTGTAACTAATACTTTATCAATTTATTCTTTTTTTTTTTTGAATCAATACAATAAACAATTGTTGGCCAATACAAGGTGCATTCTTTTCAAATGTTTAATTATTTAAAAATATATTTATTGACATAATAAAATTGTACAGATGAATAATAAATACACTTTGTTAATGTTGGCTCATCCATTGCTGACGTTGGTCTGGTAGATGTATGCCAGAGCCATTCTCTGCACTAGCAGGTTGATATATGATTAAATATGTACTAATTTGTTGGTATTGCCCACCCCTTTTGAGGTTGACACAATAATGCTAACTTATCAGCTGGGATACATGTAGTGTGAAATCAATGCCTCTCTAGTAGAATCCAACATGTTGCAACATAGACTACTTCTTCCATAATACACTACAATGTGGATATATCAGGTCCAAAATTCATGTAGAGTCTGTGGGCCATACTAGTAGGCTCCATGTATTATTAAACAAAAGTCTAGAGGATAGTATCTTGTCCTTGTTTTGAAGAGCTTTGAGCCTATTGCAAAATATAGCATTGGGGTCTGGAGTTGGTTGTGTGAACTTTATCCTGCACCTTGTGTACCAAAAAGGTATGTCAGGAAGATAGATAACCTGATAACTGTAAAGTCTCCAGAGAAGAGACAACCCCTGATGTCCAGGATTTTATCCACTGCTATAATGCACTGTTGAGAGATGACATTGAATACTGTTATAGCCTGGACATATATTTAACAGATGATTAAAGATCTCCTCTCCTCTAGAACAGGCATTACAAATTGGGTCTATTTTATTTAGAAACCGCTTGTAGTATAAGAATGTATTAGTTGGCATGGAGCCCATATTCACCTTGATCAGATAATCCAAAAGTTTGGGCTCCAGTAGCAGGTATTTAAATATTGTGGTGATTTTATGATTGCTGCACCCTAGGTGAGCATAAATAACTGTATTTTCAGGATTCAGCAGGCGATGTGCCTGCCAGATGTTGATTTTATCATTAAACTCTGTTGGTGAGTGCCCAATGTATAGAGATTGTTGTTTAATAATGGTGTCAAGCCATGTGTGTTTACTGGGGGGGGGGGCAGGTCTGTCAGTAGGTATTACAGTCTCTATAATATCTGATAGAGGGTATTTTTTCCCCAGGTTTACTAAAAGTGAATGCCCTTTTTGGAAATTGATTGTCTGTATTGAATGGAGACCCATACCGTTCTGTCTCCTGTGCAACTGAAGTCTGCGGATGCTAATTGCAGTGGTCCGACCTCTCCACAAGAGCTGACTACAGAGCCTCTGAATTTGCAAGCTGAATGATTTGGTAACTGTCATTATTGGCAGGTAGTAATTTATGCTCGCCATAATCTTCATATTAATCGATTAAGAGTAATATTCCCTTGTAGGGACAAATATGTCCTTGACAGTGACTGAATCACCTTAATAGCATTGCTTATGATGGATTTTTGTAGGCAGACAGACATAGCAATCTGTGACTTAAAGATAGGAAACCCCAGAAAACACAGAGGTTCCACTAAAAGATTGGATAGTATTTTCCTACCAGTGTTGATGCACCAGGATGATGACTTGTGAGGATTGATGGATAATTTATAATCTTTAGTATAATTGGTAATTATGGAATGAAGTGTCTTCAGATGTTTACGGGATGGAAGAATCACAAGTATGTCATCCATGTATGCGAAAACCTTGATGTTTTTCTTAAGCCGGGGCACATATATTCCTGGAAGCTGATCTAGCTCTTTAATCAGAGGGTCAATGTACTTTATGAACAATAGACCACTCAATGGTGATCCTTGTGGTATGGATCTTGTAGGGGCAAATCTGTCTGAGTAATGTCCATTTATGGAAATATGAATATGCCTATTATTCAGAAGATTGTCCAATATCTGAATTATCTGTTTTGATATATCCAACTGAGATAGCAATTCAAGAAGAATGTTGACATCTACTGTATCAAAAGCATTGGACACCTCCAGCTGAACTGCCACAGGCCAAGATTTTCTGTTAGATCTAATGTGATCAAGCAGAATTTTCACTTCACCAATTGCAGTCAGCGCTGATGATATATCCTGTAGAATGGCATCCTGAATTTTTTCTTTTATTATACCCTCCATGACTTTGAACAAAATTGCTGTCATTGATATCGGCCTGATACTGCTAAGAGAGGTAGGATCCCGGTTCTTTTTAATGAATGGGACCATGGCGATTGGATATAGGTTAGGAATTATTCTACTTTCAATGGCAAGGTAGTTTAACATGTTCAATATAATCCTTGCAGTAAAAAAATTTAAGTGTGTGAACACAAACTTTGGGATGGCATGAATCCAAGGATGAACACTGTCAAGGAGACTCTGCAACCTACTGGTGATGACCTGGAGTGTAATACCATGATCTCCCTCTTTGGTTGTGCCCACCCACTCCAAGGCAGGGTTTGTGCTGTGACCTGATAGAAGGTTTTGAAAGTGGCTCTCTATGTGTAAAATCATATTCGCACCAGTAAGGCTGCTACCACTGATGAGCAATGAAGTAGGAACTTCCTGTTTCTTTCTGGCCCCCAGAGCCCACCTCAGATAGCCCCGGGTCCAGCAATGTTGAGCTGGCAGGTAATTCTTTGCATTTTTTGTAGCTATTATCTCTGCTACTGCTGACTGTTTCGATCTGTATGAAGCTTTAAGTTCAAGTAAGTAGTCAATATTGTGATCCTGACCATCAAAGTTTTTAATTTTCCAATTAAGGCTGTCCAATTAAGGCTGTCCAATTCACGCATCAAATTCACGCATCAGTGTTGTTGTTCCCTTAAGCTTGAAGGTGTATTGAGTAATCAGCGGCTGAATAATGCCTATAAACGTAGTCCAGACCTTGACCGGGTGTAGGTATATGAGGTTCACCTTGTGAAAAAGAATGTAGGCCTCTGAGAAAAATGCCTCAGTGGCGTTGGTTTTAGTGAACATTCTGAGACTCCGGTTGACTTTAATTTGTTGAAAGTTGTTCAGCTCTAGGGATGTCATAATCGCAAAATGATCCGAAAAGGCTGTCGATTGCAATCTAGCCTCTATCCCATAGTGTAATTCGGCCGAGTAGAACATTAGATCAATGAGTGTGCGGCTGTTTTTTGTATAGAATGAAAATGTATCAGGTGGAAAGAATCCCCTCCCATTGAGAAATACTTTGTTGAGTAGGGGTAAATATTTCTTTGTGAAGGACTCATAGGATATGTTAAAGTCACCAAGCAGAATGGTAGGTGCATTGTTATTGTTAGTAATTCCAAGCAGAATGGTAGGTGCATTATTATTATTAGTAATTAGGTTAATTGTGTGGACTATTTTCAGCAGTGTTGCATGAACATTGGGGCTGTATACATAAATCACATTGAAAGTATTCAAGGAGAAGGTAAACTCCATGGCAATTAGGTTCTGATCTAGATAAATTATTCTGAAGGAGGTTGGAGCCAGAAGATTATTTATTATTACCGCAACTCCTCTCCTAGCAGCATGACCTGTAGATAAATGGGTGAATCCTATTTTACTAAGTTCTGATTTTATGAAGTAGTTCGAGTTTAGGTGATATTTCGTTTCCCCTATGAACAACATATGTGGTGAGTTTTGCTTAAAGAAATGCCTGATGGCATTAATACGACCGAGGGAATTAATACCTCAGACATTGACAGCAGAGATTAAACATTTATTGTTATCCATTGCAAGATGGCCCGCTAGATTCCACTGCAGGCGGTTTCAATGTATTAGCAGACTTTTTTTTTTATTAATTTCCTTGCGGATGTTTGGAGGGATGTTTAAATCTGAAGTGGGGAGATCCACAGGCAAACCATTGGTAGGATAACTAGTTACCAAATCAGATGGAAGATTAATCTTGCGTTTCTTTTCTGTGGCTCCTTTATGCTTATTGTTAGTTGCATTTGATATTGTAGGTTTAGACTTTTGCCTCAGTGGGAATGCCATCTCTTCTTCTCCTGATCTAGGTCTAGATACAACCCATGGTTTTCTTTTATGACTGGTGTTAGGAGTGATGAATCTCTCCATCTCATCTGCAGACCAGGAAGTGGCAGAATCTACCGGTGTTTGGTAAGGAGTGATATTTTCATTAGTCACAGCTATCAGTGTGTCACTAGGACTTGGTGAGATATTTGCCTTGGGTGGAGTTAGGTTTCGGTATTTCCGTCTTTTTTTTTTGGTTTGGTTTGATCTTGGTCTATATTGTTTTCACCAGCCCTATTACCAGACGCTGTGACTGAGCTGAAACCTAGGCCTTCATGCAAATTCCTAGGTTCATTATTTCCAAATCATACTTGTTATATAAAAAACACATCAAATTTTTGTCAACCACATATTATTATTTTTTTTATTTCTACTCTAAATTTCAACCAGGTTTATAATTTCTATTCCCATTTAGTAAAATGCCTACATTTATCCATACTTCTCCATATGTGTAAGACAAATATCCCCCTTTTTTTATCCGTACTTCTCCATATGTGTAAGACAAATATCCCCCTTTTTTTATTCTTCTTTTATCTTTCTTATTAATTAGATTTTTCTTATGGAAATAATGTGATCTCATTTGGACTATCATCCCAGATCCATTGAAAACAGATAAAGGAATGACTAACCAAGTAAATGTAAGCTCAAAAAGTATCTGATGCATCAGGATAGGGAGGGGGTTAATTAATTCATTATATAAGTTTATTTTATTTAACTCTATAAATACTTAGTTGTATTATTTTATATTATTATATTTTAAAGAACATTTATAAAAACATGGAACAGCAGCAATTAGATACTAGGAAGGTTAGTATTGAGGAGGGTATACTCCATATCTCCAAAACTTTTTACAGCAGTGCTGAAGAAATAAATATGTTGTGGTTTAAAATGGGAAGTTAAAGGAATTAAAATAAATGGAGATTATTTAAGTCATTTCGATTTTGAAGATGATATAGTTGTTTGTGGAAATCATGGTTCAGAACTTCAGGAAATGTTGCAAGAGTTATCATATGGAAGTAAGACAGTAGGATTAAAAATAAATATTAAAAAGATTAAAGTAATGTTCAGTGGATTTTCTCAAAAATGAAAATATAGATAGTTAATGATGAGTTAGAAGAAGTTAATAACTACAAATACTTTGTTCAGACTATTTCTACAGATGGACATATAATGGATTGGAATTAAAGTTATTTGAAGTGCTTTTGATAGAAATAACTTAATATTAAAAGGAAATATACCTATGTGCTTGAAAAGAAAAGTTTTTAATAAATGTGTTTTACCAGTTCTTACTTATGGATTTTAGGCTTTTAGGCTTGGACACTTAACCAAAGAACAATAGAGAGCCTTCAGACTACTCAAAGAAGTACAGAGGGATGTATGTTAGGAGTAACAAGAAGAGAGCGAAAATGAAATATAGGTGTAAGAGAGAACAAACAGGTCTTATTGACATCATTGAAAGAATTAAGAGAATGAAGTGGAGTTGGGCTTGAATATATTGCTAGAAGAGATGATAAATAGATGAACAGTTGAAATCTTAAACTTGATTCCAAGAGATTATAAAAGACTCAGAAAGAGACCATATGTGAGATGGATGGATGAAATAAGAAAAGAAATGGATTGAACTTGAAGAAATCTTTCTTCTGTAGTGGATTGATAAAAATGTTATTTTAATTTTTGTATTTTTGCTTTTATAAATGTAATCAAATGATTTACTGTTCAAGAGTTCATTAGAAGTTTGAACACCAGAAGTGACAGAGTTGAACCTTGTGTTTCAGAGTCAGTTATTCTATCCATTGCACTAAAGCATGCATTATGCATGCTTTTGTATTTTGAATTTTATTTATTTGGGTGTAATTTGTAATTTGAAACTCTTTAATTTGTATAAAATGTCATATTTTTCATAATTCTGTTGAAATTATGTTTTTTAAGATTTATAGATTTTTTTTTTAATTTGCTGCGATATGGCGATTGGCAACAGTGATATAGACTGGTACACTCTAGGCTAACGTTTTTGGATATATTTTCAACTGAGTAAAAAAAAGCGTCTTGTTTTGTCAGTTGACTGTGACTGTTGTAGTCAATCTGTCTCAAAGATTATTCATATCATAGGGCTTCAAGATATTGTACTAACCATCTGTATATATTGAATATAGTCTCTATAAGAAAATGTAATTTGGATTCATCCAATATATATTTTAATAATTAGATTACACTAGCCGTTGATTGGATAGTAGCTGTCATTCAAGGATATTACCGAAATATCCTAAAGTAAAATGAGCATACCTTTATTTAATACCTAAATGTAAATTTTTTTTTCATGTCTTGTGAAGAAATTTCAAATAGAAAATCCAATTTTAGATTCAACCTTTATCCACCACCACGGTGGAAGGAGGAGAAACGTCAATGATAAACTAGAATTGGAAGCTGACAATATTATTTGTTGTTCAAATTTTTTTTTATGAAATTTTTTCAAAAAGGATTATCATGTTTAATGATTCTGATTGGTTGCTTAATAATCTCGATCACCTCTCTAATAATATTTTGACAATAGTAGTTGCAACTGGACATAAATTTGGTGTTAATAAATCTATTCTGTGACTGTTGTCTAACATGTGGAGAATGAGTTAATCTTTATAACCCTGATGTATTAACTATTCTTACCCATACAGGAGTCCTTGCAAACCCCACAAAAAATTTAATAGACCTCTTCTTCCCATTAGATCTTTAGAGGAATGGAATTGGTAATAAAATTATTAGCTATGTTACATATATATATATTATATGTGAAAGCGTTGACCGGGAAGCGAACCCGGGCCAGCTGCCTGGAAGGTAGATATGCTAACAGCTAGGCCACCAATGCTTGACAACACATATTTTTGCTCTTAAATTTAATAAACATAGCAGCAGTCTTTTAAATGCAGTTCCTGATATTTTAGATTTTGAATGATATCATGCAGAATAATAATATTTCAAATATTTTGTTAAAATGTACATTTCGTTAAACGAAATTCTCTTTCCTTTATTATTACTTATTAACTATTTATTAGTTTCGTATAAATTCTAAATACTTTTCATTTTAATAAATTTAATTTTGTCTCGTGTATAATTGTTGGAATTAAAACGGTAAGCTGACGTGGGATATGGGGGAGGGAAATAGTTTCCCACAGTAGCTAATTTTTCCTTTCTAAATTGGGAAATTCACTATCTATTATCCAAACTATCCATCAAATTAACCTTTCATTAATATAATCGTGGAGCCCAAAATGAAGAAACAGTATATGATTAGTCAATAATAAAGATCTTCATCAATGTATAATATAAAAATATAATTGTGTTTAGGAATGCTTTGAATTTTAAATAAATTAATAAAATAATTATTATTAGATAACTTTCTCTGATGGGAAATTTTTTATTACTTTCTGAGTGCCGTAATAAAAAAAAATTCCAATATCGTATGTTTGACGCACAATTAAACTTGATTTTTCAAAACTAATAACTAAATATATTGATCAACTATAAAGAAAAAATAATCAGAAAAAATATATATATAGAATTTTTTTTTTTAGATATATAATTTAGATTTTTTTTTTTAAGATGATTCTTTAAATAATTTTAAAATGCTTTTTAAATAAATAAAAGCATATTTCTTTATATGTGAGCGCCTGATTATGTATGTGCATATCCTCTTATTAATTCTTAATTAACATGTTTCCTAATATATAATTTTCTAAAGATAATATAAGATAAAGATGATTATAGCATTCACTACCAATTATATTAAGATTTTAATCATTAAGGAGGAGTATATTTATAATTATTAAGTTTGATAAAGATAAAAGTTATAAATAGAGAACAGTTAATTTTTTGACTTTGGGATATATGATTGGAACACAAAACATCAAGTTTCAAGATATTTCTAAATATGCTAAATTATATGTTCATGTTCATTTCCCTTCGAAGTAATTTACTGGATTAGAAGTTCATTTATTTTAATTTTTAATATTTTATGAAGTTATATGGATTTAGAAAGTTAAAGAATTAACTGGAAAATGGGATTATCTTAAATAAGATGACAACAAGTATAATAGCATGGAAAACAGTTTTTTTCCTCAGATTATTCATTCATTATAAAAAAAATAGTTAAGAAATTTTATGCAACGTGATGTAAGCCAAAGTTGGAATCAAAAGGAGGCCAAGATATTTTACTGTTTGTCTGGAGGTTTGTGATAATGACATTTGACTATTAATTATATTTTGGACGATTTCTATCATCTATTATTAAATATTGAATGACTTAGAACAATTTTATACTTTATTTAAATTTTCAAAAAACATTCATCTGTTAATAATCATGTAAGTTAGCATATAATACAATATTTTAAATGATATTATTCTCTTTTCTTCAAATGTTTCTGGTCTGAACAATGATAGTACTAGTGTAGGAATCAGACCTGAACTTTTAGATTTGTGAATATTAAATTTAAAGAAACACTCTAATATATAGGGTATATGAGCACAGACTTTCACACGACCCACCACTCTCCACACTATCTCATAACACTGATACACTTGAACACATATATGTTGAAAAGATAAATAATCACCAATATGCGTATAGCATATATGTGTAGAGATGGTAATCTGGACCAACTGATGATTGCTGGTTTAGCATGAAATACATATATTGGTGATTATTTATATTTTCAACATATATGTTTCAAGTGTATCAGTGTTATGCGATAGTGTGGAGAGTGGTGGATCGTGTGAAAGTCTGTGCTCATATACCCTATATATTACATATACACCCACAGGTATATATTAAGCCTGGGTGTTTCAGAAACACTCTAAACAACTAGTCTATTCTACCAAAGGCAACATTCAGTTGAGATTTCATATACTTATTATAAGGGCCTGTCCTGATTATTCCCCCCCCCCCTTTTTTTTTTTTAAGAGCAAGGTTAATTAGTGATTTCCAGCCATTGTGAATTATTACTTTAGGTTGACTTATAGGGTTATTTGCATTGTTATGTGAGCAGTTTCTTTGAATTTCCTTCTTTGTACAAGGCATTCAATATTTAATATTAAATGATGGAAATAGTCCAACATATAATTAATATTTAAATATTAATATCAAAATTGTTTATACTATGATATTTTTGTCACCGTATGTAAACCTGATAAAGGCTGGGAACATTAAGTGTAAGATGTTTGATCTATGATACTGATGAAGACTGAAAATATCATAGACAGAAATGAACAACTAAAAATACCTGTTATATTTAAGTTGGATTGAACTTCTATTTGAAATGTAAATCAATTTAAAATTGTCTTATATTAATAATATTATAAACTAATTTAATTCATTATAAAAGTATATACTGTATAGAAATAAGAGGATAATCAGCGATATAATGGTTGGACTTCATCATCATACTAATAAATTTTGCCATTGAAGAACATACATAATAATTCATTGTGGAATAATTGCTACTCAGATCCTAATAATAATATACTATAGTTACAATGAATAGCAGTTTATTTTATCTTAAATGTTTATAAAGAATTCATATATTAATACATAATAAGTGTTTCATATGTTTAGGATGTTAAATTGATCTTGCTTTAACAGATTAAAAGTTATTGGGAAGTTATTATGTCTATTAAATAATATTGTAGAAAAAGTGACATTATATATATATATTTAGGAATATATTTGCTGTTTGAATTGCATATTGAAGCAAGAGTAAACAGTTTGTGAAGAATCACTTCTGTATTTTTTATTTTTATTTTTGAACTATTATTATGGTGTTGAATATATTTTTAATTTTCATCTAGCTTATGCACAGGTTACTCTAAATATGTAATATCTATCAAACATTATATAAAACAGGTGTTCATGTGGCTAAAAATTTTCATGTCTTATAGTGAGGAATACATTTTACATAAAAGTGGATTAAGATAAAATAGCTTGTAAGTGACCTATTACAGGAAAAGCATCTGTTTTTTTTATAGCAAAACATTGAAAAAGTAATAATTATTAATTTCTGGGTGATGAAGATGTATATTGTTTTTCATTCACTAATTAAAATCATCCAGATACTTATTTATGCTAATGTTGGATAGTTAACTGGATTGTCTGGCTATCCGAAAATATAATCTTCAGCTTGATTGGAATTTTGGGAAAATTTTTATATTTTATTCAGATAGAATTTGATCTTGGGTCATGGGCATGTTTTAACTTTTGAATCTGCTATATTTTTATCACAGTGTTCACACAAATGAATAGTAATGTATATAAGAAAATCATTGTATTATAGATGCTAGTGTCAAAGACAACTATTAATAAACTTGAGTAAGCAAAGCACACAACATGGTAGTAACATATCTGAATCTACAGATTGGTTTCTGACTGTTACTATGTGTCAATGAGGAACAACAATTGATTTGAACTTTCTCTATTTAGTTGTGTCCACTAATTACCCAAGCTCATATAAGATCATTCTGAATATTTAGAATAAATTACTGATTTTCATTAATGTTAAAAGTAAAGAGAATAATATATGATTCCTTATTTGGTATATATAAGATCACTTAAAATTGCAATTTATTATAGATATTTAATAAGAGAGACATTTTAAGGCTAATCTTTTGTTTTTTCTAAGTTCCAAAAATTTGAAATGAAAGAGTTTCCCATTAGTATGAGATTTCATCCTGCAGCAGTACAATGCTACTTTATCATCTCCAACATCCTGTATAAACTACTGTAGTTTGAATTAAAAAAAAAAAAAATTGTGGGCTTGCTTGAGCAAAGTTGCTTTTAGAGAATATGAAAAGTATACTTATAGCTTACAATGTATTTCCATTTTTATTGGACATTATGGATCTAGAACTTCAGGATATAATATAAAAAAAAAAAACAATTAAAGACAATTAATATATGAGTGCAGAAACAAATGATAGTTAGGAAAAATTTTGGAAAAATTTAAAATATAGAAAAAAAATTGTGGAATGATTAATGAATTGGTATCTCTGTTGAAAGAATAAAAACAATAAACATTTATGGTGAGTAAATAATAAAAACAATAAACATTTACGGTGATAAAAGAGAGTAAGGTGAAAGTCCACTAGAGGGAGCCAGGGACTCCAGTTTACTCTAGTTCATAAGGTGCTATCAAAGCTTTAATCCCAAATAACACAATATAAAATCACTCTTTCTAAAAAAAATTAAATAATATTAAAACCAGAGATTAAACCCATGCACCAACTGATATTTTTGCAGCTACATGGAATCTGATCTCATTAACAACAACCCAGTGACTAGGCTATTGAATATACAAATTAATATACATTAAAAAGTCCACTAGAGGGAGCCTAGTCTATGGATAATAAAAGAATAGCTAAAATAGTATTTAATTGGGTTATGAGTAAAGGGCAGGTAACAAGATGGGTGAGAAAGGTAATGCAGTATGCAAAAGATTTGGATAAAGAATTTATATCAGTATATTTGTACAAAAGAGGGGATGATTGTATTAAAAGGATTATTGAGTGTTATAGTAGTAAGGAATGGGATAAAAGAATAGAAGCATTAATAAAAAATAGGGAGTTGGAGAGATGGAGAAGTAGTATGGAGGGTAAGAAGAGTTTAAATATATATAGAAGTAAACGGAATATTGGAAGCGAGTTAATTTATGATAATAGTAAGGAAAGTAGTTTATTGTTTAAGGCTCGAACGGGATCTTTAGCAACAAGAGAATATACATGTAAATGGAAAACTATGGGTGATTTAGCGTGCTAATTGTGTAAGGAAGGTATAGAAAATATTAGGCATCTGTTGATTGAATGTAAATGCTTGAAAGCAGAAAGGGTACAGATAATAAAGTTATGGGAGAATAGGTATAAACAAAGTGACAATCCAGAAAGTGAGTTAGTAGTTTTTATGCCGGATTTGCAAAAGATAAGGGGATTTAGATTTAAAGGCCATAAATTTGACAAAGATTATGTTGTGGAAATGGGATGGGGCAGAATATGGGAAGTCTTAGAGTGGGGAATGGAAAATAAAGTGGCTAACAGGTTTATCTGGGCATAGTTGCTGAGATATTCTTGACTTCGTTTAAGGAGAAGCCAAATACATCACAACACATCACATCACATGTTACTGGCCCCCCATAGGTGAGATTTTTTTTTCTCTAAAAAGTTTCCAATTGACCAGAGTAACCTCTTAGGTTCCTTTGTACACAAGAATTATGGCATTATCAGACAACAAGTAAGCGTGATTAAAATTTTTCTTTGGAGCGCTGTTAAAAATAACTGACAGCCATGTAAATTTCTAGAGATTTCTATTGAAAGACTTAAATTTTCAGGGAATATTTTGATTCAAGGCAGCTTTGCTGACTGGGTGAGAGTGTCTGATTGTTGGGAGGACCTCTGAGGGCCTGAATCCTAGTTTTTATATGGGGCAGAGCTGGGAAAAAGGTGCTCTGGGGATTGTTACCAGAATTGGATAGTTCATTTATTTGTTAGCAATAGTAGCGTTATTCATTTAGACTTTAATGCTTGCTTTTTAAAGCTCATATTTTACATATTAAAGAAAGAATTTTTCCACAATAGTAAATTGTTTCTCATTGTACCTGATCATTTATTTCAAGTGTTGCTTTATCTTTTATTCATGCATTTGATGCTGGAGCACTGACTATGTCTCTTAAAACGTTTTGACCAGATTTGGATGACTCATTCATTTGTTAAAAATGTCAACATTATTCATTGCAGTTTTGTGCTTGCATTTTAGACCTGAGATTTGACTTGTGAAAAAGATTTTTTTCTACTATAGTGAATTGTTTTAGACTGTGTCTGATCATTTGATTTCAAGTGTTGCTTGATTATTCAACCTTACATTCTATATTAAACGTTTTTTTTCGATCTTGAATGCTGAACTGTACAAATCGATAATTTTAACATTTGGCTATATGGATTAGTGCTTCTGGTTTTCATAGGTTATCAGAGTGCTGAAACATGATGGACTCTATTCAATATTCGATTTTAATGGATACATTACTCTATGTACATCTTTGATTGCTCTATAGATCTAGAATTATATTGTGGTATAACACATAATGCAAGCATCTGTTTACTACATATACATTAAAGTTCTTGATTTTGGAAAGTAATGATGAATTTTTTATGCAAGGCATTGGAAATCCTGGAGATTTGCACTATGATTTTAAATTTAGCAATTATTATGACATTGGATTGTTAACAGTTGCACCTCATCATATATATTGTGCTTCTAGTTTTATCATTTGATTTTTACCAATAGTTAAGGACCTCATGGATTAAGGCTTCTAGTTTTTTATAAGTTGTCTGGAAGCTGAAATATGATGAACAAAACTCAAGTTCCCAAAGAGTTCCACTGTGATTTGAACATTGCATTGGGGCTACTGTGTCACTCATCTTTGCAGTCTTGAGGACTGAGTCTGTTGCTTGGAGAGCTCCCAGGGCTTGCTTCCTGGTCTTGGAGGGGGGCTGGGATGTGGGTGTATTGCGTTTTAGTATGGGCTTCAGATGAGAGAGTCTGGAACTTGGGAAGATTCCCGGGGCCTGAACTCTGGTTCTTACAGGGAGGGGGGCTGGAATGTGAGTGCTATTGGGGATTAGTGCGGGTTTCATCTTTCTCATCTTCGGGGCAGTGGAGATGATGTGATGCATTGTGGTTTTAATCTCTTTGTTATCTATGTGATTTATAGGTTGGTTATTAGACAATGTGATAATCTGTAGATGGCATATGATGTAGGCATGTGAAATTTACATTTTGATTAGTGCTATGGTTTAAAATTCAAATCAGGGTTGCTGTGTCACTCATCTCTGACATCTGGATGGCAGAGTCTGGTGCTTGGAAGGTCTCACAAGCCTGGGTTTTGGAGGGGATGTGGGTGCTGTGGGAATTAGTAAGGGCATTGGATGAGAGATTCTGAGCTTTGGAAATACCCCAAGGTCTGGTTCCTAGCCCTTAGCAGGTGGGGCTAGGATGTGGTGCTGCAGGGATTAGTATGGGTTTTCACTTTCTCATCTTCTGGATGGTGGGGATGATGTGATTCTTGGTAGCTGTGATCTATCTAGTTGCTATTAAGGTCAGGCGTTACTTAGTAAATTATCAGAGAAGCTATGAATGGCAAGATATAAGCATATACAATTCAAGGTTTTTTTGTTCACTTGGTAAATCCAAGTTCTGCATTGTAAATCATAGTTTGAATCTTGTATATCACTACATATAACATGTAAATTCAAAGATTAATATTATGTTAATAAATCATATTTTGAGAAAAAAAAGAGTAAGGTGAACAAATAAAATATTTGATCTTAAAAAAAGATAATTTACTATCCACATAAGAAAACCGGTCCTCTAAAAATGGGAAACTTTTATTTCTTTTTAAATAAAAAATTTTAAGAGTATGAGGAGGGGGGGGGTTCAAAAACTTCAACAAATTTTTAACTATATTTTTTTTTCTCTAAATATATAAAATATTTTTTAAAAAAAAAAAAAAATATAAAATAAATAAATAATTGATTGATTGATTGATTGATTTATTGTTTCACTGCTCTTAAGAAATTTGAGCACTCGAAGTAATAAATTTGAGTTATGATTCTCAAGTCTTGAATTCTTAACTTTGACTTTTTACCACTGCATTAAATCACATAAATAAAAAATAGTTAAATGGTTTTTATTCAGGGTGTTTGTTAGAACTTTGATTTGATGCATGATTAATGGACCTTGAGTTCTGGAATCTACTTCTCTACCACAGATATATGGAACTTGTAAAAACAAATTAAAATCTTACTTCAAATTTTTCAATTTAAATTATTTTTATATAACAATTAATTTAATTGTAGAGAATTTGAACACTGACTTTTAAACACCCTTCAGCTATCAATTCTATTTCATACAACTGATACCCATGACAATACACATGTGGAAAAATACATGATCTCTAATATTCATATTTTGTACTAAACCAGCACTCATCAGTTGGTCCAGATTATTATCTCCCACAAACATATATAATCAGGGCTCATTTATATTAAGATAGCAAACTTCAAACTTTAATGGACAGTCTTTAATCTAATCCACCCTCCAACTTTTCAGCTATCCATTCATACCATTGAAAATCCAATGATGAAATGTCCAAATCCTTTATTGATGCTAATATTATTGATATGCCCTTGTTGACCTTAAGTCACCCTGATCCCTTGTGTATAAGACTTTGTCCATTTAAATACGAGAGATGGCAAGATACAGGCTGAATCTGTAATATTAGAATACAAGTATAATTTAATATACTTGGAAATTAGATGTAATTGTAGAGGATTTGAACACAAACTTTTAAGCACCATTTTATAAATAATTTAAATTGATGCATTATTTATTGTCTAATATTTTAGAAATATATCACTTTCATTTAACATTTATGCTATTTATTTATTTACACTTTTCTTTTTCTTTTTTTTTCAGTCATGGAACAGACTTTCATCTCTTCAAAAAACTTTTATTTATTTAATTATACTTGCAGCATTGGTTACTTTGGTTTATACTGTTCCTGCTTTATATTCAGATTTTTTTAATATACCTGATGCAAGCCCTTTTGTAAAAAATGAACAGAAGACAGATAGTAATCGGAATGATATAGACTATTTAAATCGTAATATTCCAAAGAAGTTTCTTATTAAGGTAAGATTTTGTTTTTATCTGTACAATTTAAATACACATAAATTATTTGTAAATTTGGATTTTGACCAATTTTAAAAAGTTTATATAAAATTTTAGAAAATTACAATATAGTAATATTTCACAGTTTGAGTGTAGGAGTAAATCTCTAGGCAATAGGGTTAAATACTAAGTTGCATGAATAAATAATCATTAATAGTTAATATCATATGACATACCTTTTATAACATCATTTATTCTTGCATTTCATCAATTAGTATTATATTATAGATTGGTAGTCTTCACTTTATCATTTTGATGATCAGGATGTTATTTTTAAATTATTTCTATTATTTACTATTTCTGAGAAAATTTTTAGTTATATTAGATTTAGAATTGTCAATGTTCTGCTGGATAAAATTTGGAATTTCACAATAAAATAGTTTTTAAGATCTAATTAATAGTATAAAATAAAAAAGAAAAACTTTAACTTTACACTGCAATATAGATGAATGTAGAATTAATTTTGGTTTCATTCCTGATATTAGAATTCAGTTGTCTACAATTAAAAATCAAATTTTAAAGAATACTGTCATGCTAATAACTCAATTTATAATATTCCCTTTTCTATTATGAAGTTAGCGTTTTATTTTTATTTTCCATAAATCATTTTTCTTTTTTTATTATTTTGTAATCAGTGAAAGTTGTCAGAATTAAAATTTTAGACATGTAATAAGTTAGGAACTCTACATTAATCTACGATCCTAATTTTCATGGCATAACATTTTTACCAACATAAAATAATACATATGTTTGTGGACATAATTTAATAAAGTTTGAATTTTGTTGTTGTCAAAATTAATAATATAATTTGATCTCTGTGGTATATAAAAATTTTATATATTAAATTAAGAATGATGTGTTATATATCAAATAAATCATTATATGAGTTTCTCTGCCTACATTTACCACCTGTATTAATAGCAGTAATTCATTTTAATATAGACCAATTCTTGCAATATTGAGTAATCAATAGGTACAAGATGGCAGTGCTATATTCAGATCTTCAGATAAGTTTTTGAAGAGCACAGGAGTAGAGTAATTTATTGTTCTTAATGCATTTGTTATTTATACAAAGTATATTTAAATATTTGTCCAAAAATGATGTAACTATGGTTATGATATTGTTTTATTTAGTTCATCATCATCATCATCACCATCAACCATTATCAATCCACTGCAGGATGAATCTCTCTGAGTTCAATCCATCTTCTCTAATCTTTAGCTTCTCTTCTCCAAATCATCCCCACACACTTTCTTATTTCATCCACCCATCTCACGTGTGGTCTCTTTTTGGGTCTTTTACAATCTGTTGGAATCCAGTTTAAGATTTCAATTGTCCATCTATTATCAACTCTTCTAGAAATATGTCCAGCCCAACTCCACTTCAGTCTTTTAATTTTTTCAATAAGGTCAGTAACATCTGTTTGTTCTCTTACCCATATATTGCATTTTTAATCTCTTCTTGTTACTCCCAACATGCATCTCTCCATACTTTTTTGAATGCTCTGAAGTCTCTGTATTGCTCTTCTATTAAGTATCCAAGTCTCAGATCCATAACTAAGAACTGGCAAAACACATTTATTAAAAACCTTTCTTTTCAAACACATAGGTATATATTTTTTTAGTATCAAGTTATTTTTACCAAAAGCACTCCAATCAAGTTTAATTCTATGATTAATTTCATTCATTATGTTTCCATCTGTATTAATAATCTGACCAAGGTACTTGTTGATGTTAATTTCTTCTAATTCATTGTAATCATTCTTAATTTTTGTATTTTGAGACAATCTATTAAACATTATTTTAGTCTTTTTAACATTTATCTTTAGTCCTAATCCTACTGTCCTACTTTCATCCAATAACTCCTGCAATATTTCCTGCAACTCTAAAGCATTATTTTCAAAAACAACTACATCATCTGCAAAATCTAAATGACTTAAATAATCTCCATTTACTTTCACTGTTTTAACTTTCCATTTTAATCCACAACATACTTTTTGCAGCACTGCTGTAAAAAGTTTTGGAGATATGGAATCACTCTGTCATATACCCTTCTTAATGTTGACTTTCCTAGTGTCATTATGTAATCTAATTGTTGCTGTTGCATTTTTATGACAATATCCTGGATCTACACTTGATGATTCAATGCTTTAATCACTGAAGAAATGTTTATAGAATCAAATGCTTTTTCATAATCTACAAATCCAAAGCATAATGGCAACTTATATTCATTTATCCTTTATATAATTTCTCTCAATACCTGGATATGATCTATTGTACTAAAACCACTTTTAAATCCAGCTTGTTCTCTTGGTTGGTGGGAAATCCAATGTTCTCCGTAGAGGAGTTGTAATTATCTTGGTAAAAATTTTGTATAAAACTGATAAATGGCTGATAGGTCTGTAATTTCTAACATCTTCTTTATCACCTTTTTTATATCTTAATGTTAATACTGCATTCTTCCAATTATCTGGTACATCTTTATCATTTAGACATCTGGTATATAACTTTGCCAACATTTTTTTATTTCTTCACCTGCTTCTTTTAATGTATCGATTATAATTCCATCATTACCCAGAACCTTTCCTTTCTTCATAAATTTAATTGCATGTCTCATTTCTTCATTTAAAATCTGGGTAATTTGGGAAATGCAATAGATATACGAGGTACTTGTTCTTTATTACTACACAATTCTTGATAAAAATCTTCTACCCATTTCATTATGTCATCTCTTTTTTTAGTAATAATTCCATCTTTTTTTTTTTTATTGCAGATATAAATTTCCTACCAATTTCAAAATGTTGTTTTACACTCTTGAAACTTTTATTCTCTTCTAGAGCTTTCCTTGCTATATCACAATTATACTTTTTTATATCATTTTCAACTCTTTTCTTCATAAATTCTGTAGTCTCAGTAGAAATTTTATTGGTCAATTGCTGCTCTTTTTCTATCAGCTATCTTTGTTGCAGTTTTTAAAAGTGTGTCAGTTATTTTCATATTAATTTCATTCAAATATGAATCAATGTTCAAAATCTACTAATACTTGAAATACTGTAAATTATTCATGACTGTTTAATATACTTGAAATCCTGGACATTAATAATAAATAAAAATGTCAAAGAAGTGAGTTTATTTGATAAAATTATGTAAAAAAAGATATTTAAAATAAGAGAAAAGTAAAAATAGTGATTCACAATTTAATGATTCAAACATTAAAATAAATTTATCATTTTAACTTTTTCCCTCTAAAGAAAATATATAACTGTGTACAGAAACATCCTTCTAATTATGATATTTTAAATAAAATAATGCAAAATTATTTTATTTTTTTTATCACTAGGGATTTTCTTTCATTCATGCGGGGGTTTATTATGTGTATCATTATTAATTGTATACTATATTTTATGATTATTTTCAGTTTTAAAACTATAACATTGCCCTTTACTTACACATCCATTAGTAGTTATTATTATTATTTTTACATTAGTTATATTTGCATATCATTATTTGTTTTATTCATTATTGGACTGAACAATTAGCTTAAATGCATTAGAGATTAGTTTATATTAACTGCCATTTTTAAGATAACAAGCCTCAATAAGCAATTGTATAGCATCATTAAATTGCATTATTATTGGAAAAAGTAGTAAATAGTTTCTATTTGAGTAGCTTATGGATGGATATCAGTCTCATTCAATGCTATGTTTGTAGTAATGTATCAGTCTGTCATGTCAGTTTTACCATTACTGGATTTTTCATGATATGTCAGATTACTTTATTGTCGTGGTTTGAAAATAAAGCAAATATTATTAATAATATCAAATTACTATATGATTATACACTTATCATTATAGATGTTATGAGATAATGCATAACTTATTTATCATATGTATATAATTAGGATGCAATTTTGAGTTACAAAATGGAATAATAAAAAAATAATTACAACACTTAAATATATGTATGATTATACTTAAAAAAAAATAAAACAATGTAAAAAAATTGTGGGTATGGGAAAAATCTGAATGTTACATGTTTTGTTGTTTTTATACAATAAAAAAAAAAAGATCATTTTAAAATTTATTCAGAAGTTATAATATAAAGAACTTTTAATAATAATTACAGAAGGCAAATTTCAAACATAATTATCAGATATGCATATGTTAAAAAGTTTTTAGGTATTGAGAGAAGGCTCAGAGTGGTTGCATATGTTCTTAATTTGAACTTCACTGCATCATTGAATAAGAATGTACAATCACATTGAGAATCCTCTGCTTTTGATTGGTAGTTATAATAATTAGCTGCACTACGTTTTAGTTATCAATGATAATTGATCCATAGATTCACTTTTTTGAGCTATTTTTTTTAAATGTTTTATGATAGCTATTGAATTATTTTTTTTAATGAATGTAGTACATATATATTTTTAAAACCTATTTTATAAATATTAAAATCTTCATTATTATTGAAATGATTTTTTTGCATAAATTATTTTATATGTTTCTATATGCTGTGGAGTCATAAACTATGCTGTATCTAACTAGGCAACTTCACTTATATGTTATTCAAAGAAAAATGTAAACAACAAACAAAAATATAAATAAACCAATAAAAAAAAAAGACATTTCAATTTGTGAATTTGAATATTTGGCAGCTTTGTTTTCATCACTGAGTCAAGTATGTACAGATAATATATATATATATATATATATTAATAAACTTTCTTCAATTTATGTTGAAAGCACATATATTTTATTCTTTCTTTATTAACTTTTTAAAATTTGATATGTATTATTTTACTTAATAAAACATTTATTAAAAGTAAAAGTTTTATAAAATTAAAGCATATTTAAAATTAATATTGATTTAAAAACATTAATATAATTAGAGACATCAGATGTTTTTGATAAAAAGATGAGTTTATTATTTTTTTAAAAGAAAAAAAGTTATTGAAAAGAAAAAAAGAATATCACTTCCAAAGCCCATTTAATATCTGATAAAAGTTGTATATTTTGTTATTTACTTTATTTTAAAGATAAAAATACTATAGGACTTAAGTTTTTTTCTTCTTATTCTCCTTGCTTCAATACATGCATTGAGTGAACACACATTCATTAAAATAAATATTCATTCAATCTATTAATAATAGCCTTATTATTATTTTTTAAAGTTTTGTTTATACTATAATTTTGATTTATAAATGAATAATTTATTTTTGATATTATTTGCTTGACATGTTTTACATTCAATTTTATATAATCAATTTGTACTATTTCCTGTATATTTAATATATTATCTAATATATTAAGTATATTGTTTTTTTCTATTTATTATTTTGAATTTTATTACATTATTTATTTTTTTAATCTTGTTAATAATTTTATTTATATTCTTTATTATGTTGTTGTTACAAATTTTTATATTTATTTATTTATTTATTTATTTTTATTACATATATTTTTTTCATTATTTGTTATCTTTTCTATCATTATTAAATTTATCTTCTAACAACTTTATATTATATTTTATCATCTTTATTGGATAATCATTATTTTTGAGTTCTTTAAATATTAAATGTTCTGGTTATTATAATTTTCTTTATTTAAGCAATAATTTATAGCTCTATGTATTTTTGAATTTATATTACTGATTTTATATTTTTTGTCTATATTTGAATACCAATACTTATGTTATCAGTATTAGTTTTTTTCTTTATATATAGATATTCGTCTTTTACATTTACCCATTTGTATATAATTTGATTAACTTAGTATCTAAATGTGCTAATTTTTATCTTTTTTTTTCTGTTGTAAATTTTATGCAAATATCTATAAATATCATCTAGAAAAAATCTATTTGCTTCTGGCTTTTGTTAAAAATTAATTTGTACATAGAGCTATAAATTATTGCTCAAATAAAGAATATTTAATTAAAAAACTTAAAAATACTGATTATTGAATAAAGATTATAAAACATAATATAAAGGTCATATAGGGTAAATTTAATAATGATTAAAAAAATGATAAAGAAAAAGATTATATGTAATAAAAATAAATATAAAAATATATAACAATTAGCATAGTAAAGAATATAAATAAAATTATTAACAAGATTAATAAAAAACTTTAATAATATAATAAAATTTAAAATAGTAAATAGTAAATGATACAATATTCTTAATATATTAGACCAGTAGTGCCTCACTTTTTTACACTTGCGACCCTTATACTTAGCCTGAAATTTTATGTGACTCATTATATGTTACCATTTTATTATAATGGATATAAGGATCGTAATAATAAAAGTTGTTTTACCACATACAAATATATATATCTTTATATTATATTGCACTACATATAATTTGATATAAGATCATTGAAAAAACTACATATTAACAAAAAATGTATAAATAATACTTTATTCCTAGTAGAGTCGCTGATTTGTAGCAATTACAATTTTTTTAGCCTGTTTTAGAAAATGTATATATTCAAGAACTAATACTACATATTAATGTTAGGATGATACTAGCCTGAAGAATAAAACTCTGAGAGTGAATAAGCAAAATAAGATCAATATAAGCAAAGTGCCATTCTAATGTGCTATTTATACAAACAAATTGGAATATAAAGAAGGAAGTCTTTAAACACAAAAGTGATCTGACACACAATAATGAAATGAACAATTTTCATACATTTTTTAATTGTGTTTAGGTTTTTTTTTTTTTTTTCAATTAAAAATTTATTATCCAACATGAGAACATCTCAACATTTTCATGTCCCCCAACAATGTTTCTGCAAACCCTTGAGGGTTTGCAATCCACAACTTGCAAACACTCTGTATTAGACAATTAATATATTAAAAATATAAAAAAAATTGTATAAATAGAGTTTAATGTAAAATATATCAAGCAAATAATATTAAAAGTAATTATGTAGATTAGATGAAAAATTCAATTTATATAAGATTAACCCAATATGAATATGATAGGTTATATATATATATATTGTAACGGGCACAGACATTGTTACATTGTTTTTTTATTAGTAAACATGAAAAAAATAAAATTTCGCAAATAAAACTTCTTTTTTTTTTTAAGAATTAAAAATTGAAAATTAAAATTCTATACTAAACTCATATCTATATAAAATCGCACAGATGAAAAAAATTATTAAAATAAAACTTTATTAAAAATAGAAAAGGTATTGTAAAAGCAAAAACTTAAAAAAGATTTAGAGATAAAAATATGTCTTTAAGTTTGAAAACAAATTAATTAATGTTATTGAAAAATGGAAATGATTATTTTAATTAGTCAATGTAAACTAGGCTTGGGCATTTAAATGTATAAGCAATGGTCAGATAGGAGAGAAAAACAATGGAATTGGACCTCAGCGAAAGGACCATCACATCGATGACGTAATGTAAATTGAATCCTTAAAATTAATATAAAAGGAAAAGTTTGGAAATGATTAAGGAGTTATTACAGGAGGACAGATATGTGTTAAGTTGCAGAGGGTTGGAGGTGAAGGGATTGAAAGACGCACTTTCAATTCCTTCAGTTGTAAAAAAAAAAAAAAAAGGAAAATGAAACATCACTTTTCCTAAAAAAGGACCACAGGATTTTAACATTGGATTCAAAATGGTAAGCAACGGATAACTAATGAACATTTCTAAAACAGTAAGCATGTTATGAACTTAAATGAATATTAATTTGGAAACACTAAGAACTTTAAAATATAAACTTTTTCATTATTTAATTTATAAGAAATGGAATCCTATCTGACCAACTTAATTTATTAATTAGTTATAATTTTATTTGATGTATTTCTTTTTTGTAAAATCATTTCCATTTATTTTTTTTGTTCTTTTAAGTTTTTATTATGATTTCTGTTTTTCGATAAATTAAACTATATAAATATTAAACTTAAGTCGGGCATAAATGGCTATATAGATTTGTAAAGTTATATTAGAGGAGGGTAATCTTAGGTTATTCATTTCGTAGTTGAATTAGGTCAATCGATTGGATATATTGGTGTAATTAGTAGATGTAGTACGAGATTCACTATGGGCAGAATTGCTTTATACGCCGCACACATTCGTTTTGCCTATGGGAGGAATTATAAGATGGAGACCGCAGTTCCTTCCTATGGAGTTTTTTTTTAATTGCTCTTATCGTCAGATAGATGTAATATTCCTATCTGACGAGAAGCAGTTTCTTCTCTTAACCTAATTGTGCTGCCGTATTTGTATTACATTGAAACATCGATATATCAGATGGATTGAAGTTTGGTTTGACTGCGAACTTTTGGCCTAAGGTTAAGCAAGGATTGAATATTTTCTTTTCAAATGCAAATCTATGTAGTCTATTCATACTCGACACTCTAAATAAAGATGCATTAAATTTAAGTTGGATATAGATGCTTGCATGGCTTCGTTACCGGTTAATTATGTTTTTGGTTTTCATATTTGATCAAAATATACTAGACATTCGGTAAATACTGATACCTTACGATGAGTATCTAAGATGTATTTATGTCAGATGTCTTTTAAGTTATTGGTGTCTTGCGGCATCTTACGATGAATGCCATTGGGTTTCTTATAAATTTCCCTCTGCATTTCCATTAATGACTTTATATTTTGATAATTTATGTTTACTTTGGAATGTTTTTGACCGTGTAATTTATGTAACCGATCTATACTCAACATTCATTAAAAACACATTTTATAAATCCATCTGTGTGAATTTAATTAAAATGTAAACTTATAATATTATAAAAATTAAAGTGTAAATTTAAATTCTAAAATCAAGTTAAAATCCAAAGTAAAGGTTATTCTAAAATAATGCTAAATTTTATATATATGTGCATCAATAAATGTTTGTATGTTAATTACTGGCAGTGGCTTATTTTATTCTTTTTTAAAAATATTCTTAGATAAGAATTTATTGTAAAATATAAATCTCTGCTGTTCCATTGAGCTAGTGACAATGGGCTAACGACCGGAATCAAAATATATAAAATAATTTTTTTTTTAACTTAAGTATCTGCCTACTATATAAATTTTTCTAGGTTCAAATGCCTAGTGGCGTCCTGTAGTGCAGATTACGTTAAGTACTCTTTCCGGATCGTTATAATATATATATGCAATAGAGATAGGACATAAATTTGGAAAAAAAAAAAACACCTAAAAATGATTAATAGTAATAATAAAGGGAGAGATAGAAAAATTAAAGAGACGATCATAATTAGAAATATTACAACATGTTTAAATAAAGACATTACTTTTACAAAAAATAATTAAATAAAATATATAAATTAAAAAATAGAGTACTAATAATATGTACTCATAGAGGCATTAACATAGAGGTGACTGATAGAAATTTAAAAAAAAAAATATTAAATTTTTTTTTTAATAAGATTTGAAAGGTAAAGGAAGGTAAGATTAAATTACAAGATTTAAAAAAAAATAAGAATACATAATTTTATTAAAAATAGGGAATGTATGGATAAAATTAGAATAGAATAGTTAAAGTGATGAAAATAAATCAATTTAATATAAAAATGATCTTAAGTATTATATAATGTATATTTAGAAATATGTAAAATAATTTATACAAAAGATTCAAATAATAATAAAATGTTAATGTTTATAAAATTGGCTCTGTATTAAGTTCATTAAAAAATAAGTGTAATCTAAAAAATATGTAAATTTACAAAGTATCCTATATATAATGTGTTATATTTAATTATATCTACATACGTTTTAAAATGTACTAATCATATATGTTTGAGTTTTATAAATGTGATGAAGATTTCTGGTCCGTTGAAACTTTTAGAAAATATTGTCAAGAAGTAAAAATTTACTGTTATTGCAAAAAAGTGATTATATGAAGTATATTAAATGGTATTACATATATTTTTACTATTTTTTGGAGCATATTTATTATTCTTATCTTTAGCGCTTAAATTCATGGCAAATTCAAAAATAAAAAAAAGTATAATTTATTCAGGTAATAGGAATGTAATTGAGAATTATGGGAAATCTATTTAGTATATATTTATGTTGTATTTGTGTTCTTATGCACTTGAAATCTCTTTCTGCTTGGAAGTTGTGAAATTTTAATTTTTAAATTTTGGTTACTTGTTTTTAATTCCGAATTTGGTATAATTTGTTTATTTTATTAACAAGTTTAACTTTTAGCTTTTGAATTTTATATATACTATATCTGTTAAAACTGGCTCATTTGTAGATAATTCGTTGCAATGTTTTTATTTTGATTTGATAATATATTTAGAATAGAAAAAGTTTAACGCGTAACTAAAGTTTAAAAAATGCTTAAATAAATGCTGATCTCTCCCCATTTTGTAAATAATAATAATCAAAGTACAAATTATTTAAAAAGCTCTGTTATTTTTGTAGTTTTATGAAAAGTTTTATTTGAAATTCTTTTAGGCATGCATGTTCCTTACAATGGTGTTCTATGTAGTTTAGTTCTTTTGAGGGTTGAAGTTCCTATTAATGTGTGTCTTGAATGCCATACAATCTTCTGACATTCGATTATTAGTACTTATTTGAAGTCATCATATCAAGAAGTAAATTAAATATAAATAACCAATTATATTACGAACAAGTTTGTCAATTATTATCAATAATAACCATTAGAATAGGAGAAATGAATACAATATTTCGTCACAATTTAAATATGGTTGCAATATTCTTCTAAAAATACTATTTAAAATTTTTTTAAATTCTAAAAAAATAATCTTTGCTCTATTTTTTATTCGTTTGGATTTCCTTTCAAATCTATACTATGTTAAATACCCCTATGCATATTAGTTTTTAAATTTGATGGAACGCATTTTAGATGCTTAATGTGATGTATATTTATATATATTACACACGGGCACACACACACACACACACACACACACTGAAATAAAATTTGAAATCTGAATTAAATATGAAGTTTTGACAGAATGAAATAAAAATGTTAAAGTAAATTGAAAATTTAATTTAATATTACATGTTTATATATATTTTCTTAAAAATGAAATTAAAAAAACTATATATAAGTTTTTTTTTTTTTTACTGAATCAATATTTTTTTTAGGTAATTGAATTTTTATCCTTCTTTTTTTTTTTTAATAAAAAATATTAATGTTTAGATGTAAAATAGAAATAATGTTAAGGTGTATGTATTACCCTGTTTAATTGTGGAATATTATTAATAATTTTTATCTTCATTATAAATATTTTTCTTTGAATAAATTATTTTGAAAAGTCTGACGTTCATCTCATAAACTCGAAATAATTCTGCAGAATAAATGTTCATGTCTTCATTTTTATCAGTGCTTTGCTCTTTTTAACTGCACCATATCTCAGCCATTCACTGTGTATGCATTTCCAAACAATCTTCACTTTTCATGACTATTTAAACATACCCACATAGAATAACTCAATTTAATTTCACTTTATTTTACTCCACCACACATCCCTAAATCTTATGAATAGTGATATCAAATGGCATCAAGAAGCATTTTGTACTGATCCATTTGTTATCCATTAGCGCAAGTCACAATTTCTTATAAATCTCCTCATCATTAGTATTGTATTTGTCAATATCGAATTATTATATTTTGATTTATAAGTACCAAACTTTCTGTCACAACTTTGAGACCACCCACCCCAAACAAATATATTACTGATTATTACTAATCATTTCTTAAATTAGAGATTATCTCTAGCATAAGACATTAATGAAAGTATACTTTTCTAATTTTATTGTATATATTTTTCTATGAATAAATCATTTTGAAATGTCAATCTCTTAAATTTGACAGAATTCATCAATATATTTATTTGCTTGTATTTTTAAAAAAATAATATTTGTTAATATTTTTGTCTCTTTTAGAGCAAAAACCAAATTTAAATATCTGTGGTCATTATGTTATGGTAAGATTAGTAAAAGTCAAAACAATCAATAAATATCCCATCCTCAACAATCTCTCATAGAAAAACGAAAAGGAGAAAATATTAGATATTACTCACTGGGCTTGACAATGACTAGGATGCTGAAGGTTTTAATCCCTTTTCAAAATCCTTATTTCTCTCTTTAACTAAGTATAGCTAAATCCCATTTACTAATGATTGAGCTAATGACCATGAATCTATATATGAAAGAAACAATCCTAAATCTGATGGGAATCTGAAAATATTTTTATCTTTCATCCAACATGAACATACATAGAGTCACAGATATGACATAATATGGTGCTGTAGTTACCATTGTATAGTTTTCACAGTGTGTGATTTGTATTTATTTACTGTTTTTTTTGCCAGTTCCTGTAATTTATTTAATATTAGTTTATTTTTTTCTATATTTTGTGTGTCTTTTAACCTTGAGATGCATGAAAAGATAAAAATTATTATCTAACTGTTATCAAAATTAGAGCAATTACATAACTGGATTCACATTTGTATGATTATACAGGCAAATTAGCTTGAATTGAAAACATTCTGTTTTTAGTTTGCACTGATATTTTTATAGTTAACTAAAAAAGTAAAAGATGGATATTGGAGGCATGCACTAAATTCAAAGATCCAAGTGCACTGATGCTATATTCAAGGCTTCTCACTGATAAAAATATTAAGCTAGAAACTAGTCTGGGCATACTGGAGAGTAAATCGCTCAATAGGGATTATGACACAATCTTCTAGCATATATTGATTACTAGAGCTTGCACTAGGTGGCGTTATTGTAGGAAATAATTTATTATTTTAATACCTTGCATAATCATAAAACAAGGTGATCATGTGATGTTGATAGATGCTTTATCAATTTGAGATAGTAGCACTCATGAGTTTGTCATTAAAATTAATACAGCAACAGTGTAAGGATGTGAAAAAAATACAATAGTAGATGAATGGATTGATAATAGAGTTTTGTAAAAAGTACATATGCTGTTCAAAATGTTTAATTAAGAAAATTGTTTGAATTGTTAAGCAATTGAGATGCAATATATATATATATATATAAATTTTTACTTCTTGCTTTAATTGCTGAATGATTGGTTTTTCCCTTTTGAAGAAGTTTCATAGATTAGATTTTATATTTAAATGCAGATTCTTCATCTTATAAATAAGTATTTTACATAATTATTGTTTAAAAGTTTAAAATAAAATCCGAATAACTTTTTAAGTAATGCTGATAAATGTACAATTACTAATAAAGATGAACTTTACACATCTTAATTTACTTAGTATTATCAGTAATTAAGTCATTGGTAAATAATAGTTTTTATATAAGTATCATGATATATTTATTTATTCATTCAGTCATCAAAGATTTATTCTCTCATATGAGATCTCTATGCAATAATTAACCATAGCAATTATCATCGTTTCCTATTATTTTGAAAAATAAGGAACTATTTATTATATATATGTCTTGCTTTTTAAAAATATATACCTGCTATTTTTTATACACTTTTATTTAACTTACTCCATTTTGTCCATCTATCTGTGAACTCTTGTAAATCAGTTTCCAACGGCTTCCTAATTTCCACTCTTGCTGAAATTTTACACACATATGTATTCTCCAATAACAATTTATTTTTTTAGAGTTTACAAATAATTTTATCAAACATATAATTTTGAATTGTATAAGGAATTTAGTATTTTTTTTATAATGCTACCATCTAACAGTATTACTATAGAAGGGGAAAAAAAATTAATAATAAATAAATAAAGAAAAAATATTTAAACAGAATATTATTCATTATTCTATATAGGAAAGTTAAAGTTTCCTAACCAAAACCTTGGAGATTTTTTTAGTATTCTTAATTCTTTATATCATGCAATCAAAATAAAATTACTGATGCTCATATTCAACAACAGTTAAGAATATATAGTTGCCTTATTCATTTATTTTGGTCACATAATATCAAGAATAACATAAAACTAAAGATATTTTATTTTTTCGTTTTTAGTGCATTTATGTGAATATTTTTTTAAATAGTATTTATTTTATAATACCATTGACATAATAGAATGCTGACATGTGAAAGCAATATGCCTTCTTCATAAGATAAACTAGAAAGCTCACAGCAAGGGTAAAAAAAGGACAAGTTTTACTTATTATATAATTTTTAAAAAACAACAACTTTGATCACATATAGTAATAATATGTATCAAAATAAATTTTAATGTATAAGTTTTATTTAAAATTAATTTACTTAACTTAATTTTATTTAATAATTTTATAATATATAGGGTATATGAGCACAGACTTTCACACGACCCATCACTCTCCACACTATCTCATAACACTGATACACTTGAACACATATATGTTGAAAAGATAAATAATCACCAATATAGTATTTCATGTTAAACCAGCAATCATCAGTTGGTCCATATTACTATCTCTACACATATATGCTATAAGTGCTCAGATATATATTAAGATAGCCAAACCTCATACTTTAATGGACAGGCTTCAATCTACTCCACACTCCAACTCTTGAACCATCCATCCAATTGAAAATCTGATGATGGAATGCTCAAAGGCCAACCTGAGGCTGAGATTCTTGTCACCCCCATGTTGACCTAAGGTCAATCTGACCCCTCATGTACAGGACATAATCCATTTAATACATATACAAGGGATGGGCAGATTAATAATTTTATAATAATATTTGAAATACAAGCATAATTCATATACTTGGAGTTTAAATGTAATTATAGAGGATTTGAACACTGATTTTCAACTCTGTTCAGCTATCTACTCTATCTCATACAATCAATATATATGACCACATAATGTAAAAAAGATAAATGATCGCCAATATATGTATTTCATGATGAACCAGCACTCATCAGTTGGTTCCGATCATCATCTCTCACACACATATATAATCAGTGCTCGGGTTATATTAAGTTGACTTAAAGTCAACATGGGCAAAACAATAATATTGCCATCAATAAGGATTTGGGCATTCCATCATTAGATTTTCATTGTATGGATGACTGAAGAGTTGGGGATAGAGGAGATTGAAGCCTCTCCATTAAATTTTGAAGATTTGCTAACTATGTGTGGGAAATGTTGATCTAGATCAACTGATGAGTTCTGGTTCAGCATGAAATACATATATCAGATATCATTTATGTTTTTCACATGTATATAGTCATGTGTATTGGTTGTATGAGATAGAGTACATAACTGAAGGGAGCTTGAAAGTCTGTATTCAAATTCCCTATAAATTTATAATTTAGTTCAATATAAATAATACATATAACCCGTTAATTAATACTTTAAAATAAAAATGTTAAATACATCTACATTTTTATTTGAAAGTATTAAACAAACTTTTTTTAGTAAACGTATTGTATGTATTATTATATTGAATTACACTTTTTCGAGAAAAGTTTAAAACTATTGAAATTACAATAACAGAATTTCTAAATCATTTAAGATTGAAAGCCTACTGTTTTACAAACTACATTTTCTGTCTCAGTTTCCAGCGTTGGTGACCGAGTGGTTAGCATAGCTGCCTTACAAGCAGTTGTTCCAGGGTTTGCTTTCCGGCCGACGCTTTGACACATTAAAAAAAAAAAAAGTTTATATTATTTAAATGAATTTAAAAAAAACCCAAAACGTGGATTACATACGGGTAATAAAATGCAACACTATAATTGGAAAAAATATACACAATAGATAAAATATGATATAATTAATTAAGTGTTAATTAATAATGTAACAGTAAACATTTTATCCCCACCCCAACTGATTCATTATACCAGTGCAACGTAATAAACTGCACGAAATACAAATTGAAAAAAGCGTAGTGCATTTTACATTAGATTTATTGAATTAATTATTATTTAATTGGACTGTTTTTCATAATTACAATAAATTTATTCTATATAAATAATATGTCTATCATATTATATAAAATGTGAGATTTCAGTTTGCAACAAAATTTTAGTTATTAGAAAATTAGAAAAAAAAAATCACACATACTTAAAAAGTTAGAAAATGCTCAGTGTTATGGTATGTATCTATATTTTTACTTTTAATGAATCATCATTCAGTGTGATCTTAACCTTGACATGATTTTAGTGTGGCTACTCCGGACTGGTAAAATGTCTAATATCTTTGCTAGCCAATAAGACATTATTAATGAATAATATTATTTATTACTGGATAATCTTTAGTTTAATGAATGACTAATAGAAAAGAAGAAATATCTGTGTTGAGCATCAGCTCTGTTCTTTCTTCATGAACGAATATTTTTACTTCTTCTTTTTTTTTTTTTCATTTTTAATTTTCTTTATATATATTTTTAATGCAGTTAATTCATTTCTGTAAAATTATCTAAAGATGGATTATTATTTTGAACTGTATTTTCTGATATCTCAGCTAAATATTTTTTTAAAAATAATATCCTAGCTCTTGAAAATTGTAATTTTTTTATATTTTCTTCCTAATTTCTGCTCCATTATGTCTACTTGATTTTTATGTATTTATATTTGTTTATATGGATTTCTTTAGGGTTACCATTTTCATTTTCTTAAAGTCAGCGTTGATGATTAAGAGGTTTATTAATTTTCAGTTAGTAAGACCTGTAGAGGTCCCTACTATCGCATTTTTACGCGCACATTCTTGAGGTTACAGCCTTGGTAAATATTTATTTAGCTGCTTAATTTTTTTTTTAACTCTAGGTTATTGTTTAGTAATCATAAATATTGATAAAATATTTCTAAATTTGCCTTTGATAGAGGGTTAATTATATTTACTTAATAATAATAAAATTATGATAAATATAAAGGAATAGAATTATTGTATATTTCAGTGAATGTCTAGAATACATGTGTATTTATATACGAAGGAATAATCTCTACAAATGCATATAAAATGTTATCATTCTTTTTTTTTTGACCTACAGGAATTTTTTTAAATTCCATTACGTTAGCTTAAAATAAATTGCATTAGAGAAATATGATTGCTACAAAAAGAAAATATTGGTAGTAGTTTTATAAAAATAATCTAAAATCAATTTTATAATACTCAGTGAAAATATTTTGTAACCAATCTATAATTGTTAAAAGAGTATTTTCAAGATTTTTGTTCAAAATATCAATACTGTTTTTGTTGTGGAAGGATCTGTAAAAAGCCTTGCCTGGCCGTAGTATTAAATCCCTCTTCTGGCTTTAAATCATCTAAATTCATCAGAGAATTTAACAGTTTAATCTTTAATACTGAAAGGAAAATAATTACAGTTTTATATACAAGGCAATAATTGGCTAGAATAAGATGAAAACTAATCTTCCGATTGATTTTTATTAATAGTTAAAAGTCATATGAAAACTTTGCAGAAGTTAATAAAAGACTTAGTTTGTAGACTTCTAATTCTTTTTGCTTATTTTTAAAAAAGGAATCGTTTTGAAAAATATTTTTTTTATATTAATATTTTTTATTCCCCCCTCCACACACACCAAAAAAAGCAAAGATTTTTTAACATTCTTCTATGGATTAAAAATGAAGAAGGTTTGGACATTGTATAAGTAGTATTAGCAATATATCTATACAAAAAGAATTACTGTTAGCATATATTACGATGCAATCAAATCGAATTCTGACAATATATGAACATCATTCCCAGAATGATACTTTGTCTGTTCAATTTTTAGACTGTTTGTTCATAATTTCTGGTTATTTTTTTCTTCTTTCATCATAAATCTTTTCATCAAGTAGTGTGCACTTCTTTTAATAAATTAGATTCCTCTCCAAAAAGGATTATTAAAAATTTAATACAAAACTTTAACATGACAATGCAATATCTGAAAATACTGAACATGTTAATATGTTTTTGTTTTATGAACTGATTTATTTGCAATAAAAAAAAATTATTTGCTAATAGCTGATAGTAACATACCAGCTAATGAAGTCCTTCAATGAAACTGGATAATAAACTTTTTGATTGAATTAGCAAAATTGCTAATCAAAATAAAATAAGAAGATTGAAAGTTTATATTCTACTAGATTTTGATTTAATACTATCTTTATTGTACAAACATTTAAGATGATCTTACTCCAATTGAGTGACCTGAAACAAACAAAAGCATAACTTCTGAATTAAGAAAGTTAACTGCTTGCAAATATCTACAGCTGAGGATAAAACATGCCACAATATGACGAACTGGGGCAAATTCAAATTATTTCCAAATGATTTTTTTTTTTTTGCCATAAATTTGTAAACATTGTATAAATTTAGTAATAAATTTACAAAGTAAATTAAAAATTTATATTATTCAACAATATTTGAGTCATTGCGTTAAGCCTTATAGAGTACCTACTATTTTATGTACTTTAATGCAATGTAATTTGCATAATGAATAGTAGCGGGGTTGATTGTAATGATGTTCCTTATTTATGATTTGAATTTCAGTTTACTGATATAAAATAAAAATGAACAAATAACTTGTATGATTTATGGACCATCAAATGGCCACATTAATATCTCTTAGCAACTTTCTAAATTTGCCGCTGCTTAGATGTGGCGCTGCTGTCATTACTAAGCTAAAGGAAACAGAATCAGTTAGTTAAAAGTGGGTGAGACTAAGGCAAGGGTGTCCTATACCACTTAATTTGATTTTGCTATATTTAAGAGAAATGGAGAGAGCAATAGAAACGTTAGCAAGAGGGATAGATATACCATGTATAGATGGCAAGGGAGAGTATATATTATCAGGTCTTTTATTTGCTGCTGATATGGTTTTGTGCACAGAAAGTAGGGAAGATATGGAAATTATGCTGAAAATATGTGCAAGAGTGGGTAAAAAGATGGAGATTAAATTTAGTGAAGTCAAATCAAAACTAATGATGACAAATGCTGGGGAAAGAGAAGAGAAAGAATTTGTATTGGAAGATATAAAGTTAAATGTGGGAATTGTCTTAAGTAATCAGAAAAATTGCTTGGAGGAATGGAAGAAAAAATTGATAAATGAAGAAAAGAAAGGGACTGATAAAGAAATTAACAGTGTTTTCATATAAAAAATATGATGTACCTGGAATTGTATGGAAGGGAGTGGAAGTAGCAGGGTTAACTTATGGTAATGATGCATTATGTGTTAGAAAAGGGGTGTTAGATTACTAAGAAAAAGTATAAAGAGAAGTAGGAAGACTTGGTTGTCAAACGAGGTGATTCAAGAGAAATGGGATGGTAAAGTTTTTATATGGAGATGCAAAAAGTAAAATGAAAATTGCAATTTATGGATAATAAGAGAATAACCAAAATCGTATTTAATTGGGTTTATGAGTAAAGGATAGGCAACGATTATGGTATGAAGATTTGAATAAAGACTTTATGTCAGTACACATATACAAAAGATGTGATGTTAGAAGAATTGTTGAGGGTTATGGTGGCAAGGAATGGGATAGAAAAATAGATGCGTTAATAAAAAATAGGAAATTGGAGAGATGGAGAGTAAAAAGAGTTTAAATATAATAGAAGTAAACAGAATATTGGGTGCGAGTTAATTTATGATAATAGCAAGGAAAGTAGTTTACTGTTTAAAGCTAGAATAATGATTTTCAGCAACAAGGGAATATACATATAAATAGAGAAATGTGAGTGATTTAGTATGCAAGTTATGTAAGGAAGGTATAGAAAACATCAGGCATCTATTAATTGAATGTAAATGCTTACAAGCAGAAAGGGTGTAAATAATGAAGTTGTGAGAGAATAAACAAATGATTATACAGAAAGTGGTTCTTGGTTTTTATGCTGAGTTTGGAAAAAGATAATGAGAATTTAAATATAAAAGCTATGGACAAAGATAATGTTGTGGAATGCAATGAAGTGGGATAGAGAATAATATGGGAAAAACTTAGGGTGGGGAATGGAAAAGGAAGGTAAGGTGACTAACATCACATCGCAATTAGAATAGAGCATAATTTCACAGAAACGTTTAATAGATCAAATATAGAGTAACTTTACTATAGATAAAATAGTTTTTTTTGTTGTTGTTAATTCATGTAAGCAAAGCATATTTTTGATTCTGATTCATTCATTGAAAAACAATTTCTAGTTTTTTTTTTTTTTGAAATAGATATTTGTATTTTTTTTTTTTTTTTTTAAAAAAAAAGATCTGTTCTTAAATACTAACTAACATCATTAAAAAAAATGTTTTTCTTTCTTAGCATGATCATTTACTCAACTTAGAAAACAAAATGCAATTTAAACAAAAATCAATTCTAGATATTATGTCCAAATTATAAATTTGTAATAACGTTTAAAGTTTATTAACTGATTATATGAGACTATACCGGAAAATTATAAAATTATACAACTATTTGCTAATTGTTTTTAAAAAACTTTGAATTTATTTTATCTTCAGATGCCCACAACAATAGAGGCAGCTGGAAATAACAAATTCAATGAGTGGTGCTATTTGGACTTGCAATTAATGAGTACACCTGGGTCTCGTTTTACGCGATAGATAGGTTCCTCAGAAAACACGACTTAACTTACCTTGAAAAAGGGGGGATACAGACTGTGATTTTTCAAAAATCGCATAAAAGCAAAGCACCAAGTAAAATTACTTTAAAATTCACGCAAAAAAAAAAAAAATAAGGAAATAAAATATGGCTTAATAAAAAATTTCAAATTTGAAAAAAATTGATACAAGACAAACTTTTAACTATAATATTGAATTTTATTCAAAACAATATATTTTTATGCATAATTTACAGTAATTTACATTTATTTATACACATTTTAATTATTATTGCTATTTGCCTATAAACAGGTTTGTTTGCAAACTGTTAAAAAATCAGATTCTTCACAAGAGGAAATATAACTAGAACCAACTTCACTCTCATGTTGTGTTAATGGTTTTCTGGTGACAACATAATTAGTAATTAATCTAACAACTAAAAATTAAATTCTTATTTTTGTCTTTAATTTTTTAATTTTCAATTTTAATTGTGCCCACTGCTATTACTCACCTTTTAAAAATAAACTTGCGGACCCTAAATGATTAATAATTGATTATGTTCTTTTTTAAAAAGCAAAAATGGAATGTGATTTAAAATGCAAAATTAACACGCACAATGGTTGAACAAATTTACATTATAATCTTGTAAAATTTAATGTGGGTATACATAAAATGTGCAAATCATGATTTTAATTTCATTATTGCATAAAATCTTACTATTATAAAGCACTGAAAATATTGAAATTACTAAAATGAAAGTCAAATTCCAATAATGTGCTATTACTTTCAATATGCCATAAGTGTGCAAAATTTATTATTTAAAGTAATAGCACATTATCGGAGTTCGACTTCCGAAGAAACATGAATCGCGTAACTTCAAAATTGCGTTAAATAAATCCACGTAAAACAAGACCCAGATGTATTGATTTAATAAACCTAAATGACTGTAACTGGATTGATTAATCCTTCATCTTACACATAGTTTACATCTGTTTTGTTATCACCTTATTTTTGAATTTACTTTTGTTTTCTTCTGTTTGTTTTGTTATTTTTTTAAAAAGTGTTTTATTAATAATATTTATAATTTTTTCCTACTGTTCAGGCTTTTCATCCCTGCACTTCTATATGTAATATATAGGGGGTTTGAACTTAGACTTTCACATGACCAATGGGGGGTTTGAACTTAGACTTTCACACGACCCTCAACCATCAATGCTATCTTATACCGCTGATACACTTGATCACACACATATTGAAAAGATAAATAATCATCAATATATGTATTTCATACTAAACCAGCACTCGTCAGTTGGTCCAGATTATCATCTCCACACATACATACAATCAAAGCTCAGCTTATATTAAGATAGCCAATTTTCATACTTTAATGGATAGGCCTTATACCACTCCACCCCACATCTCCAATGATACTGGTAACATTTGATCAAAGTATAATCAGAAGTTACTTTTGTACATTGTGAATGGCATTTACATAATAGCTAGGAATTAATTTTATAATAATTAATAATGATGATGATGGTGATGATAGTAATTATGGTACTGCACTAATGAACTTTTTGTTGTTGATGTCCTACTGTAAGTTGATGTAGTGATCAAATAGTTGTATTTTCTTCTTTATATCTTTTTTTTTTTTGAAAGATGTTGAAACAAACATTTTGAAATTCCTTTGAAATTTATAAGCAATACCTGAAGAAGGGAAACTAATGTCACTTGAAACATTGTGTTATATACTTAGTATGTGAATGTATTTGAAACATTTAAATAAAGTTTGAATGTTTTTAAAAACATTTAGCATTTAAACTTGGATGATAAAAATAGTCTAACATATAAGTACAAATTATTTAAATGTTATATTTATTTGTTCATTCTTCTATTGATATATTATTATAATCTAATATTGCTTTTTTTGTATATATATATATATATATACAAAAAAATATATATATATATATATATATATATATATATATATTGGATTTATTAGTTGTTGTTTTTTTCCAATTTAGTAAAGCTTGTTAAAAATAATTTTATATGTCAATGAAAATCCATTAAATTAAATTCTATATCAATGATTTGTCTCTTATTTCAATTGATTATGAGTTTATATTATTATTATATAAAATAGAGCTAGAATTATATTGGAAATGTTGAATTTAAAATATCTCTTCTAATTTTAAAACATGGTATAAAAAAGCAGATGGTACTAATTAAAAAAAGGAATAGACATTTTCATTGCCATTTATTGTGCATGATAAATTAAGCATGAAAGTGAGGAAAAATTTAATTAATATTAACCACTGTGTATCAAATTCTATTGCATAGTGTTTTTTTGAACACAAAAATATTTTTATTTAGGTGTTTTGCATTTTTAAATTATTTTCTAACAGCAATTCAGTAACCTATACTGAATAATTATCCTTGAAGATTTCCTGCTTATTTCATAAAAGAATCATATAATGCTAAATACTATTTAAAAATATAGTTAATATAAATGTAACTGTTTGTATCACTTGTGATTGAATATAAGCATGCATAGAAATAAGAAAAATTATTATTAAAAGGCCAAATCTGTGAAATGAAAATGAATACATTATTCATACTGAAATTAAAACTATATTTAGTTTATCTTTTAAAATATATTGATGTATATAGTGTTTTTGATTTTTTATCACAATTCTGAATTTATTTCTCACTGTTTAATAAAATCAGTAATTTTGAATTTTTTTTTTTTATAAGATTGAGAAAATGGATGCCAAAAATGTATTGAACCTATAAAAGAAAAAGTAAAAACGTTTGAAAAGTAAAATAGCAATAACCAATAAATAAATAAAAATTAAGAAAATATACTTGGAATTAAAGTTTTTAGACACCAAAATCAATGAAATGATAATATATAGAGAGACTTGAAAAATCTACAACTTTCAGGATCAAAACTCTCTGTCATTTCTGGTGCTCAAATATCACATGATCTTCCTGGTGATTAATTTGTCATTTATATTTGAGAACTATTTTATTATAACTAGTGTGACTTGTGTCACTGTTGGAAATGAATCAAGATTTGTTTTTTAGGCAAATATCTAGAACAGCTTTATTCCTTTTGATTCTTTGTATTTCTAAAAAAAATGTACACTGAAATCTTGAGAACTGATATTTTGTAAACAATGGTCTTGATAACATAAATTATAATTTACTTCAAAGGTTGAAATCCTTTTATTCATTGTCTTTTTATTGAATCATTCACAGAAAATTCATATGGATTCAAAATGTTTATGATTTTGTAATTGTTAGATAACTAAGGACAAAAAAAAATAATAATTCAAAAATGTATTTTTTTTTATTTCTTCATATTATATGTACATATGTTGAAGTACATATTTTTATGGATTTTAATCTGATAGAGAATGGAAATTAAGAGATTATATTTGAGAAAAAGAGATAATTTTAACTTTTGATGTTATGAAGAAACCATCAATTATTAATTAGCAATCCTGAAACTAAACAAAATTCGTACATTAACCTATAATATCTCTTTTTGTTTTGAATTTAGTGAAATAAAAGGGGATCCTTTTTCACTTCAAACCCATGTTCTGATAAGGATTTACACCCAGAAATCTATTTTTATAGGTGTGAGAATGCAGAAGACTAGCATCTTTGCAATACTGACAATAATAATTAATCTTTTCCAGATGGATGAATATATTGATTTAATTTGATAAAGAATGGAAATTAAGAAATTTTATTCATGTACATAGAGATAAATTTACTTTTTGATGTTGACAAGAAACAATATATTACTAATTGACAATCGCGAAACTAAGCAAAATTTCTCATTAATCTATAATAATAGTTTTTCTTTATCCTTCATTTAGTGAAGTTAAAAGGAGTCCTGTTTCTCTTCAAACCTAAGTTTTTATAAGAATTTAAACTCAGAAAGTTATTTTTATAGGTATGAGGATGCATGGAACTTTGTCCTAAAGTTTTTCAGAAATTAGAATTTGTTGTGATAATATGACACAGTTTTTTTAAAAGATTTTGTATATTTTTTACTAAGCTTGATTCAAAATATTTCTAAATTTAATATCCGAATATTGACTCATTGTAAATCAAAAGATTTTGCGAATGTTAATGTTTAACAGAAATAGTGGACTTAATCAGTGAAGAATTTATTAGCTTCATGCTCCCAAATCAAAATGCTTTAGATTTGCCTATATAATTAAGAAAATAGGTTGAGAGATAAGAGGGGTCCCTCTTATCTTTATAAAGTCAAATCTTGCGTTATGATTTGGAGAGGTCTCTCTTGCTAAAATTAAGCACTCAAGGCGCATGTACTAAGGTTTTAGCCTTATATAAGTATTAAGCTTATTAATGAAAGATTATGATTAAATATGAAGAAAGAAATTGCTTTAAATCTGTTTAAATCCAAAACTAATTTTTTTTGGTTGCAAATTGAAACTGATATTTTTTGGATGAGAATCAATTCTTAGCAAGATGTTTTAGAATTTATATATTATTATTGAATCTATTATTATAAAGTGCTGAAACTTTGAAATTATTCAAACGGAAGTCAATCTTTGTTAATATGCTATTTCTTAAATATTATAAATTTACACACACACTCTCACCAGTAAGAGTTTAAAAAACTTAAGTGAATCACTTAAGTTTAGAGCATACATTCTATATACACCAATTCTTACAGACCATGCTTAACTCAGGGCTTGAGTCTATTGTATGCCTGATGTTATAATCAAATATTCAATTATACAAATCTATTTTAACCCATCACAAGAGAAAGACAGTGTCTCATTTTTAACCATCTATGATTAGACAAACATGATTTATAAATGTAAACCTATTATTATAAAGTGCTGAAAACTTTGAAATTATTCAAACAGAAATCAATCTCTGATAATGTGCTATTTCTCAAATATTATAAATTTATGCGCACTCTCCCGCTGGTAAGGTAACATCAGGCACACAATAAACTCAAGCTCTGATTTAAGCATGGTCTGTTAAGAGTTGATGTACATAGAATGTACGCTCTAAACTTAAGTGATTCACTTAAGTTTTTTAAATTCTTACCAGTGGGAGAGTGCACATAGATTTATAAAATTTAAGAAATAGTGCATTATCGGAGATTTACTTCTATTTGAATAATTTCAAAGTTTTTAGTGCTTTATAATAATAGGTTTACATTTATAAGTCATGTTTGTCTAATCGTAAGTGGTTAAAAATGAGAGACTGTCTTTCTCCTGTGATGGGTTAAATAGATTTGTACAAATGAATATTTGATTATAACATCAGGCACACAATAATCTCAAGCCCTGATTTAAGCCTGGTCTGTAAGTGTTGGTGTATATAGAATCTACCCTCTAAACTTAAGTGATTGACTTAAGTTTTTTAAACTCTTTCCGGCAGTAGAATGCATGTAGATTTATAATATTTAAGAAATAGCAGCGGATATTGATTTCCATTTGAATAATCTTGTTATTGAATAATTTATTATGAAAATTAATTGCATTTTCTGGATTTTAATCAGTCAAAATTATATGTTTTTTTAAATCCATTAAGATTTATTATTTCATATTTGATATAGATGTTGCTATTAATCTTTCATTAGAAGAATGAGAATTACAATGATTTGCTTATTTCACAAAATTTTGAGGGGTTAGCTGAATATCTGTTGGTATTACTCAAATATATGAAATTTTCAAGCAAGTATATTCTAAGAAATAAGAAATAGTATCAACATTTTTACAATGAGAATCTTCATAGTCCTAATGTCCAATCACATTTTGCAAGCATTTTGAAAACAAAGTTTGTTACATTTCATTTTTATTTTCATTGTGAATACTTGTAATACATATTAATTTTTAATTGCGCACTGCAAAAAATAACAAAAAATCAGAAATTCTAAGTTATAAATTGTATTTCAAAGCAAATAAGAACAAAAAAGAAATATAGCAAAAACTTCAGATCTCTGATCGCGTTTATGTCAGTGTGTATTCCAAGAATCATAGTCTGTTTCATTTTTTATAAATTAGCATTTTTTCACAGTGACATTAGCTAATAAATTATATTTAACTTTGATCAGTTAGTATTGTTTAATTTTTTTTAATTTAATATTTTTAAAGCATCAAATACCGAAATTGTGTAATAAAACCACAAAACATCAAGTCTTTCCATAATAAAGGAGAATATTCTTAACAAGAAATGTTAGAATTACATTCATCACATAATTAGTAAAAAAATTTTGATTACATACTATAATAATCAAAAAGGCAAGTTATATATAACATGACATTTCTTTTATAAGCTTGTGTCCAAATATTTTATCTGTCCACTGACATGAGCCATAAGCTCAAAACCAGTTGGTCTGGAGATGGCAAGGTTCTGGATAGAGATTTTAAATATTTTCTCATACCGCACTTATCGATTAAGAGCTTGTTTGAGCTATTGGTACACTCTCTATATTACATTACATACTATAATAAACTATATCAATAATAAATTTAACATCTTTGTAATAAAATTAATCAAAATGTTTTTCCATTAGAAATGTACATATTCTAACAATAAAAAAAAATATGAAAATTTTATTATGTAATTTTAAAAAAAAGATTATATCATAAAATGCATAAGATAGTGAATGTACAATAATACATGTTCATTAAAGTAATAGAGCCTGTATATTATAAAAATAGATATTAAAAGTATTAAAATATGTAATTTTGTATAAAACATTCTGAGAACATTGAAGCAAATTATTTAAAATGAAAATTTAAATGAAGGTCATGGTTTTTCTTTCTTTAAAATTTGAATTAATTAAACTGTTAAACAATTAAATTTTTATGTAACCATGGTGAACATTTCATTCATCACACACGAGGTTACTGAACAAAACAAGTGCCCATCCAGATGTGGAACACTTTACTATTTGATTTATTTTTATTACTATAAGCAAGTTATATCATTTTTGAAAGATTTGAACTTGATATAAAGCTTTTGGATGATACCCAGCCGCCTATAAAAATAGTGCTTAAGTGGTATTAGATTTTTTAAGCAACAGACTACATATGTATATGTAAAATTCTTTATACGTTAGTAAGTTGGATTAATTGATTAATTTAGTATTTTGATAATGAGCAAGTGATAATATTTGATTGTTAATGACAGTTTGCGATATTTTACTCTTTTTATTTATATTATTATTATTATAATACTTTAATTTCAAAGCGTCACAAGTTTTAATACAAGTGATATAACTGAAATACAGGCTTATTATATGCCTGTATCAATACAGGTAATATATAGGGCATATGAGCACAGACTTTCACACGACTCACCACTCTATCTTATATCATTGATATCCTTGAACACATATATGTCGAAAAGATCAATAATTACCAATATACGCATTTCATGCTAAACCAGCAATCATCAGTAGGTCCAGATTATCATCTCTACACATATGAGCAGTAAGTGCTCAGATATATATATTAAGATAACCAATCTTCATACTTTAATGGACAGGCTTCAATCCACTCCACAGTCTAACTCTTCAACCGTCCATCCAATTGAAAATCTGATGATGGAACGCTCAAAGGTCACCCTGAGGCCGAGATTCTAGTTTTAAAATGCATATATTATTTTCATATGATTTTTTATTTTGTTTCTTTAACTATTTTTGCTAGCCACTAACTGATCTTTGTAATAGAAGTGTATTTTAAATAATTATTTAAACTGTTATTCATTTTATTTTTATGAATACTTTTAAAATCCTCTATACTTTAGTCCAGGAATAGAGCAGTAGACTTAGAGTTGGAGGGGGAGGGGGTCCAATTGATGCTTGAATTTCAATTGAATTTGATTATTTAATAAACTACCTCAATTTTTTAATTACTTACTTTTTTTTTTTTTTGTATCAAGTTATCATAATAAGATCAAAAGATTATGGGTTCAATTCTTGCATGAGAAAAGTAAAAAAAAAAAAAAAGGAAACGTATGATACCCGCTGTAGGATTTGTGATTTTTGGATTGTTTTCCCCCAAATTTTGATTGTGTAGTCTTATGGTGAGGTCAAAAAGGTTTTTCGAATCATTTCCTGACTTAAAGAAAATAATGAACGCTTAGATGTGATGTTGGAACATCTGAAATTGTAGGTAGAGGGATATTTCGTTTCCCTGTCTGTCTCTCTACCACAGAGATCAGTTGTTTAGGGCCATAAAAATAATTGCATGGTTAGTTGCTCAGGACGTCATGTGATTTTTAAGCATCAGAAATGGCCGGTTCAGTTTCTAGGAACTCTAAGATTTCATTTCGATTATTTCACAATTAAGCTATAATGCAATGGACAATCTCTTAATCTAAGCCAAGTAAATGATTGCAAAATGTCGAAGAAATTTATTTTATAAAAGAAAATAAAAAAGGAAGTATACCGATATTTCAGTAAACCAAAAATACATTTTCAGATTAAATGTTAAAATCATTTGAGAAGATTATGCCTTAAGAGAATTTACTTCTTACTGAATATTCAATTTAATAACGAAACATTGTCTAATAATTATTTTTCTAAATTGAAAAAAATATTTGAATAGATTAAATTGTCAAATGTTTGTATATATATACTTTTAATTTCTATGTAGACTTTAACATCCGATTGTTAATTAAAGTTTTAAATGTATATATATATATAACTATATTTAAAAATAAAGTTTTTAAATAATCCTCTATAGGATGGTCTCCAAACAGCCGGTCTCCCAGAGGGGACGCTAAAGAAGACCTTATTTAATAGGTTTGTCAGTTGAAAAATGTCAGTTTGATTGTTTTTTTAAATTCTTGTTTTACTGTATAACTAAAAATATAAACAGAATAAATTATATGACTAGCTTACATAATGCTTTTCAAGAGCTAAATATTTCATTCTTTCCAGCACCATGTCTAGCATCTAACAATTACTCTATCATGCAATTGGTAGCAGAGATAGAGTGATTCTTGATAACTAGATACCCATTTGCTAATCAGTATGAATGAATAACTTGGATCATTATGGGAAAGTTATTTAAATGTAAAATCCTAAGACCTGCCAAGTTTGTTGAGGCCAAATTCTATCTAGGTTTGTAGGTGTGGAAGGCTTATGCACAATTGCTTAATCACGAGACTTTTCACAAATATATATATATATATATAATATTAAGTATCCATTCAATGACATATTTGTATCAATATTTTCTTTCTCTTTTTATTGATCCACAAAGCTCTATTAATATATTCCAATTTCTAAGCATCATACACCTCTATCATTCCATACGTATGTGTATATATATATATTTCTTTCATTTCTCTCTTTATTTCTTCTTGCGAGTATTAGTTTTGGACATACTTTTTCCCCTTATTCTTATTCATGTCCAGTGCAATATTTGTGTGTGTACTCTTTTTTGAGATAACATTTGCATGTTTATACCATTTTTATTGTCTTGTTTTGATTTCATTTACTACAGAGTGTTCGATATTTATTATTTTTTTAAATTCTTTTATTGCTTATCCATTTTCTGTTAGATTTTTCTGAAGAATTTGCCAATAATATAATTCTCTAACTGCCATATTCATTTTCTGTTTTTTTTTTAACTGCTAATCTTTTCTATCATAAATAATATTTTTTAATTGTTGTGTCATATATTTATATTCTATATTTATTAATTACAACCCTTAAAATGATTTTTCCAGTTATAATTGCTTCCATAGATTACATGACCTCTTGTCCAAAAAAATTTTGGTAGCAATTTTAAAATTTAGATACATATAAAAATAATTTACTATGCAAATATAATCATTTTTTGAAATAAATTATATATATATTATTGATAATAAAATTTTAATTATAATCAGCAATTCGTCATGGTATTGTAGAACTACTTAATTGATTTTAATAGACAACAGATCTTAGAAGATGGTGCAAGGTAGATCCCCACTCTGGATTTTGGCTATTGGCTTTCATTAGTGAGGAGTATTCAGTTTTGCATGTCTATTTATCAATCACCTTTATCTTATATATATATTTCTAATATTTTTATGGATAAATGATACATTTGTAGTATTATTTGTGAATCACATTTCATTTCATTGATTACAAGAGCTGAATTTCTGATTTTAATATTTGCTCTTTGTTGTTTTTTAATCCTTTTTTGTTTTGTTTTGTAGATAAATGGCCATATTCATTTATAAATGGCTTCTAAAAATACTAACCTGTAATACAGTGAATTTAATTAATAGTTTAAAATTTTTGACTTCATTAGGTAATTATTAAGTTATATACCTTTTTTTAAATCTAAATCTTTTAATGCTTTCTTTATTCATTTTTCAATTTTTTCCCGCCTTGTTTTTCTGTAGTGACATTACTATACCTAATATTTTTTCTCTCTAGCTATTACTTCTTATACTTTTTAAAAGTCCAAACAATTGTTTATATTTATTTTCCAGCATAGAATTTTTATACACATTGTATCACATTGTAATTTTTGTCTTTTATTATTGCTATTATTATTATTACTATTTTTTTTTTTGGTTTAGTATGACTTTGTGTCTTTTAAAATATTTTAGTAGTGATGCATTTTAAATGTGTTTATGTTGTATGTTTTTTAAATTATTAATCAATATTTATTTACAGGTGAAGTAACTTCTATGATAAGTTAGCTCCAAATCACTAAATACTTGAAATAATTAATTATTGTAAGACTAAATATATTATGAAGTACAGTACTTAATTTTTTTTTTTTTTGTGTGTGAGATGATAAGTGCTTTAATTATATTATCATTTTCATTATTATTTCAATGTGAATTATATATGAGAAGATCCTCCTAATTTGAATAATTGTTCAATTCAAATGTGTCTTCTTCACTTAAGTTTTAACTCATTAGTATTTAATGAGAATTATACCATTTTCAACCATTTTTATTGGACTTGTAATTATCTGATCATTATTTTAGATGAAGTGGCAATAAAAAGCATTTTGTTGAATTTTTCAGTTTTCATATTTTTTTTTAGGTATTCAGACTACCGATTTGAAAATGTGTGTATATACACACAGTAAATGTATGTATGCAAATAATATATATAATGCTTGAAGTTTTTTGTTTTTAACTGTATTATGTGTGGCTATTTTGTAATTGAAACATAGGGGTCCAAGATCAATAGTTACTTTATTATTAGAGTATGTAGATTTGCTATCTTAATATAAGCCGAGCACTGATTATATATATGTATGGGAGATGATGATCTGGATCAACTGAGGTGCTTCAGCATGAAATACTTATATTGGGGATCAGTTATCTTTTCCATATGTATATGGTCATGTGCATCGTTTATGTTGGATAGAGTGGATGACTGTAGGGAGCTTGAAAGTATGAATTCAAATCTCCTTTATAATATATATATATATATATATATATATATATATATATATATATATATATATATATATATATATATATATATATATATATCAGATGCATTTGATTCCATATCATTTTTTTATCTTGTCTATTTGTCTAATGTTTGCTGAGCTATATATCTGTCTGCCCACCTATTTATTTTTTTGCTATGTCTCCAGTTCATATATACATAAATTATGGAAAGTTGGCCATTCATGTGGGAATGTTAGTGTTGTATCATTTTAATTATATATTTTTTCTAATTGTTAAATGCTATTCGGGATGGGATATTATACGTTGCCATAAGCTGGCTACAGCTGTTATTTATCTTTTTATATTGGTATATTGAATATTGTAAAGATTATTCCAGAGTATGTGTATATATATATATATATATATGTTCAAAAGATGGCGCTATACCAAAACCGCCGAACAAGTGTAAGATTTGTTTTACATAAACGAAAAAAGAGTCAGAAATTAACTACCTCTTTCATTTGCTCACCTCCAGATCAGCTGATTTCAAGCTGGTTTGCTCTCCTCAGTGGGGGATAGAGTATAGAAACTAGATCTAAAACACTGACTCTCAAGTGTTTATGCAAAACGTTTCTATCAGATTGCAAGCGTGAATTTTTCAGACCGGTAAAGTCTTCAAACTCAGCCTAGCAAGCCAGATATTTATATGGGTCTGATCTCAGTTCAGAATCACCATATAATCAAAGTTTCTGCAATATATATCATTGCAAGAAAACTTTAAAGGTACATTTATGAAAAACAAAAACAAGTTAATCAAGTAACCTGCTATCACTTGTTATTTATGTTCAAAAGATGGCGCTATACCAAAACCGCCGAACAAGTGTAAGATTTGTTTTACATAAACGAAAAAAGAGTCAAAAAATTAACTACCTCTTTCATTTGCTCACCCCCAGATCAGCTGATTTCAAGCTGGTTTGCTCTCCTCAGTGGGGGATAGAGTATAGAAACTAGATCTAAAACACTGACTCTCAAGTGTTTATGCAAAACGTTTCTATCAGATTGCAAGCGTGAATTTTTCAGACCGGTAAAGTCTTCAAACTCAGCCTAGCAAACCAGATATTTATATGGGTCTGATCTCAGTTCAGAATCACCATATAATCAAAGTTTCTGCAATATATATCATTGCAAGAAAACTTTAAAGGTACATTTATGAAAAACAAAAACAAGTTAATCACGTAACCTGCTATCACTTGTTATTTATGTTCAAAAGATGGCGCTATATATATATATATATTCTCATGGATAAATGAATTCATAGTATTATTTCTGGGAGCTTCCATTTAATAAAAATATAATAGCTGACATTTCAGTACAATAATAAGTACTTTCCTCAAAGCGTTTTCTTTCTCAAATTATAAGAAATAACAATTTTAAATCTCATCACACACATTCTTATGATTTGAGAAAGAAGAAACTCTGACAAAAGTGTATTTAAATATCAGCTATTAAGCTATTATAGTTTTATTACACGGAAGCTCCCTGAAATAATACTAAGAATATATATATATAATCAAAATTACACCAAATTCACAACTCAACCAGACTAGCCAAGAAAATAAAATCTAAAACACTACTAATGGTTTCACTACTACAAGCAGATTTCTCAAGTGTAAAGAACTACAAAATAATAACATACTTAAACTAAACATTACCCCCAATTCCACTTACTTCCCATCTATCCTTAATATTAAAAGAACTTTTAAATAAGTCAACTGCTTCAGAATCATAAATTTTTAATAATAAAGATTCTTTAATTTTTCTTTTTATCTCATTATTCTCAAAGAAGATAACCTTAGCTTCATCAAAATTAATAGTGTGGCCTGTATATTTTACATGGACATATAAGGCAGAACTAAATATTTATTTCTAACCCTATTTTTATGTACCTTTATTTTTTCATTTAAACTCAAACTATTCATATCTATATATAATTTCTTACAAAAAACAAGGAATAACATATACTACTCCAGAAATAGTCTTTCTATCAAAAATTTCTTTTGTAATATTTAATAAATTATTCAAAGTAATTGATTCTTAGTGTTATATATTTAATTAACTGTAAAATCATTGGCATGCTTATTAAAATCATAAGAATTTCACTTAAATTAATATTTGAAAGTGTAAGCTGGCTTGATTACTATAGCAACAAGAATTACTGCTAATTAAAAGTTTTAGCCTTTCCAAGTATCAATGCTTGATTTATTACAGATGATAATCTTTTATCTGATAAAATAGATTGGAATTGATATGATAAATTATGGACATTATTTACAAGTTCTTTGAGAATCTATCTTATAAATTATCTTAGTAACATATTCAGATTTGTTTGTTCCATGAATAGTTTTATATTTTTAGCATTACATATTTAATAAACTTATTTTACATGCTCATTAAAATCATTATAATATATATAACATAAATAAAGTGTCCATTAACTATAGCAATATTATAATCATAATAACTTTTGGTTAATTTCTTAAACTTGCCTCAACTGCCATTAAATTCAAAAAACAAAGAGGAAGCAAACATCATCAATTCAAATCTTATGAATCCCAAAATTTTAATGTTAGCAGCTTGTCTATTTATTAAATGCATTTTATTTCTATTTATAAAAATTGCCTCATTAATTTTTCTTTTATTATGGTTTCTCTCTTCATGAAGCATTTTCACACTTTCAATATCAAATTTAAATTTGTATTTACATGTTTTTTCATGATCAAAGAAAAATGAAGCAGTCATTAAATCACCATTATTCTTGCTTTTTACATGCTTATATATCAATTCATGCTCCTTTAATCTCATTTCAATACTGCATCCCAATTTACCTATATATGATAACATACACTCACAAAAATCAAGTTATAACAGTTTAAAGGAAATGAAGATTGTTAGTAAACAATGGATATCTATTCAATTTATTTCAAATCCACAAGTGAAATTTTTGAATGATATATATATATATATATATATATATATATATATATATATATATATATATATATATATATATATATATATATATATAAGAACATGTTTAATGTTTCATTCTATGTTCCAAATAATCTTAGTAAATTAATGAATAATTCTAAGGATATCATACCGGTCAAGCAGAAAAGTAATGTTGTATATCAAATTTTTTGTGAGTGTATGCTATCATATATAGGTGAATTGAGGTGCTGTATTGAAAAGAGATTAAAGGAGCATGAATTGTTACAGAAGCATGTAAATAATAAGAATAATGGTGATTTAATGACTGCTTCAGTGGTCTTTGATTATGAAAAAACATGTAAATATAAATTTAAATTTGATATTGAAAGTGTGAAAATTCTTCATGATGAGAGAAACCATAGTAAAAGAGAAATTAAGGAGGCAATTTTTATAAATAGAAATAAAATGCATTTAATAAATGGACAAGCTGCTAACATTAAAATATAGGATTTGTGGGATTTGAGTTGATGATGTTTGCTTCCACTTTGTTTTTTGAATTTAATGACAGACGAGGAACAGTTTTAAATAACATCAATTCAGCTACTATCAATAATGAAATCCTACATTTTGAAATAATCTTCTAAAAAAGAAAATGAAATGATTTTTTGCTCAAGAGTTCATAAGATGTTTGAGCACTAGTGATGGGGATGGCTGAAATCATGATTTTTGTATCCTTTATGCTTTCAGTACATTGAACCATGCAGAACCATCATTTCTTTTACATTTGGTTATGTAACATTTTAAATCTCAGTATATTCTAGAATTAATGGTAAATATATAATTTCAGTTGTACTCACCATTCAGAGAGAGAGACCTCAATATTGTTTTTTTTTTTTTTAAAAAAAACCCATTCCATGCCTCATCAAAATAAATTGAATGAAGTATCCATTCATTTTATCACAATTTGTCATTCTTCTAATGCTTATATTAATTTATTTTATTTGTCTAATTACTAATTAATTTTTTTTCTATTTCAATTTGTTTGCATAAAAAGCCTGCATTAACATATTTGTTACATTATTTTCAGATTATTAGTATATATAATTTCACCAATTCATATTAAAAACTGCTATTTAGCTGATGATTCAAAATTTAATCTGATTTTCAAAATATTAAGTGCTGAAACTTACTCCATGTTAATCATACCAAACAAACATCATGTTTCTCTTATTTTTATTGGCATTATGAACAGTTATTTACTTTATCACTCTAACTAGAACCATCTATTGCAAACAGGAGCCATTAATTGACAACAAGGGGCATTGAATATACATAATGAACAATCCTGTAGCTTCATTTTTTTACTATCTCAACTAACATCTTAAAGTTTTAAACACCTACAGTTCAAACTCAAATGTCTTGCTTGTATAGCTATATAAAGATTACACCAGGTTAATAATGATATCTATTAGTGATCCCATTTATATATTAATTGAAGCTATGTTTGACCTTTTAGGAAAGAGAATACCTCACAAACAGAATGTCACACGACTCTTGTATGGAGGCTACTGTATTATTTTTATTTAAAGGCATTTATTTTAGAGTAGAATAATATAATGAATAGCTGCTCTTAATATCTGTATGTAGGGTAGCAAAAGACTAAATAGTGATTAAATCACAAATGAGTAGACTTAATTAAAAAGTGTTACACATGAAATTAAGAAAATGTATAGAAATGCTGAATTTATTGACAAGTTATATATAAATAAACTATTTAGTTTAATTTTAGCAAATTTTTAGCTGAAATTTGAGGTGTATAAGTATTGTTAGCAAGAGGTCTACACAAGCTATTAACAAATCTCAAGAACTTCTAATTAAACATTTGTAATGTATAATTAAACAAAGTCTTACATATTCACATGAAAGACATTTTAAATAGTCTTGCATTGGTGGTCGAGAGGTCAGCGCGATTGCCTTGCACTTGCAGGCAATTGCCTGGGTTGCGGGTTCGTGTCCCGACCGATGCTATGACATTTAAAAAAAAAAAGACATCTTAAATAGTAATGCTGAACTAATTAATTATTTTTTGTTGACTTCTGAATTCCCCTTCATTAAAATAAAATGTTTCTATTTGCTAATAATTGATAATGAAATACTGACTGATGAAACCCCCGATTATTTAGGCAATACTGTAAGCCAAAATAAAATAAGATTGAAGATGCATCTTGAACTTATTTTTGAATTAATATTTTCATAATGCAGTCAATACATCAGCCAGTGTTTTATTATAGTCCAAATAAACAAGTAAATACTTCCTGTATTAAAAACTGTAAGATCTGACATAGCCAATAAAACATATGTAAACTTTTTATACGAATAATTCTCAAAAAAATTGCTATGTGAAATTATACATGAATTATTATAACTTATTGTAATTTAAAAGGCATTTATGGAGCTCTGGTATTTCAAGAAGTAACATTATATTCAACTGCTTTTATTTACTAAAGATCCCGAAAGAAATGATATCTGAGAAATCATATTTAGTATAAACTGTTAATTATATAAGAATCTTTTGTGTTCTAGATCCAAAATAATATTTCTAAACTTGCCTTTAATTAATACCTGTGCTCTAAGCCATTTATATTCTCTCTGAACTGGAATTAATGATATAGGGCCTTTTCTGTACCAAGATATTATCTGATGTTTTGTCTACACTGGTGGTATAACAATTAACCTTCAAAGATCTTCAATTCACCATCTATTAACAATGTACAGTATGAATTTCATTTGACTATGCATTTACTTAAATTACCAATTAAATCAGTTCTTTGGCTAATATTGGTCAATGATATCCTCTGTTTTTGTGCTTTTCTGATGGTAATTCTCAAAACAGCTTTGATAAGTTAGATTTTTTTACAGTATTTTTTTTTCTTTAAATTCAAACTAAACATTACCAAATATGTATTATTTATTAATTAATACTATAATGGGTAAGCTAATGTTTGCACAGAAATTTTCTGTTATGCTACGATTATTTATTATATACTGATATAATCAACTCATTTTTTTCCTTAGAAAATACAAAACACATTAACAGGTAACTATAAAACGATGTTATGTGAAATCTAAAGTAATCGCTTAGATTTTTAAAAAAAAGTGTTACCAAGAAAAAAAAAGTTTGTTAATAAATTACTAAAGTGAAATTAATGTAAAAAAAAATGAAATAAGAGTTAAATATTACATGTGTGTACACTGAAAATGAAGCTCATAAGAATATTAGAAATTTCTTTTTTTCACCTTTAATTCTCTTAGGTTACTGCATAAGTTTCTCAAGCCATAAATCATCTCCCTGCAATAACTATTGGTTTATATATTTGTGAAACCGTATTTTAAGTGTTTAATTACATGCATTGTGATTCTGACTGCAATCTCTTTTTTTTTTTGTATTACATATCATTTTCATTTTAATTTTTTTATTCTTGAGTTAGAATGGGAAAATTTGTTTTAAGAATTGAATAATCAATGGATGTTATAACTTATATATATATATATAGTTTCTTAGGTTAATTTTTTTTCTCTCTCTCCCTCCCTCTCCCTCTCTCTCTCCCTCCCTCTCCCTCTCTCTCCCTCTCTCTCCCCCTCTCCCCCTCTTTCTCCCTCTCTTTCCTTCTCCCTCTCCCCCTCTCTCCATCTCTCTCCTCCCCCTCTCCCTCCCCCTCTCTCCCCTCTCTCTCCCTCTCTCCCCTCTCTCTCCCTCTCTCCCCCTCTCTCTCCCTCTCTTTCTCTCTCCCTCTCCCCCTCTCTCCCTCTCTCAAATGCCATTGATTTTAAGTTTTATATTTATGAAAATGTGAACCTTATCTAAGTCTTACAATGGGTTGACAATTTTATATTTTTTTTGTAACTAAATGTAATCATTTTGAGGGGGGGGGATAGTACATATGATTTCTATATATGATTCTTCATATTTGTTCTATATTAGATTATATTTTAATAATTAAATCAAGTATGTAAGCAGTGAGCAATCATTATATAAATATTCAATGCCAGTACAAACAATATTCTTTTTTGCTTGCACTGTTTTTGGATTATTAGTCTTTTTCTGTAAGGGGATTTTGATTTTATACTTATACTTATTGCAATCATATTTTATATTTATTATGCTATTCAAACTGATGACCTGAAAATTTCAAGCTGATGACAATATTTTTGCAGTATTTGAAATCAATAATTGTTAATTTGAATGACATTATTGAATTCAAGATAATTACAGAATAGTTTCACTGCATATTCTGGCAGAATAAGAACAGTTAATTAAACTAATTAATAGAATCTGTTTGCATTAAAATGAGGGAATGCTGATTTAAAAATAAATAAAATATTATTTTTGAGAAAATTACAATAAAGAATTATTTTGGGAAAATTATAATAAAGGATTAACTTCAGAATATATTTGGATGCAGAACTATTTCTGGAAGATAGATAAAGAAATAAGAAAAGAAAGAGGTTAATTGATAAATTTAAGAATGGAAGTAATCTAAGTTAATGAGGAATATAACAAGAGAAAGAAAGACTGAAAAAGTATTCTAGTTTTTGATGACAATTATGATAATTATTTTAGTGTAGGAATATAAAAATAACTATTATCTCAACTTGAAAAAGATTCTATTTTGGCTTATGATTATTTTTTTCTAGTAGTATCCCATATCTAACTTAGACTCATTCAATATTGATAGGAAATTGAGTATCTGGCAATTTTTAACTAAAAGTTAAAATGAAAGTGGAAGAATATTCAAATCCTCACCATTCAACAACTATCAAGACTAATATGTAATAATTTCTTTTTTACTATTCTTCTAAGGAGCTGTTAAGAATCCTTTTACAAGAATAAGTTGTTCAAAAGGCTGTTTTAGCCTGCTTTGTTAATTTTATACGTACAAATATGTAAATATGATAACACCATTAAAATATGTACATGAATAACACTACAAAGGCAAATATATAATGATGGAAATAGTCCAACATATCACATCTTATAATATACCATCATTACAAACCTTTAGACAAATATATATATATATATTATAATGTTTCAATAGCAGACAGCTATAAAATTGGAAGTTTGCTTATAATTATATAATTAAATCATTTTAATTAAATGACATTAATAAATAATTTCATATTTAAATTTATTTTGCAAAATCCAGAACTATATTACTGATAATACCTATATATAGAAAACTCAGAATAGTTGTTTATGCATGACATTTGTGTATTTAGGATAAGTATAAGATCTTAAAGAATTATTTTGTTCTAATTCACCATCTATTGTTATTCAATTACACGTGCATATGAACACACATACACATATATATATATACACATACGTAGTCAAATTTTGGAAAAGCAATTTCCTGTCTATAAATGAATGTATTTTTAAGCTAACCAGACCATTATAACTGTAGTTAACAATCCAGTTTTTCTCAGTAAGTAATTATAAATATGGTAAATATAATAGTAAAAAAGAAAAAAGTCATATATCATGTGACTTAACTTAATAAGCTTGTTTAGAGCTATTAGCATGCTCATTATATTATATTATGGCAAATATAAAACAAAAAATATAAATATATTAAATTTATTCAGCGCTAGCAGATGATCTAATAATAACGTGTAAGGCTAAAACCTTCAACAGAAGTGCCTTAAAAATGCTTATTTGACAGCTAGTCAGATGCAATAATGACTGCACGTGGAACTCCCAATTCAAGAACACAAGCCAGAACTACCAGAAAAAGATGGGACCCTTAAAAAATATAATTATTATATGTTGCTGCCTTTACTACATCCTACTTTTAGGGGTATTATTATCTTTTTTTTCTGATTGAAGTGAATGATCATTTTTTATTTTTGAGTTAACTCTATATTTGAAAACAATCTTACATCACAATATTAAAACAATTATTTTTAATTACATAGGCATGGTAATAAATAGGTAGATAGATACAAATAAGAATTTTTAAAAAAAAAAATCCAAATTCCAAAAACAGATATATAGACATACAATATTTGCCTGAAGTTTGTGATGATGACATTAAATATTGAATGTCTTTAGAAATTTTTTTAAAGTACACAGACTAATAATATATACTAAAATGGTATATTTTGTCACACATCCCATTTCACCTACTATGTCCCATAGTAGTAATTCTAGATTTAAACCCCATCAAGTACATGTATATTCATGTATAATTATGTATATCTACATATATCTGCATATATTTATTTATACCTGTGTATATCTACATATATTTATGTTAAATTAAATGCATGTCTGTGTAAACATCGTTATATATGTATGGACACACTTGTGTATATGTGAGGGAGCTGTGATGTGGAACTGATTTAATAGCATTACGGCATGATTATAATTATAAATCTTTAATTTAATATAATTTATATGTATAAATTTATTCATCATTTGTTCAAACATCGCATATATGTGCTCAATTCCATGGGTGACCAACATACATATATGGCTAAATGTTTATGCAGAAATTATTAGTTTCTAAAAATATTAAACAATTCTTATTAAAAAGATCACACCACATGGAGATCAAATATAAAATCTTAAAATAACAAATTTTAAAATATATCTTGGCCAAAACAAATGTGATCATGCAGCACTATTTTCTATTTGCTAGAGAGTCACATTCATTTTACTGGGATGTAAATGTTAGATTTAAAATGTTAACAAAATCCTGTTAAATTTGAAAATTAAAAATAAAAGTGCTGGCTTATAAACAGAGATGACAGGGGGATCAGAAATCTAGTATATAAATCCCATTTTTCAGCACTCAACATCTCTCTTGTAATATAATCTAAGCAGTTGCCACAGGGAGCTACACCTATTGAAAATTTGACATGAGTGGCTAAGAAGGCCCAATTTTGCCATCTTCCTATGGAAGAACAGTGACTTTCAGCCATTCTGCAGGCTACACAGCAATTATCGCCACTTTCAGGATAGAGAAATTCAATACCACCAGCTTCCAAGAGATGTCAAGGAAGATCAACCTATCCAGAGAAGTAACAGTGCTTATTGCAAATGCTGGTCAACTTAGCCTCTAACAGAAATCAGTAATATTCTTTACCACAGAGCTCTATAATTTTATTGAACTTATAATATAATCATCTAATTATAAACATTCATAAAGTCATAATTCTTAAATCTTTGGCTAAAATAAATCTATACTTGTAACTGTAAAAGCTTTCATATTAATGTAATTTTAAAACAAATATCTAAATTGTAATAACTGAATCATTTATTAATTTAATCTTTTCTATAATCTGTGGCCATGCCTAATTTCTTTCTATTAATTATTTGATTTCATTTTAAGTTTATGTGCTATTCATGCCATCATTTCAAAGCAGAGAGTAATTAATATAAACCTTGGGGGGGGAGAGGATTAGAAACTCTCAAGTAAAATGTTTCATTGCTTTTTAGCTAACATAAATCACTGTTTTGAAATCTATTCTCACATATAACAACAGACTACTACATGTTTGTTGTTATATAATATATGTTTTACTTAAGCTGACATGTATTAGCTTGATAGAGAAGTTTGCAATTATTATTAAGTCTTAGTTAAATAATGGCCAGAGATGATATTGCAAGCATTTTTGTAATTATTATAAAGCCCAAAATATGCTTTTTTCTCCCTAGTTAATTATAAAGGAATATATACAGATTCCATTTATTAACACTAGATTGCTATTAATGAACTTGTCTTAGCATGATTAAGATATGCTAATTTGAGAACTGGGTTGAAGTAGTTTCTTCTGAATAAAGCTATAGATTTAAATGCATTTTAAATTGTCTTTAATATATTAGTATTATTTATAAGTGTTATGAATGTGTTTTACTAAGCACTATTGTGTATTGAAGCAATGGATCTGAAGTCCAATCCATGCTTCACATCTTCCTATAAACTTAATTAATATTGTAGACCTAAATTAAGTTTATAGTTCAATATCAGCAGGGTTTTGCATTAGAGTTAAAAATAGTTATGCTTATTA